>OX359270.1:9757221-10454721 GCA_947179155.2 Hedera helix | reverse complement strand
CCCTTCTATCTTCATTTATGCTCTTTATGATGGCAACTCTTCGGAGCGGATTTCTCCCATGTAATCATCCTATTTTTCCAGACAATTCGTTTTCCTATTTTCCCATACACAAAGACAAACTTTTTCTTGCAAAATTTAAATATGAAGCCTCAACGGCTAGAAGTCTGGTTCTCAAAAACACAGCACATTCAACCCAGAAGAACCCACAATCCCAGTCAGTTTCAATTTCCGAAAATGCGAAAAAAGATTATTGTGATGATGGTCACCAAAGCATAAATGAGTTTGATAAACGCCTTCCTTTTTACTTAAACCCCCGAAGCTGGTCTTACAATTGTAAGGAAATTCATGTTCAGATTGTAAAATTGGGCGCTATTAGGTGGAACAGTTTGATTGGGAATAAACTTGCAGTTCTGTATTTGGAGGGTAATGGGCCATTGAATGATGCACGACGGGTGTTTGATGAAATTCCTGAGAGAGGTTTACAGCTGTATGCGGTGTTGATAGGATGCTATTGTCGGTCTGAGAAATGGGTTGAGCTGTTTTTAGCGTTGGGTTCGATGGTTTCTTGATGGGATGCTGTGTTGGTTTATATATTTTGTGATTTTAATGATGACAATTTATTTGGGTTTTGTATTAAGATTAATAGATATTATTTAAATTGTTTGGGCTGATTTTTAATATATATATCATGGTACTATTGGTATGCCCGAGATGGGTTACTAGTCCAGTAACTTGAAATAACAGAATTGCAAATGTGCTGGAAATTATATTTCTTAATATATCTTGGTAAATCTATTTTAATTGAGTACATTAAGGAATCTGTTCAGCTGGGAGATTTATTCTAATTGGAGTCTATCAAGGAAACTATTCTAGTTATTCAAATTATCTGGTGAATGGACTCTAGCAAACCTTATCAAATATATTCCTTTATTTAAGCTATTGTGGTTTGACTAGGTAACCATATATTTGATTTGCTGATTTGAAGAATTCTACATATCCGTTGGTCTCAGCTAATTGCTAAAATCATGTGTGGAATGAGACTTTATTGCTAACAAATTATTATAGCCGTTGGTACTTTTTGCATATATATTCTTCCTTCTCGGCTAGAACAGGATACGACAACTACAACAAAGTATATACCAGTGAAGAGAGAACTCAAAGCAAAGATCAGCCTTATTCATTATATACTTTCGTTGAGAGCTATCATTGTTTTTGTCCAGCAAGTCTGAGTTGTATTGTTAGTTCATTTAGCTGGAAAATCATTACACAGTATATTCAAAATACCTTGTAACAGATTCTGAGTTCAAGCTGTGTTTAGCTTGGTCGTTCCAATAGTGGATAGGGACTGTTCAACGAGAGCTTTTCAAGTTTGCAGAAGTGCAACAGTTGCAGAGGTGCAAAAGGGGCAGAGGTGTCCATTGCAGTGGAAAGCTTTGTTTGAACAGGGAGTTCTTTTTATTGTATTTAATTGAGTTATAAATTAATAAAAAGAGTATCCAATACCAATTGGTATTGGACGTGGATTATGCCACTAGATTAGTGGATAGGGGCCGATACTATTATTTTATTATCATTACTTAATTACAATTGCTATTATTATTATTACTATTATTATATTATTATTATTATTTTATTAATTATTATTATTATTATTATCATTACTTAATTACAATTGCTATTATTATTATTACTATTATTATAATAACTATTATTATTATAATGATTATTACTATTATTATATAAATATTATTATTGTTATTATAATGATTATTACTATTGTTATATTAATTATTATTATTATTATTACTATTTTTTTTATTATGATTATTACTATTAATATGTTTTATTATTATTATTATTACTATTATTATATTAATTATTATTATTATTGTCATTATTATTAATATTACTATTATTATTATTATTATTATTATTATTATTATTATTATTATTATTATTATTATTATTATTATTATTATTATTACTACTACTACTACTACTACTACTACTACTACTATTATTACTATTACTATTACTATTACTATTACTATTATTATTATTATTATTATTATTATTATTATTATTATTATTATTATTATTATTATTATTACTATTACTACTACTACTACTACTATTATCATTGTTATTACTACTATTATCATTGTTATTATTATTACTATTAATATATTAATTATTATTATTATTTTTATTATTATTATTATTATTATTATTATTGTTGTTGTTGTTGTTGTTGTTGTTGTTGTTGTTGTTGTTGTTATTATTCTTATTATTGTTGTTGTTATAATTATTATTATTTGTATTACTATTAATATATTTATTATTATTATTATGATTATTACTATTATTATATTAATTATTTTTAATTATTATTACTAATAATATATTAATTGTTATTATTATTATTGTTATTATTATTACTATTAATATATTAATCATTATTATTATTATTGTTGTTATTATTATTATTATTTGTATTACTATTAATATATTTATTATTATTATTATTATTACTATTATTATATTAAATATTATTATTATTATTATTTTTATTTTTATTATTATTATTATTATAGTGTAGTGGTGAATTTGAATTTTGGTGGAAGGGGGGAATGTGAGTGGATTGAATTTGAAAATTGGAGGGAAAATGATAGATAGATTGGAGACCGTTGGATGTTGAAGCCTCAAATGATTTGAGACCGTCGGATGTTGAAGCCTTAATTGAGTTGAGACCGTTGGATGTTGAATTATTGGTATTTGCGCCGCTCTGTTTTGTATTATGAATATTAATATATATAGAGAGAGGGGGAAGAGAGAGAGAGAGAGAGAAATAATGCATAGGAACTATTTGTTATGGCCTATTTTTGGGCAAATATATCTATAGCAATTCATTACAAAAAAGAACGACCCGGATTAAAAATAGGACCCCGTCATCCGTCACTAACTACTTCCGAGTGGAGGAGACCAATCCTAGGCTGTAAAAGATTAGCTGATGTCATGCCAAAGAAAAGAAGAAGAAAAAGAAACACTCTCCGTTGAGAATATGAGATCACATTTGACTTTTAACATTTGGAAAAAATAAATCTCGTAATAAAGTATCACTATTTACACAAATTTTATAAGTGTATTACAAATTTTATAAGTTGATTTGATAAGAAAATGCAGATGATATTTAATTATTATTGATCACTTCAAACGCCTTAACAGACTTTTGAGTACGCCCAACTTCATAAAACATAGCCAAACGAAATAAAAGTACATAGAACAGCAATGAAAAAAATGCAGAAAAAGTAAGAACATCGTACAGCCCAACTAGCTGCATAAATGGCTTATTTCAAACACGAAATCCATAACAAAAGGCTTCAAAAGATGTGTTTGAACTTCAAGGTGATAATTGTTTGTTCCAAACATTCCAAAATGAGCAATCTATCAGTACAGTAATAGAAATAAGTTGCATTTATGTAAGCGGAGAGTTGCATTTTTCTGCTATATAAATGCAACTTATTTATATAAACTGCTCAAATACAATTTAATCACAAGCATGCCACCATAATGTTCCACCAAGGATTCCCCTATGGCATATTTCATTATAAAGTTCCACGGCGGGGTGTGTCTGTTGAAGTTCTCGTCTCCGTCCTCGGATCATTCCCAATGAATACTCTTGCGTGAACCTTCATTTTGCACAACTTTCGGACATCTTCAAGATTAGTTGCAGAAATTAAGGTAATTTCAAACTCTGCTCTCCATTTGTATGCGTTCAAGAGTTGAATGTTAGTACATATAGCCGAAACAGGGCCACATTGAGGAGGGGGGAAATATATATATATATATATATATATATATATATATATATATAAACTTGATCATATATATCAATATTGGCTTGTTGGTTTCACGACACAACAAAAATTGATATTTTCACAAAAGAGTTAGATCTTGTGCAAATATCAAATTTCTCTCAGGAAAATAACAATTTCCTTAACCTTAGGCAAACAAAACAAGAATATCTTGTCAAGAATTTTAGTTAACCTTGGGCAATATTTTCAAGTATTTCAGTTAACCCCAGGACAAAGAGGTCATTATACATGTCCTAACAAACACATTGGGTGAGGATGGTAAATGAATTATGACATGGTTGGTTTATAGGATGCTAGGAGTTGCGGATGCACTTGCATATACTACAAATAAATTAAAGTAATAGTTATATGATATATATAGTGGGTTTATAGGATGGAGGATGCTATGAGTGGATGCATTTGCATATACTACAAATAAACTAAAAGTCAACATAGTAATTACATATACTAGTAGAGTGTAATTATTAGCACCAAATGTGAAGGTCATCTGATCCAGAATCTAATTTGTTACAAGCAGTACTCCCTCTTTATGAAAATTGGAGTTTTATTGATTCTAATATATTGACACTTCAGTCTATTTTGCTCTCCAGTTTACCCCATGTGTCTGTAATGCCATTAAGCATTGTATGAGATCTATGAATTAATTAAAGAATTTTTATGGTTTTGGTAGAGTTATTTTTTTTTCCAATTTTTTTGATATTTATAATCTTATTTACTGAAATTTGGGCCAACTTTCTTTAAAATATGATATAACGGAAGATGCCCGACAATTTGTTCTAATTTAACACCATTAGTGATTATTTTAACTGTGATAAGTTGTTTATTTGATCTCATATACTAATTTTTTTTTATTATTATTTAATATCTCAAAATGGGATTATTTTTTCAGCAAACTTCTTCAAATATCCATAATACCACCTTTCCATTTAAGATTATATTCCATCATCATATAGTCTTAAAAATGACAACATAAATCATGAGGTTAAATAAAAAAATAATTATGCAATAAAATAATCCGTAATAATATTAAATTATCACAAACAAACATAATTTTAAGTCCTAATCATAACTTTTAAAAACAAACATAACCTATCAAATACTACAGACATCTAAGCTATTGTTGTTTCAAGTCCTAATCATAACTTCCAGAGGCCAGAATTAGCAGTCTGAAGGGATAATAGGAAATATATCTCCAAACTCGAGAATTTGAAGTATAAGAAAAACAAAGGGGGATGAACAACGCTAACAGACTTGCAAGAGAGATGATCCCAGTTATTAAAATGCAACGGACTAGCCAAACAAGCTCACCAATCACAACGCATACACCAAACATGAATGCTACTGACATCATCGTGAGCGACAACCCCAACAACGGCAATGCCAACTTAAGGGCATTGAGAACTAATGTGAGGTCACCCAACTGTGCCCAAATGAGAGTGACAGCTACCATAATAGCACTATACATTGCTATTGTATCACAAATTACGAAAACCTGGAACATTTGTTTACTTAGCATAGTTGCCATGCCTTGGTGCGGTGCAGAGTTGTTGTAGCCTCCTGGCATGGTGAAGCCAGCAGCATAAGTCACAGTGGCAATAAGTGTTGCCACCAACAAGAGAGTATTGACTCTATCCCTGTAGTTATCCATGTATGATTCATTTTTCCTGGATGTTCCTTTTTCGCCAACATTGTCATTATTTGGTGCATTGTGACTTCTCTCTCTTGGACAACCAACAGAAATCAAAGCTGACCATGTTAAGCGCTGCTCAAAGTAGAAATAATACTCTTATTTCTTAAAATTCAATAGCTTAATAATATCTGGTAGCTAATGATTTTCCAAATAACCAATTTCACTTCTTTGGTACTTTAGGCTACAAATTTAATTTCCAATTTTTCAGATATTTGTACAGTCAATAAATAACGAGCATAATACTGTGATCTGTCATTAACAGTAATCTAATTTTCCTTTTTTCCCATTACTTGTTCCTAAAAGACAAAGTATCAAGTGTTCAAAGAACATACCTGTCTATAAGATGTCATTGTTTCCATGTATTCCTCGGCAACATCAAGAGCTGTAAACCCTTTATCATTCACTAGTTTTAGGTTAACTCGCCTTTCCCAGATCAGAGAACTGACTACTTTTGGGTGCCAGTTACTGGTGGCCAAATGCAGGGGTGTGTTACCATCATTGTCCTTCTCGTTTATGAGCAACTCCAGGTCTGGAGTTTTTAGTATGAACCTAACGGCATTTTCTTTTCCATATTTGGCTGCAACATGAAGAATATTTTGACCTTTGCGAGTTACGAACTGCTCTGCGTCTGGGCAATGTTGAAGCAACTTTTGAAGTACATGAACATGGCCACACTTGGATGCGAGATGCACAGGAAAGAAGCCATTTGAATATGTTTTGGAGGTGCATATACTAAATTCATCAAGTAAGAAGTTTACCCCCTCAAGGAAACCAGTAGAAATTGCATAATAAAGTGGATTACGTTCATCATGATCTTTCATATGTATCAGCTCAGGCATGGTACTTGCGATTTCTCGCAAAATTACTGGAATTTAGAAACAAATTAAAGTTTTTTTTTTTTAATGTAGAAACAAACTAAAGTTAGTAATACAGAACTCAAGGAAACCAGTTGAAATTGCATAATAAAGTCGATTATGTCCATCAGGATCTTTCATACGTATCAGCTCAGGCATGATTCTTGCGATTTCTCGCAACATTACTAGAATTTAGAAACAAATTAAAGTGAAGTAATACAGAGAAATCAATATATTAAACTAAATCGAGATCATTTGAGGGGGTAACAAATATACGTACAGAATAATACTGTGTTTGTGAGATTGAAGGTATGGGATGGGATGGGATAGGAAGGGAAGGGAAGGGAAAGTATAGGAGGGGGGGAAGGGATGGAAAAGGATGGGAAGGGATTAATTTTATTTTTTTGTCATGTTTGTAAGTTTTAGAAAGGAAAGGATGAGATGGGATTTTAATTAAATCTTCCCTTGTTTGTGAGTTTAAAAGTATGGAAGGAAAGGAAAATATTCTTATTTTTAAACTACACTATTACTATATTACCCTTACATATAATATAAAAAAATGATATGATTTAACAATGTCTATCTATTAAAATTATTTTGCTTAGTCTTTTTTTTTATTACACACACACACACACACACACACATATATATAAACAAAATAAATTAAAAATACAAACAAATAAACTAACTAAACTGATATATTTCCCCCCTCCCATACTACTATTAGCTGGTGGTGGTGTCTCATCAATCTTTGCTTCGCCCAAGTCACGCTAGCTTGATTTCTCAATTTATTTTTTATCTCATAGAATATCATAACGTTTTCAAGAAAATCATGCACATTTTGGTTAGGTAAGAAGTATGAAGCCATATCTTACGCTTTGTTTTCGAGTTTGGGACCAAAAAAAAGAGTAGAAACTTAATTTATAATATTAAAAAAAAGTTATATATTTTTTTATGTTGTTATTGAATTTATTAAGATTTTTTTTTTGTATGTAAATTATTAAGTTACTCTTATATTAATTTTTTTTTTATAATATAGAGGGTATAATAATAATTATAAAAAATGATCTTATGTTAGTTTTTCTTCCAAAATTTGTTCATTTTTGAACAAAAAAAATGATGACAATTTTTGTTAATTAATAATTTAACAAAAAAATAAGATTTTTCATTCATTTATTTTATTTTTGGTCCATAAAAAACTCACCAACAGTGTTAGTAAGACGTATGTATGTATGTGCATGTGTGTGTCAACTACGGAGAAAAAATAAAAATTAAAAAAGAAAAAGAAAAAGGAGAGAGAATGAGAGAGATGATTGGAAAAAAATAATGTAAATAGAACAAGTATGTATGTTTGTGCATGTGTGTGTCAGGAATGGGAGAACTGTAATATCCCAGATATTTTCAAGATTTTAAATAATATCTTAATTGATTTTATTAAAGGTTAAGGTTTAAAACCTAGAATTTGAGAAGTAAGATGTGTAGAAAATGGGTGAACATTTTTTTTTTAACATAATTTATTTGTTATAAATTAAATGTGAGAATATTTTAATGATTCATGTAGAGAATTTATTAAGAAAATAAATTCAATTGAGAAGTGAAGGTGGATATATATATATATATATATATATATATATATATATATATATATATATATGCTTGTTAGCCAAATAAGAGGATGGGTAAGTTAATACTCAATTAAGCTAATAAATTAATTAGTTTAAATATGGTGTAAGAAGGAAAGTTATGAAATATAATTAACTAGGTTAATTATATTAGTTAAGAGTTAAAGTTATAGAAAAACTAGAAAGTTTGTCTAGAACGATAATATTAAGAAGTTAATTGATTGAGTAATTAACTTAATTATTAAGTTGTAGTATAGAGTCCAAGTAATTTAATTACTACTAGTGGACTAGCCCAAAAGGATTATAACTGTTAGCCCAATATGAGAATATTGGTATGAAGTGGGTAATTAAATAATAAGCCCAAATGTTATGTTGATTATAGTCCAAGAGGTAATTAATATAAGTCCAATTAAATTATGTTGGCAAGTATTGTATATAATGTGGTGGTAGTCCAATTAAATTAATTACCTAGCCCAAGTTATAAAGATGTGTGAGTTGTGTTGGGTAACCCAAATAATTAAATAAGGGAGCCCAATGCAAAATAAACTAGTAGCCCAAAATTGAGTCCAAATTTAAAAGTCAAATATTGGTCAATATGTTGGGAGAATAAATTCAAGTATTGTTAAGTGTAGAGAATTAACTAATGTAGGGTTAATTGAATAGCCCTAGTTGGTAGACAAGAGAGAGTATTAACCAAACATTGGTTAATTGCTAGGTGAATGAATGTGATGATGAGAATTAACTATGGATGAGTTAATTGAGTAACCCTAGGTAGTAAATAAATTAAAGATTTAACTATGCATGAGTTAGTTGTAGGAAGAATATTATAGATACAATTATGTATGTATATAATTCACCAAAGTAGAATTGGTAGGTAACCATGGGTTGCATGTTGTAGATAATTAACCATACATTGGTTAATTGTTAGTAGAAATTACAAGTATTATATATAGATATGTATATATAATAAAAATAAAGGAAAAAAAGTGGAGTGTTGACCAAACATGGGGTCCCACTTGGAGATTGAGTAAAAATGTATGTTGCTTGTATTCAATTTAAATTGGTCAATTCAAGCTATGATGTAATTTAAATAAAAGGTTATTGGTGAATATGTAGAGATATATATGTTGTAAGTATATGAATTGGTAGAGAGTTAACCAATGTTGGTTAAATGAATTAACCAAGGGGTGGTTCACCAACCCTAGTCAATGAAGATGGTCAATTCTTATGAATTTATGTTGTAGAGGACTAACTATTGTTGGGTTATTTGTTAACCCTAAGTGGTAATAAAAATAAAACATTAACCAATGCTAGAGTTAAGTGTTAGTAATTATATAAATATATTGAATATATATGTATAATTGATTGTAGAGAATTAACCCTACTTGGGTTATTTGGTGGAAGATGTGTGTATGTTTAATTGATGAGTTTAGACCATAGTTGGGTGAGTGAACCAACCTAGGTCATTTTAATGTAGAGAATTAACCACATTGTGGTTAGTTGTTGTGAGATATATAAATAAGATGAGCCCTAACTAAGGTTGAGTTTTAAGTGACCAAGGTTAAGTGTAGTACTTTAACCATAGGTCTTATGAGAGTTAACCACATGTGGGTTAAGTGTTGGGTGAATTGCTCACCAACTACACAACCACCCTAGTCAATCAAACTTGTCATTCATGGTGGTCAATCACCAAGTCCATCAAGTAGTCATTCACTAAAATAGTAAGCATGGATTAACCCTTTAATTCACCTATGTTAGTTGATTAGTAGATGATAAGTGAGGTTAGTTGAGTCCTATAAATAGAACTCATTACCAAGGCTTGAAAAAGTTTGGTCATTTGTTCATTACACCAAGTTATAGAGAGAGAAGTATTTTAGATAAAAGAGAGAGCATTCTAGAGATAAGGGAGAGCATTGTTGGAGATTGCTAGAGGATGATCAAGGTGGAGTCACAAGCCAAGATCATAGTCAAGTGATGAAGAACATCCAAGATCAAGAGGTTCAAAAGTGATCTAACCTTCACCTATTTCATTTTTATAGTTTAGATATGATTTGAACGGTTAAAATGTATGTTTAACCGATGAAAAGTTATTTTGATGATCTAGAAGTCTAAAACTATGATATATAGGTATATTCATTGTTTGATATAGTTAATACATGTATTTGTAGTGGTGGTACGCAAAGAATTAGAAGGAAAGTCCATATAACGATTTACCGGTAAAACCCTAAGTGGTTCCATCTTTAAATTTCGTGTCAAACATTTTCAAAAATATGATTGAACCATGAAATGTTGTAAAAGAAGAAGTTAGGAAGACAACAACACTAAGTTGGTGTCATTTGGATGTGTAGAGTTTATTTTATTCAAGTTTGAACCTTTAAAATCAAGGATTTGTGATTTTAGTTTTCACTTTGTCCTTGTGAGCCGTTTTTAGTCCAGTTCAGTTCGGAATTTGGATTTGTAATCTAAAGAGAAATTGTAGAGGGGAAAATTCTGATGAGAATGGACTCAAGAATCACCCCAAAATGTTTTAAAATGAAGAAGTTATGGCTGTCGGAGCGTCGGAGGGTCGAGCAGTCAAAAACTTGACTTTTGGAAAAAGGGGTCTGACGCACCTGCGTCAAGATCTGGCGCAGCTGCGCTAGAACAATCAGCCTAGCAGATTTTTCTGGCTCCGGGTCGGGTCGGATCGGTCCGGATCGAGTTTTCTTTGAAAAATTAAGTTGAAATAAGTGTAAAATGAAGGTGTTTGGTTATTAAACCAATATATATGAAATCCATTAATGATTAATTGGTAACTAAATGTTTAAAATAAAAACTAAAGTTAACACAATTAAAAAGTTAACTATTGGTATTATTTGAAGATTATTAAAATATTATTAAATGATCAATACTATTAGTATATGATTAAAAAGTTATTGAATGATGAATAACATTTGTAACTGATTAAAATATCATTACATGGTTAATAATATTAATAAGAGATTAAAATATTATTAAATGGTTAATAATGTTAATAAGTGGTTAAAATATTATTAAATAATTAATAATATTAATAAGTGATTAAAATATTGTTAAATGGTTAATAATATTAACAAATGATTAAAATATTATTAAATGGTTAATAATATTAAGAAGTGGATAAAATATTATTAAATGGTGAATAATATTAGTAAGTGATTAAAATATTATTAAATGATTAATAATATTAAGAAGTGATTAAAATATTATTAAATAGTTAATAATATTAATAAGAGATTAAAATATTATCAAATGGTGAATAATATTTGTAAATGATTAAAATATTATTAAATGGTTAATAATATTAATAAGTGGTTAAAATATTATTAAATGATTAATAATATTAATAAGTGATTAAAATATTATTAAATGATTAATAATATTAATGAGAGATTAAAATATTATTAAATGGTTAATAATATTAATGAGTGATTAAAATATTAATATTATTAAATGGTTAATAATATTAATGAGTGATTAAAATATTATTAAATGGTTAATAATATTAATAAGGAATTAAAATATTATTAAATAATTAATAATATTAATAAGTTGGTTAAGTTTACCGACATGTCCAACTAGGTTTGTTGGGTTAGGATTTTTGTCCGGAATTTAAGGGTTCGTCTATCGGACAACTAAAGAGTTAATAATTTGAAGTTAAGGTCTTAAGTTAAGACTAATTAAAAGTCCTGGTAGCTAATGATTATGTCAATTTGTTATATAAATTGTAGGTTGAGCAAATGACGCAAATAGGCGTAAATGGTAGAAGCGACCAGACACGTTTTTCAGAACTTGCTCCTATGTGCCTTAACATGCTATAATGTGATATTAAATTGTTAATAGAAATATATTGATGATAATTGTGATATGCATGAGGTATGATTACATGTAGATTATGTATAAATATGAAGCATGAATTGCTAGATGTTATATGTGATGCATGAGCAGTATGACATAAACTGAAATGCATGAAAAGCATGATGTAAGTATAAATTGCAGAGTATATGAGAAGCATGTAATGTGTTATGTGTAACTGTTAAACTTGCTGAGCCGTCGTGCTCACTCTTGCTTAAACCAACATTTTTCAGATAGTACAAGTATTTGAAGTCTTGATAATGATCAAGAAACAGGAATGCATATTACATTCACTGAAGGTCTAGCACGACCATTGTAGATATCAGTCCGAATTGGACATGTAAAATGATTGTGTAGTATAAGAATTGGTTGGTATGTATTATGAGTCTTAGATACTCAAATTGATTGTAATAGAATGTCGTATCATGTATGATATTAAGACATACTAGGAATGTATAAAGATTTCGATTCTGGAATAGAAAGAGATGTTGTAAAATTGTAAATAAATAATTATTTAGTAATTATAATATTGTTGTAATTCATGAACAATAAGGAAAATGTAGTACTAGTGTTGAACCGGATCCGAGGTTAAAGGAACCCGGATTTGGGGTCGTCACAAGAACTATGCTAATCAGCAAAATTGTCATATTATTTATTTTACAAGGTTATTTTTGGTAATATAAAATATCTCATTTTCCTATCCTTTCCCATCCCTCCCTCCAAATCCTTCCACTTTTGAGAGGAAAATTTTGAGCCAAAAATTAAATCAATTTTACCTCTAAATTCCTTCCCTTCCTCCATAATAAAACTCACAAACATGGCATTTGGAGAGATTTTAATGATTTTCCCTTCCCTTCCCCTCCCCTCAAATAAAAACTTACAAACACGGTGTAAAAGTGGCTGGATCACAAACTCTAGCTTGCTGAATTAATAATTAATATTACAGCATAGGTAATCTTTCAGCCACTTGTAACAATTTTGTAATTAAAAACATAAAAAGATAATAAAAAATTCTTGACACACTATAATACTTAAGAACTTCAAATACCTCAAATACCAAATTACAACCTTCCCATATTTTTATGCCATTATCTACAACCACCATGCAGCAAGTTTATACACAAAATATGCAATGACAAATATGTTTCAAGCATGAAATATTCGACACTCAATTCAACTAGGATTTTGTGAAAATTTGTTGGCCAGGGTAAGCTGAAAATAAATCTCATAGGGGAAAGTAAAAAAATAAATCTCATAATGGAAACAAGAGATTAAAACATAAGAAACAACTTAGTTAATCACTATGCAGATTGCACTCCTGTTCTCAATCCTATCTAGGGTGCCTTCACTTCCTTTTTACACCTACCCATTTTTTTTTGGGGACGAACCTAACTCGTTCTACACATTCTTCTAGGTACAAGTCATCCCTTCTCATTAGTCCATATAAAAGTTCACTTTGAACATAAACACAACATCTCAAACAATGTTTTAAATTGGTTATACAAAATCTTCTTTCTAATGTAATCATTTCATATCTTATCTAACCTTGTGTGAGCACAAAATATACTCATTGAACTTTTGCATTTCAACTTCATCCATCCTATGCACATGTTTATTGGTGGCTGAACATTAGAAGTTTCCTTCTCAACTTTGTGGATATTTTAATCTCCCAAACCCTCTGATGTAGAATGGCACTACATCCATCATGCTCTTATCTAAATCATACAGGAACCCTTTTCAAACCCCACCAGTTCTACCTACATGTCCATTTAAATCAACTCTATAAATGCTTTTTGTGACTTTGTAACCCCCTTACTGCCTCATCCAAATGTTTCCAAACCGCCTCTTGACAGAATCATAATTTGAGGCTGCATCAGGCATTGCGATCCTGGAGTAAAACCTACCTAGCTAGCTACCCAGTAAAATTAATTGCATGAAAATATTAAGGCATAAATCAAATTATATGTAGACATATATGTAGCTGGGTGTGTTTTACATACCTATATTCTTTCCTCGTATGGCAGCATATATAATAGACTTTCCTTTAGTAAGTTCACCTCTAACATTCTCAACAATATCCGAAGATGTAGCACTTAATATGGTCCTCACACAATCAACATTCACAGCTTCCACAGCAAGGTATAACCCAGACTTCCCTTCATTATTCACATAATATGCTTCTTCAACATTTGCTTTGATCAAGTACTCTATCACTTCTCCCCGATTATAAATGAAGGCTTCATGCAAAGGCGTGTTCCACGACCAATTCATAAAACTTGGTCCACCATCGTGAAGAACATCAGGGTCCACAAGAGAATGAATTTTTTGATGAAAATTACTGAATCTGACAAGAATGTCGACCACACCAAGGTGTCCAGCTCTGGCAGCCAAATGAAGAGCCGTATCACCCTTTTTGTTTGACTGGGTTAGCAACTTGCGGAAATAGTAAACAATGAACTCTGTGAGGTCTTCATGTCCAAAATTGGCTGCCACGTGAAGAAATGTATTCCCTTGAGGAGTCAACTGGTTGGAAATAGTGCTTATAGGTAATTTATTTTCTTCAGAAATTTTCTCCAAGGCACCAATGAAACCAGGAACATTGCCTTTCTTTGCAGCTTCATATAGTTTAAGGTCCATGGATGGATGATCCGGATTATATTGGGGGAAGTGTTGCAATGAATTTATGCTGATTAGTTTTTTCATTCTCCCGTGGATCCCTTTCTGGTGCATAGACTGTCTTATGCTTTCTATTTTTAGATCAACCATGTCAATGACTGAAAGGGAGAAAACATCTAGACTGTATGCATGTTGAAGCAACTCTGCAGTAACATCAACAACAATTGTTTCAAGAATTATTTCCAATTTGAACTCATTACATAAATAGTTTGCACCTTCATGAAAACCCAAACATTCGGCAAAGTGCACCAGTTTCTGTGCATGTTCATCTTTGAGATTGAATAGTACAGGTCTTCCTTGTGCTAGTTCTTGTAGCATTTCTGGAATTTGAAGTACAAAAGTATAAAATCATTAAAACAAAAACTATTTGGCTATACAAAATAAAATGTTTATTGAAGATATATGATAAAGAGTAGTCAAATTAATGATGGCTTTTAAGACTCGAAACTCAAAAGACTACTGTAGATGCTAGCTAAAGAATCTACACAGATAGAGAAGGAAAACACTAGGAGCACCAGAAACAGCCAAAAAGCACCTAGAAGGAATTGATGATGTCATTCACATGTTGAGTAGGGATGCATTCTCACCAACATTCACTAGTACAAAAAGGACCAGCTATATCATTTGTAAGCAAAGCAAAAAGAGCCACAAAAGTTAATGGATATCATTCCAACTCTTTTACAGTTGTACCTACACGCAACTAAGTCATATCTTCCTAGTAATTTCAAAAATTTAAGTTTTATTGCAGATTTGCCCTACTAGCAGGCATTTTGCTATAACATCAAGATGCGGACCATAACAGAGGCTAAATCAAGACTCAATCCACTGCCCAAGCGCACAAGTTGAGTCAACTTAGCCCACCAAAAGCTCATCCAAAAGGCATGACAAGTTATTGGTACTCATGATAATAGTGCTATATATTATATACAGTATAGACTCCAGTCCCATCTGCCTAAGATCCTAACTCGGAGAAAGTTTAAGCTAAAGCAGAATCCTAACCAAGAGGATTTCTCATACTTTAGAGTCAGATTGCAGGAAGACTCTAAAAAAGGATTTGTCTTTGTATGACCAATGTCTAACCAGAACCACTACACCCGAAAGAAAGATAGGGCAGAAGAACTCCCTTCAGTAATGAGTGGTTGGGATTACAGAATGTCTAGAAATGCAGTAAGACAAGACATTCACTGAATACTTGCTGGCTCTAATGAAGGAGTATGAAATCAACGTGTAACTACTTGGGCATCGATTGTCCCGCTGCTTGAGAAAGTTCACTGACTTTCACTAGTATATAGAGGACCATCTACCTCATTTGAAGCCAAGTTAAAAGAGCCACAGAAGCTAATGAAAATCATTACAGTTCTTGTACCTACATGCAACTTACTGGTCACAAGTTTCAAGTAATTGAAAAAAGTTCAAGTTTATCTCAAATCCCTCTACTAGAAGCCTAACCTCATAACTATCCCCCAAAATCTTTAGACCATGTAACTTTGATGTTAGCATGCTAACATCTAAAACTATACTTTACGTAACACTTTTCACAACTATGACACAGTCAAATATGAGCTCACATAAACTCTCCAGGATCTAAGTAAAAGCCATCAGGGCATCATATGATATGTTCAACTATGTAATTAGGATTATTTTGAGGTATACCGATTTTTTTACTCCATATGGCAGCAAGAATAAGAGACTTTCCCTTTGTGTGTTGGTCATGTAAAACATTCTGATCAACATAACAAGACGTGGTGCTCATTATAGTCTTCATACAATCAATGTTCCCATATACCACGGCAATATATGATGCTGATGTCCCTTTCTTATTTATGTAATACGCCTCCTCCGGATTTTCTTTTATCATGCACTCTGCAATTTTTTTCTTTTTAAACAACAAAGCTTCTTGCAATGGTGTGTGCCCCTCCTCATTCTCCACCACTGTTTGCATCAATTCCTTCAATCTTGTATCGCTGCTCTCTAAATCAATGTCCATAAGGGCTTCCTTTTGTAGTTGATCATTTCTCAATCTGACAAGAATCTCCACTAGATCAAGGTTTTTGTCTCTCACAGCCAAATGGAGGGCCATGTCACCTCTATTGTCTGTCCTGTTGAGCAACTTGGGGAAATAGTGAAGAATGAACATTGAAAGATCTTTGTTTCCCGAACTGACAGCTACGTGAAGAAATGTACTTCCTAGAGGACTCAACTGATTAAAAATAGTGAGTAGTGGTGACTTTCTCTCTTGTGAAATTTTTTCCATGGCAGTAATGAAGCCATCAACATCGCCTTTCTTTGCAGCTTCGTACAAGTCAATGTCCATGCAATGGTGACACATGTCCTCTTGAGGCAAGGATTGAATTGAAAATGTGTCATGTAGTTTCCTCATCCTGTCATGTTTACCCACCACTGATGAAGTGGGAACATACGGACTGTTCTGAAGCGCTTCCTGATTTACATCAACTGTATCAATTTCAGTGCTATCCTTGTTTAGTTCATCATGTAGGTACTTTTTTCCCTCAAAAAAACCAACTGATGCTGCAAACTCAATTACGGTCTGTCCATTTTCATCTTTCACGTGTAGTAGCATATGCATTCCTTTTGCAACAATTTCTTTTAACATTACTGTGTGTCATCAAAAAAACATATAGTTTAACAAAAGTTCAAGGATGAACGTGTTAATTTTAGATAACCTATAATTGAGTGGGTATACAAAATCCAGCTTCTAGACTATAAACTATACAGCAAGAAACAAAAGAAACATAAACAAGAGAAAGAAGATAAATAATACAGCCTTCAAATTGTACCTTTCGCAAATTCTACTTTTTAAGGAACAATTAGCAATGCAAAACTAACTCAAAAGGTACAACTTTGCACTTCTAATTATACCTTGAGAGGGGATTTTGATTAATACCTAAACTCGTTGACAAAAATGTTACAAGTGGATAAAGTGATAGCAAGAGAATCTAAAGTGAGGTAATTAAGGGAGTGTTTAGTAGCATAATAAGATAGGGTCACGGGAAGAAATTTCGAAAAAATAACTCGGATGCAAGTAGGAAAATATTACATATGATTGAACTTGTTTTGTTTCAGCATATGCAACATTTTTCTATTCTATTGTGCTATTTATCAGGGATTTCTTCTGATGCCAGTAGTTTTCCCTTACTAGCGCCTACCTATATTCTTCCTCAAAATGGCAGTATGGATAAGAGACTTTCCCTTCATAAGTTGTTCTTCCACAAAATTGTGGCCATACAAATTCCACTGCCCCCTGTAGCTCAAAATGGTCCTCACGTTCTTGACATTCCCGGCTTCCACATACAGATATAATCCAGACCCTCCTTCCTTATTCACACGATATGCGGATAATACATCCCAGCTAAGTATAATTTCCCCAACTTCTTGATGATTATTAATCAACGCTTCATGTAATGGCGTATTCCCCTTTTCATTTATATCCATCGTTAACAGGGAATCAAAATCACTTATATTAGCCCTGATTATAAGGTCAACAATACTCACATACCCGGCTTTGGTGGCTAGATGAAGAGCTGTGTCTCCATCAACGTTTTTACTGTACATCAGTTTAGTGCAGTGCTCGATAATTAAGCCTACGAGATCGTCGTTCTCATGCATCGCTGCCACATGGAGGTACGTATTTTTCTCCGTAAGGCTCACTTGATCAAAAATAGTATCTAAAGCTAAATTCTCATCTGCCGACACTCGCTCCAAGGCTGCAATAAAGTCCTCAACATCACCTCCATTTGCAGCTTCATATAATTCCTTATTCATGTAAACTGTCCCCCTGCTATTTTGGTTGTGGCTGGTGGAGTTGTTGGAGCGGCCATTTTGGTTGGAGCTGGTGGAGCTGTTGGAGGAACTGGCATCAGTAGGTTTTGGAGTCGGATCTGGAGCTGGTTTTCTGTCCTGTAGTCTCCTCATTCTCTGATATCTCCCATTCGACTGATTATACTTTCTTATGCGTTGAATTTTGAGATCAATGTAACCCATGATCTCCTCGGATTGTATGTGTGCTTTTGATCGATTCAATTCAGAACTTAATTACAAAAAATTCCCCCAATCTCCATTTATTCATCCCTCATCTAATTTTTGACTTCACTAGCATAATTTGTGACTTCTGCCAAAAATTTGCTCACACAGACAAATTATCAAGCAGCGTGAGTGCACAATATAACTTCTTGCCCCTCTTTACTAGGTTAAGTTTAAACGCTTTGCTAGGAAGGTTCCTTTCTTTTGCATTTGTTGCACTTTTTGACTAGGAGAATCTTATTGGTACGTCAGTTTTGAATGCAACCTAGCTAGTTTAATATATAAACAAGGTGATCAAATCAAATATATAAACAAGGTGCTGCAGAGTTGATGTTAGCGGTTGATTGATTAGCATTTAATGACCTGAATCGATCGGTCATTTATTGTGTTTATTTTGATTTAGGTTATATTTATTTAAGGTTGAATGACTAAATGACTGAATCGGTCACTTATTCAGTAAGTTTATTTTTGCTAAAAGTAGTCTGAATGGTTGAATCGATCAGATTTTTTGACTGAATAATTAAGTCTAATTTTTTTGACAGAATGATTAAATCTCAGCTGAATAAAATATTAAAAAAAATATTAATTATTATATTAAGTAATATTAAATAAATTTACAACAATTTTGAATTTTTTCAAATGGTTAATATTGTAAGAATCTGTTATTCAGATGTTTCAGACATGTCACTTATCAAATAATTTTTTTTATTTAGTATTCAATAATCTATTCATTCAACTCATTCAGATTATTTAAATATTCAGAACTATTTCATTCAGTTTTTATCAAACACTCCCTAAAAATAATCTGAATGGCTGAATCGGTTAATATATTAGGCTGAATGATTAAGTTTAATTTTTTTGGTTGAGTGAATAAGTTTCAGCTGAATGAAGTAAAAAAATAAAAAATATATATTAACTATTATATTAAGTAATATTAAATAAATTTATAATAACTTTAAATCTTTTCAAAGGGAAAAAATAATAAGAATCTGTTATTTAAATGTTTCAGACATATCAATTATCAAACAACTTTTTTTATTCAGCATTCAGAATTCTGTTTCATTCGGCTAATTCATATTACTTAAATATTTAGAACTATTTCATTCAGTTCTTATCAAATACCCCCTTAATGCAATTCGTTATCAAAATCATGGTGGCAAAATGCCCCTCCCTATATTTACAGCTAATCTACAATTGAATTAAAAAATTAATATTTTAGCAAAAACAAGTCAATCAATAACAATTTTCTTGTGAAAATAATAATTAATAAAAAAAAAATGCATATCATTAAGACCTTGTAAAAATATCAATTTTTTTTTTGGGAAATAACAATTCCATTAAAATTAAAAGAATTCATATCAATTTTGATGTAAAAATATCTTAAATTAATTTTAAAAAATTAATAATAATTTTATATTTTTGAACAAAAAAAATACTATTTTCTATGTAATTTTTATTCAATTATATAATGATTATGAATTATAAATAAAAAGTAAATAACAATAATAAATAAATAAAATACATAATAGATAAGATATATAATGTCAGCATATTTATATAATGAGTATGATTCTTAAAAGTGAAGCAACATGCAGGTGAGTGTGTTCAATTTGTTCATCTTTTTCTTTGATCTTTCTGTCTCTTTTATTTTTGTACGTATATATCCAATTGTGGTACAGTGGTCGGGATATACAAGGAGAATCTTAAGTTTAGACTTGGCAAACGAATCGAGTCAAAATAATTCAATTTTTTTTTAGTTAAAAATAGATAGCTCGTGGCACGGACGGACAGGGCCGACTAGCAGGCCATTTTTTTTTTTTTTTTTTTTTTATTATTATTATTATTATTATTATTATTATTTTAAATAATTATGATACATAATATGATATTTTGATCTTCGAATATTAAGTATAACATACAATTTGTTTTATTTGATAAAAATGTACTTATTAATAAAAATTATTGAAAATTTTATATTTAATTAAGAAATAATTTTAACTTTATAAAATATTGTGAGCATTATTTACTTGATTAATTATGTGAAATTAATAATTATAATTAAATACTAATATTTGATTCTTAAACTAGCATTTAAGTCTTGGTAGGCTTTTAGAATCTGCGTTAAGGTCTTGTAGTTAATAATTATATGAAAACACAGTTATAACAAAATTAATTGAAAACCTGTGTCTAAGTTAGAATTAATTTAATATGTAGTTTCTTACTTCCTGTCTTTAGATATTTGATTGTACATGTAACATATTCTGTTATGTGAAAGTATATAAAAATATAATTAGTTAATTATTAGTCTTTATTAACATTTGATAATTAATAATATTTCAAATTTTGGCTTATGCAAAGTTCTTTCATATCTAATAGTTATAGGTTTGAAGATAATAGTATTGTGAAAAATAAAGAGAAACTTTGTTTCATAAATTGATATAAACAATTAATGAATTAAGTATTTTTAACATTTTTTTAAATATATTTATGAATTTATTTTTGTGAAAAATAAATAAATTTTGGGCAACCGGCTGAGCCAAAATGGCCCAACTTTTTTTAATTTAAAAACATAAGCCCGTAAGCCCACTTTTATCCAAACCAGCAGGATCAAATGTATATTTTAATTTATTTAGAGGTAATCAAACACCTACTAATTTGAATTATATTTAGGAGGGAATAACCCAACTGAGATAACATATTTATTTATCCAGTTTGTAGTTGTCTGGACTTTTATTTCTTCTCAAGAACATTAATATAGGGAGTATTACTTCTAACAATGGAAAGAAAAATATAACTTAACCCCTCCCCCTCTATCTCTATCTGCTTTGCGCGCGAAAGCTAAACAGATTCTGAATCTGTTTCCCTTCTATCTTCACATTTACTCTTTATGATGGCAACTCTTCGGAGCGGATTTCTCCCTTGGAGTCATCCTATTTTTCTGGACAATTAGTTCAACATACCATTACCGAAAAGAATTGACAATAGCTTGATAACTGAACGGAATGCAAGTGATCAAAAGTAAGAACAACGGGGATAAACCATAACAAATGCTTGTTATGACACTATGGGCAAACACAACCGTACGTAGGAGAAGTGGACGGTCCACATTTAAATTTTTTAATTCTTCTTTTATGAATCACTCTTTTATATATATATATATATATATATGCAGAGAGAGAGAGAAATAATCTATAACAACTATATGCTATGGTCTATTTTTGGACAAATAGATCTATAGCGATCCATTACAAGAAAGAACCGACCCAAATTAAAAATAAGACACTGGTATCCGTCACTAATTAACTATACTTCCGAATGTAGGCTGTAAAAGATTAGCTGATGTTCAGCCAAGGAAAAAAGAAAAAGAAAAAACACTCGATCTCTCCATTGAGAATATAAGATCACATTTGACTTTATCATTTTGAAAAAATAAATCTTATAATAAAGTATTATTAGTTAAATAATTTACAATTTTTATAAGTGTATTGCCTAAAATTAATTTAATTTATATTAATTTTAAATTTAAAAAGATTTTAAATTAAATTTAAAATGTCAGTACTGATCCTATATTTTTACTGGATTGTAGTTTCCGCAACTTAAGATGGAGAATAATAAACTCCTTAGATGTGTGGAATAGGAAAGGTGATTCAAGATTTATTATATTATAAAAGTAATAGAGGAATATAATGAGAGTGAGTTAACTTGAAGGAACCCAAGCCTCCGATAGTCAACACCAAGTTCATTTGATAAGAAAATGCAGATGATATTTAATTATTATTGATCACTTCAAACGCCTTAACAAACTTTTGAGTAGGGCTGCAAACGATCCGATCCGAACCGAACCGAACATTGTCGAACTCGAACCGAACTCGAACCTCAATAGTCGAACTCGAACATGTTCGAGTAGCATTATCGAACCAACACACTTGTGCGAGTTCGGTTCGTTAGTGTTCGCGAACAGTTCGCGAACATGTTCGAGTTCGCGAACATGTTCGAGTTCGCGAGCATACTCGAGTTCGCGAGCATGTTTGAGTTCGCGAACATGTTCGAGTTCGACTATAATGCTCGAATTCGCGAGCATGCTCGAGTTCGTCTATTATGCTCGAGTTCGCAAAAATTAGGCCAAATATTTTTATTTTTTTTGAAAAATTTAAAATTTAATTACAAGGCTAAGGCGACTCAGATACTCGACCTTATTTAGGAATTAGGAATAGCCAAATAAGATATAATATATATCATATTATAATATATTCATATATATTAAATTAGTAGCAGTGATCAATATTATTGTTAATTACTTAATTAGTCTAGAATAAATAAATATTACTACTTTCAATTAACCCAAAAAAAGGGTGATATTACTACTTCCTCAATTAATTAATTATTTTCATATTTTTGTATTTTTTACTTTTAGGTAAAACAAAAGGAAAAAAATACTCCATCTATTTCATAAAAAGAGTCTTATTTGAGATTTTTTTATAATGAAATTATAAAATTCTAAAATTTAAAATAATGTGAATTTAGTTGATTTAGATTAATTCAATATCTAATAAACTAATATTGTTAAGTTGTTAACCTTGAAATGTATTACTACTAGATACTTCTTCCGTTCTGTTATAAGTAATAAGATCAACTGCTCAAGTATGAATTTTTAATTCAAAAGGAATGTGGTAATTAACTTTTGAATAACATAAATCTTGAGAATTATTTTATAAAAAGTTTATAATTTTCATAATTATATTGTTTAAAACTAAATAATTTTTTTCTAAAAAACTAAAGTAATATATTAAATTTTATAATTTTGTA
Source organism: Hedera helix (assembly GCA_947179155.2). Lineage (NCBI taxonomy): Eukaryota > Viridiplantae > Streptophyta > Magnoliopsida > Apiales > Araliaceae > Hedera > Hedera helix. Next base: position 10,431,284 of record OX359270.1, on the reverse strand, counting down.
AATTAACTACAATTCTAATATCAAAGGCTCAAAGTAATTTAGAGATTTTTTTGTGTTTTTGTTTTTTTTTTCCCACCTTTTTGCTTATTTTAATTTAAATTATTAACTCATTTTAATTTCATGCAAACGGTACCGTGACATTACTTTATTGGATTATTAAATTTTTTAAACACTATTTTTTTTATACTAAATATGATTACTTAATTGTATAAAACAAAGTTAGTTAATTATTTTTTCTCACCGTCTTACATATACACTATAAGTCTGTAACACCAAAAAATTTAAAATTTTTAAAATCAAGTTTGCACTTTTAATTATATGATTTATGGACAATAGGTTAATGTAAACAATGATTATTACTCTATTAGTGAAGTCTCGATACATTGATAACTTGATTTCTCTATTCTCTATCTTAATTTGGCAATTTCAATAACTTAAGCAAATGTAAGCAATTGTATTGTATCATTCTTTAATTAATATCAAATTGTCATTGCATGAAGATTAATGACATTATTTATGTGATTTATGACATGGGTTATAATTTATTAAATTATCAGTGATATAAATTGTAATAATCTAACAATCATTGTTAAAAAATTTATGAAAATATTATAATTATTTTAATTAAATTACATGTGAAGAAGTACACATTATTATTTATTAATTATTTAATAAAAATGTGTACTTCTAATCAATTATAAAAAATAAAAAAAAGATGTTTAAGTAATAAAAAAAAAATTACTAAAAAATTAACAATTATTGATAAGACAAACTTTAAAATTTAATATGAAATAGCTAATTATTTGTATTTAGAATTTAAAAATATTAAACATGTAAGAAATACAATTCAAATTGGAGCAACAACGAACCGAACCGAACCGAGCTGCGTCGAACACTAGCATAGTCGAACCGAACTCGAAACGAACTTGAACCGAACCGAACCGAACCGTTCACGAATATAGTCGAACCGAACCACATGGTTCGCGAACATGTTCGATCGAGCAATCGAACTCGATACTATGTGCGAGTTCGGCTCGAAAAAGCAACTAGTCGAACTCGAACCGAATCGAACTCGAACCGAACCGAACCGGTTCGCGAACGGTTCGGTTCGTTTACAGCTCTACTTTTGAGTACGCCCAACTTCATAAAACATAGCCAAACGAAATAAAAGTACATCAAGAACTACGGTTGAGTAAGAAATCAATTTGTCCCTGAAATTGCACTAAAAATCACACAAATCGCATCAATTAAAATTGCACCAACGATTCCGATGTATATGGCGATTTTAAGAGAATTGAAAAACCGAATTTATGATTTGGTTTCAGATTTTGGACCAAACCACACCTCCAAAACCGCACCACAACCGACATCATTTTGGTTTGATTATTATTATTTTTTAAAATTGCATGGCTATAACGCACCTAAGGGGATTGATTATGAGGTTTTAAGGGGTGTTTTTTTGGTTAAAATTTTTGGGTCAATCAGTACAGGAGTATATAATTAGCAATGAAAAGAATATTTTTCCTAATATGTTACCCTTATCTGTGTCGAATCAGTGCATATAGTGAAACAGCTTCCTGCAGTCTAACTTCCTCTCATTATAATTGTTTGTGTGAGTTACTTAAAATTTCTAAGCCATGTCTTCTTCTTAAAAAATATGTAAAAGTTTATTTAAATAGAGCGCTTCTCTAGTGAATGCATATTTCTAGCCCATGTTATTTGTGGTCTACTGCATCTTAAGGAGAATGACATGCACATTTTGAAACTACCATATTGTTTGCTTGGTTGTGGTTAATCTAAGAAGTTGTCTGTGGGTTTGGGTTATTTTTTATTTAGAAACTTTTTAATTGTTTATTCTTTATTGATGGAATTTTATTTTTTTTCCTCTTGTTGTATAAGATGATCATATTAATACTGAATCACTGAAAATTGGTGCTAGGCATGTGGCAGAATATACATTAAGGCCTACAAAGCTAATAATAAACCCTACGCCATAATATATATATGTATCACGGTATTAGTCATATATATGGAGAAATCAGACCCCAAGGATCAGCCCATCATTGAAAGCAACTCTCAATCTCTCTCACTTTATGTTCAATTGGTTTTGAAATCGAAACCGCACCAAATGAAACCGTACCGCACGTTTTAAAACTGCACCAAACCGCACCATGCAGTTTCATGTGTGATTTTGGATTTGTCAAACCGCATCTTTCATGTGCGGTTTGGGCTTCAAATCGCACCAAACCGCACAATTCTCACCCCTATGAACAACAATGACAAAATGCAAAAAAAGTAAGAACATCGTACAGCCCGAACTAGCTGCACAATTGGCTTATTTCAAACACGAAATCCATAACAAAGGGCTTCAAAAGATGTGTTTGAAATTGACGACTTCGAGGTGATAATCGTTTGTTCCATTGGATCCCGATTCCAGGCATTTCAAAATGAGCAACTATCAGAGCAGTAATAAAAATAAGTTGCATTTCTAAAACAAAAAGTTGCATTATACTTTTGCGACTTTCTGCTATATAAATGCAACTTATTTATATAAACTGCTCAAATACAACTAGCCAAATTTAAATTTTCTGGAATCATCGATCAAAATATGTTCCACTCTCACTCTTTCCCCAAACCAATAAGAAATTTGAGCATTCCATGCGAGGTTACATGATGACATCCTGATCGTGGATAAATCAAACAATACGAAGATTTGTGAATGCTTGGCTAAAGAGAAGAATTCAATTCAAGTTGATATCAAGATATGGGCTAAAGAGTTCGAGGAAAGCCGTATTGGATGGATTTGAAGCTAGTGGGCTAAAGTTTATTAAAAGAAGGTTCAAGTGAAGCTTAATTCAAGGACAAATCAAGTTCCAAATGTTCATTAAGTGTTTCAAAGTGTTTAGGTTGAAGAATACTTCAAGGACGTTATGGATAGAATCCTTGATCCATATTTTTATAGCTTAGAACATATTTTCTATGCATGGAGCTTGGGTCTTATTGAAGAGCATGTCAATAGCTTCGATTTAATAGGTGACACATTTCGTAACTCTAAGTGGATTGGAAGTTATAGCCGTTTTAGTCAACGAGGGAAAAACTGGAATTTCAAAAATTATAGACAACTCCCCGACACAGGTTTCATGTGTGGCGATCGCGCCTCGGTACAGTTTAACAAAGACTATCTTGCTGGCAGGGAGTTCAGAGTGCGCCCCGACCCAATGATCGTCCCCCGACGCGATGTTGCAGGCAAAACACTACGCCCCGACACAGTGAACGGATTTTCACAAAAAAAGTTAACGCTTTGACCACGCGTTTTTTAGTAGTTTTTAACAATTTTTATGATTCCAATTAGGAATTTGTTACCTAATTTATTTAGATTATTTATGTATTGATGTTTCCTATCAATTAGAGGATTGGGATATTTTATAAGTTAGATTAGATTTACTTTGTAATTAAGTCTATTATCAATTGTAGGATTAGGATTTCATAGATTAGTATAAATAGATATCAAAACTTTGTAATTCAATAACTTTTATTCATTAATTAAATTCTTGTGAGGTTTATTCTTAATCTTTTGGTTCTTTGAGAATTTTTAAACGTTTCTTAGTATTCTTGAGATTCAATTTGTCTTATCATTCAATAATTCATAGTTGGGTGTAGTGACTTCTACCGCATCAATCGTCAATTGTACCAAGATTCTTGTCTCTTTATAGACAATGGGTTTAGGTGTCGTTGGTATCCATTCAACGTAATTTTCCTTGCACAAGCAAATGTACCAAGGTTCGCGTCTCCATATAGACGTTGGGTTAAGGTGTTGTGAGTGTTTCACCTTACAACTTTGCTAGAAAATAATCCGGGCAGCGTTCACCTTAAGTAAGCGTACCGTGGACCTTGTTAGTTGACATTAGAGCTACGTTCATCTCGCGGGTTATCTATCTTTATTTTTATTGTTCTAGTTTAATTATTTGGTAAAAAAAAGAGTATAAATATATATATATATTTGGATAAATTTTGTTATTATCAGTTTCTTACAAATTGCAAAGTACAAGGCTTCTATCAAGTATAATTTGCAAATTTTGAGCTATCAATCAAGAACCAATTTACGAAGATCAAGGCATCCATCAAAGAATTAAGATCTGTGAGGCTTCAAAATCAAGTTACATCCGAAGCTAGTTTCAAGAGATATTAAGCACAATCAAAAGGCAAATTTAAAGGCGAAAGCTCGTGCGATTTTGTTGGTACATTAAAATTCATACTTGTTATTTATTGTTATTGATAAGTTCTTGTTGAATTAATCTAGAGACTGTGATTTGTTTAGTGAATTCAAAAAGAACCTTTAAAAGGGAATTTTGAGCGGTAAAAGGCAAGAGTGTGAGATTATTAAAGGATAAAAGCCTAATTAAGCGTAAACACGAGTGTTGTTATTGTATTAAGCGAAATAGGTTAGGGAGCGGTGAGAAATTTTTTTATCAACTAACCTTTGTTTTGCAGCTAAATATGTTTGGTTACTATGATAAAGTTATTTATGAAAAGAGGTCGTGGAAGAATAATTGTTTTCAAGGCATGAATGATCCTAAAGTGTATTTAAAGTAGGAAAGAGATATGGATTGGGAGTTTGACGATCGTAATTATTCCAAATATAAGAAATTCGGGCTTGCAACTAGGGAGATCTCTATAGATGCAGCTACTTGGTGGGATGAATTTGTGATTAATCGGAGGAGGTGAGGAAAACGTTCGATCGAGACATGGGAGGAGTTGAAGAACGTGATGAGAAAGTATTATGCCATAACCTACTATGATCAAGAAATGAAAAGGAGGAAAGAGTATTCATCCACAAGGCGTTTAGAGCAACCCCCAAAGAGGTCAACATGGGATGACGATGAGGAGGAGTATGAGTAGCCACAAAAGCCTATAGAGCATAGGAAGGAGTGTGTACATCCTAGGGAAGTAAAGGAGGACATCATGGAAGAGATTTGTAAGAGGATAGATAGATTAGGAATGCGTTGGGCACAATCAAAAAACATGCCTAATGCACAAAGGAGGGAACAAGATCAACTAAGGGAGGATAGAGTTAAAAGAGATCATGTTGTCCACGCATAGTCGTTAGTGACGAGCAAAGATTCTAGTGATCAAGTCAAAGAGGAAGATGCCAAGCAACAAAAAGACATTTTTTACACTAGGTGTCTCGTACAAAGTAAGATATGTAATGTAAAATTTGATTGTGATTTGTGTACTAACTTTGCTGGCACTACAATGGTGGAGAAACTAGATCTATCAACGGTTGTGCATCATCAGCCTTACACTTTACAATGAATCAATGGTATTGGAGAGGTGGAGGTGACTAAGCAGGTGATATGTTCATTCAAAATTAGAAAATATGAAGACGAAGTATTATGCGATGTAGTTCCGACAAACATTTGTCATTTGTTACTTGGGAGATCATGGTAGATTAAATGGCGTGTGAAGTGTGATGACTCTACGAATAAATATTCATTGGTGTATAATCAAAAGAAGATCGCTTTAAAGTCAATAACATCCGAGTAGATTCAAGAAGATCTCGAACACTTACAGAAAATCAGTGTTGAAAAGAAAGAGCGTGAACAAAAGAATGAGATAGAAAATAAAAGTGATGAAGAGAAAAAAGAGATTGAAAATACGAGAGATATTGATAAAAGTGAAATTGAGAGAAAAGAAGAGATTGGGGTAAAATAAGAGAGAAGAATATGTGACTATGAAAATAAGAGTGAAAGAGTATTGTTTGTTAAACAGTCGATGACTGTACTTTCGTACAAGGAGGCGCTTTTAAATACTAACAAGATTAACTCTTCTTTATCTAGTTATGTTATTTCTCTATTTCAGGTTGATTTCATACCCGGTGCTATCATTCCACGCTTAACAGCTTATAGGAGTAATCTCAAGAAAACAAAGGAGTCGCGAAAGCAAGTTGATGAGTTGATAGAGGAGAGGTTTGTTGGAGAAAGCGTAAGTTCATATGCAGTTTCAGCAATATTCAAGGTACCTAAGGAGGATATATAGGATGTCGAGCATGTGCTTTGATTTTCAATTGGTAAACAAGTATCGATATTCTTTTCTTTGCTTAAATAATATGTTTAATGAATTGCATGGTACTTGTGAATATCCTAAAATTGGTTTTCAAAATGGTCATCAACAAATTAGCATAAGAGAATGTGATGAATGGAAAATTATTTTGACATGTGATGTATATATGTGGTTAGTTATTTCAATTAAATTGACTAATGCATCTGATATTTTTATATGTTTATTAAAACATATTTTGGATGCTTCTATTGGTAAATTTCTTTTTAGCTATTTTGATGGTAGAGTTATTTTTATCGTAAACTATGGAGGATATTTGATATACGTTGAGTTAGTTTAGGATCGTAGTATTGTGCTTAAATTTATAAAAGTACTTGCAAGCACACGAATCTATTGTAAAATAGTTTTATACAAAATACGAGTTCGATCCCACGAGGATTATTGAATTATTAATTAAATATAAATTATATTCAATTCTAATCTAGTTAACGAAAAGTGAATTTTTAAATAATTAAAACTAAAACCAAATTAACAATACTAATAAAATAACTAACTCAATGGACGAAAAGCTCTAAGGTTCAGAATTCACAATATTAACTATGTATGTCCTACTAGTCATTATTAATTTGGAGTAATAATTTAAAAATCAATTTAATGCTTTCTTAAGATTTTTCATTTAAGTTCATAAAGATATTTTTTTTGTAAATTCTTATTTTCAAAAGTTATATGTATAAGACCAAAGCATTATATGTATCCATTATTTTAAAAAATAAATAGTCTTAGTTCTTAATTAAAACTTTAAATTACAACCCGGATTAAATTAAACTAATTAAAACTATTTAATATACACGATATTATGAATGAAATAATTTAATTTAACTCAATCAAATAAATAAGAATTATTAATCATTAAAACCAAATTGAGAATTAATAATAAATTTCAAACACATAATTAATAATGTATCATCCTACACCTCAAAAAAATGATCTAACAGTACTTCATAAAATTAATAATAGAAGCATAGTAATAAACCATGATTATAATTACGTGTTATTGTTGGACTAAAAATTCTACTGTTGTTCTCGATTTTCGTGCCAAATTGCAGATCTAAGATATACTATGGCTCTCCTCCTGCTTATGTGTTGAAGCTACTGCTTTATTTTTAAAATGCTCTTAACGTGATGCTCACCCCATTTTATAATATATAAATGTAGCTTAATTTTCTCTTCCTTATCTTTTTCCTTTTCTCCCGAAATTTGACTCTCTTACTCCTTTATCTTATATTTCCTTATTCCTTTTAGCTGATTCTTTCCTTCTTGGGCCCCTCATCTTATTTCTTCACATGGGCTGACAATTGAATCCATCTTTTATCTTTTTAATTCTCAAAACCTATATACAAAAATATGTCCAATTAATATAAAATTAATATAAAACTAAACTAGCAAATTTATTTTAAGGGAAAATAAATATATAAATAATATGCTCATCAAATATCCCCAAACTTAAATTTTTGCTAGTTCTCGAGCAAAACAAAAACTAAAAAAATTAAACAAATAAAATCCTAACTAATTAAACCTAAGCAATTTTTGTAGGGAACACGATAGTATTTAGTGTATATTACAAGCCTTTAAACCCTAAGGTTATCCCAAGTGGACGACTTTTGTCTCGTGAGGATTTGTAGTGAATATACCCACAAAATTCAAAATTTAAAATAAAATCTTTTTGGATTGAACTAATTATGAAATTGAAAGAAAACTTATAAATATCCATGGGCGTTACACATAAGCAAGATCAAATTCAAAATAACTTTTTTATCTTATCAAAAATACTCCATCTTCATTTTAAGACACCATCCCTCATAAAATTAATTTTACCAAATGCATAAATGTGTATGTAATGTAATTCTTAGTAGGGACTTTTACCATGGAACTCAAGCAAACTCATTTTTTTTCACTCTTTTTTTCATTCTTGACTTGTGCAATGTCTATTTTTCTTAGGTTTTTCAGAGTTATCGATGTAACGAGCGTTTGATCAATGACTCCTAAACCAGTTGGTATTAGGACACTAGGTGTAAAGACACCCCTAAGAGCTTACTAACTCGAGTAATAAATGCCACAAAAATCGACTAGTCAAATTGCTTATATCCATTATACTTTTTAGCATGAATATCGATGTGTCATGAGTCTTGAATACCCAGTTACTTCGTTCAATGGACATTGAATCAGTTATTTATATATATTTTTTCTTTTTTAAACTTTTTTTTCAAGTTTTTTGTTGAAATTACTTGACTTATAGTTTATACCCCACAACAAAGAATTTGTGCGAACGTGAAGTGCAAAAATGCATATGAATTTTAATTTTATTCAATATATATAAGATTTTTGTATCTTATCAAAAGTTCAAGAGTTTTAAATATTTTTATCTTACTAATGTTTTACTTCATGGATACTTATTAGAATTATTTCAACTCATAAAAAGTCAAAAAAAAAAAATCAATTTTTTCAATTTATTTTTCCTAAGAAGAAAAATACAAAACTAACAAAAATGCAAAATTTCCTCCCATAGCTAAATCATGTATTGTCCTTAATATTTTCTTATATACTACCGAAAAATGCATATGCATAAATCTACATATAAAAAAAAATGACAATATTAAATAGTAAGGAAAAAATCACACCTGATTGATTTTGTACTACATTTTAAAAATCATGAACATGTTAGAATAACATTAGTACTCAAAGGAAAATAAAATAAAATAATGAACCTAACTATCTAAACAAGACTGACACATTAAAAATAATCAACATACACTAAAAAAATGTTGTGAAAAAATAAATAAATGAACATATCTACAAATTTGTAAAACTTAAAAAACAAGTGACGATAAAATGGTAATGCAAAAGGAAAAGTCAATGGGAAGTTTTTAGGATTCTAGGAGGTCTATGCAATTGAAAATGGTCAGAAATTTTATCACAGTTGTGTTTAGCATCGACTTCAAGAAATTTTTTACTTACATTATCAAAAACATGAAAGAATTGATTCAAATGCATGTTCACAAGTTGTTGATGTAATATCCCAGATATTTACAAGATTTGTAGATAAGATTTTAAATGAATTAATGAAAGGTTATGGTTTAAAACCTAGAGTTAGAGAAGTGAGATGTGCAAAAAATGGGTAAATATTTTTTTTTTAACATAAGTTATTTGTTAGAAATTAAATGTGAGAATATTTTAATGATACATGTAGAGAATTTATTAAGGGAATAAATTCAATTGAGAAGTGAAGGTGGATATATATACCTAAAGAGTTCTTGTTAGCCAAATAAGAATGTGAGTAAATTAATACTCAATTAAGCTAATAAATTAATTAGTTTAAATATGAAGTAAGAAAGAAAGTTATGAAATATAATTAATTAAGTTAATTATATTAGTTATGAGTTAAAGTTATTGTAAAACTAGAAGGATTGTCTTTAATGAAAATAATGAGAAGTAATTAATTAAGTAATTAACTTAATTATTAAGTGGATATATAAGATTCAAAAGTGAATTTAAAACAAGTCCAATGTATTAATTGTTGTACGTCTTGTTAGCAATTATAAAGAGGTTCAAATAAATTTAAAGATTTAATCTCATGAAGAGTCTAAGTAATTTAATTACTACTAGTGGACTAGCTCAAAAAAATTATAGATGTTAGCCGAATATGAGAATAATTGAATGAAGTGAGTAATTAAATAAGAGAGCCCAATAAAAAGTAAACTATGTAGCCCAAACCATTAAAGTCAAATGATGGTCAAAATGTTGAAAAATTTTAAGTATTGATTGAGTGTAAATAATTAACTAGTGTAGGGTTAATTGAATAATCCTAGTTGGTAGATAAGAGAGAGCATTAACCAAACATTGGTTAATTGCTAGGTGAATGTATATGGTGATGAGAATTAATTATGGATGAGTTAATTATATAACTCAATGTGGTAGAATAATTAAAGGCAAGTCTAATTGGATTATATTATAAGTCCAATTGATGTATTAAACTAAGTTAAATAAATTAACCTAATAGTCTATGTAATTAATTAAACCTTGATTCAAGTTATAATTAATCAAGCCCAATGCTTGTTTTAATTAAATGTAATATATGGTATTTAATGTTAGCCCAATAGAATAATTAAATTGAGTCCAAGCAAATTAAATGGATGAGCCCAATATATTTAAATCATAGATTCCAATGTGGAGCCCAAATGGTAGTCAAAATTGGTCAACATTTATATATATATATATATATATATATATATATATATATATATATATATATATAAGCTATAAAAATAAAGCAAAAATAGAGAATTTAATTCCATTTTGCTGAGATTTAAGGGACCCACATTGGGGTGGCTTGATTGCTCATGTTGTTTTACTTGTACACAATGTTGTGGTGGTTGAACCAACCCTAGTCAATCACAAGTCAATCAACAAATCAATCCATCCAATAGTAATCTCAATTAAGCCTTAATTTGACTATGTTGGTAGATTAGGAAAGTTAATGAGGGTTTAGCAAATGGCTATATATAGAGTACTCCACACAAGTCTTATGTTGGTTAGTTCATTTCCTAGCATTTCTAGAGAAAAAAAGTGAGAGCATTTGAGAGAGAAAATTGAGTATACACTTGTGAGTTGAAGATCCACCAAGAAGATTGCTAGAGGATAGTCAATGAGGAGTCACAAGCCAAGATCATAGCCAACAGAAGAAGAGCATCCATGTCCAAGAGGTTAAAAAGTGTTCTAAACTTTCCTTAATGCATTTTTATAGTCTATATATGTTTTAATCGGTCAAAAAGTATTTTTAACCGATCAAAAGTTATTTTGATGCTCTAGCAGTCTAAATCTATGATATATAGGTAGATTCACGGTTTAGTATGTTTAAAACAAGAATTGGTATGTGTGGTATGCAAATAAATGGAAGAAAATTCTATATTACGATTTACCGGTAAAATCCTAGACGGTTCAATCTTAAATTTATTGTCAAAACGTTTTCAAAAATATGATTGAACCATGAAATATTATAAAACAAGAAGTTAGGAAGACAACAACACTAAGTTGGTGTCATTTGGATGTGAAGAGTTTATTTTATTCAAGTTTGAACAATTAAAATCAAGGATTTGTGATTTTAGTTTTCACTTTGTCCTTGTGAGCAGTTTTTAGTCTAGTTCTGTTTGGAATTTGGATTTATGATATAAAGAGAAATTGTAGGGGGGGGGGGGGAATTATGATGAGAATGGACTTAAGAATCACCTTAAAATGTTTTAAAATAAAGAAGTTATGACTATCGGAGTGTCGGAGGGACGAACAGTCAAACAAATTGACTTCCGGACAGAATGGTCTGACTGTGACGACCCCAAATCCAGGTTTTTTAACCTCGGGTTTGGTTCTCACTGTACAACACTTATCAACAATGAAATACATAAATTGTATTCAAATTTCGCGGAATAATACAAAAGGTTCCTTAACAAAAGACTACACTTCCCAAGGTCTATTACCTTAATCTTAAACATTACATGTCTTAAGGGAAAATACAAAAGATTTACAACAGTAATTACATAACAGTAATTTAAACTAGCATGCATCTACTAAAACTAAGCATTCGCTTTTCCCTTGCCTTTGTCCGATTTAGAGCTTTCGGGATTGGCTGAAATATAGTCATGATATAGCAAGAATGAGCAACTAAATGGCCCAGCAAGTTTATAAACAACAATCATACGATATATCATGATGAAGGAAAATAACTTCAAGGTTTTCAACAATAACAATTGTGAAAGATATCAAGAATCAATGTTCAATAAAAGAATGTATTGACTCTTTACTGCTGAGTGGTCTTTAATGACCGTGAACTGCTACTAAGGTAAAACAGAACAGACATACAATGTCTGACTCCTTGTTTAAAAATAACGGGACACTTGAGGGGATCAGTCCTCTCATGTCCTATGTATATGCATCACATTTAGATTTCTTGCGCGCTGTCGGTTTTCCGACAATTAAAAATCCCCTTTAACTAGGGTTGTTCTTTCTCAGTCTTACTGTAAGAATCCGCACCAGCCAATGGTTTGGATAAGCTTTTATAATATTCAATTTAATAAATTAACATACATGTGTCTAGCCGAAATAATTAGCTTAGACATCTTAAACAGTTGCAAAAGAACTATGTGCGAATACAATAATCAATAACGATGTGAAGCAATTTTCGATAATTAATTCACTCAAAGGTCTGTCAAATATCTACGAGTGTAGATACTTGCTCAACGATAAATGTATTGCTCAATGTAATTAAGGTTGAATAATAATTGCAACAATAAGTACAAGTTAAGGGGTAGAAAACTTGCCTCGTGCGTCGTTTACTGCTAACCAACTTAATTTAACAATTCTTGAACGGACCTAACGATTAAATCAGTTTGATCTTAAATTAGTATCGTATACTTGCAAGTATAATGACCTTTATAAACCTTACGAACCACATAATAGCTTAATTATGGGTAATTAAACACTTAGAAAATATTATCACTACTTGATAATATTTCAAACACAAAGAACTTATATTAATTATTTAATATAGTTCAAATAAACATCTAATATTATTAATCATTTAATAATATTTTATTAAGTATCTAATATTATTAATCATTTAATAATATTTTATTAAGTATCTAATATTATTAATTATTTAATAATATTTTATTATATAACTAATATTATTAATTATTTAATAATATTTTATTGACTATTTAATATTATTAATCATTTAATAATATTTTATTAACTTTATAATATTATTATACACTTAATAATATTTTAATAATTTTTTAATATTATTATTTATTTAATAATATTTTATTACCTTTATTATATTATTATTTCAATAATAATAGTTATACACTTTTAAATCATTAAATCAATTATATATTTATTTAAAAATATATTTATTAAGTTCAAAAATACTAAAATGATTTTTGGAACATTTTTTATTTTCTGACCCGAACCGACCCAGCTGAACCAGCCCGACCCAACCCGGTTCAGGTTTTTTTTTTTTTTTTTTTTCCCTGGTAACAGTGCACTGCGCCGCGGCGCAGTGATTAATACTGCAGACGGCGCCCCCGCGCTGTACTGCAGTAAGGGCCACTTTTTGATTTTTTTGTGACAGTTTTGATACCCTTTGATCAAACATTGATTAAATGAAATCTACACATCCAAATAACACCAAATCAGTGTTGATGTGTTCCTAACTTAATGTTTTACAATATTCCATGGTTCGATTCTTTTTGAAAACGTTTTACACGAAATTTACAGATCGAACCACTTAGGGTTGAAAAACGACATCCTTTGTAGTAAAAGCTATAACTTCTTTGTTATTCAATATTTTTGAAAAGTTCAAAAAGGGTTTTTCTTTAAAACTCATAGATCTAGCTTTCTAGGCATAAAAATCCAATTTTCGATTTGTACATTTCAAAATACAACATTAAACATAACGTGCATCGTTAGGGTTTTACCGATAAAACGTGTTATGAACTTTTCTACCATTTTTATGCATTTCTAACATACCAAAACATGTTATAAAAACATAGATCTATGAATATATCTATATATATATATATATATATATATATATATATATATATATATATATATATACATCTTGATCATCAAAGCGAGTTTTGATCGGTTAAAAATAGATTTTAACCGATCAAAAGCTTTCTAGACTACAAAAATGAAATGAGAAGGTGTTTAAAGCACTTTTAAACCTTTGGGTTTTGATTGCTCTTCTTCTCCTTGTACTGAAGTATGTTGTGTAGCTATTGGACATCCACCAAGGTCTTCCTCTAGCTTTTCCTCACACAAAACCCTAGTGTATCTTCCTTTTCTCTAGAAAATGCTCTCACTTTCTCTCTATTATGCTCTAGCAAATGAACCAACAAGCTTGGCTCAAGTGTGGAGTATCATATATATAGCCACCAACTAACTCCTCATTAGCTTGCTAATTCACCCATGTTGGTGAAATTAGTGCTTAATTATAATTACTATTGCATTGATTGACTATGTGATTGACTAGGGTAGTTGAGCAACTATGACATGGATTGATTTTCAAGCAACATGAAGCTCACAAGCCACCCCTCTTGGGCCCCTCTATGGCCGGCCATATGGCCTTCATTTTGCTCCATTTTTGATTTATTTTAAATGCTAAATTGTGCATATATGCATCTATATATATATATATATATATATATATATATATATACATATACATATCTATATATATATTGACCAAAGTTTTTTGACCTTAATTGGACTTCACATTGGGCTTGGGAATAACTTCTATTGGGCTCATTCAATTACATTGTTTGGGCTCAATTTAAATAACACATTGGGCTTACATTAATTATTCTAGGTTACATTTAATTAAGTCAAGCATTGGGCTTGTTTAATTAATTACATGAACTTAGTAATTAACTTAATTACATGAGCTACTAGGTTAATATCTTTAACCTAGTTTATCAACTTATTTGGATTTAAAATATAATCCAATTAGATTTGCTTTAATTAATTATACACATTGCTTTAATTATTTAAATAAATATACAAGCACATAAGTACATTCATTTAATTATCTAATGCACAATTAATTAATGCAAAAAGTTTAAATTCATTGCTAAATATTTATTAATTATATTTACAATGACTAATGAAATTCGTGGTCATTACACTGATACACCTGCGTCCGGTGTGGAGCAACTACGTCAGAACAATCTGCCAAAGCGAATTTTTGTGCTCCGGGTCGGGTCGGGTCGGGTCGGATCGGGTCAATCCGGATCGAGTTTTCTTTGAAAAATTAAGTTGAAATAAGTGTAAAATGAATGTGTTTGGTTATTAAACCAATATATATATAGAATCCATTAATGATTAATTGGTAACTAAATGTATAAAATAATGACTAAAGTTAACACAATTAAAAAGTTAACTATTGGTAATGTTTGAAGAATATTAAAATATTATTAAATGATGAATAACATTAGTATAAGATTAAAATATTATTAAATGAGTAATAACATTAGTATATGATGAAAATGTTATTAAATAATTAATAAGTGATTAAAATATTATTAAATGATTAATAATATTAATAAATGATTAAAATATTATTAAATAGTTAATAATATTAATAAGAGATTAAAATATTATCAAATGGTGAATAATATTTGTAAATGATTAAAATATTATCAAATGGTGAATAATATTTGTAAATGATTAAAATATTATTAAATGGTTAATAATATTAATAAGTGATTAAAATATTATTAAATGGTTAATGATATTAATAAGTGATTAAAATATTATTAAATGGTTAATAATATTAATAAATGATTAAAATACTATTAAATGATTAATAATATTAGTATGAGATTAAAATATTATTAAATGGTTAATAATATTAATAAATAATTAAAATATTATTAAATGATTAATAATATTAGTAAGAGATTAGAATATTATTAAATAGTTAATAGTATTTGAATATAGTTGTATATTATCAAAGGTAGATAATATTTTGAAGTATTTGGTGTATTATTAAATGTCTGAATTATTAAGTTATATAAAAGAAGAATGTTTAATTAAATTAAACTTATATAAATAATTTATTTGTGACTAATTTAGACAACTTATTAAAAGTGAGTCGTACAATGAACGTGTAGTGAAGGTGTAAGTTGGTTAAGTTTACCCGAGATGTCCAACTAGGTTTGGGCTAGGGTTTTTGTCCAGAACTTAAGGGTTCATTTGTCGGACATCTTAAGAGTTAATAATTTGAAGTTAAGGTTTTAAGTTAAGATTAATTAATAGTCATTGTAACTAATGATTATGTCGATTTTATATATAAATTGTAGGTTGAACGAATGACACAAATAAGCGTAAATGGTAGAAGCGAACCAGGCAAGTTTTTCAGAACTTGCTCCTATATGCATTAATATGCTGCAACGCGATTTTATATTATTGATATGCA
Source organism: Hedera helix (assembly GCA_947179155.2). NCBI lineage: Eukaryota > Viridiplantae > Streptophyta > Magnoliopsida > Apiales > Araliaceae > Hedera > Hedera helix. The sequence continues at coordinate 10,415,194 of OX359270.1, read as the reverse complement.
GATTTATTGATGTTATTTGTGATATGTGAAAAGCATGAGTTGTGATTACATGTGAAATATGAAGCATGAATTGCTAGAGACTAGTTGGTTAGTATATGTGATGCATAAGAAGTATGAAGCATTCATAAAATAAAAAATATGAAATGCATGATTTAAGAATAAAATGTAGAGTATGTATAATATGTGAAGCATGTAATGTGTTATGTGTAACTGTTAAACTTGCTGAGCCGTCGTGCTCACTCTTGCTTAAAACCAACATTTTCAGATAGAGTAAGTTATTCGAAGTTTTTAATAAAGATCAAGAAACATGAATGCATACTACTTTTACTGAAGGTCTAAATGTCTATTGTAGATATCAGTCCGAATTGGACAGGTAAAATAACTATGTAGTATAAGACTTAGTTGGTATGTAATATGAGTGTTAAATACTCAAAATGATTGTAATAGAATGTCGTATCATGTATGATGTTAAGACATACTAGGAATGTATAAAAATTGCGATTCTGGAATAGAAATGGATGTTGTAAAATTGTAAACAAATGATTAATTATCAATTATAATATTGTTGTAATTCATGAATAATAAGGAAAATATAGTACTACTGTTGAACCGGATTCGAGGTTCGAGGGACCCGGATTCGGGGTCGTCACAGTTGACTCATGTACAGTGGACCTTAACAACTCATTAACTTTATTCAAGAATTCATACTCATCTCAATTTTGGTCAAGATGATTTAAGAAAAAGCCTATTGTATCATCCACAACCAAAAGTTTATTTTCATTCATCACTTGAGTTATAGACAACTCTTGGATCATGGGTTGAAGTGTCAGTTATAAAAGAGGTATGGATTCAGAATGTAGGAGAGGTTCAATTTAAGCTTTTCATTTGGCAGTGTTCATTAATGGGGCAGATTTTAACAAAGAGCTCACCTCACTAATTACAACGTCATCATCAAAATCCATACCAAAATGAGTTAAACATCTTTCTAACAGATCATCATGAACAACGCTCTTAACAACATTAACCTCACATTAGTCATCATAATCAGGAAGTTGTTGACAAACATGGAATACATTGAGTTCTACTATCATATTCCTGAAAGAAAGTTTCATAACTCCATTGCAATAATTGATTATCGCGTTGTAGGTGGCCAAGAAAGGTCGCCCTAAAATAACAGGAATCTATGCATTGACATTCTCCACAGGCTGAGTATCTATCACAATAAAGTTCACAGGAAAGTAAAACTTATCAACCTTCATCTAGACATCCTCTGTGATACCCCTAGGAACTTTGACAGACCTATCAACTAATTGAAGTCTCACAGGTGTGGTTTTTAGTTCTCCTAATCCTAAATGCACATACACAGAATATAGCAATAGATTGACACTCGCACCTAAATCAAGTAAGGCCATATCAATCACGTGGTCACCTATAACACAAGAAATGGTAGGACATCCAAGATCCTTATACTTGACAGGAGTTTTTATTTGGATTATAGAACTAACCTGCTAGGTCTAACATGCTATTTTAGGGAGGACATTTGTTTTCTTTTCACTGTACATAGATCTTTTAAGAATTTAGCATAAGAGGGCAATTGCTGAATGACATAAAGAAATGAAATGTTTATGCGAACTTGCTTAAACACTTCTAAAATATTACTATATGGTGGTTCTTTCTTCACTGGGTCAAGTCTATATGAAAAGGGAGCCTTAGGGACATACGGTTAGGAGTATATTTTTCTTCTATTTTCTCACTAGACCCACGCTTTCTGACCAGACCTAAGGGTAGTGATGGACTTCACTTTCTCAAGACTCCTATCAGGATTGGTAACTTCATACTGGTCTTTGGAGTTAGGGACTAGTTAACTAAGAAACTTTCCTTTCTTTTTCTCGCTTATAACATTGGCTAATTGACCCACTTGCGTTTCAAGCTTCAAAATTGATTGTTGGGTAGTTTGCATAAATTGTTAAGTAGTTTGCATAAATTATTGCAAAATATCCTCTATGGACGATTTTCTTTGAGGAGTATCTGTAAGGACCAAGAATTTTAAGTTACATTATAAATAAAATTAGGAATTTAATTTCTAATTAAGTTGTGTGAATTAATTTAAACCTTTATGTGATGGTTTGACTATTTGACTATTCGATAAATTTAATTAATGAAAGTCCGATTAATGGGTTTATTAAATTAACGGACTAACTTAATGATTTTTTATATCAAGGGATTTACAGGTTATGGATCCCTAATTAAATATTCAATTAAAATTTGAATATGGCAAGTCTAATTGGATTATGTAATTTAATTTAATTATTAAATGGCCTAATAATTATTTTAAAAACAAGTTCAAGGGTGAATTAAAAGAATAATGGACTTGTAGGTTATATTATGTGATTTAATGTTTAATTAAACTAGTCTAATATTTTATTTAATTGAGAGACTAGTGAATTATTTTTGAAGACCCATGTTAATGAATTTATTTAGTGATTTAGTGGCCCAAACAAATTAAAATGCAAGCCCAAACATTGACCCAGTTGATCAAGCTTCTAGAAGACTTAATTTATAAATTGTGTAATAAAAATAATTGGAAAATCAAGCAATTTTGGAGGATGGCCGGTGGTTTGGGCAAGGGACCCACATGGATTTTAAAAATCTAGCAAATCTGATGGCTTGATATAGTGTGTGGAACACTTAAACAATTTGCTAGAATTTGTAAGAAGTTTGATGCCTATTCTATAGATATATATGATAGATGTATAGAATGTTAGGCCTATTAATAGCACACCACATTTATGTTGAGAGGGTTACAAAAAATATTGCAAGAGTTCTCTATATTAGGTGTTAGTGAGCTCTAGTGAGTTAACTCGATGAGTGAGAGATTTTAGAGAGTTCTTTAGTGAGTTTCATTACCGAGTCAAGTGAGTTAAGCTATATTTTTTCAAGGAGGTGTTCTTTTATGTCATCACACTTCATAACCTATTTTGGAAAGCAAAGAAAGCAAGCCATTAAGAGCAAAAGGTATAATACTACCTAAAACCCTAGCTTGTATGCTTTTCTTTATGTTATATATGATTTCTATGGTAGAAAAGTTATTTTCAAGCTCTAAATGTTTATATCCATACTAGATTGGTAGATCTAGGGTAAATGGGTTTAACATGAATATTTATAGGTGTTTATGTTGAAAAGTTTAGCAAAAAGTATGAAAACGATTTTTACCGACAAAACCCTTAGCGAACGTGTGATTCGGAGCTTTATATTTTGAAACCTACAAGTTGTATGTGTGATTTATTTTCTTCATATGCTAGGTATGTTAGTTAAGAGTAAAACATAGTTGAAATTATGATAAAAGGTTTTAAAATGAGTGAGTTATGACATTTGGAACCAAATGAGTTCACTGTCAAACCCCAATGTACAAACAGCCCACTTTGTGGCTATTTTTCATAATCAAAACTTTTCAAAAAATTTGATCCAATGATGGAATATTGTAGTTTAAGAAGATACAAATCCATTGATACCAATTTGAGGTTATTTGGATTTGTAGATTTTATTTTCTTCAAGTTTTAATCAAACGAGTAAAAGTTAGAAAATTTGAAAATGACAAATCTGCAAATTCTGCCAATTAGGGCCAGGGCCCCTATTTCCTTTGTAATTTTGGGGTCGGGACCCCAAACACTATTCACAGACGGGTTTTTTTAATTCCAGGTCGGGTCATTCGGGTCGGTTCGGATTATTTAAGTCCAAAATGGATAAAAATACTTTAAAATTAATATAATTAATTTGGGGCCCAATAAAAAAATAATTATTTATTATTTGGATATTAAATAATAACTAAGGTAAATAAAAGTCATTAATGGGATTAATTACTATTAATCAATATTAATTAATAATTAAAATAAAAGGAGATAATAACTAATTATTTATTATTAAATAATAAATAAAGGATAATATAAATTAATAAATAATTATTTATTACTTAAGAATAAATAATAAATAAGGATAATTAATTAATTATTATGATATTAAATAATAATTAAAGGAAAATAAAATTATTAAGTAATTGTTTATTATTTCATGGATATTAAATAATAAATAAAGGAAGGTAATTAATTAATTATTATGTAAATAATATTAAATAATAATTAAAGGAATGTAAGACTAATAAACTAATTGTTTATTATTTAATTAATTTTAAATAATAAATATAAATAAATAAATAATTAATTATTATTTAAATAATAATTAAAGGAAAGTGAGATTAATAAAATCACTGGTTATTATTTAATTAATATTGAGTAATAAATAGGGATAATTAATTAATTAATTATTATTTAAATAGTATTAAATAATAATTAAAGGGTAATAAAGTTTATAAATTAATTATTTATTATTTAATTAATATTAAATAATAGATAAGGATAACTAATTTACTAATTATTATTTAAATGATATTAAATAATAACTAAGGTAAATAAAAGTCATTAATGGGATTAATTAATATTAATTAATAATTAAAATAAAAGGACATAATAACTAATTATTTATTATTAAATAATAAATAAAGGATAATATAAAGTTAATAAATAATTATTTATTACTTAAGAATAAATAATAAATAAGGATAATTAATTAATTATTGTGATATTAAATAATAATTAAAGGAAAATAAAATTATTAAGTAATTGTTTATTATTTAATGGATATTAAATAATAAATAAAGCAAGGTAATTAATTAATTATTATGTAAATATTATTAAATAATAATTAAAGGAATGTAAGACTAAGAAACTAATTGTTTAATATTTAATTAATTTTAAATAATAAATATAAATAAATAAATAAATAATTATTATTTAAATAATAATTAAAGGAAAGTGAGATTAATAAAATCACTGGTTATTATTTAATTAATATTGAGTAGTAAATAGGGATAATTAATTAATTAATTATTATTTAAATAGTATTAAATAATAATTAAAGGGTAATAAAGTTTTTAAATTAATTATTTATTATTTAATTAATATTAAATAATAGATAAGGATAACTAATTTACTAATTATTATTTAAATGATATTAAATAATAATTAGAGGGAAAAAAGGTACTTAAACAATTTAAGTAAATTATTTAAAGTGTTTAAATAAATAAATTAAGTCTTATTAAATGGATAATAAGATTGTTTGGTAATTAAAATATTACCCAAATGAGATAATATTGTTATGTAAGCTATGTATTGTTAAACAGGAAAGTATGTGCTTAAATGGTAGTTTGTTTGATAGTGATATATGGACTTCTATGTGCTATTCTAATTGAAAGATAAATTTATTTAATACTAGGTCTTTCAAGGACAATAGTTTAAGTCGAGTAAGCAGTAATCGACAACTGAGGTAAGTTCCCTAACCTTACTCACATTTATATTAAGCAAGTTCATAACTCAAACTCAAGTTAGTATTTTTCAATTATGTTAATGGTTTAATGTTTGTCAATTACTCCACATCCATGATAATTATTGATATCAGCACTTGGTGCACTTGAATTCATGTTCTATTAATGAACTATAAAATGTTTTAAGTTCTTCATTCATGAATTGTTTAAAGAATTGGTCTACGCCATTTGTTCGACTAGACATACATATGTTAATATTTTTAAAAAGCTATCCAAACCAGTAGTTGGTATGGATTCTTGGACTGAGAGAGTAACCCTTGATAAGGGGAATATAAGTGTCTGTTATCCGATACGTCAGAGTTTAATGTTATGTATACACATGGTGTACAAGAGACTGATCCCCTCAAGTACAATTTGACAGGTTAAAATATAAAAAGGGTCAGTCTTACGATTGATTCATTGAAAATGTTCATGGTCCATTAGATCACTCAACAGTAAATAATCAATATTCATTCTTTCATTTGAACTTTGATTATATTGTCCAGTTATTTTGAATCGGTTATTTATTCGATTGTCATTCTTATTTATTCATGATATACCTTCATTATTTATTTTAAACTTGCTGAGCAAAGTAGTTGCTCACTCTTGCTATATCATGAAATAATTGCAGTTAAGCCTGAGCATTCCAAGAAGGACAAAGGCAAGGGAAAGCTTTAAGATTAGTTGTTATTATTATTCTATTTTGGTAAATCATCATCCCTTTTTGTATTAATAGGACATACATGATGTATTTTGTTTAAGGTTTAAGACCTTGGGATTAGTGAGACTATATATTAATGAACAACATATATTTATTTATTTTCGCATTAGTATTAAATGTTGTGTAGTGATGATTGGATGTATTTTTATGTGAGCACCAAATCCGAGGTATTGGTACCTGAATTTGGGGGTGTCACAGCATCAAATTGAGGATTAGACTGGAAACCTGGTGGATTTGATGGATTTGGGGCTGCAAATTGCTGCCCTCCATAATTCACTAGAGGCTAGTTTTGCCTCCAAGACAAGTTTAGGTGATTCCTTCAATTAGGGTTGAATGTTGTAGAAAATGGGCTATTAGATGATCTCCCATAAGAATTTAGAGTATTTGCTTGCTCAACATAGTTCTCTAGAGAGGTATGTGGTGAATTGACAAATGAAACGCACCTCTCATTCTCAGTACTCATTGCAGAATTCATAGTTTGACTCAAGACAAGGACTTTCACCTTCTTAGTAAGGATCCCTAAGGCATTTTTCACATCAAAATTGTCTCTTACTTCATATAACCCCCAATTTCCTAGGCTTCTCTCTCTCTCATTAGAAAATTTTCATTACTGATAATTTTTGGACAAAGTTTCAAGGAATTGTCAAGCATCAGTGTTACTTAAATTCAAGAGTTTTCCTTTATTTATAAACTCAATCATGTGACGATTTGACATAGTCAAAGCATTATAAAAATATTGTACAAGTCTCCATAGTTCAAACCCATATTGGGGACACTTTAAAAGTAAGTCCTTAAATCTTTCCCAACACATATAAAATTGCCCACCCTCGGTTTGACGAAAATCTTCTATGTCACTTCTAAGGGCATTTGTTTTAGACATTAAAAAAAAAAATTGACAAGAATTTACTAATTAATTGGTCTCAACTAGTGATTGAATTAGAAGGAAGTGAGTTCAACCATGTTTTAGCCCTATCTTTTAGAGAGAATGAAAATACATGAAGCCTCACAGATTCATTTGAAAAATTTTAAAATCTGAGTTGTGCATATGTTTAAAAATTCCTTGACATGCATGTAAGGGTCCTCTCTATTTAACCCATGAAATGATGGAATGAGCTGTATTACACTAGGTTTAAGCTCAAAATGTGTCGCTCGAGTTTGTGGCAACACAATGCAAGAAGGGTGATTAGGTGTGACTGGTAAAAAGTACTTCCTAAGTGATATCTCCTCACGTGCCAATGGCTCCACTACTTCATTGTTATCATTGTCCTAATCCATTTTAAATGCAAAATTATTTTTCCTAATTATGTGAACAAATAAGCACACAAAAATATAAAAAAAATTTAAAATTAAAAAAAATATAAAAAAAATAAAACTATTTTTAAGGTCAACCTAAATAAAATCTAGACAGCTTCTAACTGTTCCAAGTTTCTCTTTAAGGTCTACTAAATTCAAAATTAATAACAGCACTAGCCAGGTAAGTGTAAGAATAAGGGAGTCTTTCCGTAGATACGGTGACTAATTAAGTAACCACGTATTCTTTAGGCGTTTACCTTTTGAACCACTTTTCTAGACACCAGTAGTTTGATTAATTTAAAATTCAGACTCCTCTTAGAGTCACCTGTCCTAATTGAGCTCGAGAGTCATAGGGGTCAACGTCTACTTGATTTTATTAAGTCGATTATGCAAAATGTGATTGTTTGTGGGCCAAAGAAGGGTGATAAAATCCCCACCTTATCTTATTATGGGTTTTTGCCCTTCTTGTTATATTAAAAAAAATGCACAATTAAAATTAAAAAATAATTATAAACACATAAAATGTCCTAAAACTATATGAATTACGGAAGAAGAAGAAATTCAACGTACCTCAATCTTCCAGCAATCACCACAGTTTATAAAAAAATAAAACAAAACCTAAGCAAGATGTGCTCTATGTGAGTGAATGCATGAATATGACAATTAGTTTTTAAATAATAAACTAAACTAAAACTAGTAGAAGAATTAAATAAAATTTAAATTAATTAATATTTCTAATAATCTCCAGCAACGGCGATAAAAATTTGTTGTGCTTAAATTTATAAAAATACAAGCAAGCGCACGAATCTATTATAAAATATTTTTATGCAAAGTATGAGGTCGAGCCCACAAGAATTATTAAATTATTAATTAAATATAAATTATATTCAATTATAATCTAGTTAACGAAAAGTGAATTTTGAAATAATTAAAACTCAAGAAAAATTAACCATACTAATAAAATAACTAACTCAATGGACGAAAAGTTCTGATGTTCGGAATCCATGATATTAACTATGTTTGTCCTACTATTCATTATTAATTCGGAGTAGCAATTTAAAAATTAATTCAATAATTACTCAAGATTTTTTTATTTAAGTTCATAAAAATATTTCTTTTGTAAATTTTTATTTTCAAAAGTTATATATATAAGACCAAAGTATTATATGTATCCATTATTTTGAAAAACAAATAATCTTAGTTCTTAATTAAAACTTTAAATTACAACCCGGATTAAATTAAATTAATTGAAACTATTCAAAAGACAGGATATTATGAATGAAACAATTTAATTCAATTCAATCAAATAAATAAGAATTATTAACCATTAAAACCAAATTGAGAATTAAAAGTAAATTTCAAATAATACATAATTAATAATGTATCATCCTATACCTCAGAAAATGATCTAACATTACTTCATAAAATTAATAATAGAAGCAGAGTAATAAACCGTGATTATAATTATGTGTTGCTACTGGTCTAAAAATTCTGTTGTTGTTCTCAGTTTTTGGGCCAAACTGCAGATCTAATATGTATTTTGGTTCTCCTGCTTATGTGTTGAAGCTACTGATTTATTTTTAAAGTGCTCTTAACGTGATGCTCACCCCCTTTTATAATATATAAATGTAGCTTAATTTTCTCTTCCAAAGTCTTCTCTTCCTTATCTTTTCTTTTTCCTTTTCTCCTAAAATTTGACTCTTTTGTTGTGACACCCCCAAATCTAGGCCTACACATCCCAATTTGAAACGCCAAAAATACACGGTAACTATTATAAAATAATACATAGTACAAAAATACGAAACTCAATAATACACAACTAAGTCTTCACTATTATTATCACACTATTTATAACATGTGAAGACTACTACAGCTATCTCTCGGACCTTCACTCCATTCTCCGGGTAGACCCAGCTACTCTCTCATTTCCTGAAGAACAATGGAAAAAAAATGGTGAGCTCAAATAGCCCAGTAAAGGAATATCATATCTAAGATAACAATAAGTAAATTATCATTAACCTTTAGCAATTGAGTTCTTGATAGAATATAATAAACAATAAGTTTTAGATCAATAATAGTAGCGGAATGAACAATCCATTAGAAGAATCATGTAGACTATGTGATGCGCCAAGAAATTAGTATATCTTAGCCTATTAATTTATACTTTGGAGAGTATTTATAATTACAATTGTTATGTTTTTATTGAGTTTCAGGTTTTTGGAATTTAATGGGGAAATTTGGCTTTTTAATGGAATAATTCAGAGTTAGTTTGAAAGCGTTGGTGTCACGGTTGGAGGAGCAAGCAAGATGGGGACACGTTAATTTGGCTAATTTTCTATGGGCTTTGATTTTTTTTTCAAGCATGACTGATGACTCCATGTTGCTTTTGTATGGTTCCACCGTAAATGTAAGACCATGATATTTGTTGTATAAGGAACATGGATCAGTTGAGAGAGTATTTTGGTGGCCCAGAAAATTAATCAAAACAAAGACAAGTAAGCAGCCCATTATTTATTAATGAAGCCTGGAGCCAGCAAAAGTCCTAATAGGAGTCTAATATAAAAAGACACGGAGGTTTTAAAAAAAAGAGGACACCATCAGTTCCGGAGGAGAGGAAGAACGCAGCAACTAACTCGGAATCAATTATACATCGCAGCAGCAGAAAAGGGCATGGAGAGAAGATGAGGCTATGAACAGCTGCAACGTTGCGACGTGTCAAGAGTTTTCGGTGTTGATTTCTTTTTCCTCTTTTAGCAATTGATGAGTACAATTCTTCCATTAATATTTATTCTTTGTGTAGGAATTTTGAGAATAGCAGTTTAATATTTTTGGGATTTTACAATTCAGATTTATTTATTTATTTTGTTTCAATTAGTTGGTACATTTAATTAGTATTCTGTTAATTTAATCATGCATTATTTAATGATGTTTTGTGTTTTAATTGCAAGCATGTTAGGCTAGGTTATTTTCTAGGGTTAAGGATGAATATATTTGGTTGATTTCATTGCACAAATTCATGCCAATTGATTTTACAAATTTAGTGTTTTCATGTTAAAAATAATTCTTACTATTGAACGCCCATTTTTATTGAGATAAAAATAAAGTTGGATTCTCGTTATTATTTGTTGGATTCAGTTTATGATTTATTAAAAACGGATATAAATTGTGTTTTGATAGAAATAATGAGTGTTTTGATTTTACACATATGTTGGCTATGGAAGAATTAACAAATTGATTTTACAAAATAATTGGGCTTAATTGAATTTATTTTCTGCTCCTAATAGAGTCGAGAGACCAAATTAGTGCGTGATAAAAAGTAAAATTGATTGAGCATGAATGTTGGAATATGATATCAAATATATGATTCCGTTACCCTAGTATTTTATTATTGGTTAATTTATTTGCATTTTTAGTTGATAAATCATAATCCACAATTTTTAAACTAGATTAGGATTTAATTAAAATTTGTGAGTGAGGAAATACACGTTCCATCCGTCAAGTCTCTAGGGTTCGACCTCGCACTTCTGAGCTATACTAGATATTCGATTCGTGCACTTGCGAGTAAGTAAAACATCATCAACTTTTATCATCTGAAACACCACTGGTCATGATAATATAAATTCACAGTTCCTGGTCATAATCATGCAAGTCAATAGTTCATCTTTGCACTACGAGCCAAAGATATTCAAAAGTAACACAAATGGTCATGATCATACCAGTCTACAGCCTTTGGTCATAATTATACCAACAACAGTTTTTCTTTGCCCCAGGTCAAAGAGAACATTCACCACGTGCCATAAAAGACACACAATAATTATATCGCATTTATCCTATCATTTGTGCCCCCAGATCACAGATATTCACAATAACTTGATTCTTGATGATTAGAATAACATCAGAAATATAAATGATGAATAGAATAATATGATACTTTGTCCCGAGTCAAATAATATCCAAATTGTCAACATAATGTGAACTCAAATTCAAGAATGATATTCAAGATCCACATTTCAGAATAACAGTTAAAGTTAATGGAAAGATTCAGAAAAATAGGAAGGTTCAATTGAAATGATATTAAATGAAGCACAAACTATTAAGGAACATATAATTATTGCAGAAAGTTTTACCAAATAGTACTTACCATAGTAAGTTTAAAAGTATAAAAGAATAATACCACTTACCTTAACACGTGACTATATATTGATTTAAATGAAGTTGATCAACCTATATATTTATAATTTAATTAGTAATTACCACATATAATTTCATGGTATATCACAATTTGTATGAAATCATCAAAAGTGATTTGATAAAATAAAGTAGAATAACTTCAATATAGTTTTTGAAAGAAAATAATATTTTAAAATAAATCTTCCAAATGAAGCTTTTTAAAATAAATCTTCTAAAGGAAGTCTTCTAAAGAAAGATTTATAAACACCGTGTGATGTGTGTGGGTGCTTATATAACTTTTATAAAAAGACTTACTTGAACAGTACTCGTACACTTACAGATGTTCACAAATACTCAAGATGGCTTTAGCACACTTAGAGAAAACTTACACAAAGTAATATTTAGATAGTGAAAGAAAGAATAAGCAAGAAGTTTATAAAAAATTCTTAAGTTTAGGCATCTATTTATAGCCAAAAACCTTATTATAATTCAAGATTTTCTAATTTAATCTAAACCGTATATTTCAAGATAATGTTTAATGCATACCACTCATTTCATCTTTTAAAATTTCATTAATCTAAACCATTCATTTAAAGATCATCTGTAATCTACACCGTTTATTTCAAATTCTATAATTATTACATTATCTTTAATCTATTCCATTCATTTCAGATTTTCTTTAATCTATACCATTCATTTAATAAAATAATTAACTTTTTATATAAAACAACTAACTTTATATATAAATCAATAAACTTTATATATAAAATAACTAACTTTATATATAAACCAATTAACTTTATATTTAAAACAAATAACTTTATATAATATATCATAATAAAATAATTTACTTTACATAATTTATATAAAGTAAATAATTTTATATAATTTATTATAATAAAATAAATGACTTTATCAATTAAATTATTCAACAATAATTCACAATTATTCATTATTATGACCAATTGTTGTAAATGTAGTGTAATTGACTTTCTGAGTTAGATACTCAAAATACAAGCAGAAAAACCAACTAATAATGGAATACAACAGTTTAATCAACATCATAATAGGAATAACAATAATGCAAAAAATAAATCAAAGAAAGAGCACGTTACTGTGTAATGACAATTACTGATTCAGTAATGTGAATCACTGTGCATATGCTACTGTGACGATTATCAGTTCAATAATATGAATTATTGTGCATGTGACAATTATTGGTTTAATAAAGTTAATATTTTTCAATAGTCACTTTATCAGTTCAATAATATGAAACACTGTACAATACCGTGTGCTACTGTGTAATACCGTATGTTACTGTGCAATACCGTGTTCTACTATTCCTTTACCACCGAATATTTTAACAGTTAAAAGTGATAGTATCATTGTTCATTTTTATTTAAAAAGGTTATTTATGCCGTTTTCTATATCCGATAATATTTCGTTGTGGGATCCACCTGTAATATCCAGGATATTATGACGTGTAAAAAGTTTAAATAAATAAAATGTGTGTATTTTAATTATTTAAACTAGGTAGGTAATGTGAATTGTGTAAATTAGTTATGTATGTATGTGTGTGTGTGTGTGTGTGTGTGTGTGTATATATATATATATATATATATATATATATATATATATATATATATACGGGTACTAATTTAATGAATTGTGTCAATAAAAAGGGGATTAATATTGAAAATTAATCCTAAATTAAATTAAAAGTTAATGAGAGAATTAACATGGTCAAAATTATTGATTATAGATTAATTAATTATTATGGAGAATTTTGGGAATTATTAAGAAGAGTAACTAATTATATAAAATATATAGTAATAAATTATATATTTTATATAAGGAAATATAATTAAATATAAAGGAATTTATGATTATATAAATTTTATGAGAGTAAATATATAATTTATACAATATTGTATGGTATACTTTATATAAAATAAATGAAATAGTGAAAAATAATAATAAATAAATATGAATAATTTTTTTATTTTATTTTCAATAAGATAAATTGTGTTTATGTAAAACAGAATTATTTCTATTTTTTTATGAGATTTAATATATATATATATATATATATATATATATATATATATATATATATATATATATATATATATATATATAATGTAGTAATAGAAAATACATGGATGTTTACATAATGTATATGTAACAAAGTTGAAACGTGAAAATTTTAATTTTATTAAGTTATGTGTATTATTTTATTAATTTTGGAAGGATGAAGTACCTTATATAACTACATGTATGTCATTATGTGTGTACAAATTTTATCAAATAAGGTACCCTAAAAATATATAAATATTATTTATAAATTATTTTATGAATTTTGGTAAATTAAAATAAATATTTTATATAGATTATATAAAATATTTATTACACGAAATAACTGCGTAATGTATTAAATTAGGAGGTGGGAGTAATTTTTACCGACTTTACTAAGTCGGTGGACTTAAGGACCAAAAGTTTAAACTAATTAAACACCATTAAGGCATATATACATACATATAAGAGAGAACAAGAATAAAAAGATAAAAAAAACAATTATCACATAAACAAAACCATTCCATCTCATTTCTCTATCTTTCTTCTTCCTACAATCACCGCCACCGAGCACCACCCCCACCAAGAAAAGAAAATTTTTAGTGTCATCAAAGTGAAGAACCACCTTCAAATGAAGAATTTCAAGCTTTCGGAAGGTATAAAACTACTTTATTTGGATTATTTTTATATTTTCGTGATAAAATAATTTTGTGAAAAATTGTAAATAATTAGGATAATTGTTCTATATAATTTTAGGATGTGTATGTAGGAATTATATGATGTTTAAAGTATTTTTGTAGTGAAAAACATGATCAAAAATGGTATAAAATTTGGCTGGCTGGTTACTGTTAACGTAAAAGAAGAAAGAAAATTTTTAAGGCCGTCCACGCATTGCGCGACGACCAATTTTTTTCTGGGACCGGGGACGAAACGACGACGTTTCGGGACTGAAGGGGTGAGCCACGCCATGCGCGACGATTGATTTTCCTGTAACCGGTGTGGGAGAACGACGTCGTTTGTTTGGGAGAAGGAGACAGGTCAGCGCAATGCGCGACAGACCAAACTTCCGGGGAAATTACGATTTTGCCACTGGTCCGATTTTTCCACCTAATTACGAAAATGCCACTAAGATTGTAATTAATTAAAATAAATGTTTAAAAATTGATAAAAATTATATAAAATCAGAAAAATATATAAAAATGATTTATAAATTAAATTTAATAGTTTTTAATTTTGAGGAATAATTCCAATTAATAATTAAGTGCTTTATATATGAAGACATAAAAAGGACACGATTAAATTAAATAACCAAATTTGGTTATAATTAATTGTAAACACTAATATAGATCCAACGGGTAGAATATTAATTACATAAATATTAATTAGTTGTAAGTGATATTAATTACATAAATTAATATCATAGGTTACTAAATTATTATTATTTGATTATGTTATTATTATAAGTTGTTCAAGAAATGATAATTAGCCGTTAATTTAATAATCGGACATCGAGGCAAGTTCCTAAACCCTAATCTTGAACCATTTATCATACGCTAGATATTAAAATCTCAATTGAGTTCTATTTCCCAAGTGTTATCATTATTCCACTTTCTTGAATATTGATTTCATTTGATGTTGTAACTGTTCAATAAAAATTGAAAATCCCTGTTGTTACTCCAATTCCTTCTTAGATGAAAATTTTAACGAATCATAATTGTTGATTAGTGAGTTGATGATTATGAGTCTATGCCAATTGTCCGGCTAGACTTTTAGTACAATTGAATTTTAAATTACTCTTTATTGTTAAGTGCTGAGCCAAATCAAATTGTTTTGGTGCGAACACTTAGAAACTGAGATGAACAACCCTATTTCAGGGGATATAGCTTGTCGGATGCTTTAAATTTCGATACTCCGCGATATGCGGTAATATGATGTGCACAGTCATAGGTACGAGAGGCCGATCACCTCGAGTACGGGTTTAAGGTTTTATGATTTTTATGACACCTACAGGTTATCAGTGTTACCATTGACTAACCTATGTTCAATGGTCTTGTGACCCTCAATATGATCCTCATTTATCATATTTCAAAGGATAATTCCCTCAGTTATTTGCTTTCAATTGAAATGAAATCATGTTACATTATTGTTATAAATTCTTTTTCTTATGATGCATTGTTATTCAATTCATTATACTTGCTGAGCACTTCGGTTGCTCATTCTTACCTGATTAATGTGACGCAGATAAAGATGTTAAATCTGAGGGTATAAATAAGAAAGACAAAGGCAAAAGAAAGATGGCGAAATGAAGAAATGATGAATTGTCCTCTGCTGGTAGTTTTAAATCCATTTTGTGGCTGTAAATGTGGAATACTTATCCTAGTAATGTTGTATGTATGTAAAGGTTGATGACCCTGGGGGTTTAGTAGGTATATTTTGTATTAACTTGAATATTAATAGATGTAATATATATTATTAGAAATTTTGAGTAGCGATAAATGAAATTAGAATGTATGAACAGTGAGCACCAAATTCAAGGTTTAAGGAACCCGAATTTGGGGGCGTCACACCACCAATGTTTGGTTATTTTAGTGTTGTCGTACGAATTGAATATTCCCCGACAGAACGAATATTCTCTAACAAAACGAATATTCTCCGACAAGATTAAATTTGTACAAAATATTTTTTAACTTTTGTCAATTTATCCACTTACCGTTTTAGAAAAAAAAATATAAAGAAAAATTAAATTTGCATTTCATAAAAGTCGGAGTCTTACGGCCTCCCCTACTTATGAAATTTCATCTCTGAAATTGGTGTACCTGGCATTTCGAAGAGGTAATGATACTTAAATTTTATTTTAGATTCTAGCTTCCAGGTCATTTTCTCAGTATCTTAGTTCCTCCATAAAACCTTGACTTGAGGTATAACATTTGAGCGTAGGATTTGCTCCTTCTCATTTAAGATCTTGACAGGTACCTCATCGTATGTTAAATCATTTACTATAACGTTTGGCTCTAACTCAATGATGTGATTCGGATCCTTCACATATTTGCGTAGCATGGATATATGAAAAATATTATGAAGGCCGGACATACTAGGTGGTAGGGCTAGTCTGTAGGTAGGGGTAAGCAAAAAACCAAAATTGCCCCCCGCAATAGCACCAAAAATCGACCAAACCGCACTAATGGTTCCAGCGTATACAACGGTTTTAGAAAGGTTAAAAAATCGCATTTACGATTTGGTTTCAATTTTTGCTATCCACCGCACCGTAAAAAACACACCGCACCAATAATGACAAAAATGACATCATTTTTTTATATAAAAAAAAAAACAAATTACATGGTGATTGGAGAAGACATGAAACATTGAAATTATGATTATTTCGCATATTATATTGGAAAAAAATTCTAATTATGGTTTGTACATTATTTTCCACTTGGTACTTTTCAAAAGTTGCGGTCTTTATGTATAAATACAATCCAATTATTACTGTGAGGTTCATCTTAGCATTAAGAATTGTTGCAATCCTTTGAGTTCTAGTTTTGTCGGTCTACGTATAGAACAAAAAATCAAAACAGAAAATATTCTTTTGTTTCATTTCTTAGTTCACATAAAGCAACATGGATCATGGTGGTTATAAACACAAAAGGACAAATATTTTTATCTTTTCATTTTTGCCAACAATCTAAATGTTTTGTCCATGACAAAATAAGAAATTTAACATGGTTTGATATTTTATTTTCATAAATTATGGAGAAGATAACAATATAAGCTCAACTATTTAGAAATATCAACTTGGGTTCACAAAGTCTTATTTTGATGTAATCTTTATTGGATCTCTTTTGAAGTTGTGTGGATCAGAATTTGTATCTTATAGATGACTAACCATGAATAGATACCTTTCTAGAGATTATCTTAACAAAACTAATGCATTGTGCTTCATTGAGTTATATGAAATAGTTTTGTAGTAGAAAAAATATATTTCAATACGTATATGTTCAATTGGTTTTAGAACTGAAACCGCATCTAATGAAACCGCACCGCATATTTCAAAATCGCACCGCACCAATCATAAGCGGTTTCATGTGAGGTTTTAAATTTATCAAACCGCACCTAAGCGATTTCATGTACGGTTTGGGCTTCAAATCGTACAAAACCGTACCATGCTCACCCCTGTCTGTAGGCCACAGATCCTACTTGGTCTAGAATTTCAAATTGGCCAATAAATTGAGGGTTAACCTTTCCTCTCCTTCCGAATTTCGTAACTCCTTTCCATGGAAAAACACCTAAGAATACATGGTCTCCGACATTAAAACTTTCATCCCTTCGATGAAGATCAACATAACTCTTTTGTTATTCTTGTGCAGTTTGTATTCGTTGTCGAATTGTTTGGATCTTTTTTGTTGTTAAGCGTACCAACTCGGGTCCCAATAATTTTACTTCTCCTACCTCATTCCAATATACTGGAATGTGACACTTTCATCCATAAAAAGCCTCAAATGGAGTAATGCCTATGCTTGATTGGTAACTGTTGTTGTAGGAGAATTCAACCAATGACAAGTACTTGTCCCAACTTCCCTTGAAGTCTAATACACAAAGTCTCAAAAGATCTTCGAGAGTCTGGATCGTCCTTTTCGATTGTCCGGCCATTTGAGGATGGTATGCAAAACTAAATCGTAGTTCAGTGCCCATAGCTTTTTGTAGACTAATCCAAAAGCGTGAAGTGAATCTAGGATCTCGATCAGAAACTATGAAAACTGGTATACCATGCAATCTTACAATCTCATTTATGTATATACCGATAAGACGCTCAAGTGAAAAGTTTTCTCTTATAGGCGAGAAATGAGCGGACTTGGCCAATCTATTTACGATGACCCAAATCACATCAAACCCATAAGAAACTTTGGGAAGACCCATCACAAAATCCATAGTGATGTGTTCCCACTATCATTCTGGAACTTCGAATGATTGCAATGGACCCTTAGGCACTTGATACTCTACCTTGACACGTTGACAAATTAGGCACCTTAAGATAAACTCTGCAAGCTCCCTCTTCATATTGTTCTACCAAAATGTATGTGTAAAACCCCGACTTTTATGAAATACAAATTTAATTTTTCTTTATATATTTTCTTCTGAAAATGGTAAATGAATAAATTGACAGAAGTAAAAATTAAGAAATGTTTGTACAAATTTTATCTTGTCGAAGAATATTCGTTCTGTCGGAGAATATTCGATTCGTACGACGGCGCCGAAATAACCAAATATTGGTGAACCCCCCACAACGAATTATTATTGGATATAGAAAATGACATACGTAACATTTTTAAATAAAAATAGTCAACGGTACTATCACTTTTAAATATTAAAATACCCAGTGATAAAGGAATAGTAACATACGGTATTGCACAGTAACACACAGTATTGCACAGTAGCGCACGGTATTACACAGTGTTTTATATTATTAAACTGATAAAGTGGCTATTGTACTATATTGACTTTATTGAACCAATAATTGTCACATGCACAATAATTCATATTATTGAACTGATAATTGTCACAGTAGCATATGCACAGTAATTCACATTACTAAATCAATAATTGTTATTATACGGTAACGTACTCTTTCTTTTACTTATTTTTTACATTATTGTTATCTCTATTATGATGTTGATTAAAGTGTTGTATTCCATTATTAGTTGATTTTTTGCTTGTGTTGTGAGTATCTAACTCAGAAAGCTAACTACACTGCATTTATAACAATTAGTCATAATAATGAATAATTATGAATTATTGTTAAATAATTGTATTGATAAAGTTATTTATTTTTATTATAATAAATTATATAAAGTTATTTATTTTTATTATAATAATTTATATAAAGTTATTTACTTTATATAAATTATGTAAAGTAGATTGTTTTATTATGATAAATTATATAAAATTATTTATTTTTATATATATAATTAATTGATTTATATAAAGTTAGTTGATTTATAAAGTTAGTTTTTTTATATATAAAGTTAATTGAATGGTATAGATTAAAGAAAATCTGAAATGAATTGTATAGATTAAAGATATTGTAATAATTATAGAATTTGAAATGAACGGTGTAGATTAAAGATGATCTTTAAATGAATGATTTAGATTAAGGAAATCCTAAAAGATGAAATGAGTGGTATGGATTAAACATTATCTTGAAATATACGGTTTAGATTAAATTAGGAAATCTTGGTTTATGATAAGATTTTTGACTATAAATAGAGGCCTTAACTTAATGATTTTTCATAAAACTTCCTTGCTTATTCTTTCTTTCACTCTCTAAATATTACTTTGTGTAAGCTTTCTTTGAGTGTGCTAAAGTCATCTTAAGTATTTGTTCAAGTAAGCCTTTTTATAAAGGTTATATAAGCAACCACACACGTCACAAAGTGCTTATAAATCTTCATTTAGAAGACTCTTCCTTTAGAAAATTTATTTTGAAAAGCTTCATTTGGAAGATATATTTTAAAATATTATTTTCTTTCAAAAACTATATTGAAGTTATTCTACTTTATTCTATCAAATCACTTTTGATGATTTCATATGAATTGGTACACACCATGAAATTATATGTGGTAGTTACTAATTAAATTATAAATATATAGGTTGATCAACTTCATTTAAATCAATATCCAGTCACGTGTTAAGGTAAGTGATACCATCTTTTTCATCTTCTATTATTCAAACTTACTACGGTAAGGGGTATCATTCTTTTCATACTCTTAACTTACTATGGTAAGTATTATTTGGTAAAGTTTCCTGAAATGATTTTATGTTCCTTAATAGTTTGCGCTTCATCTAATATCATTTCAATTGAACTTTTCTATTTTTCTAAATCTTTCTATTGAACTTTAACCGTTATTCTAAACTGTGGATCTTGAATATCATTCTTGAATTTGAGTTCACATCATGTTAACAATTTGGACATTATTTAAATCTGCACAAAGTAAAATTATAAACTTTCGATATTTATTGATTATCCTGTTTCTTCTATTCATCATTTATATCATTGTTGTTATTCTAATCATCAAGAATCATGTTGTTGTGAATATCTGTGGCCTGTGGCACATATGATAGGATAAAGGCGATATAATTGTTGCGTATTTAGGGCACGTGGTGAATGTTCCTTTTGGCCTGGGACAAAGAAGAACTGTTGTTTGGTATGATTATGACCAAAGGCTAAAGACTGGTATAATCATGATCATTGGTGTTATATTTGAATATCTTTGGCCCGGTAGTGCAAAGATGAACTGTTGACTTGCATGATTATGATCAGGGACTATAAATTTATATTATCATGACCAATGATGTTTAAGATGATAAAAGTTGATAATATTTTTCTTAAAAAGAGAAACTAGTGGACATCATAGTCTACATGATTCTTCTAATGGATTGCTCATTCCGCTACTATTATTGATCTAAAACTTGTTGTTTATTGTATTCTATCAAGAACTCAACTATTGAAGGTTAATGATAATTTACTCATTGTTATCTTAGTCATGATATTTTTTACTGGGCTATTTGAGCTCACCATTTTTTTTTTGTTCCATTGTTCTTCAGGAAATAAGAGGATAGCGGGGTCTAGTTGGGGAATGGAATGATGGTCCGAGAGATAGCTGTAGCAGTCTTCACATGTTGTATATAGTGTTGCAATAATAGTAAAGTCTTAGTTGTGTATTATTGAGTTCTGTACTTTTGTACTATGTACTGTTTGTATTAGATATTGTGTATTTTTGGCGTCTCAAATTGGGCTATGTAGGCTCAGATTTGGGGGCGTCACAGTATGTCGAAAGTCACGATACATTTTGGTACTTCCCGAGTGGATTGCAAACGGTGTAATGTGTGCCTCCATTATAATTTTATGCTTCAATTTAGGGTCGTTAGGAACACAGAGTCGAGAGTTGACTCGAAGTATTCATTTCTCGTCGATTCTTGCTTCCGAAATAGCGTATTCTTGTACTTTCTTCATTATGTTCATCAATTTCAGATCAGAAGCTTGAGTAACTTTAATTTTATCGATTAAAGTGGGTTCTACTTGCACGTGCGCAATCTTCATGTGGGTCTCCGATGTATTTAGCTCTATCTCCATCTTTTGTAAGTTGTACATAATGCATTTTTACGTAGTCAGCATTGCACTTGTACTCGCATAAGATATTCTGCTTAATGCGTCAGCTACAACGTTTGTCTTTCCTGGGTGATACTAGATGGTGTGGTCGTAATCATTTAACATCTCAAGACAACGTTGTTGTCGCATGTTGAGTTCTTTCTGGGTGAAGAAATACTTGAGGCTTTTATGATCCGTGAAGATTCTCACTTTCTCCCCGTACAAGTAGTGTCTCCAGATCTTCAATGTGAAAACAACCGTTGCTAACTCTAAATCATGAGTAGGATAATTTTTCTCATAATTTTTTAGTTTTCAAGAGGCATAGGCTATAACTTTTTCATGTTGCATAAGTACACAGCCTAGACCTTTGCCTGAAACATCCCTGTAGATAACAAATTCTCCCGATCCTGATGGTATGGTCAGAACATGAGCTAAAATAAGTCTCTTATTAAGTTATTGAAAACTTCTCTCGCATTCCTCATTCCATACAAATTATGTGCTTTTCCGAGTTAGCTGAGTTAATAGAGTGGCGATTCGAGAAAATCTTTCTATGAATCTCCGATAATAACCAGTTAAGCCCAAAATATTTCAAACTTCAGTTACTAACCGAGGTTGTTCCCAATTTAATATTGCTTCAATCTTTACAGGGTCAACTGATATTCCCTGACTGGAAATCACATGCCCAATGAACGTGACTTCCTCAAGCCAAAACTCACACTTATTCAGCTTGGCATACAACTTGTTCCTACGTAGCTTTTGGATTATCAATCTCAGGTGTTGTTCATGATCCTCACGACTCTTGGAGTATATGAGAATGTCATCAATAAAGACAATCACAAAATGATCCAAATATTCTTTGAATATCCGGTTCATCATGTCCATGAAAGCTGTAGGAGCATTGGTTAGTCCAAAAGGCATGACTAAGCGAGTTATGAAAGTAGTCTTTGGAATGTCATCATCTTTAACTTTTAACTGATGATATCCAGAACGAAGATCAATCTTTAAAAAATATTGAGCACCCTACAATTGATCAAATATGTCATCAATTCGAGGTAACGGGTACCTGTTCTTGATGGTGACATGATTCAACTCTCGGTTGTCAATGCACAATCTCATATTTTCGTCCTTTTTCTTGACAAAAAGAACAGGGGCACCCCAAGGCGATGCACTCAGACGAATGAAACCAGTATCTAACAATTCCTGTAGTTGAACCTTTAACTCTTGAAGTTCAATAGGAGTCATTCAGTATGGGACTTTGGAAACAGGCTTAGTACAGGGTTCAAGATCAATACAGAATTCAATTTCACGGTTTGGGGGTAATCCAGGAAGTTCATCTGGAAAAAAATAATAATATCATTCAAGTTGGACGTGTTTTTGTTCAAATCAGTGACATGAGCTAAAAAGACTTGACATCCATTTTTCAATAAACGAGTGGCCTTTATGGTTAGAAATGACAGTTATAGATTTCAATGGTTTGATTGTTTAAATTTGCATAACATGTTGATTAGGAATATAAAAACTAATGATCTTTTGAAAACAATCAATTTTAGCATGATGGTTAATTAACTAATCAATTTCTAAAATCACATCAAATTCATACATTTCCAAATAAATAAGGTCAATGGGTAATGTAAGACTGTTTATTTGAACTAAGCAAAATTTATATACAATAGATATAATGGTTATTTCTCATAATAGGGTTTCAACTGATAAGTCAAAATCTAAATTTTCAGGAGTTAAGTTTAATCATTGAACACATGAAAGTGAGATAAAAGAGTGAGTAGAACCAGTATCTAACAGGGCATAAACTTCACGAGAATTTATGAATAGTTTACCGGTTATCACCTCGTTCGGCTTTCGTGCCATTTGAAATGTCACAACAAAATCTCTCCCCTAAAATATGAATTTTTCCTTATTCGTGCTAGCTTTTGGAACCATTATTGCAGCTGGACTTGAATTTGTAATAAGACAAAATCGAGCAACATGACTTTCCTTTCCACAACTGTAGCACAACTTGAATTGTTGAGTATAGTTTGGGCTGATGTGACCCTCCTGACTACATCTGTAGCATCTTACTGGTGGTCGATCTCCTCCCTTTGAAACTAGTGTCGGTGTTGGTACTTGTAATGACCACGAATTTCATTAGTCATTGTAAATATAATTAATAAATATTTAGCAATGAATTTAAACTTTTTGTATTAATTAATTGTGCATTAGATAATTAAATAAATGTACTTATGTGCTTGTATATTTATTTAAAGGATTAAAGCAAGGTGTATAATTAATTAAAGCAAATCTAATTGGATTATATTGTAAATCCAAATAAGTTGATAAACTAGGTTAAAGATATTAACCTAGTAGCCTATGTAATTAATTTAATTACTAGTTCATGTAATTAATTAAACAAGCCCAATGCTTATTGTAATTAAAGGTAACATAGTATATTAAATGTTAGCCCAATGTAACAATTAAATGGAGCCCAAACAATTTAATTGAATGAGCCCAATAGAATTTATTTTCAAGTCCAATGTGGAGCCCAAGTTAAGTCAAAATGGAGGTCAATATATATATATAAGTGTATATATATATATAGATGTATATGTGAGTAAATATACTATAAAAATAAAAGGGAAATTGGTCCATTTTTTTTAGCATTGCCGGCACATGTGGAGATAGAATGAGTGTGGATTTCAAAAATTTTGTTATCTAATTTTGAGTCCAAGAGTTGTTGAGAAAACCACCAACTCTTACCAACTCTTGTACCTTATGTAAGGAAATCCCTAATTTCTAGCTAAATTGAAGATAAAGGATAAGATGATCTAGGAGATTTTTTTATAATTATATAGAATATATATGTCTACATATTTGGATGATGACTCTTGGCTATAAATAAGAGCCTTGAGTAAATGTTAGAGAGTTTGTTCATTTCCTAGAGAGAAAAAAATAGAGAGCAAGAGAGAGATTGAGAAGGAATACACTAGGAGTGCATCTAGGAGCCAAGGTGGAGTCACTAGCTAACTTCATAGCCAAGAGGAAGAGAGCATTCAAATCTCAAAGGTTTAAAAGTGCTCCAACCATTTCTTATTTCATTTTTATAGCATATAGGTGTTTTAATCGGTTAAAATATATTTTTAACCGATCAAAACTTATTTTGATGGTCTAGAAGTCTTCATATATGCTATACATGTATATTCATAGCTTGATGTGGTTATAGCATGTTTTGGTACGTGTAGATTGCATAAAAATGGAAGAAATGTGTATATTGAGTTTTATCGGTAAAACCCTAAGTAGCTATGTGCTATATTTTGTGTCATTTCGAAATGTACAAGTTAAATACTTGATTTACACGGCTAGAAAGTTTTATGAGTGAGTTATAAAGCCAACACAACTTGAATCTCATAAAAATATGGAATAACAAAGAAGTTATGAATTTGTCCTCAAAGCATGTTGATTTTAAAACCCTAGGTTGCACTGTGAGCAGTTTTTAGTATAGTTTCGTTTGGAATTTCGATTTGTATTATAAAGAGACATTGTAGAGGAGGAAATTCTGATGAGAATGGACTCAAAAATCACTCAAAAATATTTTAAAATGAAGAAGTTATGGCTGTCGGAGCGTCGGAGGGTCGGGCAGCCCAAACTGTGTAATTTTTGCTGCATGGGTGGGGTGGCCGCGCCACATTACGGGGCGGCCTCGCCACTCCCACAGATTTTTTTTGTGTTGTTTTCTTGTCCAGGTTGGGTTAGTTCGGTCCGGGTCGGGTCGGGTCGGTCCGGGTCGAATTTTTGGTGAAAAATTAAGTATAACTAAGTGTAAAATGAAGGTATTTATGTATTGAACTAATATATGAAATTTATTTGTAATTATTGGGTAGCAAAATATTTAAAATAAAGATTAATGTTAACACCATTAAAAAGTTAACTATTGATATTGTTTAAAGATTATTATTAAAGTATTATTAAATGATTAATAATATTAGTATATGATTAAAAAGTTATTAAATGATGAATAACATTAATAATTAGTTAAAATATTATTAAATGACTAATAATATTAGTAAGAGATTAAAATATTATTAAATAGGTAATAATATTAATAAGTCAATAAAATATTATTAAATAATTAATAATATTAATAATTAGATAAAATATTATTAAATGAATAATAATATTAGAAAATCAATAAAATATTATTAGTAAGTAATAATATTAGTAAATGAATAAAATATTATTAAATTATTAATAATATTAGATAATGAATAAAATATTATTAAATGATTAATAATATTAGAAAATTAATAAAATATTATTAAATAAATAAATAATATTATATAACTGATAAAATATTATTAAATAATTAATAATATAATAATGTCGTTAATATATTATTAAATGATTAATAATATAAGAAGATTAATAAGGTATTATTAAATGATTAATAATACTATAAGACTAATAAAATATTATTAAATTGTTAATAATTTTATATAAGTGTCTGGACTATATTAAATAATTAATATAGGTTCTTTGTGTTCGGAATATTATCAAGTAGTGATAATAGTTCCTAAGTGATTGTATACCCGTAATTATATAATTATGTGGTTCGTAAGAGTTATAAAGGTCATTATACTAATGTGTATATGATACTAATTTAAGATCAAACTGATTTAATTGTTAGGTCCGTTCAAGGATTATTAAATTAAGTTGGTTAGCCGTAGACGACGCACGAGGCAAGTTTTCTACCTTTAACTTGTACTTATTGTTGCAATTATTATTCAACCTTAATTACATTGAGCAATTCATTTATTGTTGAGCTAGTATCTACACTTGTAGATATTTGACAGACCTTTGAGTGAATTAATTATCGAAAATTTCTTCACATCGCTATTGATTATTGTATTCGCACATCATGCTTTTGCAACTGTTTAAGATGTCTAAGCTAATTGTTTCGGCTAGACAAATGTATGTTAATTAATTGAATTGAATATTATAAAAGCTTATCCAAACCATTGGCTGGTGCGGATTCTTACAGTAAGACTGAGAAAGAACAACCCTAGTTAAAGGGGATTTTTATTTGTCGGAAAAACGACAGCGCACATGAAATCTAAATGTGATGCATATACATAAGACATGAGAGGACTGATCCCCTCAAGTGTCCCGTTATTTTTAACAAGGAGTCAGACATTGTATGTCTGTTTTATCTTAATAGCAGTTCACGGTCATTAAAGACCACTCAGCAGTAAAGAGTCAATCCATTCTTTTATTGAACATTGATTCTTGACATCTTTCACAATTGTTATTGTTGAAAACTTTGAAGTTATTTCCCTTCATCATGATATATCGTCTGATTGTTGTTTATAAACTTGTTGAGCCATTTAGTTGCTCATTCTTGCTATATCATGACTATATTTCAGCCAATCCCGAAAGCTCTAAATCGGACAAAGGCAAGGGGAAAGCGAATGTTTAGTTTTAGTAGTTGCATGCTAGTTTAAATTACTGTTATGTAATTACTATTGTAAATCTTTTGTAATTCCCTTAAGATATGTAATGTTTATGATCAAGGTAATAGACCTTGGGAAGTGTAGCCTTTTGTTAAGGAACCTTTTGTATTATTCCGCGAAGTTGAATACAATTTATGTATTTCATTATTGTTAAGTATTGTACAGTGAGAACCAAACCAGGGGTTACAGAACCCAGATTTGGGGTCGTCACAGGTTGGTATCAGAGCTGTAGGTTAGAAACGCTAGGATTGCGAAACCTAGGTTATAACCTTAGTACTAAACTCTTATCGAGTGCGTTAGGAGATGAATCGGGGAGATTCATCATGTTGTGTATTTTTGGAGATGGATTGAGAAAATCCATCGAGCCGAGATGTACATGATAAAATATGATTTCATTTCATCAATGAATATATTTTATTACTGTACTAACATGTGTTATTTGTGTTATTGTAGGATGACGGAGATAGGTCAGTCGAGTACTGTTGTAGAGGAGGTGATTTATACTGATATCCACATGGATACCATACAGCCACGGGTGGCTGCACCTGTCGAGGAACCAGAGTCAGATCCCGAGGAGGGAGATAGAGAGGACGCTGTCTGGGGCGGAGTTATGCGGCAGTACAGTGAGGAGGAGGACGGTACTGAGGATGAGGAGGATGAGGAGTCAGCTGAGTATGTTGATGGCATGGGCACTGTAACCAGTGACATCATCGATACTCTGACTATGGCTAATGATGAGTTAGAGGAGAGGGTTCAGCACCTAGAGGAGTAGAACCAGATCCACCAGCAGACAGAGGAGCAGTACAGAGATACAGCTTATATGTTCTCTGGCGAGAACATAGAGCTGAAGGCGAGGATGGCCGAGATGGAGGCCAAGTTGGTAGCAGCTGAGCTGAAGATTCAGCAGACACAGGCAGAAAGGGAGGCCATGAGGGGCCAGATGCAGTAGGCAGAGGAGACGAGATTAGATATGGAGAGTCAGCGTGACGCAGCTCACGGACAGATGGTAGAGCTGGAGGACGAGGTTAGGGAGAAGAGGGTGAGGATAGATAGACTCAGTTACGTCTATCGCACATCCTTTGGTAGATTCCAGAGTAGGGTGCACTATTACCCTACTGAGGAGGGCCAGACCTTGCACACCATTAGTAGGGGGCGTGGTCTGGGCTATTGGAGATGAGGAGTACGACGATGCGGTTCGTCGAGGGATGCGCCGTTAGTTGTATTATTTCCTTTATTTATGTACATAGATGCAGTAGAAACCCAACATTTGTCTTGATAGAGGGTTAGTATGTTGTAAATCCCAACTTTATGAAGTTGTGGGATATGTTTATGTTATATCCCGTCTTTTGTTTTAACTATCGGGATTAGTAGCGTTTATAGCAGTATGCTTAGGATGTAAAAGTGTTATGCACTGTGTTTTAGCATATGAATATAAATGCATTTCCGTTTATGTTTATACGTGTCAAGATGATTATTTGTGCTTTAGTTTAAATTACTTAAGCTACAAAACGAAAGTAAAAAGATTGAAACAACTTTAATAAATTAAATTTTCTTTATACAGAAAATGCCGCCACAGAGAAGAAATCAACGACTACCCCCACCACCACCCGAAGAGTCCGTTAACGCAGGAGGGGTACCACCAAACCCTGTCCAAGAGTTCGTGGAAATGCTAATGGGAGCATTCCGCGGACGCAACACAGAGGCTACTGGAGCAACAAACCATGTCGCTCCACTAACAAGCTTTAAAGATTTCAAACTGATAGGACCACCCGAGTTCAAAGGGACCACGGATCCTATAGAAGCACGGACCTAGATAGAGGAGATGGAAAAAGTCTTCGAGGTCGCACGAGTCGCGGAAGAGCAAATGATCTCATTTTCTACCTTCATGATGAAAGGGGAGGCCAGCCATTGGTGGAAGGCCAATAAAAGTAGAGCAGGGGAGGGAACGATCGCGTGGGCGCAATTCAAAGAAGTATTCTTGGAGAACTACTTTCCAGAGAGTACATAGGCTAGGATGGAAATCAAATTCCTAGAGCTTAAGCAAGGTAACATGTCCGTATCCGAATATGCCGCCAAGTTCAATGAATTGGCAAGATTTGCTCCACATCAGGTGGACACTGAGGCGAGACGCGCCGGAAGATTTGAGCAGGGGCTGAAACCGTGGGTTTACAGTCGGGTAGCTGTTCTCCAGATTACAAATTTCGCAACATTACTGGAGAAAGCTATCATAGCTGAAGGTGGGAATGAAGCTTTGAACAAGCACAACCAGGAACGGAACAAGAAGAAGGGTGAAGGAGGAAACCGAGAGGGTAGCAGCGGGGGAAGCAACTCGAACAAACGCAAGTGGAATAACAACAGCAGTTCGGGGACACCCCAGGGAAGTGAATCTAAGAAAGCCAGCAAGTGCAGTAACTGCGGGAAGAACCACGCGGGGGAATGTATGAAGGGGAAAAATGTCTGCTATAACTGTGGGCAAGAGGGGCACATCGCTCCTAATTGTCCCACACCAAAGAGGAAGGGTTGTTTCGCCTGCGGGGCCATGGACCATCAGTTTAAAGATTATCCGAAGAAGCAGAATACCGGAGGGAGTTCGGGCTATAGGGGAAGCAACAACAACAACAACAACAACAAACTGACCATTGGAGGCCCGGTGCCACAGAATAAACCAACGGCACGGACTTTCAACATGACGGTGCAGGACGCCGTTGAATCAAAAGACGTGGTGTCAGGTATTATTCCGATCAATGATATAAATGCTTATGTATTATTTGATTCGGGTGCTACCTGTTCATTTGTGTCTAATGAATTTGCTAGACGGTTAGAATTGCCTAGAGAAAAACTAGAGAACCCAATGAACATAGAAGTGGCAAATAAAGAAGTGATTCCTGTAGAGTATATACATAGAAATTGTTGTGCTGAAATCAGGGGTCAGAAGTTGAGTGTAAATTTAATCCCGATACGTTTGGGGGAGTTTGACGTTATACTTGGAATGGATTGGTTGTTTAACCACGGAGCGATAATTGACTGTAAAAAGAAATGTATACACCTTAAGACACCGAATAAGTCTAAGGTCGTATTTTATGGCAGCAAGTCGTCTAGACAATCAACATGTCTGACGATGATGCAGACCAAGAAACTGTTAAAGAAAGGTTGTGTAGGGTATTTGGCTCACGTAGTGGATACACAGATGGTGAATCCCGAGATGGAGCAAATACCAGTAGTTAGGGAGTTCATGGACGTGTTTCCAGACGAACTGTCAGGTTTACCGCCAAATAGGGAGATAGAATTTGTAATTGATTTGGTACCGGGGACAGCACCAATATCAAAGGCACCATATAGGATGGCTCCGGTAGAAATGAAGGAGTTAATGATTCAACTACAGGAGTTGTTGGATAATAAGTACATTCAGCCAAGTGTTTCTCCATGGGGAGCACCTGTGTTGTTTGTAAAGAAGAAGGATGGATCAATGAGGTTGTGTATGGATTATAGAGAGCTGAATAAGGTGACAATTAAGAACAAGTACCCGCTGCCACGAATTGACGATCTTTTCAATCAATTGAAAGGGGCGAAGTACTTTTCAAAGATTAACTTGAGGACTGGTTATCATCAATTGAAAGTCAGGAAGGAGGATGTACCCAAGACTGCATTCAGATCTGGATATGGGCATTATGAGTTTCTGGTGATGTCGTTTGGACTGAGGAATGCGTCAGCCGCATTTATAGACATGATGAACAGAATATTCAAGTAGTACTTGGATAAATTTGTAGTCGTGTTCATTGACGATATTTTGGTTTATTCTAAAACGGAGGAGGAGCATGCGGAACACCTAAGATTGGTGTCGGAGATTTTACGAAAGGAGCAGTTGTATGCCAAATTTTTGAAATGTGAATTCTGGTTGGAGAAAGTTCAATTTTTAGGTCATGTTATTGACAATGAGGGAGTTTCAGTTGATCCAGCGAAGGTGGAAGCGGCGATGAATTGGGAACAACCAAGGACGCCGACGGAGGTAAGGAGTTTCTTGGGGTTAGTGGGTTACTATCGGAGATTCATTCAAGATTTTTTAAAGATAGCAACACCGCTGACAAATTTAATAAGGAAGACGGTGAAATATGTATGGACGGAGAAGTGTGAGGAGAGTTTTCAGGAGCTAAAGAAAACACTTAGTGAAGCACCTGTATTGACTTTACCGGATGATACGGGAAGTTTTACGGTCTACAGTGATGCATCGCACAAGAGACTTGGCTGTGTGCTTATGCAAAACGGCAAGGTCGTTGCGTATGCATCCAGACAGTTGAAGGATTACGAAAAGGGATACCCTACCCACGACTTGGAACTGGCAGCAGTAGTGTTTGCCCTTAAAATTTGGAGACATTATTTGTATGGAGACAAATGTGAGATATTCACAGACCATAAGAGTCTGAAGTATATCTTCACACAGAATGAGTTAAATATATGAGACAATGGCGATGGTTAGAGTTGATCAAAATTATGATTGTGAAAATATATATCATCCCGGCAAGGCCAACGTAGTAGCAGATGCTCTAAGTAGAAAGAGCAGGGAGAAATTGTTCATGTTAACAGATCAGGAACAATTGGTTCAAGAAATGACTCGAATGGAGTTGGAGGTGAGAAATCCAAATGAGTCAATGGAAGTAGAAGCGAGCCCAACCTTATTAGATAGGGTGAAAGAGGCTCAAGACAAAGATGAAGAGTGTGTCAGAATAAGGATGAGAATGACCGAAAGGGAAGAGGTCAAATTCAAAGAGGATAGCATGGGATTGCTAAGGTTTGAAAATCGTGTTTGGGTACCGCTAGTGCCTGAACTACGAGAGGAAATTTTACAAGAGGCCCACAGTACGAGATACTCGATACATCCGGGGAGTACGAAGATGTATCAAGATCTGCGTCAGCATTTTTGGTGGCCCAATTTAAAAAGGGAGGTGGCAGAATGTGTCAGCCGATACCTAACTTGTCAAAGGGTAAAGGCCGAACATCAGAGACCAAGTGGATTACTACAACCATTAGAGATTCCTGAGTGGAAATGGAAGCATATCACAATGGATTTTGTGGTAGGACTTCCAGCAACACAGAAGGGATATGACGCAATATGGGTGATTGTAGATCGACTAACAAAGTCAGCGCACTTTTTGCCGATCAAGATTAAGTTCAGTTTGGATCAGTTGGCTAAACTGTACATCAAGGAGATAGTTTCGAGACATGGGGTGCCGGTATCGATTGTGTCAGACAGAGATCCGCGCTTCACGTCAAAATTTTGGAGAAGTCTTCAGGAGAGATTAGGGACACAGTTGAGAATGAGTACAGCATATCATCCACAAACCGATGGGCAAAGTGAAAGAACAATACAGACATTGGAAGATATGCTCAGGGCCTGTGTGATGGATTTCAAGGGCAGTTGGGAAAACCATCTACCACTAGTTGAGTTTGCATATAACAATAGTTATCATGCAAGCATAGCATGCCGCCTTACGAAGCATTGTACGGAAGAAAGTGCAGAACACCTCTATGTTGGGATGAGGTAGGAGAACGTCGACTGTTGGGGCCAGAATTGGTTCAACAGACGGTAGAAATTATCAAGGTAATAAGAGCTCGGCTAGTAGCAGCTCAGGACCGTCAGAAGAAGTATGCTGATTTACATCGACATAAGCAGGACTTCGAAGTTGGGAGTTTTGTGTTCATGAAGGTATCTCCCTGGAAGGGGAAGATCCGATTTGGTAAGAAAGGGAAGGGAAGCTGAGTCCGAGGTTCATAGGACCGTTCGAGATATTAAAGAGGGTGGGTGAAGTGGCGTATGAGGTAGCTTTACCTCCTGAACTGGAGCATATTCACAATGTGTTTCATGTGTCAGTGCTGTGACCATACAAGCCAGACTACAAACATGTCATATCCTATGAGCCAATACAAGTCGAGAAAGACTTATCGTACGAGGAAATCCCTGTCCAGATACTAGATAGGAAAGAGCAGAAATTACGGAATAAGGTTATACATTCTGTCAAAGTCTTTTGGAGGAACCACAACGCTGAGGAAGCTACGTGGGAGCTTGAAGAAAAGATGAGGGCTAACTATCCGCATCTTTTTGAGTAGTTTAAATTTTTAATTCCGGGGACGGAATTCTTATAAGGGGGGAAGAATGTAATGACCACGAATTTCATTAGTCATTGTAAATATAATTAATAAATATTTAACAATAAATTTAAACTTTTTGTATTAATTAATTGTGCGTTAGATAATTAAATAAATGTACTTATGTGCTTGTATATTTATTTAAAGGATTAAAGCAAGGTGTATAATTAATTAAAGAAAATCTAATTGGATTATATTGTAAATCCAAATAAGTTGATAAATTAGGTTAAAGATATTAACCTAGTAGCCTATGTAATTAATTTAATTACTAGTCCATGTAATTAATTAAACAAGCCCAATGCTTATTGTAATTAAAGGTAACATAGTATATTAAATTTTAGCCTAATGTAACAATTAAATGGAGCCCAAACAGCACATGTGGAGATAGAATGAGTGTGGATTTCAAAAATTATGTTATCTAATTTTGAGTCCAAGAGTTGTTGAGAAAACCACCAACTCTTACCAACTCTTGTACCTTATGTAAGGAAATCCCTAATTTCTAGCTAAATTGAAGATAAAGGATAAGATGATCTAGGAGATTTTTTATACATATAGAATATATATGTCTACATATTTGGATGATGACTCTTGGCTATAAATAAGAGCCTTGAGTAAATGTTAGAGAGTTTGTTCATTTTCTAGAGAGAAAAAAATAGAGAGCAAGAGAGAGATTGAGAAGGAATACACTAGGAGTGCATCTAGGAGCCAAGGTGGAGTCACTAGCTAACTTCATAGTCAAGAGGAAGAGATCATTCAAATCTCAAAGGTTTAAAAGTGCTCCAACCATTTCTTATTTCATTTTTATAGCATATAGGTGTTTTAATCGGTTAAAATGTATTTTTAACCGATCAAAACTTATTTTGATGGTCTTCATATATGCTATACATGTATATTCATAGCTTGATGTGGTTATAGCATGTTTTGGTACGTGTAGATTGCATAAAAATGGAAGAAATGTGTATATTGAGTTTTATCGGTAAAACCCTAAGTAGCTATGTGCTATATTTTGTGTCATTTCGAAATGTACAAGTTAAATACTTGATTTACACGGCTAGAAAGTTTTATGAGTGAGTTATAAAGCCAACACAACTTGAATCTCATAAAAATATGGAATAACAAAGAAGTTATGAATTTTTCCTTAAAGCATATTGATTTTAAACCCCTAGGTTGCATTGTGAGCAGTTTTTAGTATAGTTCCGTTTGGAATTTGGATTTGTATTCTAAATAGAAATTGTAGAGGAGGAAATTCTTATGAGAATGGACTCATGAATCACTCCAAAATGTTTTAAAATGAAAAAGTTATGGCTGTCGGAGCGTCGGAGGGTCGGGCAACCCAAACTGTGTAATTTTTGCTGCATGAGTGGGGCGGCCGCGCCACATTACGGGGCGGCCTCGCCACTCCCACAGATTTTTTTTGTGTTGTTTTTTTGTCCAGGTTGGGTCGGGTCGGTCCGGGTCGAATGTTTGGTGAAAAATTAGGTATAACTAAGTGTAAAATGAAGGTATTTATGTATTGAACTAATATATGAAATTTATTTATAATTATTGGGTAGCAAAATATTTAAAATAAAGATTAATGTTAACACCATTAAAAAGTTAACTATTGATATTGTTTAAAGATTATTATTAAAGTATTATTAAATGATTAATAATATTAGTATATGATTAAAAAGTTATTAAATGATGAATAACATTAATAATTAGTTAAAATATTATTAAATGACTAATAATATTAGTAAGAGATTAAAATATTATTAAATGGGTAATAATATTAATAAGTCAATAAAATATTATTAAATAATTAATAATATTAATAATTAAATAAAATATTATTAAATGGATAATAATATTAGAAAATCAATAAAATATTATTAGTAAGTAATAATATTAGTAAATGAATAAAATATTATTAAATTATTAATAATATTAGATAATGAATAAAATATTATTAAATGATTAATAATATTAGATAATTAATAAAATATTATTAAATGATTAGTAATATTAGAAAATTAATAAAATATTATTAAATAAATAAATAATATTATATAACTGATAAAATATTATTAAATGATTAATAATATAAGAAGATTAATAAGGTATTATTAAATGATTAATAATACTATAAGACTAATAAAATATTATTAAATTGTTAATAATATTAGATAAGTGTCTGGACTATATTAAATAATTAATATAGGTTCTTTGTGTTCGGAATATTATCAAGTAGTGATAATATTTCCTAAGTGATTGTATACCCATAATTATATAATTATGTGGTTCGTAAGAGTTATAAAGATCATTATACTAATGTGTATATGATACTAATTTAAGATCAAACTGATTTAATTGTTAGGTCCGTTCAAGGATTATTAAATTAAGTTGGTTAGCCGTAGACGACGCACGAGGCAAGTTTTCTACCCTTAACTTGTACTTATTGTTGCAATTATTATTCAACCTTAATTACATTGAGCAATTCATTTATTGTTGAGCAAGTATCTACACTTGTAGATATTTGACAGACCTTTGAGTGAATTAATTATTAAAAATTTCTTCACATCGCTATTGATTATTGTATTCGCACATCGTGCTTTTGCAACTGTTTAAGATGTCTAAGCTAATTGTTTCGGCTAGACAAATGTATGTTAATTCATTGAATTAAATATTATAAAAGCTTATCCAAACCATTGGCTGGTGCGGATTCTTACAGTAAGACTGAGAAAGAACAACCCTAGTTAAAGGGGATTTTTATTTGTCGAAAAATCGACAGCGCGCAAGAAATCTAAATGTGATGCATATACATAGGACATGAGAGGACTGATCCCCTCAAGTGTCCCGTTATTTTTAACAAAGAGTCAGACATTGTATGTCTGTTTTACCTTAGTAACAGTTCACGGTCATTAAAGACCACTCAGCAGTAAAGAGTCAATCCATTCTTTTATTGAACATTGATTCTTGACATCTTTCACAATTGTTATTGTTGAAAACTTTGAAGTTATTTCCCTTCATCATGATATATCGTCTGATTGTTGTTTATAAACTTGTTGAGTTATTTAGTTGTTCATTCTTGCTATATCATGACTATATTTCAGCCAATCCCGAAAGCTCTAAATCGGACAAAGGCAAGGGGAAAGCGAATGTTTAGTTTTAGTAGTTGCATGCTAGTTTAAATTACTGTTATGTAATTACTATTGTAAATCTTTTGTAATTCCCTTAAGATATGTAATGTTTATGATTAAGGTAATAGACCTTGGGAAGTGTAGCCTTTTGTTAAGGAACCTTTTGTATTATTCCGCGAAGTTGAATACAATTTATGTATTTCATTGTTGTTAAGTATTGTACAGTGAGAACCAAACCCGGGGTTAAAGAACCCGGATTTGGGGTCGTCACAGTACTGGTGCTGGTGCCCTTCCGTAATCACTGTAGGATCTCTTTCTCTTGAAGTTGTTCCCACTGGATTCTCCTTTTCTGTTATTTAAGCCGGGATTACCATCGAAGTGCTGATTACCTCCTCTATAGTTCTCGTTCCGGTGATTGTTGTCGTTATTTCTTTCTCTCTGCTAGTCATTAACTCTTGGCTATAATATTTTATTTTGTTACTCCTATGGCATCCCAGATTTTTAACAAGATTTCCAAATAAAGATCTTGGCTAGTTAAGTAAAGGTTTGAAGTTAAAACCTAGTTTGGAAGAACATGATGTATTAATCAGTGATTAAATATAATTTATTATTTAATCAATGTGTTAAGAATAACCTATGTGGTTGATTTGGTAAATAGGGACTCTTGGTATAAATAAGGGTCTATAGAGCTTATAAAGACCAGTCATCAATTTAAAGTGCATTAGTGATGTGACAGACAATGAAATTATAATAAATATAAATTTCAATGGTTGAATGGTAATATAACGGATTAAAGGCGAAAGATATATTTTAATACCTACGATTAGGTACTTAAAAAGAAATTATCGTTAGACATTGTGTTGTGTCAGCATGTGATAGATTGAATATATGTATATGTATATATTTGATCTAATAATGAAAAAAAAGTTAAAACTTAGAGAATAAAGGAAATGAGGAAAAGATATGTAAATTAAGTTTTAGTTATGAATATTAATAACTAGCTTAATGAATAGGCCTTGAGAGACTAGGTTATGAGAATGACAAGGTAATGTATGGTAGTATGTGCAAAAATGAATGATCAGTTGAACCTAATCGATGTATTATGAATTAACGAAATAATATGTATTATGATTTTTGAATATTTAAAATTTATTAAAAAATTAATATTAATTGATTGAAATAAATTATGTATTTATACGACATATAAATACAGAAGGTAATACTCTCGGTTATGAGTAGAAGGAATGTAGTATGCATGTATGATTCAAATTGTCATATGTGTACTAAGTAAACGAACAAAAGAACGTAAAAGCTGTAAAAGGCTAATATGAGCGTAAAAGGATAAAAGAGAATGAATTTTGGTAACCCGATTAGGATTAGCTTTTTGAGAAAGTGGTTTATGAAAAAAGTGAGTATTTTGACGATTTAAAGTGACAGGAATGTAAATTTATTAAATGTGGAACTGAGAAGGTCCGTAAGAAATTAAAAACATAATTGTAGTTATGTAAACGTTATTTAATCAATTTATGATTAAATGACTAATTAAGCTATAAAATGAGACTACGTGAACGTAGCACAGTGAAAAATGAATGACCTAGTCGGGCGATTGAAAAAAAAATCAATTTAAATGACCATGAAATGAATTAACGGGTGAAATGTATAGAAGTTGCTTTGAAAGGGAAATTTGCATGAAAATGAAAATCTAGCCAATTTGGCTTTTGACCAAATTGCCCTCAACAAATTATGTAATGACCTTTGTGTCCTAAAGGGCAAAATTACAAAAATACCATTGATAAATTAAGTAATGACCGTTGTGTCCCAATAGGTGAAATGACAAAAATGCCCTTCATTAATTATGTGAAATGACCAAAATGCCCATAGTTGGTTTAATTATGGTTAAGTTGACTTAACCCAACTTAGGTTAAGTCTCATAAACTTAAGCAAAGCATGTGACTCTTCTCTTTCATTTTGTGTTGCTGGAAACTAGCCCTAAGAAAGAGAAAGAGAGAGAGAAGTCATGGAAATAGAGAGAGATAGAGCTTGATTTCATGAGGTATGATGGTTGGATGATCATGGAGTAAGAAGAAAAGAGGAAGGCCTTGTCATGGCAAAGCTTTCTATGTGAAGAAGTTGATCATCCATAAAGGTTTAAAAGTTTTCCAAACTGAAAACTTTGATTTATGTATATTTAAACATGTATTTATGGTTAAAAATGTTAGTTATGGAAGATTATGTGTCTAAAGTTAGAAGTTTATGGTGAAACCTTATGATGTAAGATTAAGCATGATGGTATGAGAGGTATTTGCATGTATATAGCATGTTAAATACTCTAATGTTTAGAAAATGTGAATTTGAAGGCTAAAATTAACTACGGTAGTAATATGTTCATGTAAACATATTTGAAAGGTAAAGAAATTTGGGACAATTCATATATGTGTAGTATAATGCTATGAAAGTTGTAAATGAACTATTTGAGGAGTGTATGAAAATTGGAGTCTAAGAATTAAAAAGAAGTTTTTATGAAAAGTTAAGTAAAGTGGATGAAAATCCATCTAAAAGGTGATTTTTGGCAATTTTGAGAAATTAATAGTGAAATGAAGTTAAATGACTTAGTTTTATTTTATTACACATGTCTACGTTGATTTGGTAGTCAACGGATGAAAGTTAGAATGACAATTCGTTTCGAACGATCGAAATCGATCGTTTCGACCTAAAATGGATTTTTACGGACAAAACTCGCCTCTTAAAGACCTAAGTTGTTTTAAAGGTCTAGACAACTGTTATATGATGTATAGAGACTATATCAAGTGTTGGATTGAAGTTTAAAAGCAAATGACCAAAAATCACAAAGTTGGTAAAAATGAGTTTTAAGGTTGGAATTTTTCTAAGTATGAAAAAGTGTTAAAACGCCCTCCTACGGGCTATTGCTTCAATAATTTTAAGAAGACAAATGAGCCAAGTAGTATTTTTGTAAAATACTAGGTAGTAATACCTAGTTATGGTTCAAATTTGAACTTAATTGGATGTAAGGTGCAGGAGTTAAAAAAATTAGCAAAGTGAGTGCAAAAAAAAATAATAATAAAGTTTCAGAAATCAAGTTGACCCCAGCTACGTAGGGGAGAGCGCAGCTGAGCTCGAACTTTCTGTCGGGCAAAATGGACTGGAGCGCACCTGCAGACGCAGGGGAGCGCAGTTGCGGTGGGGCCGAGCGCAGTTACGCCAGAGCCTTCTGTTTTCAGTTTCAATTTTTCGAGTTGGGTTGGATTCGGGCTATGTTTCTTTAAAAGATTAAGAGTTAATAATGTATAAACTAAATACTTAAGCATTTTAAACCACTGATCATCGATTGGTAGATCGTGTTATTTAAAGAAAAGCTATGTTTTAATGTGAAATGATAGAGATATGTTATGTAAACCCTAGATTGTTAAAAATAGTCAATGAAAATGGTGTTAAGGTGTAATGAAATAAGAAATGGCATAATATAACATACTTAAAGCTAAGTAAAAGAATGATATTGCTTGAGTAAAAGGTCGATAACGAGTTAGGATATGTTATTAACCTATGTAAGGTATAATACATCAAATGTGAAATGATTAAAGACGAGTGGTCTAGTATTTATGAGTTAAGTTTGAAAAAAGATTATAGAACATATTATGACCCTATAATGACATATAGATTCAATGTTGACAAATAGAGCTCAGAGTAGCTAACCGACAAGACGAATACAAAAGATGTTCAAGGAAGCGTAAATGGTTATAATAATTATAAGTACCAGGCAAGTTTTTCAGACTTGTTGAAATGTAATAATTGTTCTGTGTGAGCTATTTGACAGACTATGTGACATAAAATGTTTTGAAGTGTACACTTTGTGCAACTAT
Organism: Hedera helix; assembly: GCA_947179155.2. Classification (NCBI taxonomy): domain Eukaryota; kingdom Viridiplantae; phylum Streptophyta; class Magnoliopsida; order Apiales; family Araliaceae; genus Hedera; species Hedera helix. The sequence goes on along the minus strand of OX359270.1, from coordinate 10,374,742 downwards.
GTGTTTTAACTGTTAAATGCAATACGTGACATTTATATCTCAAAAATGCATAGCATGGTAAAGTAAAGAATGTATGACGTATGTATGTGAACTGCAAGTATGAAATGTGTTATCTGTTAGACTTGTTGAACCTTTGTACTCACTCTTGCCATAAACTGACATTTTCAGGCAAAGTTCAAGAAGCCCGGAGGTTCCGGTAAAGCTAAAGGGTGAGGAATGTTAGATGCTTAGAAAAGCATAAAGAATTTGTTATTTGTAATATGTAACGTGGCAAGTCAGATAGTTAAATGTAAACCTATAAAGGTTTAATTAACGTCCTAGTTTTATTATTAAACTAGTCGTTAAATAAGATGTGTATGATTTGTAAATCTATTGGGGATAAGATGTATATAAGTTTTGTTCAGAAAGCTTGAAATGAGGCGTGATTAATGTATTATTGTAAGTCGAGTCTTATATATAATAAACTCTCATGTATGAGACAGGTATGGGTAAGTAGGTGTATGCATGAATAGTTATAAATGGTGATTGTATTCACAAATTAGGTTATGTAAAATCATAATATATATGATTTTGAAATGTAATAGACTAGGTCATGATTTATATATTCTTGATCTGAGTTCTAATGTACAGGAGAGGAAGGTTATGAATATAATTTAAATAAATAGGTTTATGAATTGTATTATGATCGTATGAAATGATTATAAGGATAAATGTTATGTTTTAATGCACGAGATCATCATTAGCAAATGATGGGGTTTCAGGGCCTTTACAGCTCTACCCTTTAAGCCTTATTCATAACATCTGAATATAAACAAAATTTATGAGAGCTAAGGTATTGGCGAATTTTGGTTCTCAAACCTCGCAAGAACATACGACTCATTCGCTTTGTCATCCACTAGATGGGTCACAAAACGGGATAACTCCGCAAACTTAGCTTTATATTGTGAGACAGTCATGTTCCCCTACTCCAGCTTAATGAACCCCACCTCCTTCATGTGGCGGATGTTTTCTGGAAAGTACTTCTCGTTAAACAGCTCTTGAAATTTTATCCAAGACATCTCGAGTGTTGAATGATGGATACGTTTTACCGCTTCCCACCAATGGTCCGCCTCACCTCGTAACATGAAGGTGGCAAATAGAACCTTCTGATCATCGGCGCATCATAGGACATCAAATATTTTTGTCGTCTGCTTTAGCCACGCTTTCGCCTTGAGTGGGTCAGGCTTCCCAAAAAATTCAGGTGGTCCCAACTCTTTAAACTGCTTAACGGTGACCATCTGTGAATTATCAGTGTTTCCACCGGTAGAAACTCCTATCGCCTGATTTTGGATAAATTGTATGAAGTTTCTAGAAAAACCATCCTGATTTGCATGATCACCCACGTTATTTTCTGAAGCTGCAGGAGGATTATTTAAAGCTTCCTGGTTCTCAACTACATTTGCCTCGGGCAATGGATAGTTCATATGATAAAGGTTAGTTAAACAAACTGACTCGTCACTTCTTGTCCCTACATTCAAGCCGACTCATTAAATAACAAAATTTAATTTATACAGGACACACTAGTGATGTATTCTATTCGTCTCTCTCTTCCCACTTCTACCCCAGATGTCCATTAAAGATCATATCCCTAAGCTCATATACCAACTGCGACATCCCAAACTCTGGGCCAATACAGCCGAATTTGAGACGCCAAAAATACACGATAACTACTACAAAACAGTACATAGTACAAAAATATGGAACTCAATAATACACAACTAAGTCACACTATTTACAATATGTAAAGACTACTACAGCTATCTCTTGGACCTTTACTTCATTCTCCGGCTAGACCCAGCTACTCTCTCATTTCCTGAAGAACAATGGAACAAAAAGAAAGGATGAGCTCAAATAGCCCAGTAAAGAAATATCATGACTAAGATAACAATGAGTAAATTATCATTAGCCTTCAACAGTTGAGTTCTTGATAAAATATAATAAATAACAAGTTTTAGATCAATAATAGCAGTGGAATGAGCAATCCATTAAAAGAATCATGTAGACTATGATGTCCACTAGCTTCTTTTTTTCATAAAAACATCAACTTTTATCATCTGAAATACCACTGGTAATGATAATTTAAATTCATAGTTCCTTGTCATAATCACGCAAGTCAACAGTTCATCTTTACACTACGGGCCAAAGCTATTCAAAAATTACACCAATGGTCATAAGCATACCAGTCTACAGTCTTTGGTCATAATCATACCAACAACAGTTCTTTCAGGCCAAAGAGAACATTCACCATGTGCCCTAAAAGACACACAACAATTATATTGTCTTTATCCTATCATCTATGTCCCAGGCCACAGATATTCACAACTACTTAATTTTTGATGATTAAAATAACAACAGAGATATAACTGATGAATAGAATAACATGATACTTTGTCCTGAGTCAAATAATGTCCAAATTGTCAAATATAATGTGGACTCAAATTCAAGAATGATATTCAAGATCCACAGTTCAGAATAACGGTTAAAGTTCAATGGAAAGATTCAGAAAAATAGGAAGGTTCAATTGAAATTATATTAAATGAGATGCAAACTATTAAGGAACATATAATTATTTCAGGAAGTTTTACCAAATAGTACTTACCATAGTAAGTTTAAGAGTATGAAAAGAATGATACCCCTTACCTTAATATATGACTGGATATTGATTTAAATGAAGTTGATCAACCTATATATTTATAATTTAATTAGTAACTACCACATATAATTTCATGGTGTATCTCAATTCGTATGAAATCATCAAAAGTGATTTGATAAAATAAAGTAGAATAACTTCAATATAGTTTTTGAAAGAAAATAATATTTTAAAATAAATCTTACAAAGGAAGCTTTTTAAAATAAATCTTCTAAAGCAAGAGTCTTCTAAAGGAAGATTTATAAACACCGTGTGATGTGTGTGGGTGCTTATATAACTTTTATAAAATGACTTACTTGAACAGTACTCATACACTTACAGATCTTCATAAATACTCAAGATAGCTTTAGCACACTCAGAGAGAACTTACACAAAGTAATATTTAGAGAGTGAAAGAAAGAATAAGCAAGGAAGTTTATGAAAAATCCTTAAGTTTAGGTCTCTATTTATAGCCAAAAACCTTATTATAATCCAAGATTTTCTAATTTAATTTAAACCGTATATTTCAAGATAATGTTTAATCCATACCACACATTTCATCTTTTAAGATTTCTTTAATCTAAATCATTCATTTAAAGATCATCTTTAATCTACACCGTATTATTTTAAATTCTATAATTATTACATTATCTTTAATCTATACCATTCATTTCATATTTTCTTTAATCTATACCATTCATTTAATAAAATAATTAACTTTATATTTAAAACAACTAAATTTATATATAAATCAATTAACTTTATATATAAAATAACTAACTTTATACATAAATCAATTAACTTTATATATAAAACAACTAACTTTATATATAAATCAATTAATTTTATATATATAACAAATAACTTTATATAATATATCATAATAAAATAATTTACTTTACATAATTTATATAAAGTAAATAACTTTATATAATTTATTATAATAAAATAAATAATTTTATCAATTCAATTATTCAACAATAATTTACAATTATTCATTATTATGACTAATTGTTGTAAATGTAGTGTAATTGAGTTTCTGAGTTAGAAACTCATAATACAAGTAGAAAAATCAACTAATAATGAAATACAACAGTTTAATTAACATCATAATAGGAATAACAATAATGCAGAAAATAAATTAAAGAAAGAGCACGTTATTGTGTAATAATAATTATTGATTCAGTAATGTGAATTACTATGTATATGCTACTGTGACAATTATCAGTTCAATAATATGAATTATTGTGCATTTGATAATTATTGGTTCAATAAAGTTAATATCGTACGATAGTCACTTTATCAGTTCAATAATATGAAATACTGTGTAATACCGTGTACTACTATGCAATACCGTCTATTACTGTGCAATACCGTGTTCTACTATTCCTTTACCACCGAATATTTTAACAATTAAAAGTGATAGTATCGTTGACCATTTTTATTTAAAAATGTTACTTATGTCATTTTTTATATCCAACAATATTTCGTTGTGGGGTCCACCAATGTTTGGTTATTTTGGCAGAGTCGTACAAATCGAATATTCCCCGACAGAACGAATATTTCCCAACAAAACGAATATTCTCCGATAAGATAAAATTTGCACAAAATATTTTTTAACTTTTGGCAATTTATGCACTTACCGTTTCAGAAAAAAAAATATAAAGAAAAATTAAATTTGTATTTCATAAAAGTTGGGATCTTACATTTGCTCCTTAATCTTCTATTTCTTTATTCCTTTTAGCTGATCATTTCCTTCTTGGGCCCCTCATCTTATTTCTTCACACGGTCTAACAATTGAATCCATCTTTTGTCTTTTTAATTCTCAAAACCTATACACAAAAATAAGTCTAATTAGAATAAAATTAATATAAAACTAAACTAACACATTTATTTTAAAGGGAAATAAATATATGAATAATATGTTCATCAGTAGTGTTCAATCTCATTGTCATTTTCAAAACTCTTGTTTTCTTCAGTCTAGTTGTCATTTTCAAAAAATTTATTTTCTTTAGTCTACTTGTCGTTTTCAAAATGCTTATTTTCACAATATGCATTCTAGTTTTTCTATTCATTATTCTTATTTTCAAATTGATCATTCTTTACATGAGTTGTCATCAATTAGCATTGATTGTGATCAATTTCATACGGGTAGTGTTTTTCCTTGGGAGTTAATGTCATTACATGATTTTGAATATACTATCATTGATGGCAAAATGGAGGTTAAATTTGTTGAGTTTGTAATTGATCAATCTAATGTTAAATCTGCAATTGCGTTTTCATCTTGTTTAGTTGGTTATGACTTTTTTATTCCATTAACGTCATTACTTGATTTTGATTATGTTAATGCCAATGGGAAGAGGAATGTTGTTTATGTTTTGCAAATTCATAGTGAGACAAAATTCAACATTGAGTGACAAATAGAGCAATATATGAAACCAATAAATATTGAGACGCGAGTTAAGGAATTTATAAATCAAATGGAACAATGCATAGTGTGTTTAGAGGGCAGTATTTTGATTTTTGATTTGATAAACTATGCATATAAATTTGAGTTTCTTGAGTTCAAGATACATGTTTGACAGCCTAAAAAGACATGAAGTTTTTAGGCTGTCAATTTTATCAGTTGGCCATAAAAGACATATTGGCTTAATTTATGTTGTGTTTGATCCAAGAATCCAAGAATGGGTGTTTATGCGAATCAAGAAATTTCCTAGATTGATTTATGATCCGAAAATTTGGATGTGGATAATAATATAATATGAGGAGTTCCACATTGTGAACTTTGATCCTGGAATACGAGTCTGGTTGTGTTCACTAGAGGAAAAGTTTCAAAGATTGATACTCGATTTAGGAGGGGATGAAAATTTTCAAATTCTTACTTGCATTGTTGATTTTTATACGTTAAATTTGACAAGTGGAATTATGATTATATTTTGTTTTATAGTACTTACTTAATCTGTTTCGCTATAGGCCCAAATTTGAGGATAAATTCTTTTCAAGAGGAGGGGAATGATGACATCCTGATCACGGATTAATCAAACAAGGCGAAGTTACGTGAATGCTTGGCTAAAGAGAAGGGTTTAATTTAAGCTAATATCAAGATATGGGCTGAAGAGTTCAAGGAAAGCCGTATTGGATGGATTTCAAGTTAGTGGGCAGAAATTTATTCAAGGAAGGTTCAAGTGAAGCCTAATTCAAGGACAAATCAAGTTCCAAATGTATATCAAATGTTTCAAAGTGTTTGGGTTGAAGAATAGTTCAAGGACATTATGGACAGAATCTTTGATCCGTATTTATATATCTTAAAACATATTTTCTATGCATGGAGCTTGGGTTTTATTGAAGATCATGTTGAGAGCTTCGATTTGATAGGTGACACGTTTCATAACTCTAAGCGAATTGGAAGTTATAGCCGTTTTAGTCAACGAGGGTAAAATTGGAATTTTAGAAATTACAGATAGCGCCCTGGAATAGGTTTTATGCATGGAGATCGTGCCCCGACATAGTTGAACCGAGACGATCTCGCTGGCAGCGAGTTCAGAACGCGCCCCCGCGTGATGTTGTAGGCAAAACACTGTGTCACAGCACAGTGAACGGATTTTCACAAAAAAAGTCAACGCGTTGACCACGCGTTTTTTAGTAGTTTTTAACAATTTTTATGATTCCTATTAGGATTTTGTTACCTAATTTATTTAAATTATTTATGTATTGATGTTTCCTATCAATTGGAGGATTATGATATTTTACTAGTTAGATTAGATTTACTTTATAATTAAACCCCTATCAATTATAGGATTATAATTTCATAGATTAGTACAAATAGATATCAAAACTTTGTAATTCAACAATTTTTATTCATCAATTAAATTCTTGTGAGGTTTATTATTCATCTATTGGTTCTTTGAGAATTTTTAAGCGTTTCTTAGTATTATTGAGATTCAATTTGTCTTATTATTCAACAATTCATAGTTGGGTGTGGCGACTTCTACCACATCAATCGACGATTGTACCGAGATTCTTGTCTCTTTATAGACAACGGGTTTAGGTGTCGTTGGTGTCCATTCAATGCAATTTTCCTTACACAAGAAATTGTACCAAGGTTCACGTTTTCATATAGACGTTGGGTTGAGGTGTTGTGAGTGTTTCACCTTACAACTTTGCTAGAAAATGATCCGGGCAGCGTTCACCTTATGCAAGTGTATCGTGGACCTTATCATTACAGAACCCTTCTGCATCGGATAATTAATCCACAACCGTGCTCCCTCTTGAGTGGTACGCATAGTCATAAAGTTGCTTCATCGAGGAGTGCACCTCACCAACATATCGTTTCCCAAGCTTACACGTACAATACAATTTAATCACAAGGATTCCCCTATAGCATATTTCATTGTAAAGTTTCATGCAGGGGTGTGTGTTTGTCGGAGTTTTCATCTGAACATATATAATATATAATTTACTCATGCGTTTGGATTTTATTTTGTGATTTGTTGATTATATGAAACTAAAAGTTCTAATACTACTGGTCAATTCTAGTTTTAGATACTAATTTAATGTTTGGATAACTTCACAAATTCAAATCTTATTATAAATTTGAACAAAACAAATATATATATATATATATATATATATGGGCACTAATCTATTGACAATATTGTGAATGAACATTTATCCATACAACATATCTCAGTCGTCTATCCTTGGATTTGATGGTTAAAAACTCCATCGTCCGTAGTTTAATTTTTAATATATCGCAGTTGGTAATAAATATCAAAAATGCCCCCAAAATTCAATTCGATAAATGCACCGTCTGCAGTTTAATACTATGGACGGGTAAAAAAAAAAATACAGTCCGCAAACTCAGTTGTATGCTCAATAATTCCAAAAAAAATTATATGGAAGACGGGAAAAATATAAGTGCTAAATTGTCTGGGCAAAAATATGGAAGAAGGAAAAAAAAAGTTTTTATTTTAACCCATCGGCAAGTTAAAATAAAATTAAAAATTTACCCGTCTGCAGTATTAAACTATGGACGATGTATCTTTTAGGCAGGAAATTTAAAAATTAATGTTCATCCACAGTTTAATACTGCGGACGGTATAAATTTATTTTTTTTTACCCATGCGCAATATTAAAATGCGGACAATACATCTTTTAGGCAAGGAGTTTCAAAAGTAATGTCCGTCCGTAGTTTAATAATGCAGACGGTATAATTATTTTTTTTACCCGAATTTTGCTTGTTCCCCTGTATCAATTTAAATTGTATATGTCATTTCACATACAAACAAAATCAACTATAAGCTAACACTATAACTAGAAGTCATTATAAATTGAAACTGTAATGCCAGTTCACAACCAAAATCAACAAGTACACAGCATTAAGTTTTTTTTTAAAAAAAATTGCACAAAATTTCTTAAACGATCAACTTGATGACAATAGTATTTTTTGTAACGGTTCAATAAATATAGGCAAAAGATGAAAGTACAGACATTTTATTTAAATAATTCAATAAATACGAACAATTTACTTAAAAATAATATTTATCGGAGATTAAGGAATTTTAAATCCTAAAGCTTTATCATGGTTACGCTTATCATGATTTGTTAATATTTCACATATTGCACACTTTTAAAATGACTTTTGTCCTACGATTTGTTCAACAGCACTTTTCAATCGTCTTACTTTTTTACGACCTTTTGTCTGCGAACAAATAGGATCAAACACAGGATCATTAAGGTCAACATCATCATCATCATCGCGCAATTCCATCTCTTCCTCGACCCGTGTAACATGTTGTCCACTGTCGTCCCGTATTATATTTACCCATTCGGTAAGGATTTGGCCACAATTTGTTCTTCACTATCAAGCATTTCATCAACATAAGTAGTGGTTTCTTTAGAACATGAAGCGTCCAATACAAAGCTCATAAATCTTTTGCATAAATGATTAAACCGATCGATTTGCGTCTGAGCATAATCTGTCACCGAGGTCAAAACATATGGGGCGACACCATTGATTTTATTAGCATCTTGAGTCCATCGCTTATGTATCAATGTTTCGAGAATCTGAACAAAGTTCTTTGAAGTTAGTAGCTTGTGAATGTGACGGCATATAGTACCAACATGTTCAAACATTTTGTAATTACATTTTGCCATCCCGATATCCATATTATGCACAACTGTGAAATGTCTACGAGAAGATTTAGGAACCATGGCTTTAAAGATCAAGTAGCTTCTCGAATCAAGAGCTGACATCCTTATGAACTTTTTTACTAGTTAACTTGTGAGATTTTGTCAATTCAATTTAAAAAAGTGGAAACATTTCTTTAGTATTTATTTTAGCTGCATGCGTCTCTAATGGATCTTGAAGAATATATTTTTGTGTACGATTGACTGTAAGGTAATCATCTTGTTTCTCTTTGAGATACTATTTTTCAATTTCTTGTTTGGACTTTAAAACAAAAACTTTAATCCCCGTACTACTATTTACATATTAATTAAAAAACTGTTCATACTTTCACTCCTAGAGGTAGTAGTGATTCCCGTTGCAAAAAAAAATTTGAATACACACCAACCCATTTTTCTTTTAAGTCATACGGAGATTTCAACCATTTATGATTATGCAAACCATAGTTTTCCATCAACAAATTTCATCTATCCTCAAATTCTTGAATACTCAAAGACTTAAAGACACAGTAATTAAAATCTGACGTAAAAGTCAGATGAGTAAAATAGATATGACTAAGTTTTTTAGGATATTTTTTGGTAATGTGCCACGTACGGAATGCATGATGTGTATTAGGGAGAACCCTAGCAATCGCATTCGACATAGCATGCTCTTGATCAGTGACAATGGCTATGGGATGTTTGAAATTTATTGCTTCAAGTCAATGCTCAAACAACCATACAAATGTATCCTCAGTCTCATCGCTCAACAGTGCCCATCTAAACAATACAGAATGGTAATGATGATTTACACCCGTGAAATGAGCAAATGACATGAAATATTTGTTTATTTGGTATGTGGTATCAAAAGTAACAACGTAGCCAAAATTTTGATGAGCAAGTATTGACCTATAATCTACCCACATAATAGATCATATACGATTATTCATGCCTAGTTTGACACTAAAATAAAATCTGCTCGGGCTCTCACGCTGCAACTTTCTCAAGTAATCTATTGCAGCTTGTGCGTCATTCAAATCGATATTATCACGTCTAATATCTCTAACTATATTTCGCACATCCGTTTCAGAAAACCCAAAATTGGTCATACCTCATCTAGTGAGCTCAAAACATTCATCATCCTATTTGGACCAATCCCAGCATTATTAAGGGTTTCTATCAAATCTCTAGTAACTCCTAAAATATTTTTGTGCGTTTGAATTTGTAAAACCTTACTTAGGGACAAAAATTCATGATTGTGATTAAGTTCAAGTGCAGACACAAACCACTTATCTTTCATCTTATCATGCACATCATGAAATTTTTCTCTACATTCTGTACTATCAATACAGTCCCTCCTCCTATTTCCCTTGGTATTATTTTCTCCATCATCAATGACAACCTCATTTTTATTAACTATATATCTAGCTTTACGACACTGATGCATTCTGGAACAAAAATTCCGAATTTTGATATGTTTTCTGGTAGTTGTTATTCTTACTTCAAATCCAACACGTTTCGCATATTTTCTATAAAAAAAATTCAGCATCTTCTAACGTATCAAAATTTTGACTAACATAAGGAATAATATCATTAGAATTTTGACCAGCAGTTGTTACATGCATCACTATTATCAGGCAATTCTTCCTCGCTATTTGAAATTGAAAGAAATGATTTTTCAGCAAACAAATCCATGGCAAAACAAATAAATAACTTTAAAAAATTAAATTACAGATTACCGATTTTTGCTGTATGCTTGCTAGTAGGCTATGCTCTCTCAATCGTATGCCTTTATGAGGAAGGCTATCTGAAGGTGATTGTATCTTTTTGGAAAGTTTAGTTAGAGTTAAAGGAAAATGTACTAATTTAGATAGATTTGTCTAGCGTCCGTAGTTTAATACTGCGGACGGGATCCCACAAAAATACGACGTCATTTTGATGGAAACTCAAGTTAGCATCCGCAGTATTAAACTGTGGACTGAGAATTATAAGGTTTTAAGTTTTTTTATTTCTTATGCGTATGCTCGTTGCAAATTCATTTTATCTGGTATGAATGAGAAACATATATGGCTAAACAAATCGAATGATATATACCAATGGGGTGAAGTGTTTTCTTATAGTATGAAGCAGGGAGACAACATACTGCAGTATATCCTTCCAATTGTTTAGCCATGTTTTTTTTTCTCATCAGTCCAGATTACATGAATCAGTAAGAATAAGAATACGCAAAAAGAAATAGAAAACTTAATAGTCTTAAATCGAACTATACTCCACGCAAATCGCTACTGACAAAATGAGATGAGATAAAAAAAATGCTATGAACAATGAAGAACTCAGTTTAATATATTTGGCTAGCGTTCGCAGTTTAATACTATAGACAAGTAAAAAATATATATATACCGTCCGCAGTATTAAACTGCGGACCGTAAATTTTTTTTTTACCAATCCGCAGTATTAAACTGCGGACAGTGCATTTACCAAATTAAATTTTGGGAATATTTTAGACATTTATTACCATCTGCAGTATTAAACTGCTGTATATTGTAAATTAAACTACGGACGTGGGAGTTTTTAACTATTAAATTCAATGATAGACGGTTAAAATTTGTTGTAAGAATAAATGTCTATTTATCTATTTACAACATTGTCAATGAATCAGTTCCACATATATATATATATATATATATATATATATATATATATATATATATATATATATATATATATATATAAAAGGATTACAATTTAAATCCAAATCTACAATGTAAATAAATCTAAACTTTGAATGTGGACCAGAATTCTTATATGCGACTCAATTATTTAAACTTTAATTGTATTTAAGTTTTGGTCCTTTACATTTACCCCTTCAATTTTCCAAAACATCAATGTTTGCTTGGCAATTAAACCAATTGTGATGCCTAGTTGACTTTGTTAGTATTATTACTGTTACAAGATTCGTCATAACATAATGGTAATGCTTTTGCAAAGACGGCCTAGTAATTTTTTAGTTAGTTGATTAAAGACTCTTCAATAGTTTTAAGAAGACAGTATTATATATAAATAAATAAACTGGGCTGAAGGCCCCGAATTCTTGTTACTGGCGCTTAGAATTGTCAAGGAGACTCTCTCCATCTCCATCTCTATATATTTTCATATACGTATGCGTTGTTTATATACAATACAGGACGACAGTCTCAACTTTGGTTCTCCCCACCTTGTTTTCAAATTCTTTTTTTATTGTGCTCAATTTTACGCATTCTAGTGATCCCAACTTGAGTTTTCCACCAATGATTAAAATAATATTCTCTGCGTTCTTAAAAATATGTTCTCTGAGTATAAATTTTTTTATTCACAAGAGAATGTTTAAAATTACATAAATCAAAATATTCATAAATATTAATTTAGGGAATTGATATTTTCATAAGAGAAATTGATATTTTCACAATATTCTTCTCGCATGAATAGTAAGTAGAGCCCATCTCATGCAAATAGTAAGTAGAGTCCGTCTCATGCGAGTGAAATGTTATAAAAATATCAATTTTTCTCGTAAAAATATCAATTTTCTTAATTTATCCTCGAAGTATATTTAAGTAATTGTATTAAATTTAGAAAAGACAAATTCATTAGTATAGTTATATTCAGTCCATTATGAAAAAAAGTAATATTTATTTTATTATTATTTTAATTTTAATTTTTTTAATTTGTGTGAAATATATATTTTTAACATACTTTCGTGTGCGGTGGGAGTAACAATAACAACTTGACCACCAAAAAAAAGTTGAAAGATAATTTTTGTTACTACTTGACACCCCTAAAAACATAATAATATATATCTGTCAATATTATAATTCAATAGGCAATTTAATTCTTTTTTTTTATTTGGTTCGTTCTCTAATTTTATAACATATAGCATAATATATAATTTTAACACATTAGGGTATTTCGTGGCGTATTCGTCTAATTGCCGCTACCAATCCTCGCCGTAGAGCTTGTGGAGAACGCAATCGAACGGTCCTTGATCAATTGAAGGCTTGCCAGTGTCGATCTTTCCCTCGCTCTTTCGCGAGACTCGGTAACGAAGCTCGGATAAAACTGTTCTCTTTCTTCTTCGCCAAAGCATAACCTACTCGGCATCTCTTTTCAAGATCCGCCATTGATGAATCTTGTTCTTGTTCTTCTCCTTCCTATTAACTATCTCTGGAAATAATGCCAAGGCACCATTTAAACCCTAATCACCATAGAAAACACTCAAAAGTTTCCGATGAATACTCTTGCGTGAACCTTCATTGTGCATAACTTTCGGACATCTTCAAGATTAGTTGCAGAAATTAAGGTAATTTCAAACTCTCTGCTCTCCATTTGTTGTATTCAAGAGTTGAATGTTAGTACATATAGCCGAAACAGGGCCACATTGAGTGTGTATATATATATAGACATGATCCATGGTACTTGTTATAAATCAAAAATATGCAAACACCATCTATACCGTACAAAACAAGAAGCAACGGCAAGATTAGAAGCTAAAAATGGGCGATCGCTGGACGTTTAATTTTTTTCCCAATAATATAGATGGTGTATGCACTATAAGGATCCATAGCAAATACATGCTATGGATCATTACCCATATATATATATATATATATATATATATATATATATATAAAATATAACTTGACCATATATATCAATATTCTCTTGCTGCTTTGAACTCTTCATGAACTTTGTTAAGTGGTTATGTTAGTTGAAAACTGCTCAAATGTTGCAAGTACTCGAACTTGTATTATAGAAAAACACAAAATTAGGTAAGACAATACTACTACTACTACTACTACTAATAATAATAATAATAATGTGTTTTATGAATATAATGTAGGTATATATCTCCATTATCCATAGCCAAAGTTTGTTGTAGACATTTATCCCGTCAACCTATTTTACACTGTTAAAAGATAGATCGTGTGGTTCAGATCATGTAACTTACTAAATTATCTGTCAAACGTTTGTAATCAGTGCAAACTGTTTGGCGACACAACACAAATTGATATTTCCACAAGATTTCTCTCACATGTATAGTAAATGAGAATATCAATTTATTTTTTGGGGAAAATAACAATTTCCTTAACCGTAGGCAAACAAAACAAGAATATCGTGTCAAGAATTTTAGTTAACCTTGGGCAATATTTTCAAGTATTTCAGTTAACCCCAGGACAAAGAGGTCATTATACATGTCCTAACACACACATTAGGTGAGGATGGTATATGAATTATGACATGGTTGGTTTATAGGATGTAGGATGCTAGGAGTAGTGGATGCACTTGCATATACTACAAATAAATTAAAGTAATAGTTATATGATATATATATATGGTGGGTTTATAGGATGGAGGATGGAGGATGGAGGATGGAGGATGCTATGAGTGGATGCACTTGCATATACTACAAATAAACTTTAGTCAACATAGTAATTACATATACTAGTAGAGTGTAATTTATTAATACCAAATGTGAAGGTCTTCTGCATCCAGAATCTAATTTGGAACAAGTAGTACTCCCTCTTTATGAAAATTGGAGTTTTATTGATTCTAATATATTGATACTTCATATTTTTTCAGCAAGCTTCTTCAAATATCCATAATACCACCTTTCCACTTTATATTCCATCATCATATAGTCTTAAAAATGACAACATAGTTCATGAGGTAAAATAAAAAACAAATTATGCAATAAAATAGTCCGTAATAATATTAAATTATCACAAATAATCCGATTACCCGCGTCATTTTTACAAACAAACATAACCTATCAAATCCTACATACATCGAAGCCGGTTGTTTCAAGTCCTAATCATAACTTCCAGAGGCCAGAATTAGAAGTCTGAAGAGATAATAGGAAATATATCTCAAAACTCGAGAATTCAAAGTATAAGAAAAACAAAGGGGGATGAACAACGCTAGGAGACTTGCAAGAGAGATGATCCCAGTTATTAAAACGCAATGGACTAGCCAAACAATCTCACTACCCACAAGGCATACACCAAACATGAATGCTACTGACATCATCGTGAGCGACAACCCCAACAATGGCAACGCCAACTTAAGGGCATTGAGAACTAATGTGAGGTCACCCAACTGTGCCCAAATGAGAGTGACAGCTACCATAATAGCACTATACATTGCTACTGTATCACAAATCACGAAAACCTGGAACATTTGTTTACTTAGCATAGTTGCCATGCCTTGGTGCGGTGCAGAGTTGTTGTAGCCTCCTGGCATGGTGAGGCCAGCAGCGTAAGTCACAGTGGCAATAAGTGTTGCCACCAACAAGAGAGTATTGACTCTATCCTTGTAGTTATCCATGTATGATTCATTTTTCCTGGATGTTCCTTTCTCACCTACATTGTCATTATTTGGTGCATTTTGACTTCTCTCTCTTAGACAACCAGCAGAAATCAAAGCTGACCATGTTAAGCGCTGCGCATAGTAGAAATAATACTCTTATTTCTTAAAATTCAATAGCTTAATAATATATGGTAACTAATGATTTTCCAGGTAACCAATTTCACTTCTTTGGTACTTTAGGCTACAAATTTAAGTTCCAATTTTTCAGATATTTGTACAGTTAATTAATAACGAGCATAATACTGTGATCTGTCATTAACAATAAACTAATTTTCCTTTTTTCCATTACTTGTTCCTAAAGGACAAAGTATTAAGTGTTCAAAGAACATACCTGTCTATAGGATGTCATTGTTTCCATGTATTCCTCGGCAACATCAAGAGCTGTAAACCCTTCATCATTCACTAGTTTTAGGTTAACTCGCCTATCCCAGCTCAGAGAACTGACTACTATTGGGTGCCAGTTACTGGTGGCCAAATGCAGGGGTGTGTTACCATCATTGTCCTTTTCGTTTATGAGCAACTCAAGTTCTGGAGTTTTTAGTATGAACCTAATGACATTTTCTTTTCCGTATTTGGCTGCCACATGAAGAATATTTTGACCTTTGCGATTTACAAACTGCTCTGCGTCTGGGCAATGTTGAAGCAACTTTTGAAGTACATGAACCTGGCCACTCTTGGATGCGAGATGTACAGGAAAGAAGCCATTTGAATATGTTTTGGAGGTGCATATACTAAATTCATCAAGTAAGAAGTTTACCCCCTCAAGGAAACCAGTTGAAATTGCATAATAAAGTGGATTATGTTCATCAGGATCTTTCATATGTATCAGCTCAGGCATGGTTCTTGCGATTTCTCGCAACATTACTGGAATTTAGAAACAAATTAAAGTTTTTGTTTTTGAATGTAGAAACAAAATAAAGTTAGTAACACAAAACTCAAGGAAACCAGTTGAAATTGCATAATATTATGCCCATCAGGATCTTTCATATGTATCAGCTCAGGCATGATTCTTGCGATTTCTCGCAACATTACTAGAATTTAGAAACAAATTAAAGTGTAGTAATACAGAGAAATCAATATATTAAACTTAATCGAGATCAATTGAGGGGGTAACACATATACGTAGAGAATAAAAGTGGCTGGATCACAAACTCTAGCTTGCTGAATTAATAATTAATATTACAGCATAGGTAATCTTTCGGCCACTTGTAACAATTTTGTAATTAAAAACAGAAAAAGATAATAAAAAATTCTTAACGCGCTATAATACTTAAGAACTTCAAATACCAAGTTACAACCTTTCCATATTTTTATGCCATTATCTACAACCACCGTGCAGCAAGTTTATACACGAAGTATGCAATGACAAATATGTTTCAAGCATGATATATTCGGCACTCAATTCAACTAAGCTTTTGTGAAAACTTGTTGGTAAGATTCCATTTGTCAACCTAATTTATCTGTAAATGCAATTCTAGATTCTTCATATCTTTTGCAATTTTAGAAATTTGCTTTGTCCTTTAATTTCTCCTCATATGGTTTTTCGTTTTATAGATTGAAATTCTTCCCTTCTTTTCTTCATATATTTTGTGGAATTTAATGTTTTACCTGTGGCTATTTGTTTTTCATATAATTCCACCGTCATAATATTCCTAATTTTAAGTTGGATAAAAGATGTTGGATTGAATTCATTCATGGTTTCAATTTACCATATGAACTATGCTTACTTCTTGTGAATGTGACTTATAAACGTGTATATGTATAATATCTGAGGAGTAAATATGGATTAGAAATCATGTATTTTGGAACTGCCTAGGATTTAAGGTATATGTGCATAATTAAGGTTATGATTTGGATGTAAAGGTATATATATATATATTATTGCGGAATGATATAGTAATTAAATTAAGCTTAAACACGTGTATAGTTAAATTTAGTTATCTGCGATGTTTTTCTTCATTGGTTTGGATTGTGTTGATCATAGGGGAAGTTATAAATAAATCTCATAATGGAAACAAGAGATTAAAACATAAGAAACAACTTAGTTAATCACTATGCAGATTGCACTCCTGTTCTCAATCCTATCTAGGGTGCCTTCACCTCCTTTTTACACATTCTACCCATGTTTTTTTGGGGACGAACCTACCTCATTCTACACATTCTTCTAGGTACAAGTCACCCCTTTTCATTAGTCCATATATATAAAAGTTCACGTTGAACATAAACACAACATCTCAAACGATGTTTTAAATTGGTTACCAAATCTTCTTTCTAATGTAATCATTGCATTTCAACTACACCTATCTTATGCACATGCTTTTTGGTGGCTGAACATTAGAAGTTTCCATTTCAACTTTGTGGATATTTTAATCTCCCAAACCCTCTGATGTAGAATTGCACTACATCCATCATGCTCTTATCTAAATCATACATGAACCCTTTCCAAACCCCCACCAGTTCTACCTACATGTCCATTTAAATCTACTCTATAAATGCTTTTTGTGACTTCGTAACCCCTTTACCACCTCATCCAATTGTTTCCAAACTGCCTCTTGACAGAATCATAATTTGAGGATGCATCAGGCATTACGATCCTGGAGTAAAACCTACCTAGCTAGCTACCCTGTAAAATTAATTGCATGAAAATATTTAGGCATAAATCAAATTATATGTAATCGTATATGTAGCTGGATGTGTTTTACATACCTATATTCTTTCCTCGTATGGCAGCATTTATAATAGACTTTCCTTTAGTAAGTTCACCTCTAATATTCTCAACAATATCCGAAGATGTAGCATTTAATATGGTCTTCACACAATCAACATTCACAGCTTCCACAGCAAGGTATAACCCAGACTTCCCTTCATTATTCACATTATATGCTTCTTCAACATTTGCTTTGATCAAGTACTCTATCACTTCTCCCCGATTATAAATGAAGGCTTCATGCAAAGGCGTGTTCCTCAACCTATTCATCATCGGCCATTGTCTCTTACCAATTGGTCCACCATCGCGAAGAACTTCAGTGTCCAAAAGAGAATGAATCTTTTGATGAAAATTACTGAATCTGACAAGAATGTCGACCACACCAAGATGTCCAGCTCTGGCAGCCAAATGAAGAGCGCTATCACCTTTTTTGTTTGATTGGTTTAGCAACTTGCGGAAATAGTAAACAATGAACCCTGTGAGGTCTTCATGTCCAAAATTGGCTGCCACGTGAAGAAATGTATTCCCTTGAGGAGTCAACTGGTTGTAAATAGTGCTTATGGGTAATTTATTTTCTTCAGAAATTTTCTCCAAGGCACCAATGAAGCCAGGAACATTGCCTTTCTTTGCAGCTTCATATAGTTTAAGGTCCATGGATGGATGATCCGGATTATATTGGGGAAAGTGTTGCAATGAATTTATGCTGATTAGTTTTTTCATTCTCCCGTGGATCCCTTTCTGGTGCATAGACTGTCTTATGCTTTCTATTTTCAGATCAACCATGCCAATGACTGAAAGGGAGAAATCGTCTAGACTGTATGCATGTTGAAGCAACTCTGGAGTAACATCAACAACAATGCTTTCAAGAAGTATTTCCAATTTGAACTCATTAAATAAATAGTTTGCACCTTCATGAAAACCCAAACATTCTGCAAAGTGCAACAGTTTCTGTGCATGTTCATCTTTGAGATTGAATAGTATAGGTCTTCCTTGTGCTAGTTCTTGTAGCATTTCTGAAATTTGAAGTACAAAAAGATAAAATCGTTAAAACGAAAAACTATTTGGCTGTACAAAATTAAATGTTTATTTGGCTAGTCAAATTAATGATGGCTTTTAAGACTCGAAACTCAAAAGACTACTGTAGATGCTAGCTAAAGAATCTACACAGATAGAGAAGGAATACACTAGGAACAGTAGAAACATCCAAAAAGCACCTAGAAGGAATTGATGATGTCATTCACATGTTGAGCAGGATGCATTCTCACCAACATTCTCCGGTATATAAAGGACCATCTATATCATTTGTAAGCCAAGCAAAAAGAGCCACAAAAGCTAATGAAAATCATTCAAACTCTTTTACAGTTGTACCTGCACGCAACTAAGTCATATCTTCCTAGTAATTGCAAAATCTTAAAAGTTTTATTGCAGATTTGCCCTACTAGCAGGCATTTTGCTATAACATCAAGGTGCAGACCATAACAGAGGCTAAATCAAGGGTCAATCCACTGCCCAAGCGCACTGGTTGGGTCATTTTAACCCACCACCAAAGGCTCACTCAAAAGGCAGGACAAGTTATTGGTACTCATGATAATAATGCTATATATTATATACAGTATAGACTCCAGTCCCATCTGCCTAAGATCCTTACTTGGCGAAAGTTTAAGCTAAAGCAGAATCTTAACCAAGAGGATTTCCCATATTTTAGAGTCAGATCGTGGGAAGACTCTAAAAAAGGATTTGTGGTTGTATGACAAGTGTCTAACCCGACCACTACACCCGAAAGAAAGCTAGGGCGGAAGAACTCCCTTCAGTAACGAGTGGTTGGGATTACTGAATGTCTTGGAAATGCAGTAAGACGGGACATTCACTGAATACTTGCTGGTTCTAATGAAGGAGAATGAAATCAACGTGCAACTACTTGGGCATCGAGTGTCCCGCTGCTTGAGAAAGTTCACCGACTTTCACTAGTATATAGAGGACCGTCTACCTCATTTGAAGCCAGGTTAAAACAGCCACAGAAGCTAATGAAAATCATTACAGCTCTTGTACCTACATGCAACTTACTGATCACAAGTTTCAAGTAATTGAAAAAAGTTCAAGTTTATCTCAAATCCCTCTAGTAGCAGCCTAACCTAATAATTATTCCCCAAAATCTTTAGACCAATTCGCTTTGATGTTAGTATGCTGACATCTAAAAATATACTTTGCGCAACACTTTTCACAACTATGATACAGACAAATATGAGCTAAGCATAAACTCTCCAGGATTTAAGTAAAAGCCATCAGGGTATCATATGATATGTTGATTTAAGTAAAAGCCATCAGGGTATCATATGATATGTTCAACTAAGTAATTAGGATTATTTTGAGGTATACCAATTTTTTTACTCCATATGGCAGCAAGAATAAGAGACTTTCCCTTTGTGTGTTGGTCATGTAAATCATTCTTATCAACATAACAAGACGTGGTGCTCATTATAGTCTTCATACAATCAATGTCCCCATCTAACACGGCAATATATGATGTTGACGTCCCTTTCTTATTTATGTAATACGCCTCCTCTGGATTTTCTTTTATCATGCACTCTGCAATTTTTTTCTTTTTAAACAACAAGGCTTCTTGCAATGGTGTGTGCCCCTCCTCATTCTCCACCACTGTTTGCATCAATTCCTTCAATCTTGTATCGTTGCTCTCTAAATCAACGTCCATAAGGGCTTCCTTCTGTAGTTGATCATTTCTCAATCTGACAAGAATCTCCACTAGATCAAGGTTTCTGGCTCTCACAGCCAAATGGAGGGCCGTGTCACCTCTACTGTCTGTCCTGTTGAGCAACTTGGGGAAATAGTGAAGAATGAACATTGAAAGATCTTTGTTTCCAGAACTGACAGCTACGTGAAGAAATGTACTTCCTAGAGGACTCAACTGATTAAAAATGGGGAGCAGTGGTGAGTTTCTCTCTTGTGAAAATTTCTCCAAGGCAGTAATGAAGCCATCAACATCGCCTTTCTTTGCAGCTTCGTACAAGTCAATGTCCATGCAATGGTGACACATGTCCTCTTGAGGCAAGGGTTGAATTGAAAATGTGTCATGTAGTTTCCTCATCCTGTCATGTTTACCCACCACTGATGAAGTGGGAACATACGGACTGTTCTGAAGCGCTTCCTGATTTACATCAACTGTATCGATTTCAGTGCTATCCTTGTTTAGTTCATCACGTAGGTACTTTTCTCCCTCATAAAAACCAACTGATGCTGCAAACTCAATTACGGTCTGTCCATTTTCATCTTTCACGTGTAGTAGCATATGCATTCCTTTTGCAACAATTTCTTTTAACGTTACTGTGTGTCATAAAATTACATCGACAGAGAAGGAAAGATAGATTAGTGTGCGACAGATAGATCTGACAAAATTAGTCCGGATCCACGAGTCAGCTTCGCTCACTCGTCAAAAAGCGGGCTTTGGGCCATCAAAAATTAGTCCATGAAAAGTTGGCCCTTTTTGACCCAAACCCGGCCCGCAGACTATTTTTTATTATTATTATTATAGTTTGACATTGTTGACAAAAAAATTTGTTAACTTAGAAAATGAATCAAGTAAGAAATTATGAAGAATATAAAAATAAATTTTAATATGTGATCATATTAAAATTTATCATATTTTGTGCGTTCAAATATTTATTAATTACATTAATTAATGTAGTAATCTATATGAAGTTGACGAATAGATTATAGTGTTTAGACTTAATTATATATTTTGTGTGTTAATATATTAATTAATTGTGATTAATTATTGGGATAATTTATATAAAATTGATATCTGGATTATAAATTTAAATCTGAATATGATAATATATGTTTGTGTGTGTTTTTGCGTTGATGGAATTCATTATTCGTGTTAAGGATAGAGTTATACCTATATGCTATATGTAACCTTGTAATCCATGTCATTTCCATGAACATAGACTCTAGATGAAAAACTCATTGTATCATAAAACAAAGTAAACGATTTGAAGTAAGAAGTTGCAAAAATGAAACGGAGAAGAGAAGTGAATTGACACAAAAGTGCACAATTCGTCGCCTGAGATAAAGAATCTGACGAACAAGTCGCCAGAAAAGATGAAATTGAGAAGATAAGTTAATCGGACCAACCTCAATCGTAACAGAGATGGCTTGAATCGAGCCCTAATTCCCCCCCCCCCCCCCCCCCCCCCCACCCCCCACCCCCCAATTTGAACTATGCAATAACATATCGGTATATAAAATCAAGTGACATGTGTTATGCACATGATGCCATACATGGCAACAAGTGTAAGACCCCGAATTTTATGAAATACAAAATTTAATTTTTCTTCATATATTTAATTTTTCTTCTGAAACAGTAAGTAGTTAAATTGATAAAGTTAAAAGTTAAGGATGTTATGTGCAAATTATATTTTGTCGGACAATATTCACTTTGTCGGGGAATATTCGTTTGGTCGGGGAATATTCGTGCCGTACGACGGCGCCGAAATAATAAATTATTGGTGGACCCCACAACGGAATATTTGTCGGATATAGAAAACGACAGAAATAACCTTTTTAAATAAAAATAGTCAACGGAATTGTTAAAATACCAGTGATAAAAGAATAGTAGCATACGGTAGTTTATGGTATTTTCTGTAGCACACGGTACTCTACAGTAACACACGGTATTGCATAGTGTCTCATATTATTGGTCTGATAATTGACACCGTAACTGCTACGCATCATTTCATCGATAATTGTCACTGCATAATATTTTATATTATCAATTCAATAATTGTTGCTGCACTGTTTTTTTTAAAATTATTGAACCTAATAATTGTCACAGTAACATATGCACAGTAATTCACATTATTGAATCAATAATTGTCATGCCACAGTAACGTATTTTTCTTTTACATACTTTCTGCATTATTGTTATCTCTATTACGGTGTTATTTAAACAGTTGTATTTCATTAATTAATTGACTTGATATCTAACACAGAAAGCTAACTATACTGTATTTATAACAATTAGTCATAATAATGAATAAGTGAGAATTATTGTTGAATAATTGAATTGATAAAGTTATTTGTTTATATTATAAAGTTAGGTGATATGAAATGAATGGTGTAGATTAAAGTGTAAATTATTGTTGAATAATTTGTTTATAATATAAAGTTAGGTGATATGAAATGAATGGTGTAGATTAAAGTGTAAATTATTGTTGAATAATTTGTTTATAATATAAAGTTAGGTGATATGAAATGTATGGTGTAGATTAAAGTGGGAATTATTGTTGAATAATTTGTTTATAATATAAAGTTAGGTGATATGAAATGAATGGTATAGATTAAAGTGTGAATTATTGTTGAATAATTGAATTAATAAGTTATTTGTTTATAATATAAAGTTAGGTGATATGAAATGAACGGTTTGGATTAAATTGGAAAATCTTGGATATGATAAGATTTTTTGCTATAAATAGAAGCCTTAACTTAAGGATTTTTCATAAACTTTCTTACTTGTTCTTTCTTTCTCTCTCTAAATACTTCTTGTGAAAGTTCTCTCTAAGTGTACTTAAGTCATCTTGAGTATTTGTGAAGATCTATAAGTGTACGTGTACTGTTCAAGTTAATCAACCTCATTCAGTCACGTATTAATGTAAGGAATATCATCTTCTTTCATATTCTATTATTTAAACTTACTACGGTAAGGGATTATCATTATTGTATTCTCGAAAATAATATCGTTTCTTTCTTACTCATAAGATGTGCTATTTATTTCCATGTATTAATTTATGGGAATAACCTTACGGCGCGGATTATCGCCTGTTGGTGAATAACCTTTCGTATTTATTCCTTATTAATCTCTGAGAATAACCTTACGGTGCGGATTAACGCCTGTTTGGTGAATGACTCTTCGTATTCAATTTCTATTAAATTGTGGGAATAACCTTACGATGCGGATTAACGCCTGTTGGTGAATAACCCTTTGTATTAATTTCCTTCACCTTTTGTTAATCAAACCTGCTACGGTAAGGGATATTATTTTCTTTCATACTCATAAATCGAAATTTATTATGGAACTATTGCTTCTATAATTCCTGAAAATATTGTATGTTCCATAATAGATGAACTTCATTATTTCAACTGAACCTTCCTATTTTACGTGAACCTTTCTATTGAACTGTAACCGTTATTCTGAACTGTGGATCTTGAATATCATTTTTTTTTCACTCCACATCATGTTGGCAATTTGGACATTATTTGAATCTGCACAAAGTAAACTTCTGATACTTATTGTTTATCCTGTTCTTCTGTTCATCATTTGTATCACTGTTATTTGTATTAATCATCAAGAATCAAGCTGTTGTGAATATCTGTGGCCGGGGGCACAGATGTGATATAATTGTTGAACAGATGATAGGTTAAAGGCGATATACTAGGTTAAAGGCGATACATCTGTTCGGTGTCTTTTATGGCACGTGGTGAAAGTTCTCTTTGGCCCATAGTGCAAAGATGAATTGTTGGTCGGTATGATTATGACCAAAGGCTGAATCTGGTATAATCATGACCGTTGGTGTTATATTGAATGTCTTTGGCCCGTAATGCAAAGATGAACTGTTGATCTGCATGATTATGATCAGGAACTGTGAATTATATTATCTTGACTAATGGTATTTCAGATGATAAAAGTTGATGATGTTTTTCCTAAAAAGAGAACCAAGTGGACATTATAGTCTGCATTATTCTTCTAAAAGATTGCTCATTCCGCTGCTATTATTGATCTGAACGTTGTTTAAGAATTTAACTGCAGTTTTTGATATAAACCTTGTAGTCTATTGTATTCTATCAAGAACTCAACTGTTGAAGGCTAATGATAATTTATTCATCATTATCTTAGTCATGTTATTTCTTACTGGGCTATTTGAGCTCACCCTTTCTTTTGTTCCATTGTTTTTCAACAGGAGATGGAAACGTAACGGGGTCTAGCCGGGGAATGGAGTGAGGGTCCGAGGATTAGCTATCATAGTCTTCACATGTTGTAAAATAGTGTGGCAATAATAGTGAAGACTTAGTTGTGTATTATTATACACTGTATTGTTGTACGTTGTGTTTTGTTATAATAATTTTGTTGTAGTCTTTTGACGACTCAAGTTTGGGCTGTGTGGGCCCAGATTTGGAGGGCGTCACAGTTGGCATCAGAGCTTAGGGATATGATCTTTAATGGAGATCTGGGGTTAGAACTAGGAGGGGAGAGACGAATAGAATCAATCACTAGTGTGTCATACCTAAATTAGATTTTTTTTTTTCTAATGAATCGATTTGAATGTCGGAAAATGAAGAGATGAGTTAATTTGTTTGAACTAACAATTATTTTGTGACAACAGTTTAGTATGGCATCTGGAAATCAAGAGGTTAACTATGGAATGCCTGAAGCGAATGTAGCCGAGAATCAAGAGGCCCCAAACAATCCTCCTGCTAACTCAGGAAATAATGTTCCTGATAACATGATGAACGATGGATTCTTTAGGAATTTCATGCAGTTCATACAGAATCAAGCAAGAGGAAATCCAGTCAATAATAACGGTAGAAACGCTGGTAATTTGAGGATGGTCACTGTCAAGCAATTTAAAGAATTGGGACCACCTGAATTCCACGGGAAGCCTGACCCACTCAAAGCGGAGGCATGGCTGAAGCAGACGACAAAAATACTTGATGTCTTACAATGCGCTGATGATCAGAAGGTGCCATTTGCCACTTTTATGTTACGAGGTGAGGCGGACCATTGGTGGGAAGCGGTAAAACGTATCCAACCTTCGGCACTCGAAATGTCTTGGACAGAATTCGAAGAACTGTTTAACGAGAAGTATTTCCCAGAAAGCATCCGCCATATGAAAGAGGTGGAATTCATTAAGCTGGAGCAAGGAAACATGACAGTCTCCCAATATGAAGCTAAGTTTGTCGAGTTGTCTCGCTTTGCCACCCATCTTGTGGATGACGAAGCACGAATGAGTCGGATGTTCCTAAGAGGTTTGAGATTCAAAATTCGTCAACAACTTAGCTCTCATAAATTTAGTTTGTATTCAGATGTTGTGGATAGGGCTCAAAGGGTGGAGCAAACAGATGAAACATTACAGCCAAGAGTTAATGATCAGCATAGAGAAAGGAATGACAACAACCACAGGATCGAGAACCATCGAGGAGGTAACCAACACTTCGGTGGTAATTCCACATCAAATAACAGAAGAGGAGAATCCAGTGGAAACAATTTCAAAAGAAAGAGATTCCATAATAATTATGGAAGGGCACCAGTACCAGCACCAGCACCGACCCCAGTTTCAAGGGTAGAAGATCGACCACCAGTGAGATGCTATAGGTGTGGTCAGGAAGGTCACATCAGCCCAAACTGTACACAGCAGTCCAAAAAGTGCTACAGTTGTGGAAAAGAGGGTCATCTTGCGCGGTTTTGTCCTGCCACAAAATCAAGTCCAGCTGCAATGATGATACCAAAAGCTAGCACGGATAAGGGAAAATCTGTAGTTCAAGGAAGAGCTTTTGTTGTGACGTCCCAAATGGCGCGAAACTCGAACGAGGTGATAACCGGTAAGCTATTCATAAATTCTCGTGAAGTCTACGCTTTGTTAGATACTGGCTCTACCCATTCTTTTATCTCACCTACATGTGCTCAGCGTTTAAACTTAACTCCTGAAAATTTGGACTTTGACTTATCAGTTGAAACCCCATTAGGAGAAAAGACCATTACATCTACTGTCTATAAATCTTGCCAAGTTCAAATCAACAACCTCACATTACCTGTTGACCTTATTTCTTTGGAGATGCATGAATTTGATGTGATTTTAGGAATTGATTGGTTGACTACCCATCATGCTAAAATTGATTGTTTTCATAAGATTATTAGTTTTCATATTCCTAATCAACCTGTCATGCAAATTCAAGCAACTAAACCATTGAAATCTATAACTGTTATTTCTAGCCATAAAGCCATTCGTTTATTGAAAAACGGATGTCAAGCCTTTTTAGCTCATGTCACTGATTTGAACAAAAATACGTCAAACTTGAATGATATTCCCATTGTTAATGAGTTTCCTGACGTTTTTCCTGAAGAACTTCCTGGCTTACCCCCAAACCGTGAAATTGAATTTTATATTGATCTTGAACCCGGTACCAAGCCCATTTCCAAAACTCCGTATCGAATGGCTCCCATTGAACTTCAAGAGTTAAAAGTCCAACTACAGGAATTGTTGGATTCTGGTTTCATTCGTCCGAGTGCATCACCTTGGGGTGCTCCTGTTCTATTTGTGAAGAAGAAAGATGGGAGTATGAGATTGTGCATTGACTACCGAGAATTGAACCATGTCACCATCAAAAACAGGTACCCGTTACCTCGGATTGATGACATGTTTGATCAATTGCAAGGCGCTCAACATTTCTCAAAGATTGATCTCCGTTCTGGATATCATCAGTTAAAGGTTAAAGCTGAGGACATTCCAAAGACTGCTTTCAGAACTCGCTATGGGCATTATGAGTTCTTAGTCATGCCTTTTGGACTAACTAATGCTCCTGCAGCTTTCATGGACATGATGAACCGGATATTCAAGGAACATTTGGATCATTTTGTGGTTGTCTTTATTGATGACATCCTCATATACTCCAAGAGTCGCGAGGATCATGAACAACACCTGAGATTGATACTCCAAAAGCTCCGTGAAAACAAATTATATGCCAAGTTGAAGAAATGTGAGTTCTGGCTTGAGGAGGTCGCATTTCTTGGGCATGTAATTTCTAGTCAAGGAATGTCAGTCGATCCTGCGAAGATTGAAACGGTACTAAATTGGGAACAACCCAAGACAGTAACCGAAGTCCGAAGTTTTTTGGGTTTAGCTGGTTATTATCGGAGATTCGTAGAAGGATTTTCTCGAATCGCCACTCCATTAACTCAGCTTACTCGGAAAAGCACAAAATTCATATGGAACGAAGAATGCGAGAAAAGTTTCCAAGAACTCAAGAAGAGACTAGTTTCAGCTCCTGTTCTAACCATACCATCAGGATCAGGAGAATTTGTTATCTACAGCGATGCTTCAGGCAAAGGTCTAGGCTGTGTCCTTATGCAACATGGAAAGGTTATAGCCTATGCCTCTCGACAACTCAAGGATTATGAGAAAAATTATCCTACTCATGATCTAGAGTTGGCAGCAGTTGTTTTCGCGTTGAAGATCTGGAGACACTACTTGTACGGGGAAAAAGTGGATATCTATACAGATCATAAAAGTCTCAAATATTTCTTCACCCAGAAGGAACTCAACATGCGACAACGACGTTGGCTTGAGCTGTTGAAGGATTACGACCACACAATCCAGTATCACCCGGGAAAGGCGAACGTTGTAGCTGACGCTTTGAGCAGAAGATCTTATGCGAATACAAGTGCACTGCTGACAACACAAAAGTGTATTTTGTACGACTTACAAAAGATGGAGATAGAGCTAAAGACACCAGGGACCCACTCGAAGATTGCTCATGTGCGAGTAGAACCAACTTTAATCGATAAAATTAAAGCTGCTCAAGCTACCGATCCGGAACTGATAAACATGATAAAGAAAGTACAAGAAGGTGTCATTCCCGAAGCAAGAATCGACGAGAAAGGAATACTTCGAGTTAACTCTCGACTCTGTGTTCCTAACGATCCTGAATTGAAGCATAAAATCATGATGGAGGCACACAACACGCCGTTTGCAATCCACCCAGGAGGTACCAAGATGTATCGAGATCTTCGACATACATTTTGGTGGAACAATATGAAAAGGGAGATTGCAGAGTTTATCTCAAGGTGCCTAACTTGTCAACGTGTCAAGGCAGAGCATCAAGTACCTAAGGGTCCATTACAACCACTTGAGGTTCCCGAATGGAAGTGGGAACACATCAATATGGATTTCGTGACGGGTCTTCCCAAAGTTTCTCAAGGCTTAGATGCAATTTGGGTCATCGTAGATAGATTGACCAAATCCGCTCATTTCTTGCCTATACGAGAAAACTTTTCACTTGAACGTCTTGCCGGTATGTACGTAAATGAGATCGTGAGATTGCATGGCATGCCAGTTTCCATAGTTTCTGATCGAGATCCTAGATTCACTTCACGCTTTTGGATCAGTCTACAAAAAGCTATGGGCACTGAACTACGTTTTAGTTCTGCATACCATCCTCAAACGGACGGACAATCAGAAAGGACGATCCAGACCCTCGAAGATCTTTTGAGACTTTGTGTATTAGACTTCAAAGGAAGTTGGGATAAATACTTGCCATTGGTGGAATTTTCTTACAACAACAGTTACCAAGCAAGTATAGGCATGGCTCCATTCGAGGCTTTGTATGGGAGGAAGTGTCGCTCTCCAATATGTTGGAATGAGGTAGGCGAAGCAAAATTGTTGGGACCCGAGTTGGTACGCTTAACGACCGAAAAGATCCAAATGATCCGACAACGAATACAGACAGCACAAGAACGACAAAAGAGTTATGCTGATCTTCATCGGAGAGACGAAAGTTTCAACGTCGGAGATCATGTATTCTTACGTGTTTCTCCATGGAAAGGGGTTACGAGATTCGGAAAGAGAGGAAAGCTCAACCCTCGATTTATTGGCCCATTTGAAATACTCGATCGAATAGGAACCGTAGCCTATAGACTAGCCCTACCACCCAGTATGTCTCGCATCCATAATTTCACATATCTATGTTACGTAAATATGTGAAGGACCCGAACCACGTCATTGATTTAGAACCAGACGTTATAGCAGAGGATTTAACATACGAGGAGGTACCTGTTAAGATCCTGGATAAGAAGGAGCAGATCCTACGCTCAAAGGTTATACCTCAAGTTAAGGTTTTATGGAGGAATCAAGATACTGAGGAAATGACCTGGGAGCTAGAATCTGAGATGAAATCTAAGTATCCTTATCTCTTCGATATGTCAGGTACGTCAATTTCGGGGACGAAATTTCATAAGGAGGGGAGGTTGTAAGACCCCGAATTTTATGAAATACAAAATTTAATTTTTCTTCATATATTTAATTTTTCTTCTGAAACAGTAAGTAGTTAAATTGATAAAGTTAAAAGTTAAGGATGTTATGTGCAAATTATATTTTGTCGGACAATATTCACTTTGTCGGGGAATATTCGTTTGGTCGGGGAATATTCGTGCCGTACGACGGCGCCGAAATAATAAATTATTGGTGGACCCCACAACGGAATATTTGTCGGATATAGAAAACGACAGAAATAACCTTTTTAAATAAAAATAGTCAACGGAATTGTTAAAATACCAGTGATAAAAGAATAGTAGCATACGGTAGTTTATGGTATTTTCTGTAGCACACGGTACTCTACAGTAACACACGGTATTGCATAGTGTCTCATATTATTGGTCTGATAATTGACACCGTAACTGCTACGCATCATTTCATCGATAATTGTCACTGCATAATATTTTATATTATCAATTCAATAATTGTTGCTGCACTGTTTTTTTTAAAATTATTGAACCTAATAATTGTCACAGTAACATATGCACAGTAATTCACATTATTGAATCAATAATTGTCATGCCACAGTAACGTATTTTTCTTTTACATACTTTCTGCATTATTGTTATCTCTATTACGGTGTTATTTAAACAGTTGTATTTCATTAATTAATTGACTTGATATCTAACACAGAAAGCTAACTATACTGTATTTATAACAATTAGTCATAATAATGAATAAGTGAGAATTATTGTTGAATAATTGAATTGATAAAGTTATTTGTTTATAATATAAAGTTAGGTGATATGAAATGAATGGTGTAGATTAAAGTGTAAATTATTGTTGAATAATTTGTTTATAATATAAAGTTAGGTGATATGAAATGAATGGTGTAGATTAAAGTGTAAATTATTGTTGAATAATTTGTTTATAATATAAAGTTAGGTGATATGAAATGTATGGTGTAGATTAAAGTGGGAATTATTGTTGAATAATTTGTTTATAATATAAAGTTAGGTGATATGAAATGAATGGTATAGATTAAAGTGTGAATTATTGTTGAATAATTGAATTAATAAGTTATTTGTTTATAATATAAAGTTAGGTGATATGAAATGAACGGTTTGGATTAAATTGGAAAATCTTGGATATGATAAGATTTTTGGCTATAAATAGAAGCCTTAACTTAAGGATTTTTCATAAACTTTCTTACTTGTTCTTTCTTTCTCTCTCTAAATACTTCTTGTGAAAGTTCTCTCTAAGTGTACTTAAGTCATCTTGAGTATTTGTGAAGATCTATAAGTGTACGTGTACTGTTCAAGTTAATCAACCTCATTCAGTCACGTATTAATGTAAGGAATATCATCTTCTTTCATATTCTATTATTTAAACTTACTACGGTAAGGGATTATCATTATTGTATTCTCGAAAATAATATCGTTTCTTTCTTACTCATAAGATGTGCTATTTATTTCCATGTATTAATTTATGGGAATAACCTTACGGCGCGGATTATCGCCTGTTGGTGAATAACCTTTCGTATTTATTCCTTATTAATCTCTGAGAATAACCTTACGGTGCGGATTAACGCCTGTTTGGTGAATGACTCTTCGTATTCAATTTCTATTAAATTGTGGGAATAACCTTACGATGCGGATTAACGCCTGTTGGTGAATAACCCTTTGTATTAATTTCCTTCACCTTTTGTTAATCAAACCTGCTACGGTAAGGGATATTATTTTCTTTCATACTCATAAATCGAAATTTATTATGGAACTATTGCTTCTATAATTCCTGAAAATATTGTATGTTCCATAATAGATGAACTTCATTATTTCAACTGAACCTTCCTATTTTACGTGAACCTTTCTATTGAACTGTAACCGTTATTCTGAACTGTGGATCTTGAATATCATTTTTTTTTCACTCCACATCATGTTGGCAATTTGGACATTATTTGAATCTGCACAAAGTAAACTTCTGATACTTATTGTTTATCCTGTTCTTCTGTTCATCATTTGTATCACTGTTATTTGTATTAATCATCAAGAATCAAGCTGTTGTGAATATCTGTGGCCGGGGGCACAGATGTGATATAATTGTTGAACAGATGATAGGTTAAAGGCGATATACTAGGTTAAAGGCGATACATCTGTTCGGTGTCTTTTATGGCACGTGGTGAAAGTTCTCTTTGGCCCATAGTGCAAAGATGAATTGTTGGTCGGTATGATTATGACCAAAGGCTGAATCTGGTATAATCATGACCGTTGGTGTTATATTGAATGTCTTTGGCCCGTAATGCAAAGATGAACTGTTGATCTGCATGATTATGATCAGGAACTGTGAATTATATTATCTTGACTAATGGTATTTCAGATGATAAAAGTTGATGATGTTTTTCCTAAAAAGAGAACCAAGTGGACATTATAGTCTGCATTATTCTTCTAAAAGATTGCTCATTCCGCTGCTATTATTGATCTGAACGTTGTTTAAGAATTTAACTGCAGTTTTTGATATAAACCTTGTAGTCTATTGTATTCTATCAAGAACTCAACTGTTGAAGGCTAATGATAATTTATTCATCATTATCTTAGTCATGTTATTTCTTACTGGGCTATTTGAGCTCACCCTTTCTTTTGTTCCATTGTTTTTCAACAGGAGATGGAAACGTAACGGGGTCTAGCCGGGGAATGGAGTGAGGGTCCGAGGATTAGCTATCATAGTCTTCACATGTTGTAAAATAGTGTGGCAATAATAGTGAAGACTTAGTTGTGTATTATTATACACTGTATTGTTGTACGTTGTGTTTTGTTATAATAATTTTGTTGTAGTCTTTTGACGACTCAAGTTTGGGCTGTGTGGGCCCAGATTTGGGGGGCGTCACAACAAGTGTCAAATCAGCAATAACAGACAACCAACTCAGTACTTAAGACGCACATGATATACACGCTCAATAATTTATGTCACTTTTTTGGACGGAATTTTAACAATTTACCTTTTTGTAATTTTTTACGATTATGAGAATGCGTTTGTAACAAAAAAAGAGTCGGTAACTACAATAAAAATCGACTCTTAGTACAATGACCAAAACATATATTAACCCTGGAGAATATTATTTGCCTAACATTTTTGGCTAGGCAATTTAATGTGATTGATATTATAGACTAAAAATAATGATCTATGTGCAATAATAGTCCGTTAACGGTATCGTTAAAACAATCATAAAAAGTTCGTTATAGATATGTTTGTTTTGAATACAACCAAGATTAAACCCAATATATAAACAAGGTGATCAAATCAAATATATAAACAAGGTGCTGAAGATTTTATGTTAGTGCAATTGGTTTTCAAAATCATGTTGGGAAAATGTCCCTTTTACATCTAATCTAAACTAAACTTAAAAGAAAATTAATATTTTTCATTAAAAAAATTGTCAATTAATAACAATTCCTTTGTGAAAATAACAATTTCGATTGTGAAAATAATAATTCTATTAAATATAATAAAATATCGATTAATAACAAAAAAAATTGTGAAAATAACAATTACTAAAAAAATACATACGAGTAAAAACTTTTGAAAATATCAATTTTTTCTTGTGAAAAATGCAATTCTATTAAAATTAAAAGAATTCATATCAATTTTGATATAAGAATGTCTTAAGCTGATTTTAAAAAATTAATAATGATCTTATATTTTAGAACAAAAAAAAAATATAATTTCCTATATAATTTTATTCAATTATATAATAATTATGAATTATAAATAAAATTTAAAATTAAATAACAATAATAAATGGATAATAGCTAAGATGTATAATGTGACAGCATATTTATATAATGAGTATGATTCTTAAGAGTGAAGCAACAGGCTCTACTAATTTATCTGTTTGGTGGAAAATCTATCATAATTTAATAAGTTTACGTTAGATAGAGACATGCATGTCTCAACTTTTCACCATTTTCTTTGATCTTTCTGTGCCCCTCTTTTTTATATATGTATTATCCAATTGTGGTACATTAAACGCTTTGCTAGGAAGGATCCTTTCTTTTGCATTGCACTCCTTTTTGACTTGGAGAATATTTGCCTAACATTTTTGGCTAGGCATTTTAATGTGATTGATATTATAGACTAAAAAAATGGTGATCTAAGTGCAATAATAGCCCCTTAACAGTATCGCTAGAACAATTGTAAAAATATCGTTATAGATATGTTTGTTTTGAATGCAATGTAGCTAGTTTAAACCCAATGTATAAACAAGGTGATCAAATCAAATATATAAACATGGTGCTGAAGATTTTATGTTAGTGTAATTGGGTTTCAAAATCATGGTGGGAAAATGTCCCTCCCTATATGATAGACTCCACGGTACGTTTGTGTGAGGTGGTCGTCGTCCGAATCGTTTTAACAATGGTTATAGGTAAAACATCAATGACACATTGACCCATCGCTTATATTGAAGCGATAACCTTGATACAATCAACAATTGATATATAGTAAAATAATGTCACAATCAATTATGGACTATTGATTGATAAGTCGTGTTGAACGTCACAAATTACTCCGATAAGTTGATAGTTCTTAAAGAACCAAAAGAGAAAAATCTCTTAATAATTTTATAAACTCAAAACTACCATCCTTTACATTAGTCATGTCCCTTATTTATACTATTACATAGAAAAATCTAAAAACTCTAGTTGAAATTAAAATAATTAAAATTCCTAATTCTAAAAGGAAAACTAATTACATGGAAATTTGAAAATAACTAAGGAAAATAAATCAAACTAGATTTTCCTAATTAGCTGAGCATCCTTGTTGCTGTTGCTTGCCCTTGAATTGCCGTGAATATGAAGTCTACTTGGATTTTGTTTTGCCTGGTCTTTCCCAAGTAACCTGCCGTGTATAGGCTCACAAATCCTTGCCCAATTTGGGTTGGTAAATGAAGCTATGCTCCTGTCGTGATTAGACTTGGTTAGGCTTGGTTTTTACTTCCTCCCGAAAACTGGCTTCTATAGAAGATTAGGTCTGGAAATCCAACGTGAATTGATGTCCAATTAGATTGTTGTTTTGCTGAATTTTGTAGCTGGATTGGACCTGAATTTGCTGTCAATTAGAGAGCATGGAGCTGAATTTTAAACCCAATTTGGGCCTAATAAGTTGGGCTAATCCTTGGGCTTGTTTTAAAATGATGAATTGGCATTGAATTGGACTACAGGTTGATTTGTTAGGCGTCCCAATTTGTATTGCTGGACTCTAAACTTAACTTCCCATTGGTTATTTTAATTTGGGTCCTTAACACTAATATACAACAATTAGAAAGTAATTACAAAAATAAAACACACACAAAATAATTACAAAAATAAGACAATAATTTCAAATAATTTAATTTCACATTAATAAGGAATCTAAAATCAAGGCTGCCATAATTCAAAATTCAAAATTCAAATCAAATGGATGAAAAACAAAAAAAAAAAAATCTCGTCATCTTCATCCCTCCCAGCTTGCCGCCGCGAATCTCCGCCACGAATTTTTTTTTCCCGTCATCTTCCTCCTTTGTCGTCGCGAATCTTAAGCTTATGTTTCAAATCCTGCGAAAACTCGTCGTCTTCATCCCTCGCCAGTTTGCCGCCGCGAATCTCCGCCACGAAAAATTATTTTTCCGTCATCTTCCTCCTTTGCCGTCGCGAATATCCGTCGCGAATCTTAAGCTTATGTTTCAGATCCTGCGAAAAAGAAAGGGGTGGAAACCAAG
Organism: Hedera helix; assembly: GCA_947179155.2. Classification (NCBI taxonomy): domain Eukaryota; kingdom Viridiplantae; phylum Streptophyta; class Magnoliopsida; order Apiales; family Araliaceae; genus Hedera; species Hedera helix. The sequence goes on along the minus strand of OX359270.1, from coordinate 10,339,013 downwards.
CATGAACTGACAGATTATGTTTCATTTAACTTCAACAAAAGTACAACACTGTCAATGAGAAGAAGAAGAAGAAGATGAACACTCGCCCTACAAACATAAGTAAATGGTAACCAACCTTTAATACGCATGTAACCAACCTTTAATACAACGGTAGCCAAATCTTAATACAAAAGGTAACCAAACTGTAATATAAAGGTAACCAACCTTTAATACAAAGGTAACCAAACTTTAAAAGAGAGGTAACCAAACTTTAATACAGAGGTAACCAACCTTTAATATAACAGTAACCAAACTTTAATAGAAAGGTAACCAAACTTTAATACATAGGTAACCAACCTTTAATATAACAATAACCAAACTTTAATAGAAAGGTAACCAAACTTTAATACAGAGGTAACCAACCTTTAATATACATGTAACCAACCTTTAATACAAATGTAACCAACCTTTAATACAACGGTAGCCAAATCTTAATACAAAAGGTAACCAAACTGTAATATAAAGGTAACTAACATTTAATACAACGGTAACCAAACTGTAATATAAAGGTAACCAACCTTTAATACAGAGGTAACCAAACTTTAATACATAAGTAACCAAACTTTTAATAGAAAGGTAACCAAACTTTTATGAATATTTGGTTACACACAAAAACTAAAATAGTTACCTCTGTATAAAGATTTGGATACCAATTGAAATATAAAAAAAATATTTATTGTATTGAATTTTTTTTTTTATCACAGACACGTACTAAACATCACTTGACTTTTGTACTCCCGGTCAGGCCTCAGGGGGAGGCGGCAGGGGAAGGGGGAGGGGGGAGGGGGGAGGAGGAGGGAGTGGGGGTCGGCGACGGCCAAGGGAGGGGAGGGGAGGGGAGGCGACGCGGCTGCGGAAGGGGGAGGGGGGAGGGGGTCGGCGGCTGGGGAAGGGGGAGGCGGGAGGGGTCGGCGGCTGGGGAAGGGGGAGGCGGGAGGGGGCACGCGGGGGAGGCGAGGCGGCCAGTGGAGAGGAGGCGGCGTCTGGGGGTGGTGGTCGGAGGGGGTGGGGAGGTTGCTGTGGAGGGGAAGAGGGACGGGGGCAGGAATGGGTCGGCGGCTGAAGGAGGAGGCCGGAGGGGCAGTCGGGGCAAGCGAGGGAGGGGAGATCTGGAGTAGGGGGAGGGAGGCGGGGGAGGGAAGGCTGCCAGGGGAGGGGAGGCAGCCTGAGGAAGGAAGAGGCGGGAGGGGGCAGTCGGGGCAGGCGGGGGAGGGAAGATCTGGAGTAGGGGGAGGGGGAGGCGGCGGCCAGGGGGAGGGGGAGGGGGAGGCGGCGGCCAGGGGGGAGCCGGCGGCCAGGGGAGGGGTGGTGGTCGGCAGAGAAGGGAGAGAGAGGAGGCGGTGGATGAAATGGAGTTAATAAATTTTTTGTTTCTTTTGTATGATAGTGATGATGACAGCAATGAAGATAATATTTAAATTTTAAAATATCCACCTAAATTAAAGGGATATTAAATATAATATATTAATTTTGTAAATAAATATGAGAAAATGTATTATTTTTGTAATTATTTTATGGATGCATCATTATTGTAATTATTTTTAAAAATGTACTAAAATATGTAATTTTCCCTTTTAATTTTAGCTCCTTTATTGATCCAACTTGAATTAGTTTCAGCCCAAGTAATTTGGAAATCATAAACCTTAGCATCGTTTAATACGAACATGATCAGGATCGTATCGCTATATTTACATCTAATCTAAAATAAAATTAAAAAATATATATTTTTTGCTAAAAAAATGTCAATTAATAACAATAATTTGTGAAAATAACAATTTCTCTTGTGAAAATATCAATTTTTTTTTATAAAAATAACAATTCTATTAAATATAAAAAATATTATTCAATAACAATTTTTCTTGTGAAAATAACAATTAATACAAAAAATACATGAGTAAGAACTTGTGAAAATATCAAAAAAAAATTGTGAAAATAACAATTCAATTAAAATTAAAGGAATTCATATCAATTTTGATGTAAAAATGTCTTAAGCTAATTTTAAAAAATTAATAATAATCTTATATTTTAGAACAAAATTTATTATATTTTCTATGTAATTTTTATTCAATTATATAATGATTATGAATTATAGATAAAAATTAAATAACAATAAAAAAATAAATAATAGATAAGATGTATAATGTGACACTACATTTATATAATGAGTATGATTCTTAAAAGTGAAGCAACAGGCTCTAATAATTTATCTGTTTGGTGGGAAATTATTACATTATTACATTACATTACATCATATAAAGTCACAAGATGAGATAATTTAAAATTAATTGAATGACTATTCAAGTTAATTCATCAATTAAAATAAGTTAACTCATTTCAATCGACTAGTTAACAAGAATGGTATTATTACATTTAATGTGGTATAAAAAATATAATAAATTTTACTTGAGTTATTGATAAAGAATAATAAAAGTTTATTCTTGAAATATTAAAAGTTATATATAATTTTATTTAAATAAATGTTATTAATTTCTCTCAAATTGTGGATACAGAAATATGAAAAAAAAAAATCTTAACAATTAATTTTTAATTTTTAATCACATAATATTAAAAGTAATTGAATTCTTTTTAATTGTAATAAAATATGCTAAATAAAATTATTAACATTATATATATATTACGTCAATAAAAAATAAAAAATATATTAATAAAAAATATTAAAAAATTATATAAACTAACTCGTGCTTGCACAGAATATCAAACTTGTGTATTCTAATTTAGTAAGTTGATGTAAGGTAGAGACATGCATGTGCGTGTGCTCAACTTTCCATCATTTTCTTTGATCTTTCTGTCTCTCTTATTTTTGTATGTATATATCCAATTGTGGTACAGTGGTTGGGATATAAAAGGGAATCCCAAGGTACTGCCTTCCAGTTATCTGTTGGCTTTCAGAAAATGCCAGAACAGTTATTTCTCTTCTTTAAGTCATTGTTATGGGCTGCATGTTTTCCCATTACCTATAATAATTAATCGGAGAAAATTACAATTTAGTTCCCTATGAATATATAACGTATTGCACTATGGTCCGGTAGTATAAAATGTTAGTTATTTATTACGTTACTAAAACTTAACCAAATTAATTTTATTTAAACAAGTGAATTAAAACTATAAATTTAAAACTAATTAAATTAATAACTAAACTACTCTAATGACAAGGACTAAAATCGGATTAAAAGTCTTAAGATAACAATATCTCCCACTGCTTCATCCAAATTTTCTAAGCACTTTTTTAATTATAAAGTCACGATGAATTGTTAATCAATAATTCGTTAGTATTTATAAGTCTCTTTTGAAAATCAAATAAACATATTCTTTCTAAATTCATCACTATGTGAACTAGAATCGGAAAGGAACATTTCAGCTAATTAAATCACTATATTCTTATGTAAATCAAATTAAACAAGGATTTATTAAGAACAGATTCTCCAAAAAGTTACACATGACATATAGGTATATGTATATCCTATATACGAATTATGAATTCCAACCACGCAGAATAACATAAACATGTGTCATTATTCATGTCTAAACCTATAATTTATCTGTCGAGTTCATGTAGATTACCACGGTAATTGTTCATCAAACAATTAAATATTAAGCACAAAACACAATGAACTAATTCATATGGTGCCAATGCCAATTAAAAAGAAAAAAAATTCAATTTAAACTACACTTTGGGCTTAATTGCAACATTAATTAAAAATTAGTTTATATCTAAAAAAGAAATCATCGTCATAAAATTAAATATCATCCTCAGATTACTAAAAAAAAATGAGTTTAGAGAATAAAATTTGTAATTGAAGCGTGATCTATAATCCTCTGCCTTTAATCCTTGAAATCATTTGCTTGAATTCTTCTTCAGATCTGAATAATTCTTGCTTCTAATCGTTAAATCTACTGCTCTATTTATGGCTCTCTTTTTATATATTTATAAGTCTCTTTTTCAATCCTTAGCAAAATTGGTAACCAAATCCAATTCTATCTTTACATGTATGCAAAATCCCACGTGAGTAGCCTTTATTTTTTTCCTGATCGGGACGCAGCGCCGCGACGCCCTTGATTTAGCTACGACTGGCGCTGCAGCTACCTTTATCCGAGAGCCCAAATTGTTACGGCACCTCTTTTGCTCTTCATGCGCTGCAATGCTCACGTTGATTTCTGCCCAGCCAAACTTACTGCATGTGGCAACACTACTCCTCTGTAAAATGGCGTCGCAGCGCCCTTTTTTGCGACAGTTGCCCTCCTCTAAGGCCCAGGCTTGGTAGTTTGCATCCAACCCCTATTTCCTAAGCCCAATATCCTACCCAAAAAAAGCAAATACACATAAAAGCAATTCCCTATAAAATAAAAATAAAAATAAAAATAAAAACACATAAAGGACATAAAATACGTAAAAAATCACAAATTATTAAGTTCAAAAATATTCAATTCATAAATATAAAACCCACTTATCATATTTGACCCAATAGGCAGTATATTATAGGCTGGATATTTTTACTACAATTCACTTAACAATTCAATAAAGGAGCCTCTAGTTTATGACATTTTAATACTTTCGTCCCTTTCAGAGGGCATGTATACTTGGCATCTCATCTATTGAGTGATCAAAGTAATTAAAACATCCATAGGTTTGGAGTGCTTTTGTTAAGTTTTTCACATGACGGACCAAAGTCCTAACTAATAAGGGTGAAGAACTCTTTGGGGGAACAAAGTGCAATGGAAGGGATTAAATTGTTATTTCATTAAGTTTAAGACACCAATAAATACCTATCTAAGGGACTGTTTAATTACAACAGAATTGGTCTAAATGTCATATAATCTGGTTAGACATGCAAATTGTTTGATAATCATCTAAATGAGATAAAAAGTGTTGAATCAGTAAGTCCATCGTAGTTCGCTTATTCGGTCAAAAGTTTAATTGAATAGACTTTGACTCAAATATCATCGCTTAAAGTCGAAGATTCGAGACACGAGTTGGAGAGTTTATGGGAGCGAATGGATATAGAAAGGGCGACAATGAAGCCAAGGAAATTTTTGCAAGCGGGTGATGACTGGAAATGGAGGATATCAGATTGGGAAGTGATTTTTTTGGAGGGGTTTTAGAAATTGCAAAAAAGGATAGAGAATGGGGACTTTTTGAGATTGGGTACAGGGGTTCAGATTATGGATTGTTGGGTCGGGGCACCTGCAATAAAATTTTAACAGAGTAGATAATTTTTTAAAATTTTGTAAAAAAATTATAGTTCAATAAGTTGACCGTAAAATAAATAAATTGAATTATGCTAAAATAGGGTCTAAAAAAAATTAAAAAATAACCCAGTTAAGTGGATAAATATTTAATAGTATAAACTCGACCATATAAATAAGATGAAAATTAGTCCTTTATAGTTTTAACAATTTATTTCGATAAAAGTAAATAACAAATATTAATTAGTAGAATAATTATTTGAATAAAATAATTGAGAATCACATTTTTTACAATAATTTTAACCGATACAAATAGTCTTCTCTTTATATTTTGTGAATAGTCTAAGACTTCTCATGTCAACATTATAACCAAAAAAAGAAAAAAGAAATATGATTGGAATTTGAAAATTTCAAAGTAAAACTAATAAAAAAGAAAAATTACCATAATGAACAAATTTTTTAAAACTATTTAAATTTTAAAAAATTCATAAGTCAAAATAATGTTAAATACTTTAATTTAAAAATTACCACTTAAAATAATTTATAAATTATTTTAAAATTTAACTTATAAATCATTTTAAAATAAATTATCCCTCAATATGCCCTTAGTAGCTCTCTCTCTAACGGTAAGAGGAGTTATCTAATCCGTTAAAGACGCAATCGAGAAAAGAAAATTCAATAAATTTTAATTTATTTTATTTTTGAAAAAACTTTTCCTAATTCCAAAGAATTCAAACATACCTAGACGAAAAGGGGGAAAAGCAAGACAGAGGCCTAAAATTCAATAAAAAAGAAACCAAGGCGGGACGGCAAAGACGGCAACATAGCAGCCGCAGGCCGGAGACAAAAGGAAGAAATGAAGTTCGCCGTGAAGGCATGGAGCACGAAAGGAAGGGCGAGAGTAGGTTCTCTGCAGTTGGGCAGCTGCCCGCATCCAATAGAGACTCCTGCCCTACTCCTGACCACGCGTAAAGGGCTGCCCGTTTACATCTCACCTGACCTTCTCCCCTCCCTTCCTTCCCCTGATTCTTTTCTACTTCAGTGTAGTCCTCTTCACTTGTAAGTTTCTATCTTATACTCTCTCTCTCTCTCTCTCTCTATATATATATATATATATATATAGATTGTAGTACATAGCTAGATAAATTGGACAAGATAAGTGGAGCAAGAAAGAATATTGGAAAGGGGTTGTTGAAGGAAAAGAAAATTTTAAGGCAAAAGAAAGTGAAATTAGAAACAGTCATATAAATTTAGCTAGGGACACTAAATCATATTACCTGGACTAATTTTAAAATTATTTTTGGCAACTAAATTCCAAGCCTTCATTGGGATTAAACACCAAATTTTAACTAAATTTCAATTTTATGGAATTGCTGATGTGCCAAACATAGCATAATCGTCTGTTTGGGATTTGTTAAGCACTGTGAATATTTATTCCGATTATTAGTGCTTTTGCTTATAAGTAGTTTTAAAAAAGTAGTTTATGTTTGTTTAGTAATGGAAAAGCACTAAACTAGTGAAAAATTAATAGGTGTTTGGTATTAAAGAACGTGCTTGTCACTTATTTCAAGTGTAAATTACTAAAAAGGAAGGTTCTAGGAAGTAAACTGGGGTATTGGATGGAATTATTATAATAAATAGAGATGGATTGGTAATCGACTTGGTCAAATGATTATTAGATTTTCCGCAATGAGTAATGCTGGGGTCTCAAATTTTGATGAAGTCAAATTCTCATTGAATTGTTGAGAGGTTCGGTCTCATGATGGGTCTTTATGTCTTAGGGCCATTCAGCGTCAACTTATTTTCAAATGACTTAAAGTTAAAATATAAGTTGACTTATAAATAAAAGCGTTCGGCACCAATTTGTTTGATAAGTCAGAAATTAAGTTAAAACAAGTTATGAAGATGTTCAGCTAATAATGACTTATAAGTTAAAATCTAATAAAAAGATTACTAAAATGGACATTAATAAAAAGATATATTGATTCAATATCATATCATAACAATCATCCACAATTTTATTAAATAAAATACTAAACAAATTCTATAAACATATCAACTACAATATTATTCCAAGTTAAAAATTCTTAATGCAATATTATCTCTCATTGCTTGCATAATTAAACCATTACTAACTGAAGTAGATCCACTCCAATGTACAACATTGTCATCACCACCACCAATAACGTCTTTTGGACGGTATTCCTCCTTCTCAGCTACTTGAAATGCATTGTTTGAGCTAGATTTTTTTCTTATATAGTTGTGGATATCCATTGATGCAATAACAATGTTTCTTTATTTCTCGAATGAGAAAAATGGCATATCACGCAAAATAGTCCATCTTGCATTCCACACTCCAAATGTACGTTCAATAACATTTCTTAAAGATGAATGTAAATTGTTAAACTTCGCTTTAACCCCTTTTGGTGCACGTGCTTTTCTTGTTCTACCACGACGAAAATCTGGGAGGTGATACCTTATAAATTCTCCTGTATAAGGAGCCATATAGCCCTTTGTGTTTGGATAACCCGCTTCGACAACATAATATTTATCTAAGAAAATGCAATAAGCTAATTTAATCAATAAAAAATGTTATATAAAAATGAACAAAGAAAATATAAAAATATGAGACCATACCACCAGTTGGGTGCGAAAATTTTAGCTCCTCCTATAAGTGTTTGTGTGAGCATTATCCTCCCATCCAGGTCACACAAATGTAAAACACATGTTAAAATCACATACTGCCATTATATTTTGTGTAGGAATGCCTTTTCTCCCAATGTATGGAACTTGTTGCCCTTTTTGAATTCGAGCTTTTATGTGTGGTCATCAATTGCTCCAATACAATTCTAATAAAATATGGAAAAGAAAACCTTCATACAACATGTATAATTAATATACACTTTATAAAGAGAAAATGAAACATTTATACCCAAAAAAATGGAAGATATCGGTTATTCTAGGGCAGATGATATTGTGCTCCATTATTATAATTGACATCTGGTATAATAATGTCTGTAGAAAGTTGTAAAATTGCATTTAATACCATATGAAAATGCCTACTGATAGTATTTGCCGAATGTTGAAAAGTCTCTTGTATCAATCTATTTCCGTCCCTATGTGCTAAAGTCATCAAGAACATGCCTACTTGTTCTTCCACAACGACTTATGTGGGTTTCAATACATGATGATTTTTAAGGTCTCCACACAATTCTAAAAAGGTATTTTTATCTAAACGAAAATCTTGATAACATCGTGATTCATGACCATTTAGTATCTCCATTATCAACATGTATCCAATTATTGAAGAATTCCAACATGGTTCCTTACAAATAAAATTATCATAATACATATAAATTCCTAGAGTAACAATTTTAGACATTAGTAACCAGTCTTTATCTGCTTCTTGTCACTTTTGAATATCCAACTCTCTATTTCTGATAAACTCTTCGTCATTGTTATGATCGTTATAAAAAAAACTAGCATTGAAAAAATGGAATATCTGTTCATCCACTTGTGCTAGAATATGATTCATATCCATTTAACAATAGTAACTACTAAACAACATATGTCAGAAGTTGTTTAAAACGTGTACGAAGCTGCACTTTTTCTCGGGGGTATAAAGGGAGTTACTCAACCTCCACCTGCAGAATTAGAAGATATGCCATATGATGATTAGAAAGCTGCAGATACTGTTGATAGTAGTATGACAGGATAGTATATGGATTATTGAAATATTGAAAAAGTGCAATATCCACATAGAATTTTTGATGGAACATAGTCCCCTATACAAGCTACAGAAACCATGCAACTTTAGTACTTTAAATTCAGAATTACTATCCTGTCTTCCAACTTTAGTACTTTAAAATCACAATGTAATGCAATTCATTAACAAACATTCATGCAAAACAAAAGAGATGTACTGCCCAATAAAACACAAATTACTCTCAACCTCAATGTAAGAATATTTATCAATGTAAATGGTGTAATCTATAGAAAGTTTTATTAGTATAGCAAAAACAGATGCTATGGTTGCAGCAGTTTCATTTCTGTATTGTTTTTCTTTCATAATCCTTAAATTAAATGACACAATCAAATCTCCAGCCTGAACATTAGTTAGCAGGAATTAATTGTACTATAATTAGTAAAATACAGTTTAGACTTTAGATGTTGCATCTGTGCTGTTTTAGCTACATCTGCATCCAAGCAATACATTAAATCACAAATAATATAGTATTATATCAAATTACTAACTTTAATTTTTGATCAAGTATATTCAGTTACTAACTTAAAGCATGAATCATATGTATTATCTAGTTTCCACCAAGCATCACTCTGCAATCAAATCTATCCACTCCAAAACACCTTTACCCCCAAAAAAAATCAAAGAATGGTAAAGCTCTGTACTTGGCATCTTTGAAGCAATTCATTGAAGCAAATCCAACAGTCAAAAGCAAAGTTTTTTTTTCAGAAACCTCAATTTCACTACACGATTGAACATAAAACCCAATAAAAATTAGAACTTTATCATTTTGACAATCTAGTTTAATAAAACAACAAAACAATATCACAATTAAGAAAATTAACTACCCAGATTCTGTACTTGGCATGTTTGAAGCAATTGACATCTTTGAAGCAATTGAGGCAAATCCAACTCAAGTCCAAAGTTTTGTTTTTTCAGAAGTAGAAAAATAACACATTTCTCATGATAAAAATCTACTACATATAAAACAAACACATAAACCGCATAAACCGCAATTTCATTAACCAATTGAACATAAAGCCTAAGTTGTCGGTTTTACCTCAATATGTTTTTGATCTAACATACGTCACATAAATACATAATATAATAAACAAGCATTCATCTATGTGTATATTTGTAACCAGTGATATATGTATGTATGAGAACAATTTACAAAAAATTATTAGAAATATAGGTACCTGGATCTGCTAGGAATTGAAGGCCACAACAGAGACTGGAGCAGATTTTGCAAAGGAGAATGACGATCGATCACACAGAGAGAGCAGAGAAGAGTAGGAGAGTTTGATAGCGCAGAGAGAGAGAGAGAGAGAGAGAGAGAGAGAGAGAGAGAGAGAGCAGATCAGTTTTTTCGAGCCGTTGTGTTTACGATTACAGAAGAGATCAGATTTTTAGGTTGAAGGATAGAGATGTGTAATTTAGCAAAATAGTTTAGGGGCAAAATGGACATTTCACATGCTTTGACCAACTTAATAAAAATGACTTATAAGTCATTTTAAAATAAGTTACAAATTGTGGCTTATTTTATTTTTTTTGACTTATAAATCAACTTATAAGTCAAAAAATAAGTTAGTGCCAAACAACAAATGACTTATAAGTTGGTTTGACCAACTTACAAGTCATTACCGAACAGGGCCTTAACCCTTTACCCCCCATAAAAAGAGTACATTAAATATTAAGAGTGTGCCAAACTATGTACAAACATGTAAAAAATTATCGAGATTGGCTTGACTATCTTATCAAAATTATAAAAAGCTTTGGATGGTCCATGACCCCCCATTCCTTAGCCTTATCTCCGTACTTGAGACCTTTTTAATGAGAATCTCATATAATATATATAGACCTGGCAAAATAGGCCCGGGCTCGCGGGCCGGGCTGACCCAAAAAAATTGGGCTATGGGCTCCCATTTTTCAGCCCAAAAAAAATTGGGCGTTTTAGCCCGGCCCGTGGCCCAAATTTTTTTTTTTCTTCTTATTTTTATTATTTGATATTGATGACAAAAAAAAAATATTAACTTAAAAAATGAATTAAATAGGGAATTATGAAGAATATAGGAGTAAATTTTAACATGTGATATTGAATAATAATACAAAAAATAATTATGAATATTATATATATATTACTTTTAGTCTTTCTTTTACTATCTTATCTTTAATATTAATATTATATACATTTATCAATTAATTAATCACAAGATTAGTTATATTTTAATATATATGACTATAAAATTATTGATTATTTTATTTACTAATATTATTAAATGATTATGTATAAATTATATGTTATAATTGTAAATAATTAGAGTTAATATTTATTTTAAATTATGTATTATAGTTGTAAATATATATATATTTTTTAAAAAGAATTATTATTTTTAAAATATTTATATAAAAAAAAAAAAAAACTTACAAAGCCCGTGGGCGGGCCCGGCCCGACCCGGGCAGGCCACAGGCCGCCAGATTTCAGCCCAGAAAAATCCGGGCCTTTTCAGCTCGGCCCAAAAATGGCCCGGCCCGTTTGCCAGGTCTAAATATATATATATTTGGGGTCAAGATTACAATTTACAATTGTTTCATGGTATTTTCTCATTTTTTTTCTTTAAACTTTTCTAATGGTTCATAATTGTCTAAATCGTTATTGTTGTCTTCTTTGATTCTGCAGCTTAGAAGGTATTTCCCTTAAGACAATATCATATATTGGAGGGCTGCACGAGATGCTTGGTTTGCGTGAGTATGCACTTGCAGCTGTACCAAGGGATTCTGTTGTATGCCTTCCAGAATGTAATAGCAGTAACAAGATTGGGGCATCTTTTGAGACCCCTTCTGGTCGTCGCTTGGTAGTTCTACATAATGTTTTCTGATGATAATAACTTTCCTGTACATAATTTTTACACTTTGTTTCCCTCCTTTGGTAGGATATAGTTTTCTTCATTTCTTCAATATTGATATGCACAGATAAAACCTGGAGAATATATGGAGATGATTTCCTCCATGAAGCCAAACTTATGGACCACTTTAGCCGATGAAGTGCCTGTTTGGGTGTCAGAAAAGAGGAACAAAGCCTCGGTGGATCGCACTGTGAGATGGCTTGATGATTGCATTTGCCTAAGTGTGGTAAACACTGAATAAGCATTTGTTTCATTTGAAGTGGATATTATTATCTTCATCTGGAACTCATATTTTCTTAAGGGTGTATATAATTTATGTTTGTATATAATATGTTAGAATTAGTTTGCTCAAGAACTATGTTAGATGAAACGTGCAACCAATGTTTTCAAGATTCAGTAAATATATAACTGATCAGCATTGTTATATTTAGAATAGGCTGGCCAGCATTATGTATCTTAAAATTAACTACCATATGGGTTCTTCACTCTAATCAAAACTCTACATAAGGTGTTTACTATGATGAGGCTTTTTGCAACATTCTTATGACTAAGCTCCACGATAATTTGTTTTGGATATATATCTTCATGCTCGCCAACAATTCTTAAATGAAGCACAGGAGATGCCACATTCTTGAAAAGCAAGTTATGAAACTTTAAAATTTTTATTTTCCTTTTTTTTTCCTTTAGTCTTAATTCTCAGAGAACGCGATTTTGTTTTGTTTGCATGTACTACTATATTCAAATTATCTTCTCAAGTTGATTAATTAGGAACTTAAAAGTTTCATATATTTTATGTTAGATTGATGAAGCGAGTGAGAAGTTTATTGGTACTAAACTTGGTCTGCTGAAGCTTTATTTTGGGGCTTCCTACGTTAATGTTTCTTCAGGTTAATATGCTGTTTCTGTTGATTAAGAAAATGCCTAATAGAATTCTCATTTTGTAGATCTAATCCATTTTACATTTAGATGGGTTAATACTTAATAGTCCAAGTTTTAACTTTCTGACTTTTGGAGTCTTGGTACAACAGAATTTAGGAAGAGTTTAGCAGACTTATTAATTATGTATTCTTTTTGTTCAGAATAGTTACGTGGTAGCTATTGATGCTATTTGAACAATAAATACTCTGCTTGATGGATTTTAGGAGTGTTCTCAACTACATTCTGCTTCATTCTCTTTTTCTTTTCACTTATATTAAATCATAACTTATTATGTTAATCACAATCATCCCCTATCCAACTAGCACACTTCTACTGTAGATAGCATTAGTTATTATTAGTTTTCCATAATGCACAAATTGTCTAAAAATGTTGGTCATCTCCCAAACCAAACTTTTGTAGTCCTCTTTAATCTTCATGAGTACTATCTATTTCTAGAACCCTAAACTTACAAGCTTAGCATTTTGCATAACAATTTGAAGACACTTGATGTTGGAATTTTCTAGTACCTTTTCTTGCAAAGCTTGTTTTGCTATCTTAATCAGGTTCACCATCTTTTCATGCTAGTTAAATCATCTGAAAACCTGCAATTTTCCCTCCTATTCAAGGCTTTTGCTTTCTCTTTGATGCCCAATAGCTTCAGTGCCAGTGATTTCTTGTAGCTTTAGAAGCTGTTTAAGCCTTTGTTTCTGGTTTTTTTTGTATGTGAATCCTGCCAAATAAGATTCACTCTTATTCGGTTTAGCTACATCTGATGGATTGGTGCCACTGGAGCATGTTTGTTGTTTTTGAGGAAGACCGCGTGTTATATCGTTTTATGAGATTTGAGAACCTGTTATGACTTGAATTGGCTTTTTTCTTTTTGTGGTTGAAAGGATGGTAAATTCTTTAAAGATTCAATGTTTTGTTATCCTTCAAGGCTTCAAGGCATTGGTTTTGGATTAATTATGGGTTTCGTTATAGGGAACCGGACCGCCCCTAATAAGATGGATCAAGTATTCAGCAGATTGTGGCAGAGGTATTCAGCATTAGGGCTTGGGACGTGGCTAGACCTAGTCATGCCCCGATTAAACATCAAGAGCATTTTGGTTTGGGACAATAGAATGTGGTGGAAATATAATAGATTTTTTAAACCGAATAGGAAGTAATAAAATTGAATTGAGCATGAGCTCCTTAGTGTTTGGTTTGTTACTTGTGAAGTGTGCCAAAGTGGATTAGAATAGCTCAATAAGTATCTAACATGAGGTTGTTAGTGGACTATCACTCCCCCGTTAAGGAATGAAAAAGTTCTTTTAGGCATTTTTGGCTAACTTAACTAGGTTAAGTTAAGTTTGGAATGGTAATGAGGTTTTTTATTCCTCTGCTCATCACCATGAACCAAATGCCCTAAATTTACTTCTAAGTTACCCTTTTGCTTTACACTCCTTGACAACAAGAGAGCCCCATTGATTTATTTTTTATGACATGTTGATAGTATGCCTTTCTTGTGGCGGGAACAAAACAATAGGGAAAGACCCAACCGAATGGCCCAGGGCCTGTGACTTCGTTTCTCAAGAAATTTGTGCAGTGGAAAATCCTAAATTTGAGACTTTCTAGACCAAAAATATTCTGTTAAACGAAGGTATTCGTTCTTGGATGGCGTCTCAAGAATCAAGATCAGACTCATGAAAACCTTATATTCTCTTGAGTCTAAGATATTGTAAAAATAAAAAAAATATTAAGAAAAAGTCTAATGAGGGCGTGGTGGGTTCTTCTGAAGAGTGTGTGGGTAGGGACAGGGGTTAACATTAAAATTATAAAAAGCGGTAAACTTGCTGGTACGGTATTTATAACTATGGTATGAAGTGATTTTCGCCAAATTGCATAATTAACAAGAAAGTTAATAATTGCAGAAGCTACCTTAATTTTTAGAATTGACTCATCTCAGCTACTGTTACAAATGTAACTGCGTAAGGGAACTAACAATCAGTGTTACATACATACTTGTTATGATATTTTGTACTTCTTAACAATAGTCTTGGTAAATATTGAATTAGTTGGTTTGTCTATATATTAATCACTCAAGTGTAGACAGGTGGAGTTGTGTTTGGATCCATCGTTGGAGGCTCTAGTGTTGAAGAACGTCACCGTTGTGCTCAAGAAGTAGCAAAACGAAATGTATCAGGTTTGACTACTCATTATCATATTTCAGTTTCTGGCTAGCATTGTATTTCCATTTTTATCATTATTTTCAGTACTGATATGAGAAGCCTTTTAACTCTGAAAACATTGACATCTGCTTTTGCTTCTGTATGACTAGCCCGGATGTTAAATATTGATTTAATCTTGCAAGAGGACAACACTTCGGGCAATGACCACACAACTCACACATAATAATTCTCAACTGAATTGAAAGTTGAAACTGTATGAATTACATTGCTTATGATTTGCAAAAAAAATAAAAAAATAATTCTTCTTGTTCAAGTAATCCATGTAAAGATATAAATATACTAACCCAAACCAACTTAAACTAGACAACTAAATATCAAACTTCCTAAATTACCTGATTAGCTGAATTCCTAAAGTTCCTACTTTACAAATTACAACAATTACATCAAGTTGCACCATAAATATATTCTAATCTACAAAGTATTACCCCAGTTTCTCTTTCTCCATGCAACGAATGTTAAACTTGCTGGAAACAGTATTTTTGACGTGTTTTTGCTTCGTAAAAATAGTTAAAACTATATGTATCAGGTAATTCAGTTTACCAAGATTTTTTTTTTGCTTTTAGAAATTGTCCTGAGAGGAAAGGTCACTTTAACTATTGTATATAACTTTTAAAATACATTTTGTATAGTAATTCCTTGAGTTTCTCATCTTTAATTTATTTGTATCCTTATGATATCTAAGTAAGCACATTTCATCGCTTATGCTTGTGCAAGCTAAATTCCACTATGAGAGAGGATATGTTTCTTTCTTTATCCACTAACTTAATTATGAGGAAATTTGTGGAAGTCAAAGAGTAAGCACGTGAGATTTTGAATTTTTTTTATATAGGGATTCCAGATTCTAGGTACTTTAGAATGATCTTAATATACAGAAAGAAGTACTATATTGACCCTTTATGATGAGAAGGTTTTCCTCAATTGCTAATTGCAGTAAGCCCAAGAAACAATATGCTTAAAATTACCAACAGAACGTACTCAAGTGCAGTCTAGTGTAAGATTTTATCTAACCTGGAAAAGATTAAAATTTTTGCTATATTTTTAAATATCGATTAATAATATTTGATTCTTTTGTTTTTTTCCCAAAAGCTGCGACCAAACGCATTCTCACATTTAGAACGTTTAGATAACTATAGTTAGATTTAGAGTTCAAAAGCAGAATATGAGAACAGGCCAAAGATGGTCACCAGACAGACCCTCAGACCTTTTACTCTAAGTGAAATTTATAGGGTCTTTCCAAACATGAAATGGTTGTATAGAATTTGACCAAATTAGTGGCATCTCTTCATTCTAGAGTATTCTTGTGAGTTTTTTAATAGGTGGAATTATTTAAACTTTGTCTGAGAAAGTTAACGGCCCTTATGCATAAAGTGCATAATAAAAGTTGTTTGTAATTGTTCTACATGGAAATTCCTCTACAGCATGGCTACTTTATGGAGCATAAGTTTTCAACTGGAGAAAAACTAACAAGGAAATCTGAAATTACTAATACAGTAATACTCTAGATAAGCAAAGTAGTAAACTAATTTCTATTTTGACGAGTCAAAATATGTAAGCTGATATGGACTATATCTGAGAACTAAATAATATATTATTCAAATTTAGCTTGATAGATACATTATATCCAGCTTTTTAAAGCCCATGTATTCTGATATTAGTTTCATAGGCATGCCAATCCCAAAAAAAGGATATTTTTCAAAATCTTATTTTATTTTTAGATAAAAGACTAGTCCAAATCTTAACTTGACAATTTCCCTGCACTTCAATTAATTACACAAATTAATATTTACAAGCAATAGGACTTGAGAATATTCAATAATCTGAAATCGTTCAAAAGCCTAAAATACTTGTTCATTAGAAGCTTGTAGTCCTACTACACGAGTTGACAGAATGATCAAGTCAAAGCCTGAACAAAATTTATACACAACTACTTAAGGCACTTGAGAAAATTCCTGTACTTCCCCAAAACCTCAGATCATTCAAATGAAAATACTCTTTGAGTAGACTCTTCCAGACTCACTACAGCAGTCATCATTAGTGGACAAAAAATGTCACTAGAGCTCTTATTATTACGAAATCACAAATGTTTGAAATTAAGCTGATTCGATGACTACATTTTTCACGGACCAGTAATTCGGGGAAGTGGTAAATTTTGAAAATTTGCTCGACTTCGAAGTTGAATCTATTTTTGGGTCCTTTACAGTTAGTTTTTAGGCTTGGCAAGGTGTTCTTTTTCATTTTGTAAAGTTACCACTTGTTTTAGAAGTTCAATCTAATAGAGAATGCATCCACCATTGTGTATCATGCTTTAACAATCACCCGACGCATGACATTCATTCAAACATGGATAGATAATTACGTTAAATGCCTCTATAGTCTATATGGGAAATTCAAATAAAATAGCCATATTCCCCAAGAATAATAATCCTTAAACTTTGAAACTGCATCAATCAAACCTGCACTTTCTGAATTTAAGACTTTGAGCCAATCTCAAACTTATATATTACACAAATATTTTCCTCAATTTATCCATTAGACTTGGAGTTTTCAATATGCTTGCTGTTGTTGACATGTTGTGGACAAGAGTCCTTGGGTGGTTTGTAGTTTTTAGAAATAGAGCAAGCAGGGAACCATTACCTTTAATGATTTTGCAATTTGTTTTTTGGATAAGTAATTACGATTTTGCAAATTACCTTCTTTAAATCTAAAAATTACGTTACCTGTACTTTTTACTTTGTTTTGATTCTTTTAGGCAAGTCCATTTAATTTAAAATTAATTTTGATTATCTATGTGCAATTTAATATATATAAAAATTTTATGCAGGTTATTGGATTGGTGGGTTTGGGCTTGGTGAGAGCATGGATGAGCGCTCTGCTCTCCTGGATGCTGTAGTGGTACACTTTATTTTTTACAATTTACAGCTCCGCACTCTCAAGATATTAAATTTCTTCTGAAAATAAATGGGACAATTTTTGAGTAACAAAGAAGCATATGCAACTTTCTGAAATATCTCAAAGTAACTACAATTAATTCCTAGGGGCTTAATGTTTGAACAGTGGCTTGGGGCTCTTGTTTTGCTTGACAACTGTATCCACTGTAGGTGGCTTGGGTGTCAACAAGAAAGGAGTATGATCTACAAGAGTAGTTACCTTTAAAGTAGTAAAAGATAAAGGGGTTGTCTACAATGATTATTGTTTTTTTCTTGACTATGTAAGAGTAGCTAATACTTTGGACTGTTTGGGCTGCCATGCACAATACTCATTAACATTTTTATTTGCTGGTTGGGTCTTGTGGATTGGTAGGTGTGGTTTTGAAGGAGGAAGCGTAACGGAGCTCAAAGTAGGTGTTATTAGGTTAGATTGAAGATAATCTAACGTGGTTGTCGGTTCTTCAAGGCTTTGAAATAAAGTAAATTATGATGAGTAGGTGTTATTAGGTTAGAGTGAAGATAATCTGACTTGGTTGTCACTTCTTCAAGGCTTTGAACTAAAGAGAATTATGATATAAGCGGAGAAATGAAGAGACAGAGGGGAGAAGCAGAGAAAAAGAGGGACAAGCGTATACAATGCTTCAGACCTAACGCATTACACAGAAAAAAAAACATATCAAGAAATGTGGTGGTAAAACTTTTCTTCATTGCTTTCTTGAAGAAACTAAATACATCACAATGTATTGAGGGTTGCATGGAGGCCAAAGGGAATGTGGTGACCGTGTTTCTTTTGTAGCTAAAAGGTTAGTCAAGCATTTGAGACTTGTCTGTGCAAGAGTAGTTTATGCTTTTGACTATTTAGGATTGCATGCACAATACTCACTAGCATTTTTATTTGTTGGTTGGGTCTTCTAGATTGCTAGGTGAGGTTTTGAAGGAGGGTGTGTAATGGAGCTCAAAGTAGGTGTTATTAGGTTAAACTATAGATAATCAAACTTGGCTGTCGGTTCTTCAAGGCTTTGAACTAAAGTGAATTATGATGAGTAGGTGTTTTTAGGTTAGACTGGATATATCTGACTTGGCTTGCGGTTCTTCAAGGCTTCGAACTAAAGAAATTTATGATATAAGCGGAGAAGCGAAGAAAAAGAGGGGAGAAGAAAAGAAAAGGAGGGGACAAGCCTACATATTGCTTCAGACCTAAGGCATACACTGGGAAAAAAAAACATATCATGAATTGTGGTGGTAAAGCTTTCCTTCATTACTTTGTAGAAAGAAATTAAATATATCGCAATGTATTGAGGGTTGAGCATGGAGGCCAAGGGAAACCTGGTGACCACGTAGACTTGGTAAAGAGGTATCTAATCGTCACATTTGAGCAAAAGAGTTGAATTCTTTCTTGGATCTATTTCACCCATAGAAGATCAACCATAATTGAGCCCCAAACCAAATGGTCATCCTAGCGTCTCACTTCTGCTACAGGCTTATCAGAGTATAGAATCAGTAACGACGTAAAAGAACTTGCTAGAAGACTTGCGTTATTCAAAAAAATAGATATTCTGGTATCTAGCTCTATATTTTTGCACCATGTGATTATTAAGCTCATCTGAATTTCTTTTCTCAAGGTTAGTGCTAATTGTTAGAAGTTCGCACACATTTGAGATCATTTTTGTCATGTTGTTGAATGGAGAAACTGGGAAAATGTTAGATATAATTTTGGACTATGACCGCAATGTTAAACACTCTTTATTTTACCCTAAAGGGTACCTATGTCTCACACTCGACACTTGAATAAGGGTATGATTACTATACACATCATTTTAGTATAAAAAATTGGCAAAAGTGAGTACTTGTGCTAGACTCTTTAAAATACCATGTTCAACTGGGCACTCCATCCGAGTTAGTGTAACATAGATTTTGGGTATGTATGTCAAATGAGAATTGTGGTAATATTACTTCCCCCAATTTGGCAATAAATATATGAATCTTTGCACCTCTATTGTAGCTGCACTTCTTCTGGGATCTCCTTCTGTGCTTAGAAAAGCCTTCAATGGAACTTTTTCTTGCATCATTTGGAAATTGGAAAAAGGAATGTAGCTTCCTTAATTGCAGGTTCATAGCAATCTCAAATGTGACTACCCTTTATTTATTGAATTTTTATGAGGAACAGTGGTGGGGGCTGGGTTTTTTGCACAAGGATAAAACGCACAAAATAATTCTCACACAAAACCTCAATCAACTATAATAATTCAGTGTATAAAATAACAAAGTAGTTCCCTATTTATAATGCTCCTAAACAACTTTACTAACTTAAATCGAACTCTAATAAGATAACTACCATAACTAAAAATAAATTAAATAAATACAATTCCTAGAATATTCCTTTATTTTAATGTGCTTCCAAAGCCTCTCATATTGGCCCAGCATGTCTCGCGGGCTCGTCCTGCATCAAACAAACCTTCGCTTGGTCTTCAATAGGCACGATAGATGTGATGTGCTTCAGGTGAGCATGTCCTCAAGTCCTTGTTCCTCAAAATTTGTTTAATGTGCTTGCATTAGATGTCAGAATTTATGACCTCCCTCTTGTCTCCTTTTTCCAAGTGCGTGACAAATTATGATAATATATTTATCGACTGATTTTTGAAATGTTTTTACATCCTCATTTCATGTAGATAATATAGTTTCCACTATATTTATGCTTCTTAAAATCCATGACACGTTCAAAAAAGCAGACAAGTAAATCTGGGCGGACTGAGTGGAGAGAAAATCTATAGATGGAACCATCAGTCGTGTTTTCACTTTTCAGCAATAAAATACTTAACGATGTATGTACTCAGATTCATGTTTCCACAGCAAACTGTAAATAGGTTTCGGACAAGTTTACTTATTAATTTTCGCACAGCAATTTATGAAGGTGATATATGGACATACCGTAAGATGTTACTAGTATAAGGGGATACACATGAATAGTTTATTTCTATATTAGAATAAAATCGTGCTAAATTTTCTCCACACCCTCGTCAAAAATATAAATAAAGAATAAAGAAAGAACGGAAGGGTGTGCTTTATAGTTTCAAATTTCTTCTAATGGAGGGTAAAACTTCATATTGGGTGAACCTAAGAATCACTGGAAAAAGTTCTTATTTGGTGAAATTAAGGACAAAATCACTGAGTACTTGCTGTTTCTGTTCATTCAACATATCAACTCTGCCAGAGCAGCATTATCTCTATATTACTTTTCTTGTTGTTGGTATTGAATTTATCTGCATGAAAATGTACATGTTCTTTACAGTTGATGATATTTAATCTCAGGATAATTTACCAGAGGAAAAGCCACGGCAGATTTGTGGCCTCGGACTTCCAGGTATTGTTTAGTTTTTTTCTCTTTATAGTTTGTAAAGGTTTCTTTGTCCCCCTGCCCCCTTTTCCCCCTTTTGTCGGGTAGTCGAGGGTCTTGTTACAATTTGATAGAAGAGTTCTTGTGTTGGTAGTGTCGAATGCTACCAGAAAATGTTGAGTTCTGTTATAGTGAAATACATCCTTCTTTTCAAATAAACGTCTTTTTATTTTCACAGAGGAGGTCTTACAGGGTATTGCTGCTGGTATTGATCTATTTGATTCCACGTAGGTTGCTCAGTTCATTATGTGCAAGTTTCTTTCTCCATTTCTCTATTTCTACTCAATTAAATGAGTTGTGAGTTGCGACTCTTGTACAGGTATATATACCATCTGACAGTCGGAGGTTTTGCACTTACTTTTCCACTTGATGGAACTGAGAAACGTGTCTCGACTTCTCAATCAAGTGACATTGGTAGTGACTGCACGAAGATTAATCTGAAAGCAACCATTCATAGGTTTCGTTGAACTCCCTTGTGAATTTTTCTGTTACATAATTTTTGCTTGGGCTTCAAGATTTGACACTCTGTTTAATTTCCTCTTTTTCCATGATTTCCATTTGAATCTTTTCTTATAATTCTTTCAATTACTGAATTTTTCAGGATATCCTATTCTTCATATCTCTTACAATATTTTATTACCACGTTGTTTTTGTTTTGTGTTACTAATTAGTTTGATTTTTTACTTATTTTTTAGCTTATTGCTAAACAACGATTTGCTAGAAGTCATACATATAGTTTATCCTGAATCCTAAATTATCTATTTTATCCATCTTCTTAATCCACTCAGGGTAACCTTTACCATGCTTGGCGCATGGAAATCTGAATTTAGGAATGGACATCTCATTCTCATAGCCAGGATACCCGAATTTAGGAATGGACATCTCATTCTCATACCCAGGATACCCATGTTTGGAGTCATTTTTATAAAAGCTATCTATCCGATAGGTTTGGCAACGGGCCAGATAAGGTCCAGGGGACCCTCCCTATACTTGTCCTGTCAATGTTTTTTCCCTCCATACCCACCCCATTTCCTCTGAATTCTCCCCTCACAAATTAAATTTCTTCAAATTCTTTTATATTACTTGTGTACAACTATTTGTAATTCAAAATCAAACAACATGCAATATTTCCATAACTAGCAAGATAGCAAGACCTTGTATTACAAATGTTATAGAATATACAGCATGAGGCCCGCCAGTGTCATTCTGCTTGTTCTTTACACGTACGTACATAGTAGCACTATAATTCTATTCAGATAATGTTTGAAATGAACCGAAATACTCTCAAATTCAATAACTAAGTGAAAATACTATAACCAGTGTTACCAACAACACACACAATTCAAAAAACCAGAAACTTAATACAAAAGCTACACATACTACAACCTTTCACCATCTTCAGTGGGCAAGTGGTTACAACAGTTTTTTTTTAAGAAAATAACTCCTTTTGGCACAGAAGATCAGAAGCAAATTCGACCATAGTAGAATGGGTGGAACACAACTCCTAGTTCATCTTCAGTCGGATACTCAACTTTTCATCAGTTTATCTGTGTTATTCTTCTTACTCGTAACGTTGTCCTGTATTCATTATCTAATATCTAGTTCCTCATCTGTCACATAATTATTTACTGTTTTCTTTTGCAGGAAAGACGAGTCACCAATTATCGACAGTTGCAACTGCTATACATGCCAGAATCATACAAAAGCGTATATTAATCACTTGCTCAATGTTCACGAAATGTTGGCTCAGATTCTGCTAGAAATGTACAGATCTTGCTTTTGATTGATTGTACTCTAATTGTTATTTCGACTATTGTGTTGTTTCTAACCCCTCCGTGTTCTTGTCAGCCATAACACACACCATTATCTATTATTCTTTCGCTCAATCAGAGAAGCAATCAAAGATGATAGATTTGAGGAATTTCGCCAGAAGTTCATTGAAGGAAGGCGTGATTATATTTTGCCAGCCTCGTTAAGTTCATGAAATGAACTCCAAGGTAGCCTGTGGTATAATTTTGTTAGCTAGTGATTTGTCCTTGTAGCCAGGAATATAAGGATATAAGGTGTAAACAAATTTGGGGAAGGAGCATGTTCAAGATCTTCTTCCTCATTAAGAAGTCTAGCATTTTTTAAGTTTGCATTTATTATCAAATTGAATTCTTATTTTTGAATCCAAGAATTTGAGATAGACTCTACACTAGCCAAAATTTGAACCTTGGTAAAAATTTGTGTTAAAAATTGATGCGTCTCGGTAACAGATAATTCTTGTGAAACCTAAGAAACCGATGGTAAACCCATTTTATTTAAAAGAGATGATCTTCATAAATTTAACGTAACCCGGTTTGAAACATATGTAGATCTAACAAATGACCCATTTAAAGATCAATAGAAAATTCTACCCAAAAATAAAAATAAAATAACAAGTGACTAGGCACAATCTATGCCCATAGTTTAAGGAAATTAATATTTTCATATGAAAAAAAAAAATGATATTTCTACACGAGTTTTTCTCACACGGACGTGAGATCTATTCACTATTCATATGAGAAGGAATTATGTGAAAATATTAACTTTTTATGTAAAAATTTCAGTTCCCTAGTTTTAACGTGCTATAAAGAAAGTTGGACAAAAAAACAGATTTTTTTATTATTATTATACATCCAGTATTTTACAAAGAAAAGGCTTAGATTCGGGTAAATTCCGTAAAAAGGAAAAGAGAAATATTCTGGCTAAATTTTTTAAGTTAATGAAAGAACAAATTTATAGACAGAAAGTGAGCATAATTTTTTAGAGAGAAAATCTATTTTTTTTAAGAGAGATGATGAATAAAATATTTTGAGACAGAAATATTTATTATGTGATATTGTAGTTTTCTTTTACTTTGTGAAGCTCTATTAAATCCAGAATAGCCGCGTGACCATCGTCTACTTGACTGAACAGTGATCTTCTAGGTGAGAGATGATATAAGAATAGAGAGATGATATTTTTATAAATTAATTTAATATTTTTATAAGTGAATTTTATTTAATTTTATAAAAATATTAAATTAACTTATAAAAATATTAATTTTATATGAAAATTGATATTTATACAAGTTAATTTGATATTTTCATAAATAAATTTTATTTGATCTTGTAAAAATATTAAATTAGTTTTTAGAAATATTAATTCCTTAGGGTTATATTTGTTTACAAAAAATATATTTAAAATTTGATTATTTGTATTAATTTAACATTACTTTGGATTATTTTATCTCATGATATTATTTCATAATGAATTTGGGATTAATGACTCTCTCATTTTAAGTTATTAAATGACTTTACGAAACTAATAATTTAATATTAAAGAATTAATAATTTCTTATCGAATGATTAAATAATAAAAAATAATATTAAATTAAGATAAATAGTTTAATTTTAAATATATTTTTTATAAATAAATATGATTTAAAAATATAGAGAGACAAAAAGTGAGTGGATCTGTCGGAGAGAGAAAATATGGTTTTGGTGGGACAGGTTTTCTTACTACATAAAACCACGGACCTTATTATTGTTACGGTACTTTTTGCATAGTTTTTGAAGTTTACATGGATTTATTCTTTTGCTTGACCTTGACGAGACTCTCGATCTTGAGCCTAATGAAACCTAATTATTTAAATCCTATAGGAGGTACAGGTATGGGTTGGGAAATACTTTTTTGTCTTCGCTCCCCGTCCACTTATATATATATATGTGTGTATATATATATATATGTATTTAATTAACTAATTCCAAAATTAGTCTATTATACAGCTTTTGTATAATAGGTAATGATATATCTATTTAGGTTATTTTATTAAAAAACTAATAACATTTATAATATAAGGTGTTGTAAGTAATGAAAATATTGTACACTTCAAAAGACAAAGAGATCTAGAAAAGCGGTTAAATAGATTATTAAAAAATTCTTTTAAAAGTTTACCAGTTAAAAAATTCTTTTTAAAATTTACCGGATAATTATCTCAATCGAATTAAGTATATGCAGCGAAATATGTTTTATGAAAACTCCTTAAAGATTAGTGAATTTTTTTGGCTATATAAGTTTAGTGAAAAATGTAGAGTAAACCACTTAAAAGAAATTAAAGAAAGTAAAGGCAAAAAAGTAAAAGAATATAGAGATTTTAAAATGTTTGAAGCACAAAAGTCTCCAAACCTTATCTCCTACTCCTAGAGTAAGGATTGATACACTAAGGATGAGATTGGTTACAAAAATTAGGTTCACTAAGAAATTTACAATAGTTGATTTACTAAGAATCTATAAGCCACTAAGTTGGCATAAAATTGATTACTAAGATCAACATAGAACATTAAGAATATGAAAGTGCTTGAGAAGTTGCTAAGTTATCTAAACGAGCTCAAAATGTTTAGACATAGCAGCAGAAAATTGTTTCTTAGATCGTAGAGTAGAGTGTCGGAACTTGTTCTTTAAGAGCACTTGATTTCAATTATTTAATAGTTGTCCAATATTATAGTAACAATTCTTTTATAGCAAGGCTAGGAACTCTGCTTATTGGATTGTTACTGTTGCTAAATTTATCTTAGGACACTTTACATTAGCTGATTCATTTGACTTCAAACATTGTTTGTTGTACTATGAGATATCACTATCCATCAGTGTACTATTTGATACCGAAGATGACGCGTGTCCTGGGTGCTGAGTAGCTAGCTGTTACAAAGGCTTTATTGTCCCCTTTGTCTGTATAGATGACTCCAACGGATAGGATCGAGGTTGGAATTGAGAGTCAAGGTCAAATGACCTTTGCCACTACTTATCAAACCCGTAGATTTTATGATTTGAGTTAAATGATCATGAACTCACAATTGTAATGCTGATATTCGTGTTGTTTAGTGTCTTCCACTAAACGATTTTAGCTTTACGATCCTATAGTGAATTTATTAAGAGACTGCTTTCGTAAAGTACACTCACTCTATGTCTGGTGTTCAGCTTTACGATCTTGTAATTTCTTGGTCAGCCTTTTAGCTAAACCGTCTTCTATATTTTACGATCTCAAAGTTCTCTTGCACAACTTGTAACAAAATAATTTTAACAAAGTCTCAACTAAATGATCTCAAGGTTACAACTTTGCGAGCTCTTGTACCTATGGATATACCTAATAACTTAGATTCCTAACTAAATCCTTGTACATCAAATTTCAATCTTGTTAAGGACTATATATTAATGTCATCATCAAATCAAATAGAGCTAACAAAAAATGCAATGCAAGTACTAACAATCTCCATTTATTTGACGATGACAAAACCAATAGTTTATATCAAACCATCAATTTCTAATGAAAGGCATAACATAATGTAAACATGAACTACTATACAGTGAGAAATTGTATTCTTCTAGCCAAAACTATGAATTTTATTGATTAATAGAAATATTTACACAGTACGTATGTTAAAATAGATAAGAAATTAGATAGATCATAAATTATCTATGGTAAAACGGGTAATCATGACTTGAGTATCTTGCTCGCTTGGGTTGCTTTCTCCTAGAAGGATTTTCCCTCTCATCAACAATTCATGATTGTAAGCCTCCCTCCCTTCGGCCATTCTACCATCATATTCTTCCAGCGTTTCTTTTGGTCTGAAGGAAGTTTCAACTGACGGTTCACCACACACACTCCTTGGAGAGCTCGATTAGTGTAAAGAGGATCGTTTGATCCTCAGAGGTGTGAGGCAGTAGGGGTAACCCTACTAGATGATGGTAGAGAACCTCGTTGTTGTTGTTGTAAAGAATTGTTATACGAGTTTGTTGTTGTTAGGGGGTTCAACATTTCGTACTTTCTTTTTCTTATCCCCTTTTTAGCATTATCAGCATTGGGCATAGCTTCCATAAGTTTTGTAAGTGTTTGCACTGCTTCCACAAGCTTTTTAATTTGCTTTCGTAGATAAGGGGACTTTGTAATGACCAGAAATTCTATGCAACTTTTTTATTAAAAAAAAATTACATGGAAAGCTTGTGCAATGTTGTGATAACAATAAAGAAACATAATTATACATTTATATTTAAAGTTATTATGAAAAAGAAAGTCAACAGGACTTAAATTAAATTATTATGGGAGAGCAATAAATATGTAAAGTGTTACATGATTAATCAAGTCAATTGATTTAAATTAAGGAACAAAAGAGAGAACCATGGAAATTAATCTAATTGAGTAATTTCATCGGTTATATGTTAATTTGGGGTTATTTAGATTAATAACTCAAATATAGATTTTTAAAGGCTAAGTGAGTGTGTTAATTAATTAAACACTCAGTTAATTAATATATTAGATGGTAACGTTCAATAATTGTTTTGAACCGAAATTATTAATTAACAATTAGGTTGGAAATTATTGGAACAATTTAATTAATAACTAGTTATGAGTGGGTCATTAAATTTTATTAAACTCAATGTTTCATTATGTGCTAGCCCAAATTTTGATCCAATGGGAGCTATTTAAATTAAGGCCCAAAATCCTTGTATGTTAAGTGAAATAAAAATAGTTCCATTGCCCATGTTTCCAGACCATGTTTGGCAGCCTTTTTGGGCTTAAACAAGGTTCATTTTCAGCAGCCATGTTTTTATTTTATGTGTCATAACATGTGTCACCATGTGACTCTAATATTGGGACAAGAGCATGGGGACAGAAAGCATGAATTGTGCAGGAGGAAGTGATGGGTTAGGCTGCCAAATGAAGGCAGCTGAAGATCATTTTCGACAGTAGATTTTGAGGAAGAGGAGGAGGTGATGTACTAGGTCTGCTAGGGGTAAGGTAGTGGTCCTTTTGGGGCCATTGGCTGAGGGAATAATGAGTGAGTTCAGCTATAAGAACATCTCCAGTAGCTAGATTATTCCATTGACTATCTTTAGTCCATATGACATCAGTAAATATCCTTTAGTCTTCAATATTTTCAGCAGATGGACTATCACATGGACTATAATATAATTAGATTAAAATAATCAATGAATTCAAAAAAACTCCAATCATTCTTTCACTATCCCATTTAAATATAATTAAAATTATAGTCCATGGACTATCAAGTTCCTTGATTTAGTCCTTTTGGAGCTTCAAATATAGTTCCAGACTATATTTAGTCTAACTGCTGGAGAGGAAAGATAAATCCTAGACTATATTAAGTTTAGGATTGTGCTACTGGAGATTGCCTAATTCTCGGCTCTCATTCACATACATACATTTACAATATTTACCAAGTGTAAGAAACATAAAGAGAGGCTTTGAAAAGAAAGAAAAAGATAGCTTCCGGCCAATTAAAAAGGAAGAAAAAGAATTTCAGCCATAAATAGTTCCTAACAACTCCTAACAAGAATCAATTAGCAAACTATCAAAGGTTTAAAAGATCTCCTAACTCAAACTCTTATTTAGTTATGTTCATAAGTTATTATAGATAATCAAGTTCATTTCTTGTTAAGTCTTGGTGTCGTGGGAGTTTGATTATGTTCTGAGAGGATCAAGATGGATCCATAGAAGATATAAGGGTGAAAATAAAAAAGATTATATGATTAAGTGATTATGTGGTTGTATGTAGTTGGTAACGTGTTGATTAACTGTGATGCATGCTAGGTGTTTGTTAATGTTCCCAATGAAAAGTTTTTCTAAGTTTTGCTAATTATGAACTTTGAAATGATCTATGTAGTGAACAAGTATAGCATGTGTATCATGTGATTTGGTGCCTTTTTGGAATTTCAACTTTAGAACATTGTTTTTCCAAAAAATAGCTCTCTATGTGTTATATGATTTTGGAATCCATGGTTCGTGATTTGAGCCTTAATGATCTACAAAGAAAACCTAAGTTAATGAAATGGAAGGAACCATGTATTCCATTTTGAGGATCATGGTAAAGAAGAAATGTTATGTGATTAACTTAAACATGTAACCTATTTTGGTCAAAAGATGTTTTGAAGAAAAATGAAAGCCTTTTTGACTTGTAAGTTTTTAAATCTAATAAGCTAAGAAAGGTGTTTAAAACTTAACATGAACGAAATGGAATGTGGTAAGCCTAGTGAAAGAATCATAAGTTAATAAAATCCAGTTGGAAACTCTAGTATAGGAGCGCGGGGTGCTCCTGACTTGGTTCTGAAATTCTCAAAGACTAGCACGGGGCGCGCTAGTTCTATGTATAAAGGGGCGCACAAAATGCCAAAAACTGAAAAAATAATTATTTTTATAATTGATCACTTGGGTTCCAACTATGATGTATTATGGAATGAAATGTCCAAAATGATTGTTTGATGTATAAATAAGGTATATGAATAAAATAATTCTGTGCATGGTATGTATTATGTTTTATGGTTGTAAAAAGAGTCAACCGATGTATTATGCGCTAAGAGGTATAACTTAACCAACTTATTTAATTAAATGATAATAGTTACGAGCCATGTGTTTTACAAACTAGTACATACGTGATTGAATGATAATGAGTACGTGCTAAAGGAATTATGCACTAGCATATTAGAAACTAGAAAATGTTACTCTTGAATGGATTGTAAGACAAGTTATGCCAATAGCTACCACCACTATTACCTGTGTAAGCTATACAACTGACGGGGTGGTAAGGTTGATCATAGATGACACAAAAGGTAAGTATTTTTATTCGAACTATTTATTCAAAGTTCAAATATCTGTAATGCCATGTTGGCATTGTTGTGCATTTCAAACGTCGTTCGAAGTATCAAACTGACTTACACTTTAAGGTTATTTATACATGAACTGTTTTACCATGTAAGTCTAAACCATTTGTTTGGCTAGACCAATAATGCTAAGTTATTACGAATTTTAAAATTCTTAAAGCTGAACCAAACTATATTGCATTAGTGCGATATCCGATATTGAAAGCTGAAATGAATAACCCTCATAGTAGGAAAAAAGTTACGAATTGGGATATAATTCTCATATGGCGTGCTTGCGTCACTAGATGTTTTATATTGTGCACAATGTATTCGTACGATAGGTTGATCTCCTAAAGTACACATCTTTGATTATTATCAATTGTTATATAAATTGCTAATAGTCTTAACGAGATCGGTCTTACGACAATTGATTATTGTCAGACCTTGTGAATGTCAATAGTATTAATGAAGTTCATGGTCAGTTGACCATCAGCATGAAAATCTCTGATTTTAAAATCAAAAGTGAATGCCTTTGCATATTTATTCAAACTTTTCTCAATTGTTTCTCAATTGTGAAGTTTCAGAAAACACTAACATTATCCATGTTATAAAAGTTATAAACTGTTTTATATACTTGTTGAGTCAATAGTTGCTCACACTTGCTAAAATAAACATTACAGCTAAGCTCGAGTCTGTCAAAGGGTCTAAAAAGGACAAAAGTAAAGGAAAAGCGAATGAGTAGTTTGTTTACTGTTCAAACTAGTTTACAATATAATGTAAACCTTTTGTTTTATTATTATGTTTTGTATTAAAGGTTAACCTGAGATAGTTATAATTTGTATTATGAACAATGTAATTAACGTTGTAATTAATGATGAATGGGTAGATAGATATTTATGAATATTGTACCGTGAGCACCGAACCTGAGGTTCAAGGGACCCAAATTTGAGGGTGTCACAGGTTGGTATCAGAGTTGATAGGTTATAAAATTTAGATAGGAGAAAACCTTAGGAATATGACCGTAAACAAAGATAGGGAGACTCATTTCGAGTTTTAAGTTTATGGAAATTCATCAAGGATTAAAAAATTTCAAACATAGGTGGCATGTGAAATTAAAATACTGTTACGAATGACTAATTAAGTCGTTCATGTGGTTTTGTAGGATGGCGGAGAGAGGTGAATCCAGCCAGGTTTGTGAGGAAGAATCTTGGGACATACATGTAGTATGCAAGGATTTAGTGGCAGTATAGCCGATTTCGGCAGTTACCGTCGAGGGAAGAGAGTTTGAGCCTGAAACGGATCCTAAGAAAGATCCCAAGGCAGATGATGAGTATGACGAGTTGGGAGGGTTCTCTGACGGATCACTCCCCAATGAGGACAACTGGGTAGCGGAACTAATAGATAAGAACACTAAACTGAAGGACAGGGTCCGAGAGCTCAAGGAAGAAAATCTAAAGCAACACCACTCAGCGATTCTGTATGAGTCACTAGTGTAGCACGTGGTAGGTAGGAATGTGGAACTTAGCGGGAAATTGTATGATACAGTACAACAAAGAAGGCATTAAGGCAAGAAAAAAGAGACCATTTGTAAGACCCCGAATTTTATGAAATACAAAATTTAATTTTTCTTCATATATATTTTTTTTGAAACAGTAAGTGGTTAAATTAACAAAATTGAAAGTTAAGGATGTTATGTGCAAATTTTATTTTGTCGGACAATATTCGCTTTGTCGGGGAATATTCGTTTGGTCGGGGAATATTCGTGCCGTACGACGGCGCCGAAATAATAAATTATTGGTGGACCCCACAACGGAATATTTGTCGGATATAGAAAACGACAGAAGTAACCTTTTTAAATAAAAATAGTCAACGGAACTGTTAAAATACCGGTGATAAAAGAATAGTAGCATACGGTAGTTTATGGTATTTTCTGTAGCACACGGTACTCTACAGTAACACACGGTATTGCATAGTGTCTCATATTATTGGTCTGATAATTGACACCGTAACTGTTATGCATCATTTCATCGATAATTGTCACTGCATAATATTTTATATTATCAATTCAATAATTGTTGTTGCACTGTTTTTAAAATTATTGAACCTAATAATTGTCACAGTAACATATGCACAGTAATTCACATTATTGAATCAATAATTGTCATTACACAGTAACGTATGCTTTATTTTACATTATTGTTATCTCTATTATGATGTTATTTAAACAGTTGTATTTCATTAATTTATTGACTTGATATCTAAGAGCTAACTATACTGTATTTATAACAATTAGTCATAATAATTGAATTGATAAAGTTATTTGTTTATAATAGAAAGTTAGGTGATTATTAGGTGATATGAAATGAATGGTGTAGATTAAAGTGTGAATTATTGTTGAATAATTGAATTGATTTGTTTATAATATAAAGTTAGGTGATTATTAGGTAATATGAAATGAATGGTGTAGATTAAAGTGTGAATTATTGTTGAATAATTAAATTGATTTGTTTATAATATAAAGTTAGGTGATTATTAGGTGATATGAAATGAATGGTGTAGATTAAAGATAATATAATATTTGAAATGGATGGTGTAGATTAAAAGATGATCTTTAAATGAATGGTTTAGATTAAATGAATGATAAGATTTTTGGCTATAAATAGAAGCCTTAACTTAAGGATTTTTCATAAACTTCCTTACTTGTTCTTTTTTTCTCTCTCTAAATACTTCTTGTGAAAGTTCTCTCTAAGTGTGCTTAAGTCATCTTGAGTATTTGTGAAGATCTATACGTGTACTGTTCAAGTTAATCAACCTCATTTAAATCAATATCCAGTCACGTGTTGAGGTAAGGGATACCATCTTTTTCATCTTCCATTATTCAAACATACTATGGTAAGGGATTATCATTATTTGATTCTCGATAATAATATTGTTTCTTCCTTACTCATAAGACGTGCCTTTTATTTCCATGTATTAAATTGTGGGAATAACCTTACGGAGCGGATTGCCGCCTGTTGGTGAATAACCTTTCGTATTCATTCATTATTAATCTCTGAGAATAACCTTACGGAGCGGATTGCCGCCTGTTTGGTGAATAACTCTTTGTACTCAAATTCTATTAAATTGTGGGGATAACCTTACGGAGCGGATTGCCGCCTGTTGGTGAATAACCTTTCGTATTCATTCATTATTAATCTCTGAGAATAACCTTACGGAGCGGATTGCCGCCTGTTTGGTGAATAACTCTTTGTACTCAAATTCTATTAAATTGTGGGAATAACCTTACGGAGCGGATTGCCGCCTGTTGGTGAATAACCCTTTGTATTAATTTTCTTCACCTTTTGTTAATCAAACCTGCTACGGTAAGGGATATTATTTTCTTTCATACTCCTAAATCGAAATTTATTATGGAACTATTGCTTCTATAATTCCTGAAAATATTATATGTTCCATAATAGTTGAACTTCATTATTTCAACTGAACCTTCCTATTTACGTGAACCTTTCTATTGAATTGTAACCGTTATTCTGAATTGTGGATCTTGAATTTCACTCCACATCATGTTGACAATTTGGACATTATTTGAATCTGTACAAAGTAAACTTCCGATACTTATTGTTATCCTATTTCTTCTGTTCATCATTTATATCATTCTAATCATCCAAAAATCAAGCTGTTGTGAATATCTGTGGCCGGGGGCACAGATGTGATATATTTGTTGAACAGATGATAGGTTAAAGGCGATATAATAGGTTAAAGGCGATACATCTGTTCGGTGTCTTTTATGGCACGTGGTGAATGTTCTCTTTGGCCCGTAGTGCAAAGATGAACTGTTGTTTGGTATGATTATGACCAAAGGCTGAATCTGGTATAATCATGACCGTTGGTGCTATATTGAATATCTTTGGCCCGTAGTACAAAGATGAACTGTTGATGTGCATGATTATGATCAGGAACTGTGAATTTGTATTATCTTGACTAATGATATTTCAGATGATAAAAGTTGATGATGTTTTTCCTAAAAAGAGAACCGAGTGGACATTATAGTCTGCATTATTCTTCTAATAGATTACTCATTCCGCTGCTATTATTGATCTGAACGTTGTTTAAGAATTTAACTGCAGTTTTTGATATAAACCTTGTAGTCTATTGTATTCTATCAAGAACTCAACTGTTGAAGACTAATGATAATTTATTCGTCATTATCTTAGTCATGATATTCTTTACTGGGCTATTTGAGCTCACCCTTTCTTTTGTTCCATTGTTTTTCAACAGGAGATGAAAACATAACAGGGTCTAGCCGGGGAATGGAGTGAGGGTCCGAGGAATAGTTATCATAGTCTTCACGTTTTGTAAAATAGTGTGGCAATAATAGTGAAGACTTAGTTGTGTATTATTATACACTGTATTGTTGTACGTTGTGCTTTGTTGTAATAATTTTGTTGTAGTCTTTTGACGACTCAAGTTTAGGCTGTGTGGGCCCAGATTTGGGGGCGTCACAGTTGGCATCAGAGCTTAGGGATATGGTCTTTAATGGAGATCTGGGGTTAGAACTAGGAGGGGAGAGACGAATAGAATCAATCACTAGTGTGTCCTACCTAAATTTGATTTATTTTTTATCTAATGAATCGATTTGAATGTAGGAACATGAAGAGATGACTCAGTTTATTTGAACTAACATTTATTTTGTGACCACAGTTAAGTATGGCATCTGAAAATCAGGAGGTTAACTATGAAATTACCGAAACAAATGTAGCTGCAAAACAAGAGGCGACGAATAATCTTCTTACAAACTCAGAGTTGAATCATTTGCCTAAGGCAAAAATTATGCGTGTTCTATCCAGTAAGGATGAAGGTGAAAGCTCTGCTACAGTCGTTCCAGATCCATTCTTAGAAGCAATTAAAGGAAGTAACGAACTTGCGGAAATTATTGCCTTTAATTTACTCACTAATTGGGAGAGTGATATCACATGGTTATGCTCTATAACAAAGGATCAGAATATATGGACTTTTCATATTAGTCTTTGGGATTTATGGTGTTCCAGCTATGATTTTCAAGATTATTTAAAAATGATGTTTCTATACTTTTGGGCGTTACAATTTAGAGGAATTCAGGTTAAGTTAGTCACTATCGTGGAAACTGCAGTCTATCGAAAATACTATTTTAATGGAAATCATTGGTACCTTACTACTGATGAAGTTGATGAACCCGAGAAACAGTTTGCTAGAAAATTATTCAGTGGTATTCCCATGGTTGAAATACGTGAAGATCCGAATGAAGTATTCGGGATTCGATTTGACGATAACAGTCAAGAAACCGAATGAGGTGATAACCGGTAAGCTATTCATAAATTCTCGTGAAGTCTATGCCATATTAGATACTGGCTCTATCCACTCTTTTATCTCACCTATATGTACTCAACGTTTAAATTTGACTATTGAAAACTTAAATCTTGTCCTATCAGTTGAAACCTCATTGGGAGAAATACTTATTACATTTACTATCTATAAATCTTGCCTAGTTCAAATCAACAACCTCACATTACCTGTTGACCTTATTTCTTTGGAGATGCGTGAATTTGATGTGATTTTAGGAATTGATTGGTTGACTACCCATCATGCTAAAATTGATTGTTTTCATAAGATTATTAGTTTTCATATTCCTAATCAACCTGTCATGCAAATTCAAGCAACTAAACCATTGAAATCTATAACTGTTATTTCTAGCCATAAAGCCATTCGTTTATTGAAAAACGGATGTCAAGCCTTTTTAGCTCATGTCACTGATTTGAACAAAAACACGTCAAACTTGAATGATATTCCCATTGTTAATGAGTTTCCTGACGTTTTTTCTGAGGAACTTTCTGGCTTACCCCAAACCGTGAAATTGAATTCTGTATCGATCTTGAACCCGGCACTAAGCCCATTTTTAAAGTCCCATACCAAATGGCTCCCATAGAACACCAAGAGTTGAAAGTTTAATTACTAGATATCGGTATCATTCATTCTAGTACAAAACTTATATCGAGCGAGGAATGCGAGAAGAGTTTTCAAGAACTCAAGAGGAGACTTGTTTCAGCTCCTGTTCTGACCATACCATCAGGATCAGGAGAATTTGTTATCTACAGCGATGCTTCTGGCAAAGGTCTAGGCTGTGTCCTTATGCAACATGGAAAGGTTATAGCCTATGCCTCTCGACAACTCAAAGATTATGAGAAAAATTATCCTACTCATGATCTAGAGTTGGCAGCAGTCGTTTTCGCGTTGAAGATCTGGAGACACTACTTGTACGGAGAAAAAGTGGATATCTATACGGATCATAAAAGTCTCAAGTATTTCTTCACCCAGAAGGAACTCAACATGCGACAACGACGTTGGCTTGAGCTGTTAAAGGATTATGACCACACAATCCAGTATCACCCGGGAAAGGCGAACGTTGTAGCTGACGCTTTGAGCAGAAAATCTTATGCAAGTACAAGTGCACTGCTGACAACACAAAAGTGTATTTTGTACGACTTGCAAAAGATGGAGATAGAGCTAAAGACACCAGGGACCCGCTCGAAGATTGCTCACGTGCGAGTAGAACCAACTTTAATCGATAAAATTAAAGCTGCTCAAGCTACCGATCCGGAACTGATAAACATGATAAAGAAAGTACAAGAAGGTGCCATTCCCGAAGCAAGAATCGACGAGAAAGGAATACTTCGAGTCAACTCTCGACTCTGTGTTCCTAACGATCCTGAATTAAAGCATAAAATCATGATGGAGGCACACAACACGCCGTTTGCAATCCACCCAGGAGGTACCAAGATGTATCGAGATCTTCGACATACATTTTGGTGGAACAATATGAAAAGAGAGATTGCGGAGTTTATCTCAAGGTGCCTAACTTGTCAACGTGTCAAGGCAGAACATCAAGTTCCTAAAGGTCCATTACAATCACTTGAAGTTCCCGAATGGAAGTGGGAACACATCAATATGGATTTCGTGACGGGTCTTCCAAAAGTTTCTCAAGGCTTAGATGCAATTTGGGTGATCGTAGATAGATTGACCAAATCTGCTCATTTCTTGCCTATACGAGAAAACTTTTCACTTGAACGTCTTGCCGGTATGTACATAAATGAGATCGTGAGATTGCATGGCATGCCAGTTTCCATAGTTTCTGATCGAGATCCTAGATTCACTTCACGCTTTTGGATCAGTCTACAAAAAGCTATGGGCACTGAACTACGTTTTAGTTCTGCATACCATCCTCAAACGGACGGACAATCGGAAAGGACGATCCAGACCCTCGAAGATCTTTTGAGACTTTGTGTATTAGACTTCAAAGGAAGTTGGGATAAGTACTTGTCGTTGGTGGAATTTTCTTACAACAACAGTTACCAAGCAAGCATAGGCATGGCTCCATTCGAGGCATTGTATGGAAGGAAGTGTCGCTCTCCAATATGTTGGAATGAGGTAGGAGAAGCAAAATTGTTGGGACCCGAGTTGGTACGCTTGACGACCGAAAAGATCCAAATGATCCGACAACGAATACAGACCGCACAAGAACGACAAAAGAGTTATGCTGATCTTCATCGGAGAGACGAAAGTTTCAACGTCGGAGATCATGTATTCTTACGTGTTTCTCCATGGAAAGGGGTTACGAGATTCGGAAAGAGAGGAAAGCTCAACCCTCGATTTATTGGCCCATTTGAAATCCTCGATCGAATAGGAATCGTAGCCTACAGACTAGCCCTACCACCAAGTATGTCTCGCATCCATAACGTTTTTCACATATCTATGTTACGTAAATATGTGAAGGACCCAAACCACGTCATTGAGTTAGAACCAGACGTTATAGCAGAGGATTTAACATACGAGGAGGTACCTGTTAAGATCCTGGATAAGAAGGAGCAGATCCTACGCTCAAAGGTTATACCTCAAGTTAAGGTTTTATGGAGGAACCAAGATACTGAGGAAATGACCTGGGAGCTAGAATCTGAGATGAAATCTAAGTATCCTTACCTCTTCGATATGTCAGGTACGTCAATTTCGGGGACGAAATTTCATAAGGAGGGGAGGTTGTAAGACCCCGAATTTTATGAAATACAAAATTTAATTTTTCTTCATATATATTTTTTTTGAAACAGTAAGTGGTTAAATTAACAAAATTGAAAGTTAAGGATGTTATGTGCAAATTTTATTTTGTCGGACAATATTCGCTTTGTCGGGGAATATTCGTTTGGTCGGGGAATATTCGTGCCGTACGACGGCGCCGAAATAATAAATTATTGGTGGACCCCACAACGGAATATTTGTCGGATATAGAAAACGACAGAAGTAACCTTTTTAAATAAAAATAGTCAACGGAACTGTTAAAATACCGGTGATAAAAGAATAGTAGCATACGGTAGTTTATGGTATTTTCTGTAGCACACGGTACTCTACAGTAACACACGGTATTGCATAGTGTCTCATATTATTGGTCTGATAATTGACACCGTAACTGTTATGCATCATTTCATCGATAATTGTCACTGCATAATATTTTATATTATCAATTCAATAATTGTTGTTGCACTGTTTTTAAAATTATTGAACCTAATAATTGTCACAGTAACATATGCACAGTAATTCACATTATTGAATCAATAATTGTCATTACACAGTAACGTATGCTTTATTTTACATTATTGTTATCTCTATTATGATGTTATTTAAACAGTTGTATTTCATTAATTTATTGACTTGATATCTAAGAGCTAACTATACTGTATTTATAACAATTAGTCATAATAATTGAATTGATAAAGTTATTTGTTTATAATAGAAAGTTAGGTGATTATTAGGTGATATGAAATGAATGGTGTAGATTAAAGTGTGAATTATTGTTGAATAATTGAATTGATTTGTTTATAATATAAAGTTAGGTGATTATTAGGTAATATGAAATGAATGGTGTAGATTAAAGTGTGAATTATTGTTGAATAATTAAATTGATTTGTTTATAATATAAAGTTAGGTGATTATTAGGTGATATGAAATGAATGGTGTAGATTAAAGATAATATAATATTTGAAATGGATGGTGTAGATTAAAAGATGATCTTTAAATGAATGGTTTAGATTAAATGAATGATAAGATTTTTGGCTATAAATAGAAGCCTTAACTTAAGGATTTTTCATAAACTTCCTTACTTGTTCTTTCTTTCTCTCTCTAAATACTTCTTGTGAAAGTTCTCTCTAAGTGTGCTTAAGTCATCTTGAGTATTTGTGAAGATCTATACGTGTACTGTTCAAGTTAATCAACCTCATTTAAATCAATATCCAGTCACGTGTTGAGGTAAGGGATACCATCTTTTTCATCTTCCATTATTCAAACATACTATGGTAAGGGATTATCATTATTTGATTCTCGATAATAATATTGTTTCTTCCTTACTCATAAGACGTGCCTTTTATTTCCATGTATTAAATTGTGGGAATAACCTTACGGAGCGGATTGCCGCCTGTTGGTGAATAACCTTTCGTATTCATTCATTATTAATCTCTGAGAATAACCTTACGGAGCGGATTGCCGCCTGTTTGGTGAATAACTCTTTGTACTCAAATTCTATTAAATTGTGGGGATAACCTTACGGAGCGGATTGCCGCCTGTTGGTGAATAACCTTTCGTATTCATTCATTATTAATCTCTGAGAATAACCTTACGGAGCGGATTGCCGCCTGTTTGGTGAATAACTCTTTGTACTCAAATTCTATTAAATTGTGGGAATAACCTTACGGAGCGGATTGCCGCCTGTTGGTGAATAACCCTTTGTATTAATTTCCTTCACCTTTTGTTAATCAAACCTGCTACGGTAAGGGATATTATTTTCTTTCATACTCCTAAATCGAAATTTATTATGGAACTATTGCTTCTATAATTCCTGAAAATATTATATGTTCCATAATAGTTGAACTTCATTATTTCAACTGAACCTTCCTATTTACGTGAACCTTTCTATTGAATTGTAACCGTTATTCTGAACTGTGGATCTTGAATTTCACTCCACATCATGTTGACAATTTGGACATTATTTGAATCTGTACAAAGTAAACTTCCGATACTTATTGTTATCCTATTTCTTCTGTTCATCATTTATATCATTCTAATCATCCAAAAATCAAGCTGTTGTGAATATCTGTGGCCGGGGGCACAGATGTGATATATTTGTTGAACAGATGATAGGTTAAAGGCGATATAATAGGTTAAAGGCGATACATCTGTTCGGTGTCTTTTATGGCACGTGGTGAATGTTCTCTTTGGCCCGTAGTGCAAAGATGAACTGTTGTTTGGTATGATTATGACCAAAGGCTGAATCTGGTATAATCATGACCGTTGGTGCTATATTGAATATCTTTGGCCCGTAGTACAAAGATGAACTGTTGATGTGCATGATTATGATCAGGAACTGTGAATTTGTATTATCTTGACTAATGATATTTCAGATGATAAAAGTTGATGATGTTTTTCCTAAAAAGAGAACCGAGTGGACATTATAGTCTGCATTATTCTTCTAATAGATTACTCATTCCGCTGCTATTATTGATCTGAACGTTGTTTAAGAATTTAACTGCAGTTTTTGATATAAACCTTGTAGTCTATTGTATTCTATCAAGAACTCAACTGTTGAAGACTAATGATAATTTATTCGTCATTATCTTAGTCATGATATTCTTTACTGGGCTATTTGAGCTCACCCTTTCTTTTGTTCCATTATTTTTCAACAGGAGATGAAAACATAACAGGGTCTAGCCGGGGAATGGAGTGAGGGTCCGAGGAATAGTTATCATAGTCTTCACGTTTTGTAAAATAGTGTGGCAATAATAGTGAAGACTTAGTTGTGTATTATTATACACTGTATTGTTGTACGTTGTGCTTTGTTGTAATAATTTTGTTGTAGTCTTTTGACGACTCAAGTTTGGGCTGTGTGGGCCCAGATTTGGGGGCGTCACACCATTCATGCTTACTAAGATGAGAAGGTGACTGACCGAATTCAGATAGTCCGTCAGAGAAAGGAGGCCATGGAGATGGTCCATGATTTGGAGAATGAGGTAAGGGACAAGAGTGTCGTCTGAGAGCTCGAGGAAGAAAATCTAAAGCAGTAACAGTCAGCGATTCTGTATGAGTCACTGGTGTAGCACGTGGTAGGTAGGAATGTGGAACTTAGCGGGAAATTGTATGATACAGTACAGCAAAGAAGGCATTAAGGCAAGAAAAAAGAGACCATTCATGCTTACTAAGATGAGAAGGTGTCTGACCGAATTCAGATAGTCCGTCAGAGAGATGAGGCCATGGAGATGGTCCATGATTTGGAGAATGAGGTAAGGGACAAGAGTGTCGTCTGAGAGCTCGAGGAAGAAAATCTAAAGCAGTAACAGTCAGCGATTCTGTATGAGTCACTGGTGTAGCACGTGGTAGGTAGGAATGTGGAACTTAGCGGGAAATTGTATGATACAGTATAGCAAAAGAAGGAATTAAGGCAAGAAAAGGAGACCATTCATGCTTACTGGGATGAGAAGGTGACTGACCGAATTCAGATAGTCCATCAGAGAGATGAGGCCATAGAGATGATCCATGATTTGGAGAATAAGGTAAGGGACAAGAGTGTCAAGATGGACGGTATGAGTTATGCATTTGATACCGCCTTTGGGAGGTGGAAGTCTAGGATTCACCATTTTTTGGTGGAAGAAGGGCAGAGCCGACGTATGCTGAGTTGGAAAAGAATGATCAAGATAGGCGATGAGGAGTATCGTGACGCCAAGTAGCGTGGCATGCTTCATCAGTAGTTTAGTAGTACTATGTGTTTAGTATTTTATGTTTATGTGTATGTATATCCCTAGTCTTTTGTTTAGATAGTGGGATAGGTAGTTTCATGCCCCATATTTTGTGATATTAGGGGTTATACTTTTGAAGCCTAACTGTTGTTTTAAAGGCGAGGTCATGTAAATTCCGACTATATGTGGTCAAATGGATAGAATGTTTATAGCAGTATGTGTCATGTGATGCATTGTCAAAATGCATATTAATATAAATATCGTTATTGAAATGTTTATGAAAATGAATAAGGGTTTAAATTAAATTATGTTAAGTAAACTATAAAAGAGTAATAGCATAAGTGTTATTAAACAAAGAAATGCCACCTAGGAGGAGAGCTCAAACACCCCCAACTTAAGAGGAGTCTGTTAATACAGGAGCAGATCCAGCAAACCTTATGCAAGAATTTGTTAACATATGCAACAATAGTTGCAACGTTTAAGGATTTCAAGGCCGTGGGACCCCCAGAATTTAAAGGAACCACAAACCCAATAGAGGCTTAGACGTTGGTCATCGAGATGGAGAAAGTTTTTAAGGTAGCTAGGGTGGTAAAAGATCGCTTTTAGTACCCTAGGATAGGTTTAAAAAACTATTATTCGAGGCGTACTTTCCCCAGACTATTCAAGACAGTATGGAAGTAAAATTCTTGGAATTGAAATAAGGAAATATGATTGTGCCGGAGTATATAGCAAAGTTTGACGAGCTGGCGAGATTTGCTTCACATCAGGTGGACAATGAAGCAAGGAAGGCAAAAAGGTTCAAAAAGGGGTTGAAGCCTTAGCTTTATAACAAGGTTTCAATGTTTCAAATTAGGATATTCACAGAAATATTGGAGAAGGCAATACTTGCAGAAGGGGGTAGCGAAGTATTGACCGAGTATAATCAGGAGAAGAGAGGAAAGAAGACTGAGGAATGAAACAAGAAAGGTAGTAGCGGAGGAAGCAACTCTAATAAAAGTAAGTGGAATAACAAAAATAACAATACTGGGAACAAGCAAGGGGAGCCGAAGAAGAAAGGCGAAGCCTGTAGCAACTGCGAGAAGAGTCACCAAGAGGTATGTCTAAGGGCGGAGAATGTTTGTTATTGTTGCGAGAAGGAAGGACACATTGCTCCCAACTGTCCTACCCGAAGAAGAACATAAGATGTTTCGTCTGTGGTGACATGGATCACCAAATCAAGGATTGCATGAAGAAGAAAGCTGAAGGGGGAAGTGGAAACAAGGGGGCTAGTAGTGAAAAGTTCACAATCGATGGACCCACCCAATCTAGCCGATCTACGACACGCACATTGAACATGACAGTACAAGATGCGGTGGCATCAAAGGAAGTGGTGTCATGTATCATTCCAGTCAATAATATAAATGCATATGTATTATTTGATTCGGCTGTTACCAGTTCCTTTATATCTGAAGAATTTACTCAACGGTTAAGATTATCAAGAGAAAAATTAGAGAACCCCCTAAA
The DNA here is from genome assembly GCA_947179155.2 of Hedera helix. Classification (NCBI taxonomy): domain Eukaryota; kingdom Viridiplantae; phylum Streptophyta; class Magnoliopsida; order Apiales; family Araliaceae; genus Hedera; species Hedera helix. The sequence goes on along the minus strand of OX359270.1, from coordinate 10,295,692 downwards.
GATAAAAGTTGCAAACAAAGAAGTAATTCATGTAAACCATATTCATAGAAATTGTGGTATGAAAATAAGGGGACATAAACTATCAGTGGATTTAATTCCTATATGATTAGGAGAATTCGACGTCATATTAGGAATGGATTGGTTGTATAACCATGGGGAAATGATAGATTGCCAGAAGAAATGTATAAACCTTCAGACTCCAAGTAAGTCTATGGTAGTGTTTTATGGTATCAAGTCATCGAAACAGTTTTGTTGTCTGACGATGATGCAGGCTAAGAAATTGCTCAGGAAAGGGTGTGTAGGTTATTTGGCTCACGTAGTTGAGATTCAAATAATGGGATCCTAGATAGGACATATACCAATAGTAAGAGAGTATACAAATGTAGTTCCTGATGAATTGTCAGGTCTCTTTCGCCAGATAGAGAGATCAAATTTATCATAGACATAGTTTTAAGAACGGCGCCAGTTTCAAAGGCCCCGTAAAGAATAACTCCAATCAAGATGAAAGAGTTATTGATAAAATTAGAAGAAATTTTAGACAAAAATATATTCAACCAAGTGTGTCTCCATAGGGAGCACCAGTGTTATTTGTGAAGAAAAAAGATGTATCGTTAAGACTTTGTATCGACTACACAGAGTTGAATAAAGTGACAATCAAGAATAAGTACCCATTACCAAGGATTGACGATCTATTTGATCAACTGAAGGGAGCACATTATTTTTCTAAGATAAATTTGCGGATCGGGTATCACCAGTTGAAGGTCAAGAAGGAAGATGTTCCAAAGACAATATTCAAGACTCGTTACGGCCATTATGAGTTCTTGGTGATGTCTTTTGGGCTGACAAATGCGCCAGCAACATTCATAGATATTATGAACAGGGTGTTCAAGAATTATTTGGATAAGTTTATAGTAGTGTTCATAGATGATATTCTGGTTTATTCTAAGACGTGGGAGGATCATGCTAAGCATTTAATGATAGTGTTGGACACACTCAAAAAGGAGAAGTTGTATGCTAAATTTACAAAGTACAAATTTTGTTTAGAAATAGTGCAATTCTTGGGGCACGTCATCGATAAAGAGGGAATATCAGTAGATCTAACAAAGATGGAAGCAGTAATAAATTAGGAACGACCGAAGACACCAACAGAGATACGGAGTTTCTTGGGATTAGTAGGATACTACATAAGATTTATAAAGGATTTTTCAAAGTTGTCAGGACCATTGACAAATTTAACAAGGAAGACGATGAAGTTTGTGTGGATGGAGAAGTGCGAGAAGAGTTTTCTAGAACTCAAGAAAAGGTTGAGCTAAGCACCTGTGTTGCCATTATCAGATGATACGTGTGGTTTTGTAGTTTACAGCGATGCGTCGCATAAGGGACTTGGTTGTGTTTTGATATAGCACGACAAGGTCATAGCATACACATCTCGGTAGTTAAAGGATTATGAGAAAGGGTATCATACACATGACCTGGACTTGGCAGCAGTAATTTTTGCCCTAAAGAAATGGAGACACTATTTATACAGTGAGAAATGTGAGATATACACAAACCACAAAAGTCTGAAGTATATTTTCACACAGAATGAATTAAATATAAGGTAGAGAAAATGGTTAGAATTAATCAAAGACTATGATTGTGAGATTCTGTATCACCAGGGAAAAGCCAACGTAGTGGTCAACACCTTAAGTAGAAAGGGTCGAAAAACTTAGAAATGTTAACGCTCAGGATAAGTTAATTAGAGAAATGGAGAGAATGGAAATTGAGGTTATGCATCCGAAGGAGTCGGAAGGGAAGTTGTTTATGGTGAAGACTCATCCAATCTTATTGGACGGAATAAAGGAAGCTCAGGATCAAGACAAGGAGTGTGTAAGAATCAGAAATCGAGTAACAAATGGAGAAGAGATAAAATTCAAGTTGGACAATGATGGATTGCTAAGATTTGAAGTAAAAGTGTGGGTGCCGGCGGTGCCCGAACTGAAGGAAGAAATTTTACATGAGGCGCATAGTTTGAGGTATTCGATTCATCCGGGCAGTACGAAAATGTGCCAAGATTTTTATCAACACTTTTGGCGGCCCAATATGAAAATGGAAGTTGCATAATGTGTTAGGAGGTGCCTAACTTGCCAGGGAGTTAAGAAAGAACATCAAAGGCCGAGTAGGTTACTGTAACCATTGGAAATTCTAGAGTGAAAATGGGACCACATCACCATGAATTTTGTGGTGGGGCTTCCAACTACTCAGAAGGGATATGATGTGATATGGGTCACAGTGGTTCGAGGAATGGAGTCCCGGTATCGATCATGTCAAATCGAGATCCGCGGTTCACATATAATTTTTGGAAAAAATTTCAGGAATGTATAGGGACGCAGTTAAGGTTGAGTACAGCTTACTATCCTCAAACTAACAGATAGAGCGAGAAGACGATTCAAACACTAGAGGATATACTGAGAGCATATGTGATGGACTTCAAGGGTAATTGGGATAGTCATTTATCGGTGGTTGAGTTTTCATATAACAACAATTTTCATGCAAGTATAAGTATGCCGCCTTATGAGACATTGTTTGGAAGAAAGTGTAGAACCCCACTGTGTTGGGGCGAGGTAGGAGAATACAAATTATTGGGACCGAAACTGGTTCAACAAACAACGGACATTGTAAATGTGATCAGTTCAAGATTAGTGGAAGCACAAGATAGACAAAAGAAGTTTGGCGATTTTAAAGAAACGAGATTTTGATGTAGGGTCGTATGTATTTTTTAAGGCATCTCTATGGAAGGGGAATATATGGTTTGGTAAGAAATTGAAGCTAAGTCCAAGATTTTTAGGACCTTTTCAAAGAAATATATGAGAGGTAGCTTTACCTCTAGAGCTAGAGTATGTTCACAATATGTTTCATGTCTTAGTGTTACAGCCTTATAAACAAGACTACAAACACGTTATAAAATATGAACCAATTCAGTTTGAAAAAGATTTAACCTATGAGGAAGTTCCTGTTCAAATAGTTGACAGGAAAAAACAAGTTTTAAGAAATAAGGTGATACCTTCTGTAAAGGTATTATGGAGTAACCACAGTACTGAAAAAGCTACGTAGGAACTCGAAGAACATATGAAGAAATATTATCCACATCTCTTTGAGTAACCTTATAATTATGATTCTAGGGATATAATCTTTATAAAATGGGAAGAATGTAATGACCAAAAATTCGATGTAATTTTTTTTAAAAAATAAATTATGTAGAAAGGTTGTGCAATGTTGTGATAAGAATAAAGAAACATAATTATAAGTTTATATTTAAATTTAGTATGAAAAGAAAAGTTAACATGGCTTAAATTAAATTATTTTCAGAGAGCAATAAATATGTGAAGCGTTACGTGATTAATCAAGTCAATTAATTTAAATTGAGGAAAAAAAGATAGAGCTGTGGAAATTAATCTAATTAAGTAATTTCATGGGTTATATATTAATTTGGCGATATTTAGATTAATAACTCAAATATGGATTTTTAAAAGGCTAAGTGAGTGTGTTAATTAATTAAACACTTAGTTAATTAATATATTAGATGGTAACATTTAATAATTGTTTTGAACCCAAATTATTAATTAACAATTAGGTTGGAAATTATTGGAACAATTTAATTAATAACTAGTTATAAGTGGGTCATTAAATTTTATTAAACTTAATGTTTCATTATGTGCTAGCCCAAATTTTGATCCAATTGGATCTATTTAAATTAAGGCCCAAAATCCTTATATGTTAAGTGAAATAAAAATAGCTCCACTGCCCCTATTTCCAGACCATGTTTAGTAGTCTCTGTGGGCTTAAACAAGGTTTATTTTCAACAACCATGTTTTTATTTTATGTCATAGCATGTGTCACCATGTGACTTTAATATTGGGACAAGAACAGGGGGACATAAAACACATATTGTGCAGGAGGAAGTGACGGGTTAGGCTACAAAATGAAGGCAGCTGAAGATCATTTTCGGTAGCAGATTTTGAGGCAGAGGATGAGGTGATGTACTGTTAGGGGAAAGGTAGGGGTCCTTTAGGGGCCATTGGTTGAGGGAATAATGAATTAGTTCAGCTATAATACTCGACTCTCATTCACATACATACATTTACAATATTTACTAAGTGTAAGAAACATAGAGAAAGGCTTTAGAGAGAAAGAAAAAGATAGCTTCTGGCCAGCTAAAGAGGAAGAATAAGAATTTCAGCCATAAATAGTTCCTAACAACACCTAACAAGAATCAATTAGCAAGCTATCAAAGGTTTAAAAGATCTCATAACTCAAACTTTTATTTAGTTATGTTCATAAGTTATTATAGATCATCATGTTCATTTCTTGTTAAATCTTGTTGTTGTAGGAGTTTGATTGTGTTTTGAGAGGATCGTGATGGATCCATATAAGATATAAGGATGAAAATGAAGGAGATTGTATGATTAAGTGATTATGTGGTTGTATATAGTTGGTAACATGTTGATTAAATGTGATGCATGATAGGTGTTTGTTAAATGTTCCCAAGTTTTTCTAAGTTTTGGTTTCAAGTCAAATGAGTTTCTATGTGTACTGGTAAATATGTATATGGTAAGCTTATCTATGGGTATCTAGAATCAAATTAGAAAGCGGGTTAACACTCCATCAATCAAATGTTGCTTTTCATCTAATGTATGGAAATATGCTCTATTAGTCCATATGTGTATATATATATATATATATATATATATATATATATAATACACAGTCGGCTATGACAACGATTTTTTTGGGTTATGACAACGATTCAACCTTCGCCTTAGCTATTTTTAGTCTATGGCGACGGTTGAATCATCGCCATAGCCCAAAAAAACCGTCGCCATAGTCAATTGTGCATTACACAGCTATGCACATACATTTTTTCCTATGTATGTATGTATATATATATGGTACAGGTTAAGATGTAAGAAAGTAAGTTTTATGAGCATGAAAATGGTTTCTAAAACTTTGTATAAAATGACTTGTTAAGCTATAAAACTCAAAGAGTAAGTTTTGTGTTCCAAGGCCTAAAAGTTATAAAGGGGTTCATTGATTAGTTTTAAAACCAAGTAAAAGCCTATATATATTATGTTAAGATACTCAAGTACGTTAAATATAATTATGAGCTTTGAAATGATCTATGAACAAGTATAACATGTGTATCATGTGGTTTGGTACCTTTTTGGAACTTAAAATTTAGAACATTGTTTTTCCACAAAATAGCTCTGTGTTATATGATTTTGGAATCCATGGTTCGTGATTTGAGCCTTAATGAGCTACGAAGAAAACCTAAGTTAATGAAATGGAAGGAACCATGTATTCCATTTTGAGGACATTGATAAAGAAGAAATGCTATGTGATTAACTTAAACATGTAACCTATTTTGGTCAAAAGATGTTTTGAAGAAAAATGAAAGCCTTTTTGACTTGTAAGTTTTTAAATCTAATAAGCTAAAAAAGGTGTTTAAAACACAACATGAACGAAATGGAATGTAGTAAGCCTAATGAAAGAATCAGAAGTTAAAAGAATCAAGTTGGAAACTCTTGTATAGGAGCAGGAGGCACACTGCTCCTGTGTAAATCTGGTCGCGGGGCGTGCTTGGCTCATTTCTGAAACTCTAGAAGACTAGCGTGGGGCACACTAGTGCTAAGCATAACGGGGCGCGGCACATCCCATAAACTGAAAAAATAAATAAATTACAATGATCAAGTGGGTTCCAATTATGATGTATTATGGATGAAATGTCCAAAATGATTATTTGATTTATAAATAAGGTATATGAATACAATAATCCTGTACATGGTATGTATTATGTTTTATGATTACAAAAAGAGTCAACCGATGTATTATGCGCTAAGAGGTATAACTTAACCAACTTATTTAATTAATGATAATAGTTATGTGCCATGTGTTTTACAAACTAGTACATACATGATTGATTGATAATGACTATGTGCTAAGGGAATTATGCACTAGCATATTAGAAACTAGAAAGTGTTACTCCTAAATGGATTGTAAGACGAGTTATGCCAATAGCTAATTAGTATGCCACGACCATTACCTGCGTAAGCTATACAACTAACGGAGTGGTAAGGTTAATCAAAGACGACATGAAAGGCAAGTATTTATATTTGAACTATTTATTCAAAGTTCAAATATTTGTCATGCCATGTTCGCACTGTTGTGCATTTCAAACGTCGTTCAAATTATTGAACTGACTTAAAGTTTAAAGTTTTTTATACATGAACTGTTTTACCATGTAAGTCTAAGTCATTTGTTCGGCTAGACTAATAATGTCATGTTATTACGAATTTTAAAATTCTTAAAACTGAACCAATCCATATTGCATTGGTGCGGTATCCGATATTCAAAGCTGAAATGAACAACCCTCATAGTAGGAAAAAAGTTACGTATTGGGATATAATTCTCATATGGCATGGTTGCGTCGCTAGATGTTTTATATTGTGTACAATATATTCGTACGATGGGTTGATCCCCCAAAGTACACATCTTTTATTATTATCAATTGTTATATAAATTGCTAATAGTCTTAACGGTATCAGTCTTATGACCATTAATTATTGTCAGACCTTGTGAATGTCAATAGTCTTAACAAAGTTCATGGTCAGTTGATCATCAGCATGAAAATCCCTAATTTTAAAATCAAAAATGAATACTTTTGCATATTTATTCAAACTCTTCTCAATTGTTACTCAATTATTTAGTTTCAGAAAACGTTAAGGTTATCAATGTTATAAAAGTTATAAACTATTTTACATACTTGCTGAGCTAATAGTTGCTCACACTTGCTAAAATAAACATTGCAGCTAAGCCCGAGTTTACCGAAGGGTCTAAAAAGGACAAGGGTAAAGGAAAAGCGAGGTAGTAGTTTGTTTACTGTTCAAACTAGTTTACAATATTATGTAAACCTTTTGTTTTATTATTATATTTTGTATTAAAGTTTAAGTCAATCTGGAATAGTTATGATTTGTATTATGAACAATTTAATTAACATTGTGATTAATAATAAATAGGTAGATAGATGTGTATAAATGTTGTACCGTGAACACCGAACCCGAGATTCAAGATACCCGAATTTGGGGGCGCCATAGACTTCATCTTTTAGCTCAAGATACTTGCGGTTAGAGTATATATGATATTGATGGACAATTGTAAGACTAGTATCAATGCTGGTGTTGAGCATTTTAATAGTCAAAGCCAAATCACAATACCTGTTGCCAAATGTGAGTAAGTTATTTGTCAATGTAGATAATGATGTAGACATGGTTTCCTACATAGCCCTGATTGCATTGGCATGCTTATTTATGGTCTTCTGGTATATCTTATCACTATTTTTGGCAAATTCTTTAAAAAAGTTTTATATAGTTAAAAAGGTGTGGCTATTTTTGGACCAATCTCTTTGGGAACAATGTCCACAATGATACAAACATCTTGTTTACTATTTGTCAAAGCTTTCATAAGTATTTTAATACCAATCATGCAATCATTTTCTACATCTTCTAACAACTTTGCAAGTTATGAATGTGTGGGAATGGCACCGACCTGGAGAATATCTTATTTAATATCTCATCTGCCCTAGTGCCCTCAGGAAATGAGACATTAGAAGTATAATATTCAGTTGTGAACAAGCACTGACCCTGGAAAGTATCTAATTTAGCATCCCATCTGCCCTAGTGCCCTTGGAGATGGAGACGTTAAATTTTATGTATAAGTTATTATTATTATTATTATTATTATTATTATTATTATTATTATTATTATTATTATTATTATTATTATTATTCAATTCTGTCACTTTTCTCTTCTTGCTTCCTTTTTCTTCTTCTTCTCCACTCCAGGCTTTTCTGTAATAGAAGTCATTTCTACTTTGTCAGCCAATTCAGGGACAATTGAGCCTTAAGACTCTTCATCAACAAACTTTAATTCTGTCACTTTTCTCTTCTTGGTGGCTTTTTGTGATTTTTACACCTCAGTGGTGGTGCACTCACTTTCCTTAGACAACTTAATTTAGTAAGCTTCATTGGATTTCTAGCCCATTTATCAAAAAGCCTCTTGGTTATCTTTTTATTGACATTCAATGCTTCCACTTCCTTCATCTCCCATCTTAACTTTGAGCACTGTAATGACCTAGAAATTCATAAGACAGATTTGTATGGTCTTAGGTGATTATTGTGATTTAAGGCTACGCTAACCCTTGGATAAAGAAGTAGTGGATAGTCAATGTGTGGAAATTTTTAAGCTTTCGAGGATTCGAGCAAAAAATTGAGATTAAGATATAAAACTAAACCTGGTAAAATGATAGACAATCACTGGAAAGGAAATTAGAGTCCTGTCACGAAAGGAGCTAGGACAGTATTTGTGAAACAATGCCTATATTAAGATAATTCGATGAGATTGTTCGGAGAGGCAGATGTTGTAAGGGTGGTTTGGAAATGGACCAAACTTTAATTTAATTATGTGTTTAAATAATTAAAGAAATTATAGGAAGGTTCAGTTAATGGGTTGATTTAAATTAATGGACCAACCTAGATTGTGTAATATCAAAGTTTGATAAGGTTAATTGACTAAGTGATGATTTAGTTACCTTGATAAATAACGAGTTAAATTGAAAGTATAAATTAATTAATGTGGTTATTAATTAATGATAATACGTAGACATTAAAAATGTTATTTATTTCCATTTGAAAAGTTATTAATAGTGGGGTATTAATATTTTATATTACCACTAGGAAATTAATAATTTGGATTTGTCAAATTGATTTATTAGTTGGCCCAATGTAAATTAATTAAAGGCCCAACGTTAGTTGAAGAGGAGCCCAATGGTGAAATTAGTTACTAAGCCCGATGATTTAATTATCAAGGCCAAAAACCTAGCCCAATGAATTAATTTCGGTAGCCCAACTTGGAGTTCATTCAATTTAATTGTTGGGAGCCCTAAAGGATTTAATTATGTAGCCCAATGAGAGTTAGTGCATAGTCCATTGTATAGCCCAATTGATTTAAATGCCCAGCCTATTGATTTAGTTAATGTTTGGCCCAACCATTTAATTAATTGGAGCCCAAATAGAGTTAATTGTTAAGCCCAAACAAGTTGAGCCATTGAGCCTAAATGAATTTAAATTATGACCCAATGTGTATCCCAAATACATGTGTATGGGTGATTATATATTATGTAAGTATATGTATAATTTACTAGCACAATTGGGCATTAAAATAAAAGAAAAATTAAATGAAATTTGGAGCCTTTTGGGACCACATTTCTAGCAGCTTTAGGGGCCTTAAAAGACTGATTTTGGTTGCTCATTGAGGAGCTCAATGTCTTGGTAGAAGCAAGGAAAAGGTTGGCATAAGCTAGTAGGCCTATGAGCCTTGATTTGTGTAGTTAATGTGTATACTTACAAGGGTTGTAAGTATATATATCAACTAACACCATATTACTCTCTATCATCTTATTCTATCATTCATTAGTTATTTTGCTTCCTAGTTGGTAGAGAGAGAAAGCTAGAGAGAAAAGAGAGAAGCCATGAAAGGAAGGCAAGATCTTTGATGCTTGGATGATTGGATGAAGAAGAAGCAAGGTTTAAAAATGAAGGCCTCCTCATGGTGAAGCTTTCTAGCTATGGAAGTGAATCATCCAAGCTTGGTAAAATTTCTAGCAAAGAGGATCATCAACCAAAGGTTTAAAAGTTTTCTAAAACTTAAGCTTTATTAACGTTGTCTTTCATTATTAACGTTGTCTTTCATCTAGGTTTATTTAAGTTGATTTAAAAACCTAGAGTTGGTTGAGTGATTTATAAATCTATGGGTGTATACCCTAGATCTACAAGTTGTATATAAACTATGTTGGGACAAATGAGAAATGGAGTCTAGGTGAAGTCATATGGATTTTTATATAAACTATGTTCTTCATATTCTTCGTGTTCTTGAGTAAAGGTCAAAAATCTTGCATAAGTAGGTTTATGATTTGGTTATTTTTATGTTATGAAGTTGTATTGGGTGATAAAAACATGTTATCTTAGCAAATTAATGCTTGAGGTGTTATGTTTTACCAATCGGATCAAAGAATGATGAACCTATGGTTCATTTTGAATGTAATCTCCATTTTTCGACCCCTTTCACTAGGAATATGGAAATGGAATGTAAACACAAGTTGTAGATCTTGACATTCTACACAATTTAGACTCAAGAATCACTCAAAACGGATAAGAAATGAGAAAGTTATGGCCATCGGAGTGAGCGGAGGTCGGGCAGACAAAAAGTCCGAAAATGTTTCTGTTTTGAAAGTCGGGGCTTTCAAATCAGTGTTATTTTGAAAGCCGGGGATTTGATGGCAGATTTTTGAAAAATGTTATTTTTCGATCCGGGTCAGGTCGGGTCATTCGGGACGGATCGGGTCGGGTCATTTAAGTCCAAAATGGGTCAAAATGTTTAAAAATTAATATAATTAATTTGAGAGCCAAAATTAATAATTATTTATAATAAATAATAAATAAGGTAAATTAAAAGCCATTATTATGATAAATTAGTTAATTAATTATTATTTAAATGATAATAAATAATAATTAAAGGGATATAAAGTTAAAATAGTAATTATTTATTATTTAATTAATATTAAATAATGAATAAGGATTATTAGTTAATTAATTATTATTTAAATGATATTAAATAATAATTAAAGGGAGATAAAGTTAATATATTAATTATTTATTATTTAATAATGAATAAGGATAATAGTTAACTAAATATTATTTAAATAATAATAAATAATAATTAAAGGGAGATAAAGCTAATATAATAATTATTTGTTATTTAATTAATATTAAATAGTGAATAAGGATGATTAATTATTTAATTATTATTTAAAGAATATTAAATAATAATTAAAGGAAGATAAAGATAATAAGGTAATTATTTATTATTTAATAAATAAGGATGATTAATTATTTAATTATTATTTAAATGATATTAAATAGTAATTAAAGGAATGTGAGATGAATAAAATAATCATTTGTTATTTAATTAATATTAAATAATAAATGGGGTTAATTAATAAATTAATTATTATTTAAATGATATTAAATAATAATTAAAGAAAAATTTGAATTAATGAATTTATTATTAAATTAAAGTGAATTAAGGTTAATGAGATAATTGTTATGTAATGCTAAATAACAAGTAATGTTAATTTAGTTAATTATTTATTTAAATAATATTAAATAAATAATGGGAAGTAATTAAGAAAACAATTGTTTTACGTGAAGATAAATAAACAAGTAAAGTTAAGTGAATTAATTATTTATTTAAATAATATTAAATAAATAATGTGAAGTAATTGAGAAAATAATTGTTTATGTGAGGATAAATAAACAAGTAAAGTTAAGTGAATTAACTATTTATTTAAATGATACTAAATAAATAATGTGAAGGAATTAAAGGTAATAAAGTGTAAACAATTAGCGGGTAATTGTTGGAGTCTTTAGTTATTACCAATGTTGTAAATTATTATTAAAAGATTTATAATTGATGGTAAGTAGTCAAATATTATTAATGGATTAATAATATTGGTAATTTGGATGAATATTATTAAGGGTTTAATAATATTAGTAACCAATTAATGTGTTGTTAAGTACTTAAGTACAGTTGGAAATTTAGTGATGTATTATTAATGTATAATAATACTGATCGGTAATTAAAAGATTATCCAAGGAGGATAATATTGTCTTATAAATTATGAGTTAATAAATAGGAGATGATGTGTTGTAGAGTCAATTTTTTTATGAATAACAGCTGAGTTCCTATGTACTTTACTAATTTCTAGATAAGCAAATTAGGTCTTTCGAATGCAGTAATTCGATTTGTTGAGCGTTAATGATGGAACGCGAATTTCAGACTGGTAGCGTAAGTCAATGCGCATATCATGAAAGTTTTTCAGTACTATGTGTTATACTTGCGAACCTGTTTACTATATGCATAAATTATTAGGTGTGCACTCATTTTATGTGCTAACTGATTTTAAATGTGCCTGTGTACAGTCATATGTTGTTAGTAGCTGATTTTAATGAATGCTATGAGTTGAGATGTGTTATATGAGTTATATAACCTGGAAATATTAACATGCATGATAAGCATGGGTTAATTATATAAATGCAAAGCATGATAAGCATGATGCCTATATAAATGCAAAGCATGGAGCATAAAGCATAAATTAAATGTGACCTACGTGTTATGTGTTAGCTGTTAGACTTGCTGAGTCGTCGTGCTCACTCTTGCTATAATAAACATTTTCAGCGAGGAGCGAGAAATTTGAAGATCCCGGTAATCGCGACGAAGATGTGTTGAAGATTAGTTATAATTCTAGACGTTACTAGAACTGTTCAAAGATAATGTCGTACCATGTTGGGAGTAATTATCATTCGGTATTATCCCTGTTTTAAAGCCTTGTAATAATAGTGAAAGGCAGTTGTATATCAAGACGAGTGTTAATGTTTTGTAAACTCGTGTAATTAAAAGCGGTTAGTAAATAGTCATGTCGACTTATTGTTAGGTTGCGAGTTTTATTTGCTCACATTGGTTGTAATACACTAGGTCATAAAAATATAAATGATCTGAGTTGTAGGATTTATGTAAAGATTGCGATTCTGAGGCAAGGTAAAGTAAATGTTATAAAATTTTAAATTTACTGAGTTTTTCAAAAACATGCCTTTATTTAAATGTTGTGGAGTTTATTCGTTGACGAGCGGGAGTCACAGTGTGGTGTCAGGTGATTTTCCGCGGGGCGTCACAAGCACAATGCTCACCATCCTTGCATAAAACATCTGTAGAAGTGGTTTTCCTATCTTCTTCCTTCTTTCTGCAACCTCAAACCACTTAAAGATCTAATAGAAGATGATAGCCCCAAAATTCATCTTCTTTTCCAAGGTTATTACAAACATAACCTGCAACTGGAGTTCAATCATTGAATCAAATGCAAAATCTTTGTACATAATGCACTTTCCCACAACGTCTGCTAGAAATTCAAAAGAAAAGAGGAATTCCTTCTTCTTCATTCCCTTTAACTACTCATTCTTCTTATATCCCATGTATGACAGAGCTTTCTTAGTATCCACAGACAAAAGGTCTTTTTTGCCCTTATCCACCAACGTTAGGGCTCCATAGAAATTAGTGAGAAATATAATTATCTTAGTCTCATTCACCTTGTCACTATGTTTCGGTCCTTTACCTTTCCATTCAAGTAAAATTTCTTCACCAATTTGGAGATAATCATGGTGTCAGCATTCAAGGCGTACTAAAGACCATCATATTTGACTTGTTTGAGAATATCAGTGAAGTGCTTGTCAAACTGAGTTCTCTTGTTTTGCCTCTTTTACGAAGCTTTCCGTATCTTCAACATAATCTTTTACATTTTAGATAATACTCTGTATCTGGATTCAACCTAATAAATTTGATCCCTAGTGTCATTTTACAACAATATTCTTTTGTGGACAATATAAAATTTATCTTTTGGATCAACCTAACTAATTTGATCCCTAACCTAATCTATCTTTTTAATTTCAGCTCAACCTAACATTCTTGATCTTTAAGTTATTTTATAATAATTGTTCTTTCTATGGACTGTACAAAGGTTGTAGCAAGTGTTTATAAATCCATACTTGTTTGAACTTTCTTTTTCTTTATTTTCTTCTTTATATAACAAACAGTAGTGTAATCACATAGCACACAACATTATATAAGTTAGATTAAACACATAAATTCATCAACCACAAAACAGAATAATCAAGTTAAGTACTTCATTATTATTTTGTTATCATTAAATCCAAATGGGTCAATACATAAATTTGCTAACATAATATTTAGCCCATATATATTGATCTAAAATCACATCTTTACCTAAAACTATCAATATAAGGAACAGAGGATTCCTTGTTCTTATGAAGCATATCGAACTCATCAAAAGTAACATCCTAATGATGACCTTTGTTGACTTCTATTCAGCACACCAAAGTCTATATCCCTTCGCACCAGAATCATAACCAAGAAAGATGCATTTCTTGGCTCTAGGTTTAAGTTTTCCTTCATTTACATGTGCATATGCAAGACAACCAAACACCCTAATAGCTAAATAATTTGAAGGATTACTTGATCAAACGTCTTCAGGGGTCTTACATTTTATAGTTGTGCAAGGACAACGATTCACCGAGAAATAAGTTGTGTTCACTGTTTTTGCCCAAAATTTCTTGCCCAAACCTGTATTTAAAAACATGTACCTGGCTTTCTCTATCAAGGTTTTGTTCATCCATTCTGTAACTCCATTCTGTTGCGGTGTTTTCGCAACTGTATGATGCCTAAAAATTCCTTCATTCATGCAGAAACCATTGAACTCAGTCTCATAAAACTCAAGGCTATTATCTGATCTAAACCTCTTAATCTGCTTTTCCTGTCTGCTTCTCACCCAAAGTCTTCCACTATTTGAAAGTCACAAAAACGTCATTCTTATGTTTCAAGAAGTAGACCTAAACCTTTTTGGAATAATCATCAATGAAGGTTAGCAAATAATGTGCACCTCCACCTTTGGAAGGAACCCGTGAAGGTCCCCAAATGTTTGAATGAATATAGTCCAAAGTCCCATTTATTTTATGAACCGCACTATTGAAACTAACTCGTTTCTGCTTCCCCAAGACACAATGCTCAAAAAAGTCCAGTTTTTCTATTTATTGTCCAAACAAAAGACCTCTCTTACTCAAAGCATCCTTGCCTTTTACACTCATATTGCCCAACCTGATGTTACAACCTGGTGGTGTCATTTGCAGTAACTGAAGAACAAATTGCATCCAAATCTGTAGTTATAGAACCCTCCAACTTATATAAAGTGTTGACCTTGATCCCTTTCATCAACATAGGAGAGCCTCTATTAATCTTCACAACTTCACCTTCAGCTGTGTACTTACACTCTCATCTAGTGTACCCAAAGATATGAGATTCTTCTTCAAACCTGAAGCATGTCTAACATCTGACAATGTGTTGATTATGCCATCATGCATCTTAATTTTAATTGTACCAATGCTAATTACTTTACATTTAGAATTATTTCCCATCAAAATAATTCCACCATCAAACTGTTCATATATAGAGAACTAATCATGAGTAGGACACATGATACGAACACCAAGAATCTTAAATCCAGTCACTGCTAAGTCTTTCTCTGTCAACGGCTAATAACAGAAAATCATCACTATCCACAGTAACACTAGCCTGAACAGGCTTTCTTGCCCCCTGATTCTGCTGGTTTTGCACATTTTGTCCACTATTAATTTGACCATGATTCTCTCCTATCCGTTCTTTATTTTTCAACTTCGGACAATTACGCTTTATATGCCATTTTGCATGACAATAGTCACAGTTAAAATTATTATTCTGAGATTTTGATCTCTGTGTACTACCACTTTTTGAACTTCTCTCAACTGACCTCCCTCTGGCAAATAATCCAACATCTTGATTATCACTTTTCCTAAAAGTCATCTCAGAATCTAATTTTTGTTTACTCATAAAATTTGTTTTAACATCCTCAATTGAGATAAATTCTCTACCATAGATCATAATGTCTCTAAAGTGCTTATATGCATGAGGTAATGAGACTAATAACAATAGGGCTTGATCTTCATCATCAATCTTAACATCAATATTCTGCAACTCAGTTACAATTGAATTAAACTTAGTGATATGAGATTTGACTTGAGTACCTTCTAACATATGCATGGTGTAAAGACGTTGTTTAAGTCTTAATCTATTGGTGAGAAACTTTTTCAAATAAAGATACTTTAATTTCTTCCACAAATTAGCAGTTGTAGTTTTCACTAACACCTCTTGCAACACATCATTCGAAAGGTAAAACTAATATAACACCCCCAAATCCGCATCCCTTTCACCTCGGGTTCGATGCGTCACAGTACTACACATCCATGAGTTATAACTAATAAATCCAACATTTATCTATAATATAATTGCTAAAAATACGATTTTATTTTAAAACTTTATAACATCTTTATCCCATAAATCGCAATCTTTACATAAACTTTATACAACTTAGATCACATAAATTATGATCAACTTTATTACAATAAGTATGAGTATATAAAACCTCACAGTAACATTATCTTCCTTTAATCTCCCATAACTTGTTACAGTACAATTATATGCACATGCAACCATTAACGTTTTCAACAAAACATAACCCTATAGATCACGTCAAAATACCACACCTATCCTGTCAGTAAAGTTTTTCTATCATAATCAACAACACTGTTTACCCCAAAAATATTACATTAGAATATATTAACTTTGTGAAGGTCAATCTGCATTCCTGTCCTTTGTTCCTGTATTGTAAACTTCTGATATTTCACACTTATCTAAAAGTGTTTGTTTTAAAGCAAGGGTGAACACGACAACTCAACAAGTTTAACAGTTATCACATAACACATAGCGTATGTATCATGCATGCTTTAACAATATATCAACATATGACATTTTATACATGTGGATGTACTACCACATAGATCATGATTGATATTATCATGTTGTTCATTTCACAAGTTATACAGTTCAGGAAAAAAAATAGTTAACTCAACTCATTAGTTGAACCACAACAATTCCTATCAAATTATAGCATAAAGGCACCTTAACACAAGTCTATTCTCAATCAAAAACTCCCACAACAATCACATTATTGCAAATGAAAATACACATTGATAACAATATATAGCTTATTTAGGAGTTCTAAGTTCTAAGAGTATACTTAACTTTTAATTTCTTGATGAACATCCTCGTTTGATCTTGAAGTGATCTCACTATCGGTAGGTTTGCTAAGATGAGAGGCCAACTGATGCCCCCCCCCCCCCCCTACAAGGTCCATTCCTTCCTTATTTTCTAGCGAGAAATCCTCCTGATTGTCACCCGTGTTTCTACCCGAATCCTTGTCCCAAAATGATGGTCCAACTGATTCGATTAGTATAATACAATTGAAAGGGGGTGGGCTGCTGATAAAGGAACGACAAGGCTTCCACCATTCTTTTGTTCATTTACTTGGGCTCCTTAAATTATTTTAACTTTGATCTTGGTTCCTTTACTCAATACATTGTCTTAATGGAACAACATATTTGACCACTATTAAAATTGCTCACACAAGATATTGGGCTGCTGTTTTAGGTGGTGATTTTGCCCATAATGGGGCTGCCGAAATTGGCCGAAACAGAGCAACAAGGTTGACCTCCATTCTCCTTAACATTAGTCAAATGGTTGGGTTTGAATTAAATTCTAACCTTGGTTTAGTCCATTTGATTAACCAATTAATTTGGGCTAAAATAATTCTTCGCTTAGCTAAAAATATAATACCATACATTGGGACTGACATAATTCAAACAATTGAACTTTGCACAATTTAAAATTAATTGGCCTACTTAGTTTACTATCATACAAGACTTTTACATTAATGGCTTAATTAATTCACCCATTGGTTAAAACATAAACTAACACCTTGGGCTTTGTTCAAAATTGACCTTGGCTTATTTAATTCACATAAACTTCTATTACAAATATAACATTAAGTTTCATAAGTCAAATTTGGGCTTACATTGTTAAAATGATATAAAACCCTTATCTTTCCAAATAAATAATTTGGGCCATCAAAATAATAATTTAATATTATTTTCTAACACATTAATTAAGTTATCACTTAATTAAATAAAGAAAATTAAATGATTTAGCCCATCAAGGCTAACATCCAACTAATTAAATAATTAACATATCTCAAATATAATTAAATTAATTAATTATATTCCAAAACTTTCATGGTCATTCCTTATTTAATTAATAATTAAATATCCATGTACTTAATTAAATAATTTATGCCATATTGCTTCCCTTTTCATTCCTTAAATAAATATACATTTAATTATGTATATAGTTTACACATCTCTTCACATGATTATATCACCCTAAAGGTTCCTTATAATACATAGATTAAGTAATAAAAGATGAACTAATAAAAAAATCCATCTTCTTACACATTTCATTTCTCCTAATTAGGTTTTAAATTTTGAACCTTAATTTTCTTTTAAAAATTATTTAAAAGAAATATTGTTAATATTCAGGTTATCACAACTGAATTGTCGAAAGTGTTTTATCATCCATAGCTTTCCATTATGACTCAAACATCTTACTAGCTTTCTTCGTCTCCTAATCCTTATCAAACATATCTACAAGTTTCACTGGATCACCTATAATGGCTTTCTTCAAGCATTGCTGTGTAAGAACAGCCTTCATCCAAACTTGCCAAAGACTAAAACTAATATTTCCATCAAATTTCATTGATGAAGTCGAACTCAATGCCATAGTATGGATCGAAAATAACCAGACTCTTGATACCAGTTTGTTATGACAAACTATGAAAAACACAATAAATCAACATAGAAAGATAAAGATAATAACACAAGATTTTACGTGGAAACCCAAATTGAAAAAAAAAATCACAGAGAAATGCAAAAGAAATCCACTAAATAATAATCTGAAGAATACAAGATAAAGAGTGAACTATGAGAATTGTTTTTGAATGTCGCTTCTTCAAAAACTTAACACCTATTTATAGGTCATAAGAAAATTCCATAACCAAATAGGATAAGGAATACTAACTATCCTATTTGGTTATGGAATCTTTTTTATGACCTATAAATAGGTGTTAAGTTTTTGGAGAAGAGATATTCAGAAACAATTCTCATAGTTTTCTCTTTATATTGCATTATTTAGATTATTATTTAGTTAATTTTTTTTGCTTTTACTCTGTGGTTTCTTCTCAATTTGGGTTTCCGTGGTAAAATCTTGTGTTATTATTTTTATCTTTCTGTGTTAATTTATTGTGTTTATCATAGTTTGTTATAACAAAAATAGTTGCACAAAAATAACATAAGAGAATTTTAAGGAATTTAATTTGTGAAAGAAGGGAGAATTCTTGTAAAACGAGGCAAGACAAAGCAAGGCATGGGGTATTTATTTGGGTGAGGGTTGGGTATGTGGGAGAAAAACACATTGAGGAGACAAGTATGGGGAATGGTCCCCTACAGGACGAAGCCACATTGAGGTTAATGGGGTCAATTGACTTCACTGGAAAAAAAATTATTTTATAATATAAAATAAATTAAGAAAAAATAATACATAAATTGATTCTACTAAAATTTTATAAAGTTTCAATGTATGGGGACAAAATAAATTTCTTATAACTTTTTTCAATCCCACATCACTCATACTCTTTTATATTTGCATCTTCTACTAATATTCTTAAAATAAACAATAATTTATATTATATTATTTTTTTAAATAATTAAAAAATTAAATACTTATAAACAAATTTATTATTAGAAAAACTTATTAAGGGTCAATAGAGTGTATATAAAAAAAATTACACAACACAAACTTTAACTTTACCGAAGGCTATTGACCCGAGTGATATTACCCAACTCATGGTATCTATGAGATTAGGGATTCGATTCTTGGCAAAGCCAAGGTGGGTGAGTGTATGGATGTTTTGGTGTGTGAGTCAAATTAGCAACAACAAAAAAAGTGTATGTAATAGCAACCGAAAGGTGTAAAATTATTTTTTTTAAATTGACTTGAAGGAAGCGCCAAATTATTTATAATTTCACAATATTTTAACCTCACGGTATAAAAATTCTAACTTCGTCCATGATCTCTCGAATACTCGTCCTGTTGCCAGATCTACCAAATAGAAAGCTTTTATAAAAATGACTCTCTACTGGAATTGTGGGTATGTATAGTTATGAGATGCCAATTTCCAAATTCATAATCTCATTCACCAATATGGTAAAGGTTATCGACAGAATAGATAATTTAGGATAAACTATATGCTATTACTGATAGCAAATCATTGTTTAGCAGAAAAGGCTAAAAAGTAAGTAAAAAATCAAATTAATTAATAAAACAAAACAAGAACCACGTTGTGGCGATACAATATTGATATTGCAAGAGTTAATAAGATGTCCTGAAAGAGGAAACTCAAAAAGAGGTTAAAAGAAAGTTAAATTTAGATGTTTAAAGAAACAAAATCAGGTGTTAACAGCAATGAAGAAGGATGTTACGCTTAGCAGTGTCCTGAAAAAGTAAATGAAACAAAGAAAATAATAACACGAATCGAGAAACAAAAGTTAGACATTATGTATGGAGAATAAACATATGATATAAAAGAAATATCATAAGAAGTTAATAGTGAGGATGAATAGGAAGAATATATATATATATATATATATATATATAGATTTTCTTAGAATGTGCTCTTAGGGTACATTTTAAGCGCGAAATTCAATGTATAATATTATTTGTTTATGTATTTGCACTGAATTCAATGCATAAAAAAATAATATACTAGTAGACCTCATGTATTGAATTCAGTGCAAATATATAGAGAAATAATATTTAGTGGGGTCTATCTTTTGTTTTCCGCGCTTAATGTGTGCCTTTAGAACACACATTAAGCGGACCCTATATATATATATATAATTGTTTATTTTTAAGTTGGGTGAAAGGACAGAACTTAATTTGACCCTATATAAGAACTAAATCCCCTATGTCCTTGCAAACCACCAAAATTTTAGGGTATGAGATGAGAACTACTAGACTAGAGCTCAATTAGCAAGTCTACCGGTTCAACACATACAAATGTACCAAATCTACCAAAACAAATCCATTTAACAAGTTTAAAAGAAGGTGAAAAATCCCAGGAACTAAATCAAAAGTATAATCTAGTAAATTGAAAACCGTCATAATATCATAGCAATGAGCTCAACAAGATAAGTAAGAAATTAATAAGTTCATACCCTAAAAAGAAAATTAATATACTAACAAGTTTCATGAATGATTTGCTTCTCGAACTCACAGATCCAATTCATTGCAACCTAAAGCCTTCTTTATCTTCTGAGTAGCAGCTCGGGTAACAGCTTTAATAGTTTCAGCTGACTGTTCGTCTATCCGATTCGAGGGACGCCAATTAGTGCTTGGTATGCCATTGCGGTAAGTGAATAGTTGGAGCCTATGATATTACTGGTGCTGATGTGGCTACTTGCAAGTTCGAAATAACTGTCTCGAGAAACTAGGAAGCCTGATGGAAGTATGTTTGGTGAGTGCTTATGGCCTATGCGTATTTTCCTATTTAGTTTTTCCAGTTCAATTGGGGCATAAACCTGCAAGGATCCTGTTGGTTTGTAATATTCATAGACGCAATCAAATTGCATAAAATAGCGGAAGTATGGTAAAATCAAATTTTAAAAATTTACAAACCATAATCCAGGATCGACCTTTATGCGCAATTATTAATTAATAAAGAAGAAGTTAGAGATATACCCTTGTAGAACTCAAAGCTTCAACGGGTACAAGTTCACCTCCAAATCCTTCGCGTTCTTCTTGAATTTCACCGATTAGATTCCAATGATCAATGTTAGCCACCCAAGTGTTTGGCCTCTAGAGGTGATCCACCAAGGAATAATAATAATTCAAAAAGTGGGTGATGGCAAACCCTAGTTTTCTCTCTCTAGAGAATATGTAAGTACTCTTCCAAAACTTGTGGAAGTGTATGTGTGTAACCTTAATCCATAATAAGACTTCTCTTATTTATAGATTTAGTAAACCCTCCTAACACCTTTAGGAATAAGGTTTTTAATTAAACTCCTAATCTAATTAGGAACTTAATTGATTTAATATAATAATTATAATTCCTAAACTATTTAGAAACTTAATTATTAATTATGAGAGTACACTTATTAATTAATTCCTAAACCATTTAGGAACTAAATAATAATGATAATAGTAATAATAATAATAATAAGACTCCTCTTATTAATTTATAATTAGTATTTCCAAAATACTAAATAATAAATATTAAGCTATTTAATTTATTCTATCCACATAGTATAAATTAAATATACTTAATTCATTATTACAATTATACCATTTACTTCTTAAATAATTATTTTCCTTTTGCGGTGTGACCCTTTAGGTTCTCCATATTAAACCGGTTATAGAATAAATTAATTAGAACTATTCTAATCTTATTTATATAAATAAATTAAACTATTTAATTTATTTAAATAAATAATATTTATTCCATAATAAGGGTAAGCCCCCTTAGCGATCAACGACTTTCCAGATAATATAGATTTCAACATTTAATCACAAAAGAACCTATTCAGCGAATAGTTACCGTACAATTCAATCCTTCTACCTCACAACGTCCCAATCAAATATAAGACATGGTATAACTGTCAAGTCTTATTTTATTTGATTATATGCATTTCGATCCTTAAATGAATAACTCTAATTAATGTAAATTAGAAACTACTTTCTAATTTTCATTCTGCCTTGGCCAAGGACTACTGAGTTGTCATTTATCGAATCGCATAGGACATTCTCTTCTTTTACTAGAAGTGGTAGATTCTTTGTTGATCATTCACCTATCTCCATGTATGACTTATTATATCCGATCATACCCTTTGATACACCCTAAAGGTTTTAAGGAATATGTCAAAATATAATTCATCATACACAAGATACTATGATGATCTCAAGTCCAAGGATCACTTGTACTACTATCACAAAAGGAACTCCTATTGACAGGCAAGTAAGACTCCATTAGGTGTTCCTTGAGCGAGTCACGTTCAGTGAACTTATTCTCTAATAAGCACATACATACTTGCTTTAGTGTCTCTACACAAATGATTATGAGATCAATCATCCTCTTCATAAGAGCAAGCATAGTACGTACCAATCTATCCGGATCTACTAATCCCCTTTTTAGTGATCCAACGATTAGGAACAATTTTAGTTTTGAGCTATCTTGAATTTAGATCTCATTAGCATAATCCTCATCATGGTTCTAAAAGCATTGCTCAAAAACTATGGGTTTATCCATTTGATTAATTCAAGTAATTAATCATGAATAAAGAAATGTCTTGATTCTTTTATTAATAAACGAACAAGATTACAAAGTATATGCTTATCACATCAAATATGATTGGCTTGAGGGCATACTACTTTCAATCTCCCACTTGCACTAAAGCCAATCGCCCTTTGGTATCCCTATACCATTCTTCTCTAAGTGGGGTACAAATTGCTTAGTAAATGCTTTAGTTAATGGATCTGTAATGTTGTTCTAAGAGCATGCCATCTTTATGGTGTCGTCTCCTTTTCAATGATTTATCTAATCATATGAAAGTGCTGCAACATATGTTTGGATTTCAGATGACACCTAGGTTCTTTGGCAAATTAAACTCCTTTAATGCTAGGAACCATTATAAGTTCTGTAATGAACTTGTTGAACCAAACAATCACCTTTGCAGCTTCACTTATAGTTATTTACTATGTCTTTGTCATTAAATTAGCAACTCCTTGCTGTTTGAAACTTTTCAACTCACTGCAGCACCGTTCAAGGTAATCATATTACCTGAAACGGGATATGCTGTTATCTTGGTTAGTCTGAACAAACTTGAGTTTGTTAAGCCCTCTAGTTTTATATCAGACTCATCATTAGAAACTCTTTTCTAATATTCTTCTCCAGAAATGAACTGATATCTGCTTATCATGCATAAGCAATATCAAGTTAAGTACATATCATCCCGTACATGATAGATCCTATTGCTGAGGCATAAGGAGTCTTACTCATACGGTCTCTCTCTTGGAACCTACTTCTTCGAGAGATATATTCCAGAACCCATCGACATGAGCCCTTTCTTGGAATCTTTCATGCTAAACTTCTTTAGCATAGAATCAATGTACGTTCCTTGGGATAAGCCAAACATCCTTTTAGATCTATCTCTATAGATCTTTAAAATATAGGATGTTTCTCCCAAGTCCTTCATGGAGAAGTGTTTAGACAACCACATCTTTACTGATTGTAGCATCGGTATGTCATTCCTTATCAGTATTATATCACCATATAATACTAGGAATGTCACAGTGCTCCCACTAACCTTTGTACACATTTGGTTCATCATCGTTTTTGATAAAATCAAACTCCTTTGATTGTCTCATCAAAACGAATGTTCCATTTTCGAGAAACTTGTTTCAATCCATAATTGAATCGTTGTAACTTACATACTTGATTTATTCCATCTATATGGAGACAAATCCTCTTGGTTGTATCATACATACATCCTTTTGTATAATAAATTACAACTGCAAGTAAAATCCGAATTGACATTTGCATTTTCACTAGTGAAAATTTTCATTATAGTCAACTCATTGACCTTATTTGAAATCTTTTTACCACTAGTCAGGTCTTATAAGTCTCTACCTTGCCATCTGCTTTAGTGTTTCTCCAAAGACCCATTTCAGATTTTATGATCAGCAATCAATTCTCTTGAGTATCTAATACTCATACGTCATCGTATGTAACTGGATCATCATCTACTATGATGCGTACCTCATCATCATCATCTATGATGAATCCATACCTTTAGGTATCTTTAGTACTAAACCAGATTTACGACTTGGTTGTGGTACAATAGGTTTATCTACTTATACAGATTCCTTCACTTAATCTGTAGTGTTTTGTGGTTCTTAAACTTCTTCAAGATCTATTTTACTCCCACTAACCCTTTAAGGAAAAAACTTCTTTTCTTATAAGGCCGTGTGTTTCAACAAACACCTTTTAGTTAGTCGGATTATAGAAGTGATACCCTAAACTTTCTTTAGGATATCCCACAAGTTTACACTTATCAGATCTTGTCCCAAACTTATCATTGTCAAACATTTTTGACATAAGCTGGACAATCCAAATCTTAACATACTTAAGACTTGGTTTTCTCCCTATCCATGACTCATATGAAGTCTTGAGGAGGAAATAAGAAGGTATCTAATTTAGTAGATATGCGATCGTTTCTAAGGTATAACCCTAGAAGGATACTGGAAGATTGGTATAACCCATCATGGATCATCACCATGTCCATTGTGAGATAATACCATTTTGCTTAAGATGATCTAGAAACTTATTGCTTAAGTATTCCCTTCTCGATCTAATCGAAGAACTTTAATACTTTTGGCCTTTAGTTTCTATACTTCATTTTTTTGAATTCTTTGAACGTTTCAAACGATTCGGATTTGTATTTCATCAAATACATAAATCGAAATCTAGAATCATCAATGAAAATAATGAATGAATACCCTCCTCTTGCATTTGTTATCATAGGTCCCACACACGACTGTGTGTACCATCTCTAACAACTCCGTAACTCGCTCTCCATGTTCACTAAATGAAGATTTAGTCATCTTTTCCATGATACAAGATTCACAAGTTGTATTTGATTCATAATCAAAAGGCTCTAAAAACCTATCTTTATACAACTTGTTTAGTCCTGTTTCATCAACATGACCGAGTTAACAGTATTGCATGAAGGTATGATCCATATCATCTCTTTGTCATTAGTTTGTTCAATTTTAAAATACTTTCATGTATGTCAAGTTTACAAAGTCCATCAAGTAATCAACATAGTAACATCTTACTAACTAAATGGACTTGCCTGTAGGCAATGCTAAACTATAAGTTCCTGTGATTAATGCAGCAACATTTTGCTCCATTCCCCACGCACATGATTACTTATCTTTAGTTCAGCTTTCTACTTCTGCCTAGTCTCTACAACGGTTTGCATATTTGAGACCTCCAGCCGGTATCTAATACCTAAGTAGAAACTTGATTTATAGAAAGTTCTATTTCATTATGAACAAATCTATATCTGTAGCTGAAGTTTCACTAAACTTCTTCTACTTAACTATTGCAACTCTCTTGCAGTTGTTCTTCCAATGTCCCAGCTTATCGCAATGAAAGCAAACTCATTTGCATTCGGGATCACTTTTATTCATGTCCTTCGTTTAGCCTTTCTATTGTCTTCTATCTTTTCTGACTCCTCAGAAACACCTTTGGCCATCTTCTTCAATTTAGAAGATTCATCTACTAGTAAGACTTGGTCTTTCTTGGAAGGAAAGTGACTCTCAACTTATTCAACATATTTAAGCAAATCAGGTAAACTGACTTCAAGCTTATTAATGTTAAAGTTCACAACAATTTGTGAAAGGGAGTCAGCGAGTGACTGCAAGATCGAATCTTGACTCAACTCTCCATCTTTGACAAAACCTAGGTGTCCTAATTGATCAATCGGATTAATCATCTTTAGGATACGTGTCTTTACTATAGTGCCATTGGTTATTATAGATTGGAAGAGCTCATTAGATATCTTATATCTAGTTGACCTACTTTGCTCACCAAACAACTATTGAATGTACAACAATATAGTAGGTGCATCCATTTTCTCGTGTTGACGCTGTAACTCGATACTTATGGATGCGAGCATGATGCATTGAGCCACCTTTGCATCATCTTGCCATTTCTTAAAATAACAATATCTTCCTCATAGGCTTAGTCTGCAACGTTTGCAAGGATAGACAAATTTAGGACATTTTGCTAGTTTTTCAACATTGAGAACTATTCTCAAATTTTTTTAATCAATCCGAACAATTCGGTTCGATTAATTGTTAGCATCTAATATGCTATGCAGTGTTAGTGAATTAAACATAGAAATATTCTTTAAGTGAATTAATAACAACATTAACATGCATTCATTTTATTAATCACCGAGTTAATTAGGTCTTTATTTAAAATGGTGTCTCCCACTATTTTTCATCAAACTATATTACCCTCCTTATATAGTTCGGCAAATCTAATTAAAAACTTGTTAGCGAGAATAAGGATCCTATTTCAAATGTATATAGCCTTGTGTGTGCACAACAAACTATATATAAATAAATAGGTAGACAACTTTTGTCAATTACATCAACATGTAACTCCTTGTATTTTGCCTCTTAGATTATTATGATCATGTGTGTGCACATCCAAATCAAAATTATCTAAGTTAAGTCAGACCTAGCACTTCTATATAAGTGAAGAGAAAAATACTGCCCTTGTGTGTGCACAACAAAACAGTAATGTTCAATTCCTTATAAGCATCAAATGTGATAAAACAACATCTCAAATGATCGATATAAGCCTTGTGTGTGCACAACAAACGTATATTGATTATTTGATACTCTATCGTTTAATCATGCTAGAAGGCGACGTTCGATATTCCAAATATCTTTGAACGTTACAACTTAATATTTTAGTAGTAGAATAAATAAATTAGAACCATTCTAATTTTATTTAATTGAATTAAACTCATTTTAATTCATGAATTAAACATTTTAATTCATTTTATAAATAAAATTTATTCTACATTTTGAGGGGTTTATTAATATTAATTGTTTCATCTTATTTAGCGCGCATGCACATATATATATAAAATACGCGTCATATTATTTAACATGCGAATCATGTTTGGATAATATATAATATATATAATTAACATGCACATATAGAATACTATATTCTACTTGGATTGATTATGGACTTTTATTCTAGTTTGGTTCACTAGAGCCACCAAGTGAACCAAAAGGTCAAACCTAGGGTGCAAGAATAAATTAAATTAAATATAACTATTACATTTAAATTTTGGGCTCCATTACAAATGAGTCTTCATGCGCTCCTTGCTCCTTTGCTCCAATTCTTCAAAATAATTCTAACTAATCATATTACAAATTATTTATAATAAATAAGAAACCTTGATCAACAGTCAAGGGGAAGTACATAGGAGGGAGATAGAATTATACATAAGAAAAATTAGAAAGACGAGGTACGCAGACCCCATTTATAAAACCCATTCATTCATGCATCCATTTAAAATTAAATCCAATCACATTGGTCAAATAGTCCATAATTAATCCCATTTATTGTCATATATATCAACATATATATCAATAAATAATATTCATCGCATGAATTAAATAAAACATTCCATATATGTATTGGTATCATTTAATGGGCAATTAAAGTTGCATGAAATCTAATTTCATGTTTAAAATAAACTTTTTATTTTAATTATAAAATTATTTAAAAATAAACTATTTATTTTTATTATTTTAAAATTACCCAAAATAAACTCTTTTATTTTGAAATTTTAAAATCTGTATAAAAATTACCAAACTATTTGGTTAATTAATATATATTATAAATATATCATATATATTAATAATATATAATAATCATTAGTGTGTATATATATATATATATACCCAAACCGAAAATGGTGGCTGCTATTTTGAATTCCAAAACCGTGTGTATATTTATATATATACTAAATCCGAAAGTCAGCAGCTTTCTTTGCTTTATTTGGTAAAATGACTCTTATTTCGGGACAAGGATATCAATATATCATATATATATATAAAAGTGCTGCTTTGTTGCTTTAACAATCCAAATCACCGAAAGGTCCGAAACATGCCATGCCTTTTGCTTGCAGCTGCTTTGTTGCTACATATATAAAATAAAACTATTGCTGCAAGTTTCGGTCAAAATCTGTGGGCTGCTTTAACAATAATACACCATGGGCTGCTTTGATAAAACCGAGCTTGCTTGTTAATACCAAAACCGAGCATACTTGTTTACTATATATATATAATATATATCAATTACCGAAAGCTTCACTATTTCGGCTTGTATTACCGAATATGAAAAGCAACAAAATAAATTCACTGTTTCGGCTTTTAATAACCAATTTCGGTATTTAAAAAAAAAAAAATTTATATAATAAATTATGCCCAATAAATTGTTATAAACAAATACATATACACATATGGAATTAAAACAATTAATAATTCGCATAAAGTTTGGCTCTGATGCCACTGTTAGTTTGTAATATTCATAGACGCAATCAAATTGCATAAAATAGCGGAAGTATGGTAAAATCAAATTTTAAAAATTTACAAACCATAATCCAGGATCGACCTTTATGCGCAATTATTAATTAATAAAGAAGAAGTTAGAGATATACCCTTGTAGAACTCAAAGCTTCAACGGGTACAAGTTCACCTCCAAATCCTTCGCGTTCTTCTTGAATTTCACCGATTAGATTCCAATGATCAATGTTAGCCACCCAAGTGTTTGGCCTCTAGAGGTGATCCACCAAGGAATAATAATAATTCAAAAAGTGGGTGATGGCAAACCCTAGTTTTCTCTCTCTAGAGAATATGTGAGTACTCTCCCAAAACTTGTGGAAGTGTATGTGTGTAACCTTAATCCATAATAAGACTTCTCTTATTTATAGATTTAGTAAACCCTCCTAACACCTTTAGGAATAGGGTTTTTAATTAAACTCCTAATCTAATTAGGAACTTAATTGATTTAATATAATAATTATAATTCCTAAACTATTTAGAAACTTAATTATTAATTATGAGAGTACTCTTATTAATTAATTCCTAAATCATTTAGGAACTAAATAATAATGATAATAGTAATAATAATAATAATAAGACTCCTCTTATTAATTTATAATTAGTATTTTCAAAATACTAAATAATAAATATTAAGCTATTTAATTTATTCTATCCACATAGTATAAATTAAATATACTTAATTCATTATTACAATTATACCATTTACTTCTTAAATAATTATTTTCCTTTTGCGGTGTGACCCTTTAGGTTCTCCATATTAAACCGGTTATAGAATAAATTAATTAGAACTATTCTAATCTTATTTATATAAATAAATTAAACTATTTAATTTATTTAAATAAATAATATTTATTCCATAATAAGGGTAAGCCCCCTTAGCGATCAACGATTTTCCAGATAATATAGATTTTAACATTTAATCACAAAAGAACCTATTCAGCGAATAGTTACCGTACAATTCAATCCTTCTACCTCACAACGTCCCAATCAAATATAAGACATGGTATAACTGTCAAGTCTTATTTTATTTGATTATATGCATTTCGATCCTTAAATGAATAACTCTAATTAATGTAAATTAGAAACTACTTTCTAATTTTCATTCTGCCTTGGCCAAGGACTACTGAGTTGTCATTTATCGAATCGCATAGGACATTCTCTTCTTTTACTAGAAGTGGTAGATTCTTTGTTGATCATTCACCTATCTCCATGTATGACTTATTATATCCGATCATACCCTTTGATACACCCTAAAGGTTTTAAGGAATATGTCAAAATATAATTCATCATACACAAGATACTATGATGATCTCAAGTCCAAGGATCACTTGTACTACTATCACAAAAGGAACTCCTATTGACAGGCAAGTAAGACTCCATTAGGTGTTCCTTGAGCGAGTCACGTTCAGTGAACTTATTCTCTAATAAGCACCTACATACTTGCTTTAGTGTCTCTACACAAATGATTATGAGATCAATCATCCTCTTCATAAGAGCAAGCATAGTACGTACCAATCTATCCGGATCTACTAATCCCCTTTTTAGTGATCCAACGATTAGGAACAATTTTAGTTTTGAGTTATCTTGAATTTAGATCTCATTAGCATGATCCTCATCATGGTTCTAAAAGCATTGCTCAAAAACTATGGGTTTATCCATTTGATTAATTCAAGTAATTAATCATGAATAAAGAAATGTCTTGATTCTTTTATTAATAAACGAACAAGATTACAAAGTATATGCTTATCACATCAAATGTGATTGGCTTGAGGGCATACTACTTTCAGATCCCAGAGGACCAATGTAGGTTTCTTGAAGCATGGTAAAATTGGGCTCATCAAGCATGTGAGGCTGTAAAAAAAAAGTGTTAAGAGTATTTGGCAAATACGAAAATCAACGAAGGAAATTAAAAACAGGAACACAAGATTTTTACATGGAAAAGCCAAATCTAAAAAATCACAGGAGAGATAAAACTGTATCAAAGTGTGAAAAATACAATCTATGAAGAGAAATCTCACACCCAAAACCTGTATATACCTAAATTGATTCTCTCTCTTACGGCGGTAAAATAGGGAATAGTGTCGAACTCATTATCTTCCATAAATAGGGAAGCTTGGCGAGATGAACGAATAAAAACCAAGAGAAGGGTGAACCTGAAAGCCCATTAGCATTCGTGAAGGAGCGAAGCTCATCCTTATAGAAGTGGGGAAGACGACCGCCCTCAGGAACTGTAGTGTAGGGACGAGTAATGAAAGAGGAAAAGTCATCAATATAAAGGCGCAAGTCCGAAGAAGCTCGATGATCAATCTAGCGAGAAGTGCGCAAAGCAATATTGTCTGATACAAAAGGTCGAAAAGGTTTCTTCTTCTTGGTACGATGGAGCAAAGAAGAATTGCCCTGAAAATGTTCAGACAAAAAGATCTAAAGAAAAGAGGCTGGAACGAAGCAATTTATATCGAACCTGAGAAGAAATTGAAGTATGAATAAGCGTGAAGTAAACAACGAAAGAAGAAACACCAAGAAATAGATGGAGTAAAAGATTGAATACGTCCCAATATAGATTCCCTCATGGCTAGAACGGCCTCGTTGAGGCATTGATACAAAGTCCCTAAGAAGAGAGGAGCCAAGGGAACTTGAAGTCCACGAGCTAATTGGGTAGCCAAACTAAATATACGAGTTGAAGGCCATCCACTGGAGAGCCCGAAAAGATGAAACAGGACAACCACATGGTTAGATATAGGCAGCCAACGAAAAAGGGCACCTTTCGCCGCGAAAGGTGAGAACCGAGTCACTGTATACGGAGCTGTCGAAGTTAGTGGGTTTGTAATCTCGGTAGAAGTAGCGGATCTAAGAAAGCCAGGAGGTCTTCATACGAAGGGGCATTCCAAAATTCAGAAGGAGGTTATTGTCTTGATACCGTGAAGTAAGTACAAAAGCTTTTTTGAAAGCCTTCGTTAAATATGTTACATACACGACATCTCTGGAAGATAAGATGGAAGGCCCACAAGAAATCGAAGCGGCAATGGGAATACTATGAAATACGAAGAAAAAGTGGTGAACAAATAGCCCAAGAGATAAAGCATTTGTAAGAGAAAAAGTAACAATATACGGCAAGGTATTCGCTAAAAACATGATTTTAAAAATCGAACCAAAACGGCCGTCCGATTGGTAAAAATCAGAACCGGTTGACACTCCAATACTGTTTGGCCCAAAAAATCGATTTTGACGTGACCTGGTCAAAATTCGGTTGGTTCAACCGGTAAAACCAATTGAATTGACCCGGTAAACCAGTTTTAAAGTATTTTTTAGTATTGTTTTGTACAAAAATATTTTTATTTTTAAAATTAAATATTTTTAATAATATTGTAACATAATTTTACTGTATTTTAACTAACAAAAAATTAGATTTTTAAAATTTTATTAATTATTAATACTATATTTTTTTATGTATTTATGATGTCATTTGGTCAATAACGGTTCGACCACTAATTGAACTAATGATTCATCCATCCGATACTCTTTTCGGTTCGATGACCGGTCGAAGTCTGAAAACCTTGGCTAAAACAAAGCAAGAGAAACTCACTAGTAAATGGCCAGGACATCTTTGAGAGTAGGGGTGGACTTTCCCCAAGTGGTAGAAAAAATACTAGTGGAAGAACACCACTTTGTTAGAAACTAACAAAGTTATAGCATTAGTGTCCTTGTTGATACAAAGATCTTGACAGAGATGGATATAACGTAAAATGTCAGCATCCCGCAGCATGTTCACGTGCTCAGAGTCCCTAAGAATGACATCAATCCAGTGTTTCCACCCTTAGATATGGAACGGGGAGTCGGATAAAAAGCAAACTGGACTAAAAGGATATTCCATTTTCTCGATGCAAATTTGGAAAATGTTGTGGGACGGGGAAAAGCTGTCACAAGTCTCATGTGGGAGCATACAAGAATAAGCCATCTTCGAATGGAGGAGGGAAGGTATGACAATCAAAGTCCTCAACACGATCCCAAAAGACGTCGGAAGATCCAAAAAAAGGAGTTTTACCCCACTTTGACAAAGGAATAACCTCTTTCAAAGTGGTCTTTTGATCGGCCGAATGAACATTAGAATCGCCCTACGAAAATATACATATACCATAAAAACATGGTGATTAAAGGGTGAATTTTTACCCAAGGCTCAATTTTTACCATGATTCGTGAAAAACGAATGGTGTATCCAAGTTTTTAACGAAAAGGGTGTCCTGAAAATATGATCTTTCTTCAAAAAAATTCGAAAAAAAAGTCTAAAAACTAATCAAGATGATTTGGCCCGGAAAAGAAAGGTTAAGGTCACCTAAAAATGACAAACAAAGAAAAAGAATTCAAGTGAAAAAAAAAACTATACGATTGAATGAGAGAAGGAGAAGAAGAAAAATTTGAAGGAGGCCTTGAAACCCCCGAGGGTTCGGCCACCTAGGGGAAAGTCTCCTCTCACCTTTTGTTTCTCTTGGCTTTGTGTTTAGCTTCGACACTCCTTTCTAGAGAGAAAATCCAAGGAAGAAGAATCTATGTGAAAACTTGAAAGAATGAAGAACATAGAAAACTTGGAATGAATAAATAATATTCCAAGTATGTTTGGG
Organism: Hedera helix; assembly: GCA_947179155.2. NCBI lineage: Eukaryota > Viridiplantae > Streptophyta > Magnoliopsida > Apiales > Araliaceae > Hedera > Hedera helix. The sequence continues at coordinate 10,262,165 of OX359270.1, read as the reverse complement.
AGAATTATGAGAGAAAAGATTCAATTCCTGAAACTAAATGGATTTGATTCAATTTCTAAAATTAAAAAAAAAAATTGATTTGATTTCCTTAAATATAGATAAGAAATATATGATTTCCTTAAATCTAGATAGTAAAGATTTGATTTGATTTGGGTTAAAAAAACTGATTTAGTTTCCAAAAAATTAAGGAAAGAAAGATTGAATTTTATTTCTAAAAATCAAACAAGGAAAGATTTGAGGAGAGCCTCCTGAGGGTTCGACCCCTAGGGTTCAGCTCCCTGAGGGTTCGACCCCTAGGAGCTTTTTCTCTAATTTTTTTAGCTTTGTTTTGACAATTACTTAAAAGTTAATCTAGAATTTGTATTTTGAAGCCTTGTGCACACTCGACACTCACGAAAGAAGTCATGACTCACGTGCAGAGGGCAAATGTAGCCCATGTATAAATTAGGGGCACATGCGAAAGAAACGACTAGAAGAAACCACGTGTGACCCAAAGAATTAAATAAAGACAAAAAAAAAACAGGGAAAACGGACAAGGGAGGGAAAAAACCCTAGGGCTTGGTCCCCCCTAAGGTTCAACCACCCTAGGGTTTGGCTATCCTCTATGGTTTGCCCCCCCCCCCCCCCCCCCCTTAGGGGCACACTCCATTTTGAGCTTCAAAATGGTCATCGATTGGACTTTGGTCAGTGCAATGATAAAACGAAGTGATTAAAGCCAAGAAAAAGAGGTGAAGAGTACATAGAGATTTAGGAATGATTCCCCCCAAATCCTTCGGGACACGAAAAGCTACTCAAAGGACATGAAAAGGGCGAAATAAGCAAGAGAGAACAAAGAGAATTGGATAGGGCAAGGGTTTCGGCCCTCCCAAGGGTTCAGCCACCCTAGGGTTCCATCGAGGTTTCTCTTGAAAATCTTTATCAATATGTCTTTGGATCGATGCACGTTAATGAAGATGGAATGGAAGGAAAATTGAAATTTGGTCAACGGGACAATGATCAGAATCCAAGATTGAAGGGGCCTTCGTAAGTCCCTAGGCAGAAGACTTAGGGAGACAACTTTGAATGAGAATTGGTTGAGGGATTTGGATTGACGACTAAAAGAATGGGACGACCTAGGCATCACTTTTTGGCAACAAAAGGCATTTTTGGTATTTGATTGGAAGTCCCATGTCAGGCACGTGACCAGTCATGTGACCACTTACCAAACATGCTACCTCTATAAATAGTCCCCTCATTTTAGAGAAAATGACTTTTAATTCTTCCTACACTCTAAGGCACAAGAAGGCTCTCTAAGAGTTCTGTCAAATGTTGCCTTGGTGATTGTCTACCTGTTCTTCTCCCATCTACAAACCTTCAATCATTCACATACTCTTTGTGAATTTCTTACCTCATCCAATTTGAAATCCTAATAGAGTGAAGTACGATTTTCTCGCCTACTCACAGTAAAAGCTAAAAAATAAGAAAAAAATAAAAATTAATTAGTGAAACAAAACAAGGACCACGTTGTGGCGATACAATATTGATATTGCAAAGGTTAAGATGTCCTGAAAGAAGGGAACTCAAAAGGAGGTTAAAAGAAAGTTCAATTTAGATGTTTTATTTGTAATAAAGAATGTTATTACACTTAGGAGTGTCCTAAAAAAGGAAATGGAACAAAGAAAATAATAACATAAATCGAGAAACAAGAGTTAGAAATTATGTATGAAGAATAAATTTATGATATAAAAGAAATATCATATGAAGTTAATAGTGAGGATGAATCGGAAGAATATATATATATATATATATATATATATATATATATATATATATATATATAATTTTTTATTTTCAAGTTGGGTGAAAGGACATAGAACTTAATTTGAACCTATAAAAACTGAATCCCGTGTCCTTGCAGACCACCTAATTGTTAGGATATGAGATGAGTACCACTAGACTAGAGCTCAATCATATTGCTAGCAAGTCCTCCAGTTCGACACATACAAATGTAACAAATCAACCAAAACAAATCCATGTAACAAGTTTAAAAGAAGCTGAAAAATCCCAGCAACTAAATCAAAAGTATAAACTAGTAAACTGAAAACCGTCATAATATCATAGCGATGAGCTCAACTAGGAAAGCAGGAACCTAATAAGTTCATACCCCAAAAGAAAATTAATATCCTCACAATTTTCACAAATAATTTGCCTCTCGAACTCACGGATCCAATTCATCACAACCTAAAGCCTTCTTTATCTTCTGAGTAGCAGCTCGGGTAACAGCTTTGATAGTTGCAACTGACTGCCCGTCTATCGGATTTGAGGGGTCGCCAATCAGTACTTGGTATGCCATTGTAGTAAGTGAACAGTTGGAGCCTATGATATTACTGGTGCTTATGTGGCTGCTAGCAGGTCCGAAATAACCGTCTCGGGAAACTAGGAAGCCTGATGGAAGTAAGTTAGGCGAGTGTTCCTGGCCTGTGCTTATTTCCCTTTTAAGGATTTCCAGATCAATTGGGGCATAAACCTGTAAGGATCCCAGAGGGCCAATGAAGGTTTCTTCAAGCATAGCAAAATTGGGCTCATCAGGCATGTTAGGCTGAAAAAAGAAAAGTATGTGACTATTTGGCAAATATGGAAATCAACGAAGAAATTAAAACAAGAACACAAGATTTTTATGTGGAAAATCCAAATCTAAAAAATCACGAGAAATAAAACTGTATCAAAGTTTGAAAAATACAATTTATGAGGAGAACTCTCACACCCAAAACGTGAATATACCTAAATTGATTATATCTCTTAAGGCGGCAAAAAACTAAGAAAGAGAAAATATACCGAAATCTCATCTACAATAACACATATATAGCCGGGAGAAAAATATAATGGACCCAAATAACATAACAGATCTATACCGCGGGGACTTCGCCGCTACACCCTTTTAAAGGATTAGTAGTGGGCTATTAACTTTGGCTTATCGGCCTCAATCCTGTGTTATCATCACTAAACCTCATTTTTTCAATAAATAAAAAGTAATGCTAGGTAACTAAACAAAACCTGACATTACCTAGACAAAGCATGATGGATTATGTAATGGATTGTACACAATCCATCATACGTTGTTTACTAACCTAACATTTTTCATAAATAAATTTGTGAATAACAACTACAGTTGTCTATATTATCTACAAATAAAGGAGTGAGTATATAACCTGGAGGATTGATATGCAATTTCCATGTTGAGTTCCACACGATATATTCATTGTCTCTTGCAAAGTTTTTCCACCAGAGAGCACATCCCACTATTTAAAAAAAGAACATAAAAAAGTAAAACACTACACTTAATAATTTCCCTCAACATGAATGAAAGGTTTATATTAATATATATCAAATGCAAGAGTTATCAATATTAATATCAAATGAAAACGTTAATATTAAAATTAATATCAAATGAAAAGTTAATACTAATATTACTATTAAAAATAAGTATCAATAAATTTATTTTTACCTCAGGCCGCCTTTCTCTATTCATCAAGAAATTAAATACTGTTTGAAATGATTGTGGGAGCCAAAACGACGCCGTAGCTGTGGCAATGATACCATCAGGTTGGCCTTGGATGCTATTGTGAACAGAAATTTGAACACCGCTATCGCTCGAATTAGATATGTCTGGAAATTCAACATTACCATTCATAGCCAAGGACTCGCAAAAATTCTTGATCATTCTTTTTGAAAGGCTCATTATGGTTCTCCTACCTTCAGAGCTTAACCCTGAACATAAATAAAGAAAAGGAAAAAAAAACTGAGTGAAACCTAGGCTTGAGGGAAATCAATGTTAAATTAAAATGCGTGGTGAAATATATGACGAGAAATTCATGTCGATATTAAATATCAGGAAAGTGTAAAAAAGGACATGCATATTTCTATTATATTTTATCAACTTACAGTTTTACATTAATTACAATTCACAATCGACATAAAATTAATCGACGTATAAATTATTTCCAATTAAAATCATTAAACATGGAAATAGGAAAGAAAAACAAGAAGCAAGAGAAAGTATGGAAAATTTTGATACTAGAAATATCACCTCCAAGCGTTTGGTTAGGTTCAAGTTGGATCATTGAGTATGCAAATCTTTCACAAGTTCTCTGAAGAGTGGCAAGCCATCTTTCAGCTCCATAAGCTGATTCGTGATTTACATAATCGTTATAGAGTGGGTGTCTTGTGACATTTTCCTTGAATTTTGTATGTTCCATCCAAATAACCTATTTAATGTGGAAAAAAAGAAAATGGGTCAGTAGCTAAAAGTACAATATTACTATACTACCTTTAATATTAGATAAGTGTAGCTTTATTTTTATGCTGTTGATATTGTCAAAATATAAATAATGTTTCCAGAACAAATATGTATTTAGTGACACTTTTATACTTACTCCAGAGACACTTAAAACTCAAAGCGACACTTATTATTCTAACAATATTATTTTTATTCTGGCAATATTAACCGCCTATTTTTTTAGGTTAATTTTGTTATTATGAGAAATTCATTTAAATGGCTTCCTCACCCATCCTAACCTCCGACTTTTATGGGCAAGGTTTTGAGAAAAATGTGACCTCAACTTTATGTGCAAATTCCTCCCCTTCCCCTCTTAAAAAAACTCACAAATAACACTTTAAGCGATATTTATTGTTTTGACAACATTGTTTTTTCTTGAAAATATCAACCGCATATTTTTTTAGTTTAATTTTGTTATTATGAAAAATCTATTTAAATTACTTTCCCATCCCTCCACATCCTCTCACTTTTTATGGGCAAAGTTTTGAGACAAAAGTAACCTCAACTTTATTTGCAAATTCCTCCCCTTCACCTCTTAAAAAAACTCATAAATAAGTGATTTGGAAGGAAAGTAGCAACATTCCCTTCCCATCCATCTCCTTATATTCCCCCACAAATTAAAACTCAAAAGAAAATGTACTGTGCAAGTTTTCACCTTGGACCAGCCATTGGACATGTCTTGAATCATGCAACCAGAAGGAAGCCTCCAACACCAGCTTGGAGAGGCATTCTGATTCGCATTGAAGAAATAGTCATCTGTCACATCCGCGATCACCCAAACACCCTCGCCCATTTGTTGACAATAACGGACGAAGAAAAGTTCTCGAGCCGCCACAAGGTGAGACAAAATATGCATTTTCGCATACATCTGCATCAAGCCATCAACTCATTGTTTAATTAATATTTGCAAAATGCTAGCTAACTACACATAAATTGTCTAGTTTACCTAGACAAAACTTTTCTGAGTTGTCGATACAACCTATAAAGCTTTGTTTACGTAAAATAAAGGTTTAAATACACTTTAAACTTAAAAGTTTGTCGCTTTTTACAACTTAAGCCTTAATATTTCAACTTTAAGACATTAAGCCTTTACATCTCTAAATTTCTATAAATTAAAAATTTTGGCCACCAAATTTAGCAATTCTTATCAGAATAAGTCACGTGATTCAAAAGGAAAGGGCAATTAAGTCTTTATATATCGTTTATATTGGTTACAATTTTTCCTTCACATACTAATCACATGCCTACAATTTTATGTACTTTCAAAGATATTAAGGTTTTCTATTAATGTGGGTAATCAAGTTTTTTAAGGGTATATATCTTTTATATTGGCTCCAATTTTTCTATATTTTTTCTTCATCACACACTAACCGCGTGCTTACAATATTCCCTACTTCCAAAGATATTTAGGAGTGAAATTACCCAAAATACTCTCATTCAAATCAATTATTATACACTAGTGGCCAAAAAGTTTAATTTATAAAAAAATTAAAATATTAAAGTTCAATGTCTTAAAGTTGAAACATTAAACTTTAAGTTGTAAAAAGCGAAAATTTTAAGATTTAAAGTGTATTTAAGTCTAAACTAAACAACTACTGTGTAGTTACCTAACATTTACTCTTAATATTTTTGTTCTCTCTATAGTAAACCTTCTAGAAAAAGAAAATATGTACCAATTTTAGACATCCATCCCTTATTTCTGCTGTTCCACTATCGAATTCTTGGATCGTCTCTGCTTTGATAAGGATTGTAGGAAAGAATTCTGCCCATTTACCCTGCAAAATATCAATTTATTACCTCAAATCTCAATTAAAAAACGAAATGAAATAACAACTTTGAAAAGTTTATCAAATCTAACCGCGTCCAAAATAACATCCACCAACTGTTTCCCAGACATCCTCACCAAACCACTATCTTTAGATGATTCAAACAAACCGTCAAAATTTTCTAGACCAGGCTTGGGAAAAATCCTTATGTAGCTGTCATGGTCAAGAACATATCTCCCAGCAGGGTTCTTGACCCACAAAGGTTCACTGAATTTCAAGAGCCTGGTTGCTTCATCTATGGCATTTGCAGCAATTCCCAGTATTATTGATTTGTCATGGCCTTGGAAATGCTGAAGCTGGTTATGCAATGTGGTGTGGCCAGAATTTCTGGACACAAGATTAGAAACTGGAAGAGGTCCTGGAGCCGAGAGCCGTGCTCGCAATTGATAAATCTGCAAAACAGTAGGCAAAAAAAAGTCATGGAAATGAAATACTCCCTCCGTCACAATTTTTTTTTTTGTCCTCAAAAGGATGGCAATAAGTATATAAAGTAAATGGTAGATATGTCATTTAGTGTCCACTAGGATAAAAAGAGAAGAAAAACACATCACTTTATATAATTTTGTGGGGCCACTAAGGATAAATTTGAAAGTTTTTCTACTCTCTTTCATCTACTTTATTTTTCTTAATTTTTGTGAAAATGTACTTTGAATATCCTTTGGAGGATCGAAGAAGTAACATAATAATAGTCTAGTGTCCCGCAAAAGATGACTCAAGTACAAAAAAATTGTCCCATAAAAAATGGTTTAACTGCTTAAGTACACAACAATGCTACTCCCTCCATCTCACAATTATTGCAACATAATTTTTTGCACAAATTTTAAGAAACTTTCAAAATCTCATTTGCTTTCCTAGTTTGTTCCTATAAATGTGTGGATCTGAATACTCCAAAAATATGAACCAAAAAACTTTTAGTAAGTGGAGGGAGCCACTATATATTTAAATAATAAAGTTGACATGACTATGGGTAGATTGGTCATTTAACTTCATAAAAGTTATTCAAAAAGGAAGTGTTGCAATTTTTCTGGGACATCCTAAAAAGGAATGTGTTTCAATAAATATGAGACAGAGGGAGTATATGGTTTAGCAAAGCCCTGGAATAAGGATAGGGAATCATTGATAAATGAATTGAATTACAAAAACATTAGAGTCAGGTGATATCTCCTCCAATAGTAAACTGAAACCTGAAACTCGAACATATATATAGATTTCTACAAAATATGCAAACTTTGTCCTCAAAAGTACTTGAGTCTACCAAGAAGACTGATATATGCACATCCTATATTAATAGTTGCACACCTAAGTATAACAGAGTGACTAATATACCCTTACTAAATGAAAAAACAATTCATGCATTTATTATTCGCCCTATTTACCCTTCAATAAAGATTTTTATCAAGATCAAGACATAAAAACCTTACTTTTAAAGATAATATTGTCAAAAGAAAATAAAATTTCCACTCCCTTTGCCCCTTAGAGAATCAGAAGATCTTTTCATACCCGACAAAGTTTTGTTTTAACTTTAGACAACATGGGAATGAATAATTCTATTTACGTTAGTTTATTATTCTTGAAATTGTTGTAGTTAAACCTAATTGAACTATGCAAAAAGCTTTAAAAAAAAAGAATATATGAAATTTAAGAACACCTGTTTATATCTAATATATAAAGTCAGAGGATTAGCTGGCATGAACTTTTTTTGTGAATTTTTTTGGCATTTCCTAAACTGCCATTCGGCTTTTAATATAATTTCTATTTTATCTTTTTTAAATTAATTTTGGGCGATGCTAGGGGACTAGGGGTTATACCATATTCTCACGAATGGGGAATTATGAATACCTCAGGGGACAGCGGCTCATTTCTTGTTTTACAACCAATCACAAGTTTCAGGTTAGGCGTAGCATTCATACCGGAAATTATGATTGAGGATTCCTTTATCAACCATCATTAACGGAATGAATTGATCTAGTTTAATGAAAGTCGGCAACGAGAAAAATAAATGCAATAGCTAAATGATGATGAGCCATATCAGTCTTGAGTTCCCTCATTTCCGGAGTTCACAACTTCTTTTATTTGTCTGAAAATTTTGGATCTCAAATAATGTGTCATCATAACATTAGTTGAGTAGATCTCATATGATTGGCTATACCATAAATTATCATTAAAATACTCACTGTCATGTCATTTGAGATTAAAAAAAAAAAAAAAAATTGGAGACCCCTAACATTACTCTAATTTTTTTTTCTTTCTATTTAGTTTTCAGATTTTATACAATTTATATTTTACTCCACATAATTTACACATGCAACGCGTGTGCCACCAAGTACTAGTAAATTATAAAAATAGGGGTTAAACATGTACCTTAGCACCCACTACATTTTTCAATTTAATTACAGCAATGTGTTTTTTACGACTTTTTTTTAGTTTTAATCCTATCTAAAATTTATTTGTGAGTATATTGAATGATTTGATGTTTCCATTAGGCTTGATCTTAATAAAAATCTTAAATTAGTGGGCAAATTAGGGAAATGGTGATTGTTAAAATTGATTTCCCATTATGAAGGGTATCTTAGTCACATTTTTATATTTGAGAGTGTATATTAACGTAAGGTATGCATATATCAACATTTTCTCACTAATTTAAAGGGAGAGAAAAATTCTAGTGTACTATATGCAAGGTCCACTATGGCAAAAATATAAATTATTTGATACTCTCTTCTCTATTTCAAGTTTCTTAATTTGCTCGAAAAGTATACTTAAAAGTTTTTTTTTTTTTTGGGACGGTGGAAGTAAATTATCTGTTCAACAAAAAAATATCATTTATCATTTTTTTTTTATCCAAAAAAGAGTGTTTTGTTACTTTTGATGGTTGTTAAATGACACAATGTGTTTAAGTTTACGATCATAGTTCTATTAACCCTAGTATGCACACCTTTGCACAGCAAGAATTTTTTTTGTTTCTTCTTTTGTTATTTATTTTAATAAAAAATTATCATATATAATATGTAAAACCATATAACAATCTATAGTAACCCGATATTATATTAGTTAAAATTTTGAGTTTAAAAATGTCCAAATGACTTTTAAAAATCTTATTTATGAAACAAAATGAGTATATAAAATTAGAGAATTGATTTATGCAAGAAAGTTTGATAGTTCGACAAGACTCCCCTCGCATAACATTAAATGAGACCCACATTCATGTGAGTAAAATCTTGTGAAATATCAAAATTCCCTTGTGAAAATAACAATTCTCTATCATTAGCTCACAATCTTATAATAACAAAATCTTGTATGTTCTGCACTTTAAAGATTTAGAAAACCAATATATAAATCTACACAAAAAAATCTTGTTGGAGGAGAAGATATGACTTTTTAATACAATAAGTATGGTATATCCTATAGATCATAGAACTCTATTACCTCTAAGTTTTTGGATAATGTTTTTGGTGTTTTTTTTTTATAACAAATAACTAAACAAGAATATTGATTTTCTAAGCCACATATGACCAACTAAAATTATCCAGTTGACTGGGCTAATATAGATATTATATATAGTAATATATAATAATAGCTGTTGTTATCACTACTATACTAAACATTCAACAAAATTACGGGGAAACATGGAATAAAAAAATTAAGATTTGCAAACGGGTTTGTTTTTCTTGAATAGAGATAATAATATTATAAAAAAAATGAGGTAAAAGATTAGAATGCCAAATTGAACTAGAACTGACCTTTAGATGCAATTTAGCATTTTCAATCTTTAGTTTGTCCAAACGAGATCGATTATCTTCCATATTGGGGAGCAATAAGCACTTTCTGCACAGTGAATTTTCTATTGCCTTGCTCAGGTACAAATTCTCCTGATGGATCTTTTCGTTTTCTATCTGAAGAGCATTTTTAGAAGCTCTCTCATTTACTACCTGAAACATTAAGTTAAGGAAGAGTATTCAAATCACTTATAAGAGCCATACATAAACAATGGGAAAATGTTTTATATGTTGAGGAATTTGGATCGCGACTGATGTGGAATCTTAAGCTGTAAGAATGAATAATAATACGTGGGTCCCTTCTTTATTCATTTTTATCCCGTGTATGATGTATCCACATACGTCGGTATTTAATATTGACATAAAATTATCGTGATATGTAACAACATAAATAATATCAAAAGAAAATAAATACTCCCTCCTATACACGTGTATTTGAAGAAATGTACCTTGACAACTTATATATAAACATTTGTCTATAATATTTCTGGATCCATCACTAAATTTAAATACTTCATTCGTTTCAAACATAAGATTATTATTGACCTTTTGAAGTCAACTTAAAACATTTTCAAAGTCAAAATTAACATGGATTCCTTTAATCTTAGTCTATACAATGATGAATATTAAAATATTTAAAAGATATTACTCATTATAAGATTTATTGGTTCATAATTTTCAGTAAATCATCTCAATTTTGGATTTAAAAATGTTTTAAATTAACTTTTAAAAGTCAATAATGATCATATAATTTGAAACGGATGAAGTATATTATATCATTTTATACTAATATAACAAAAAATGACCACTTTTTGTGGAAAAAAATTTATTAAATGGCACACTTTGTGTAATAGAAAAATTATCAAGAGTACCTTTAGTTGTGTCCTTCTATTCTGAAACCAAAACTTAATTTTTTCAGGCTCTATGCCCAATTCCTTGCCTAGTTGACATTGCTGCTCATGGTCCGGGTGGCGGCTTTCCTTGAAAAACCTATGTATATATGCAGAAGAAAAAATAACCCATTGGCATATGCATGCAAAGACATGAGTATACATATATATATATATGGAGTGATCTATAACCCAGTTATAAAAATAGGATTATCTTTATAACAGATCTTGACCATCTAAAATTTGATCCAATGGCCAAAAAGTATTACCATCTGCAGTTTAGTTTTGCGGACGATTACAAACTAACTGCGGACGATGCCCCACTTTTAACATACCAATTATGCCCTCCCTTTAAAAAATAAAACCATCCGCACTTTAGTTGTGCAGATGGGAGTGCTTTCCTTATTCGCACCCAATTTAGACAAAGTCGTCGTTTGTTTTCCAACCACTAGACCAGTATCCGAGCAGCTTTAATGTTTATCATGTCATTGGTTATGGATCACTATAAAACAATCAGGCCCAATCATCCAAACATTTAAAAACAATTGCTTTTGAATGATAAACTAAAATTTGGCACACTAGAAAGCCTTTCAAAGGATCAAAGCTGGAATCCATGAATTTTACCGGCTCTACTTGTACATTGTTAAAGAAACTGAAGGCATTTAATAGGTCACATATAATTCACATGGTTCTACAAGAAGTGGAAGAACTGGTCGTGGAGCAAATGCTGGTGCATCTAATAGATCTAATTCAGGAGTGCAAACATCAATTATTGAAAGGAAAGACACTGGTTCAGCTAAGTCCAATTCAGAAGAAGCAGATTTTGTAGTAAATAATAAAATAATCTTTCATCCGTGCAACTAACTAAAGTGCGGATGGTTTGATTTTTAAATAGAGAGTAAAATTGGTACATTACAAATGGATCCATCGTCCGCAATTTAGTTTGTAAGCATTTGCCAAACTAAATTGCGGACAGTAATACTTTTTAGCCATTGGATTAAATTTTGAACGGTCAAAATCTGTTGTAAGGATAAGACTATTTTTACAACTGTGATTATGAATCATTCCTATATATATATATATATATATATATAAGAATGATATATAATAAATATTTATAAGTTGACAAACGTAGAATGTTAAGTGATAAGATATAATAAATGAGTGTGGGGCCCTTTTTAATTCCCATATGTTCCATGTATTTACATACGTGGATATTTATAATCAATATAAATTTGTCGTAATATTTAGCAAAAGAGATTTGTTATAATATTATTTGGGAAAACTCAACTTTGACTGTCCATAAATAAACTCACAAAACAAATTTAAAAAAGAAAATTTTATCTACCACTAATAGTGGCATAAGGGTTAAGAAAATTTAAAGGTGGCACGTTCATTTCTCCTATGAACGATTAGAGATGGATTTGTACAAATAGTGTCATAGCAAACATTTGCTATGAAAAATAAAGAACGAAAAAAAACTAGCATTATTTTTAATGAAAAATAAAGATTGAAATTTGATTTCCTAACAGAAAATTGTTAACTATATAGAGTGTGTGTTTGATTACACGATGTTTAGACAATTTTGAAAATCCAAACATACTTGAAAATCCAAACGTACTTAAAAATCTTGTTCATCTAATAGCATCTTATTTAACTCAAACACAAATGCAGCATTTTAATCTCAAACACAATATACCAAAAATAATACGGTGCGTTTTAAATGCTGCAAACAGTAATAATTGAAAAAACCCAGAGTAGATCGAACCATATATATGACAAGACCAAATAATCAGAAGGATTATCAAATGGACAAAAAAAATACTTTAATTAAATATTAATCTTACTCTTCTAATCTGTGACTCTGAGCATGACTGAAGCGCTGGTATGGAGTATTTCCAAGTGACCTATTAGTTGACGAGGATCTAGTGTTACTGCTATAACCTTCAGCATTCATCATCTTGAATTTCTCAAAAATATAGTTTCTAATATCAAGATGCAGTGTGTTTGTGTGGGTATATATTCTAATGCAGTATTAGCTTTTATAGGGACGAATGGATTCACTAATTAAGGGAAACGATTAAATCTTTGCTGGCCAAATTAATACACTTTACTCTAATACATTAGATTTTTTTTGGGACTTAATAATGTTATCAAACCATTAATGCTTCTCATTGTTAGATATTACATTTTAGAATGAAAATATAATTGGCCCACAAAAAATAAATAAATTTCAATCAGCCCACGGGTCATGAACTTTTTTTTCGGGAGAAAAAGTAATGACGATGTTTAGAGAATAATTATTGGCTAACTCTGTGTCAGCCTTTTTAATTTGCTACTTCTTAATTCATTTGTTTTACACTGTTTCTGAGTTTTAGACGGGAAAAAAAAAGGAACAGAAAACTTAATTTATAAATATATACATACATATATATATATATATATATATATATATATATATATATATATATTTTAAATTGTTACTGAATATTTATAAAAAGAAAAGAGTAGAAACCTTAACTTTTACATTTAGATTACAAATTTACCTTTATACTAATTTTATTGTATTTGTAATGTAGACGGTATGATAGGAATTATAAAATTTGCTTATATTATTTACTTTTCTGACCAAATCCTTTCATTTTTGGATGAAAAATATTGGAAAAAAAAGGTCAAGTTTTTCATTCATTTTTATTTGTTCATTAAAAAACTCAATAACAAAGGAATTGAACAAAAAATTTAAGTTTTCCGTCAATTTTTTTTCTTTTCCATCCATTTTAAAACTTAGCATTAGAGTGTTATACTTGACGGGGAAAAAATGGACAAAAATTTAAGTTTTCAGCCCAATTCATTTGTTACTGTTTTTAAATGAAAGGAATGGACAGAAACTTGAAAACTTTTTCTGTCAAAGCTTTCTGTCAAAAAACAAACAGATTTGCTCAAACTAAGTAACATAATTAAATCTTATCCTATCATACACTATATTACAAACACAATAAAATTAATATAAGGGTGAATTAGTAATCTTAATTTTATTTTATTTTCTATTTGTATAAACTCAATAAAAATATGAAAGAAAATATACTATGTTCTATTCTTTTCTTTTTTTGGTAATATAGTTTTCTGTTCTTTTCTTTTCCTTTCCATCCAAAACTAAAAACACAGAATTACATTGTAATCAAGTTGTAACCTAAAGTAGGTTATATCCACAAGTTGCTAAAGAGTGATTAGGACACTACAGATTGTGTTGTTAAAACAACAATTCTTTAAATTAGTTAAAAAATATTTATTAAAATCATATTTTCAGTAATTTGATTATTGATATTCTAGTTTTCATAATCTGATCATCATAAAAATGTTAAGTTTTAATTAATTCATTAATTGAGCAGTTAGTCTCTTAATTTTTTTAAAATCTGATCATTTGTATAGGTATATCATGACTAGTATTGCAGTTGCTATTTATATTTTTGGGTGGATATTGTTGCTTATGTGTCTTCTTTTACAAAGGGGAATAGGGGATAGACAAAGATCTTATAAATATTTTTGAATTACATGCCTGTAGCTGGTTTAATCAAATATTGGTATATACTAGAGATATATAAAAGACCTGTTTGACATTAGGTCTTCTTTTACCAAGTATTTTATTTATTTATTTATAGTAGTCAATTATGTCTCCAATTGGATTATACTCCTTAATCCAAAAAATTAGAATCTCTCTTTGATTTTCTTAAACAAATAAAAATTTTAAAAAAAATTGATAAAAAAAAATTAATATTAAATTTGTTAACTCTATAATTTATTATTAAAAAATTGTAGTTTTTACTACTATTGGTACCTTCTTTTTTTTTTTACAATTTTGATATATAACGGCTCTCACTTGTTACTCATCACTTTTTATGGTATTATTATATTTTGTTAAGTATGTTACCAATAATTTTGAAAGACATAAATTATAAGGAAGGATTATTTCCAAAAATAAAAAATATATATATATAGCACTTTACTTCTTAAATCATTAATTCTTATAGAATTCTTAATCTTATTTTTTTTTTTAAATATTCTTTAAAAAATATATATTATCATAGCTCAATACAATTCCTGAATCCTCCCTTATTTAACATCATCATTTAAGTTTGTGGAAATTTAATATATTATTTACTAACAGTATTAATTTGTCCAGCAAAGATATCTCATCTTTTATAAATTAGTGAACCAGTTCACATGTGGTCTATAAAAGAAAAGGATCTTGATACTGGGCAGTTCAAGTGACAGTTTACGAAAACAAGTTACATTGATTTAGCAAATGATTGTATTTCATATGATTTTTAGTATACGAGTATTATACAATTGCAATTATCTGTTATGTATATGTAACTTATTTTTATAAATTGTTCAAATGGACTGGCCATTTTTAACTTTCAAGAATCAAGATCCAAAAATGTTAACACTGCAATAAACCATTCTATACAAATAAGTGTGTATATACATTTAAATATATATATATATATATAAAATAAAAACACACATGCACATGAACACTTCATCTAGATATAGAAACTACATTTGAGAGGTAGAAAAGGATGAATCTTTAAAAGGTCTAGCAGTAACAGTTGTCAATATTCAGTACTAACGCTTAGTCCTGATCAAATTCAGAGACTAGAAGAGTAAGATAAATAAGTTACTACATTTCTTTTGTGCATTTAAATAGGGAATTTATATTTCCACAAGTTAATTTGATATTTCCACAAGTGGGTCTCATTTAATCTTGCGAAAATATCAAATTAACTTGTGGAAATATCAATTCCAATATGAAATTGATATTTCCACAAGCTAATTTGATATTTCTACAAGTGGGTCCCATTTGATCTTGTGAAATATCAAATTAACTTGTGAAAATATCAATTCACATTAAATATGGTTGTTGATATTATCGAGTAAAAGATGTTGATCATTGAACAAATACACATGTAACGACACTTTTAAAATTGTTTAGTGACACTTATTACACTAGCAACATTATTTTTACTTTGATAAAACTAACCGTCTTAAATATTTCTTCTGATTTATTTATTTTTTGTCATAAATATAGTTTAATCTATTGCCTGTCCTTAATAACTCTCTATAATTTAAATCAAATTTTCAATGCATTTTATTTTATTATTGGGAATGCTTTTTCTTTTAAAGAAATGTATTTTAACAACTTTTATATCTATCTTCTCTTCTTCCATCTTTACCATTGATCCTCCAACTTCATCCCAACAAAATATCTAGCTTAAATGAATCCCATAAATATCAAATATGATATATAGGTGCTTTAGTATATATCTGTAAATTAATAATTATACGTGAAACAAAAGAAAGACCTTAAACAGATGAAAGTGAAGCTATCTGACAACATTGTTAAACCTGACAAACAATTGTTGCAACACTAAGGGGAGAGAATCAAAATTGACTAATATCCTGTAATAGTATTAATTAACTCGTCCCATATTATACTTTAAATTATTATTAAGGGGCATAGATTTGTCAGCAGCCAGTGCAGATTTTAATAAAATATTTTGTAAACTAAATAAAACTTAAATACAATAAACTTGAAAAAAGTGTAAATCCAATAAAGTATAAAATTAAAAACGGTAAACACAATATTAATATGTTATTACTATAATTAATATAATATAATACAAAAAAGTATAAACAATATAATAATTTTATAACAAAACTCATGTTCTGCACGAGATCATGGACTAGTATTAACTAAATATAATATTGTTTACAAATGACAATTCTATTTTTCTAGGTCCCATAATTTGAAAATGTTTATCAATTGTTCTAAACTCCAAAGACATCATTTTCGATGAAACTAAACAATCATTCAACCATTTATCTCTCATTTGATTATGAAGGATACTTTAAAAAATATTCATCGTCTCTTTAAGACCAACCTTTCTGTGAGCCTACCCCTTTACTTTATTAAATTATATTTCCACCCTTATACTCTAAATAAATGTATTAAGCTAGAAAAAAAATTGAGCATAGCCAGCCGCGTATTCTGCCCTTAAGGCACTGAGGCAGCTCCACCACTAGGTACTATAAGGATTGTTATAGGGTTTTAGGCTTATAGCTTATTTAAATTTGTTTAATCAGATTTTAACTTAATCTAAAAGATTATCATTAATCTAATTATGCTTACTTAGGGTATCATGATTTTTAATGTGTCTTGCTTTAGGGTATTCTTAGAAATGTCAGAAAATTAAATATTTAAAACACAATCTATAATCAGATAATCACCTATTGAGCCATTTGGCCCATTTATTCATTACCCCTACTTTAAGCTAGAATCTGATTATATTTTATTCATGTAAGCACCAAGTCTACAAAACAACATATAAGACTTGTTTTTAAGTTATAACTTATTATAATATAGCATGTTAAGCTTTTGTTAGTCCTGTTATTTTTAGAGATTTTTAGTAATTAATTTTAGCATTTCACCATATTTAGTAATGGTTAATTTAATATCTTACTATTTTATCAATTAAAATTACATTATACTAGCCACACATAAGAATTTGTTCATGTTCAAGACACATAATCTCTTTCCTCATATATATATATATATATATATACTAGTTTAATTACAGTGCAAGGCGCAGACTGTTTTAATATGCATTTTTATAAATAAAAAAAATATTAATAAATAATGATAATAACATTAAATATCTTACAACAAAATAAATTTTCATTAATCATTATTTATGCAAATCTTTTACTTCAAATTGATTTGAAATACATAATACATTTGAATAAAAATATTAGACCTGGCAAACGGGCCGGGCCAAAAAGGCCCGATTTTTTCTAGGCCAAAAATCCTTAGCCCGTGGCCCAGATGGGCCGGGTCGGGCCAGCACGCGGGCCAATTGATTATTTTTTTTTATAATTATAATACATAACATGATATTTTGATTTTGGGCTATTGAGTATAGCATACAATTTGTTTTATTCAATAAAATGTACTTATTAACAACAAATATTTAAAAACTTATGTTTAATACTTTAATTAAGAAATAATTTTAACATTATAAACTATTGTGAGTATTATTTATTTGATTAAATATGTGAAACTAATAATTGTAATTAAATATCAAGTGACTAATTTTTAAAAAATGATAGAATAATACCATAAGCACATTACACATATATGTATTTTATATAGTGACAATTATTTAATTATACATATAATGTATTCTTAATATTATGCTATGTGCAAGTATATAAAAATATAATTAATTATTATTTTTTATTAACATTTGCTAATCAATAATATTTTAAATTTTGTCTTATTTAAGGTCTTTCATATCTAATAGCCATATGTTTGGAGATAATAGTATTTTGAACAAATGAATATAAGTTTTGTTCCATAAATTGATCTAAATGATTAATAAATTAAGTAATTTTTAACATTTTTTTTATGTATTGATGTATTTATTTTTTTTGAAAAAAAAAATTAATTTGGGCCGCAAGCCAACCCAAGCCAAAATGGCCCGCTTTTTTTTGGGTTGAAGAAGGGAAGCCCGTAGCCCACTTTTTTTGGACCTGGCCGGCTCGGCCCGCGGGCTTGGGCCCTTTTTGTCAGGTCTAAAAAATATAAATGAATTAATTTCAATATGTAGTGATAAGTAAATTATAGTGACTGTACAATACAACTTTTTAATCTATTTTGGATAAAATATTTCATCAATGTGTCAGTTATTATAAATGATATTAACTTAAAATTTTGTGAAATTTAAAATAAAAAAAATTAAAGTTTAACCGTAAGGGGTAAAACTATGTCATTTTATTAATTAGTATTAGTCAAGCTTAGCTCATGCATAACATTAGATTATTTTTTTCGCATATACTATACTATTAATGTATAGTATTTTATTTTTACTGTAGAATATCATGGTTGTCTGAAAAGTTATTAATAAATACTTATTATGACTTGTTCCAATCTTTATATATAGATATTAATTTTTGGGATTAATTACACTAATTTTCTAAATAATTATGTGTGAACTATGAATACCTTCTAATCATTTTTTACCGACCTTATGATATAAATTCAACTTTTAGTTTACTATGTATTTTAAGGTATTTAAAGTTATAGAGTTTTATTTACTAAAGAGGTATAAGTATCCTTTCAAAATTAATAAGAAATTGATGGATGACAAATATCACTTTTTAATATATAATATACACTTTATTTATAACAATATATGTTACAATGAATACAAATATGCATTTTTTATTTATAATATAAATATATATATTATATGCCTATATATTTATATATTTATAAAAAAAATATTATTATATATGTTTAATTATTATATTTTTGTAACGAAAGAAGGTATTTAAAAATATTGAAGTCTATGAGAATGCTCGATTTTATGAGAGCGAAAGTGGGAGCTCGATTTCTTTAGAATAAACATGGAGGCTTATTTCTTACATCCATTATATATTATATTAATATTGATATGTATGTTAATGATATTTTTATGCTTAATTTTAATAGTACAGTTAAATTTTTATGCATGGTAACAAAAAACAATTCTATCTTTTTCAATAAGAATGAAAACAAGAGAATTTCTAGTGGTTGAGGGACTTTGATTACACCCTCTGTTCCTAAAATACTAGCTTAGTTTGACTTTTTCAGTTAAATTGAACATTTTGTAATCAAAATTTATTTTTTTATAAGTATAGGTGGGAAAACTATAAGCATAACAAAATATATAGAATTTATTACTGCCTTCAATTTTCATGAGTTTGAAAATATAAATAAATATACTCATTTCTAATTCTAAATTGGCCAATTTTACCAAAATAATCAATCTAAGACAACTTTTGAGGGACGGAGGTAGCATAATACTTCCATCTTAGATTTATTACAACACATCTTTTAATTTTTTTTAAATGACTCAAAAATATACTTAAATATTTGACTTTTTTGAAAACACATAATATAATTAATCGTATAACAGTTAAATATACCAAAAGAAATAAATATATAATATTTAAATATATTTTCAGCACGTCTTAAACTTCAAGCTATAAACATTAAAATAAGTGTTAATATAATTTTGGGACAGAGAAAGTATGTAACAATATAACATCAAATAAACCAAAACATGAAATTTTCTATCCAAAAGTTTATACTAGTTAAACTTTTTAATCTTTTTTTAAGAATCATGTAGTTATTTAAGTATTAAGTGGGAGTCACTTAGTAAGACCCTTCAACATAATTATGATTATTCTAATTTAAAGAATTTGACATAAATAAATAAAATTAGAAAGAGCTCCTTAAATTACTTAGTTACCTCTGAATGTAGTTCTTGAAATTGTAATTCTACACAAAATTAATCCCGAGTACCGCTTTCCAATCTGAGACATTCAGTCACAAAAATCCAATTGTAACCTCCACTATAGGGATGTGACACAAATTCTGAAATAACTAATAAGAATAATATAAAGAATTTATGAGAGAAATTAATTTACCATCAACCCCAATATTGCAAGGTCCAATAATAGAATTGAGAATGTGAGTTTAAGAAATCATATTTTTGTTTAAATAAAAGCTTATAACTCATTTAGTATATTCACTCAAGCATAACTACTAAAATTACACCAGGGGCGGATTTAGTGTACTGTCAGTGTAAGCAATTGTCTATGATAAATTTTTGAAAAATAAAATTTACCAGAGTAGTTTTGATTTGTGTATAAAGTACAATGGCTTAAAAGAGAAAAGATTCTTAAAAGGCATACTGTAACTAATTTGTTAATAGTTTCAGCCTTCACCTCTTTCCCTAAAACTTTTTGAAAACATTAAGAGTAATTCTGAAAAAGATTTGAGATTAATTTTACGAAAGATTTGAGAGTAATATGAGTAACAATAAGAAGAAAAAATCAAATATAAATTATTGAAATGGGGGTGGAGGATTAATGGAGAAAGTAATGATTTTGATATTTATTTTGAACTTAATTTACAATATTTAGGTTAGTGGAGTGTGAATTAACTATTAAAGTGAGATGATAAGGAAAACATATACAAAAAATTTTAAAATGCAAAAATAAGGATTGCAAAGATATATTATCTTTATTTATATAAAAATCAAAATTATAAACAAAAAAATCAAAATTATCTAAAAACAATTGAGGATGGGATCACCTATATGCACAAGTTAATCCTCTCACATGAGTGTTTAACTCATTTACTATTCATCATGTTATGTGACATTGTAATAATATTAATCTCCTAAATCTCTATGCTAAAAATGAATAATACATGGATAGAAGATAATTTAGAAACCTGTGTTATAGGTACTATAAAAAATAAAGATGAAGTCAAAGTTTAAACTTGTATAAGAATATCAACAATTTATTTGTAAAAAATTAGGAATTCAAAGAGTATGATAATGTCGTAACAAATCATCCTTCTTTAATTTACAAACTATGAATATGATTTCGTTTTGTCTAATTTATAACTAATCAATTTTCAATTTAATCGAAACTAATTAAACTCATATGTATTACCTTCATTTGTTATTCTATATTTCATTAAAAATTTAATTCTTCAATATGTTGTCTCGAATCGAATTCCTAGATCTGTCCCTGAATTACGCCCAATGTACTTAAAACTTCTAGGATCTTTGTATTCATAATTCAATACCTTTTCAACAGTCATACAGTGCTAAACATGAATATCAATATAAATAAAGAGATTTCATTAAGATCTATAATATACTACCTTTTTGAACCTTGTAGCGCTAGTATATTTCCATATTCTTTTGTTTTTAGGTAAGAGAGAGGATAACTTACTGTCTTTATCGGTCTACTCTGTTGCCGCCTTCTGGATCTATATTCATAATAACCTGTTGTCAACAAGATTCAAATCCTCAACTTCTATATTAATAGAAGTAAGTTATACTAGTAGACTAAGTGTCTATCGGTCTTATTCTACATCTCTCTGCACAAAGTGAAGTGATATTAAAGGAAGAATATCAATGAATTCAATCACAACACCTTGAATACAAAAGGATCAAATAAGGGAAAAATCAATAAGAAGTTATACTAAGAAAATTCAATACTGATAGAGTCGATCTGCCTCAAAATGATCCTACATTTCCTTAAATACCCTACAACAAGAAGTAAACCCTAATCACGAAAGATGTGGCAAAATTACTGAAAATCCAAATAAGTTTAAAATCTTCTAAAAAACTACATAAGGCCCAATATCTTATTTCCCATACGTTTTTGGGCTTAAAACAATATGTATTGCTCGACAAAGATGATGATTCTTTTATATCTTAGTAGGAGTTCTGAAATTCGTACTTATGGGCCCGTTATTCCAAATGGATCAAAAGTTATGACCTAAATAAGATTTCCTACGCAATTGATTCCTTGGGCCGACCTGGTTTATTTCAACTGCGGCCAAATTCAATCTCTTTCTCTCTAAAAAAGACAGTTTGAAAAATAAAATTTGACAAAAAGAAACAATTGTAAAAATAGTTTGATAGAAGAATCTAACATTACTCTCAATTCTTTTCTTATCAAAACTTGTGATAATGATAATGAATTCTATAATGCAATTAAACATCTACCAAAAGTCATGTATATTTAATGTTTTTATGCTCATGTTTTTGAAAAACTCAATGGTTCTTTAATATGAATAATGATTTTGACTCTTAATTATGCACATTCATATCTTCAAAATGATGTTTAGTATTAAATTTTATCCTTAAGTCTAACATTGTTCACAATTTTAAGCTCACAAACGTATGCAAGTATCAAAAGATATGCATATATGCATGTATGTATGTACATATACACACACACACACATGTGTGTGTGTGTGTATTTTAGTCATGCTTTGAATAAATTCAATATCTGAAGAGTTCTCATTACTAGATTATAGAGCATGCTTGTTTACACGAGTGGATTACAAGGTAGTATTAGTCCTTTGGACTATTTCTCCAAACTACACTTTTTTCGGATTAAATTAAATGAAATTATTTTACCAGTTATTTGTATTGCTTCAGATTGTGTTTCGAACTAAACTAAATAGTCTAGTCCAACTTAACGTTTGTTTTAAGCAAATAATCTCACTTAAATGTTATACTACTTGTTAAAAGACTAAAATACACCGATCAAATTATGAATGACAATGTGGTTGGTCGGGCGTGGGGAACATACATCCTATCAATCTAATAAATATTCTCTATACCCGCCTCATTCTCCACAGAGATGTAATCTGATGACGTGGACCTCACCATTGTGTCTGGAACGACAATTATAATAAGGATTGATTGTAAAGTCAATTGTTGGCCAAAGTCAACGGTTTAACTTTTAATATACTATAATGTTGATATGGTTGTTTTTTGAAGAAAAATAATAAAATATTATTTTAAAATTTCTAATTTTGGAAGCTTTTATTTTTAGAAAGTTTTCATTTTTGGAAAGTCAATTTTCTCTCTCTTTCGGCTAACAGGAGGGTAGCAGCTGTGGTTTCTTGTTAGTAGCCATATAAATTTATATGGTTGTGCTGCTTATATAAAGGAAGAAAAAAGGGAGACATGGAGAAGAAGACTGGGTAGATAGAAAGAGAGGAAGACTAGGGGAGGATATGTCATGGTAAAACTCAACCTTTTCTCTCAATTTTATGTACATGTATGTGTTTTTTGGCGGACTGGAAATGATTTTGTAATGTCTCCAAGCTTAAAAACCACTGAAATCATCTCGTCGAGCATGGAAATTTCCATAAACAGAATATATGGTTTTTAAAGTTTTAAAGCTCTAAAATCAGTTGAGATGAAAGTATTATGATCCTGGAATACGTTTAAGATGAAAATAGACAGTTTTGCACAGAGAAAGAGTCGAAAACAAGTAACGATTAAAATCGTCGGAGTTGTGACTATAACTTGCCTTTTATAACTGGTTTTGCGTATATTTCTTACATGTAATTACATACTTGGACCCTTGAGATATTTTAGATCATATCCCAATAGCAAAAAGAAAAACTTTGAAAAATGGAAGTGAGTGGCTAGAGAAGAGGATCAGACTTGGCCGCAGATGAACTTCTCCAGCGAGGCCTGTTTAGGGTATTTTTGGCCAAATTTTGAGAACATTTTGTACTACAAAGTTGTTCAAAACAAAATTTTGATTTTGGGGCTATTTTCTCATAATTTTTTTTTTGGGGGGGGGGGGGGGGGGGGGGGGGTAACCTCATATTATTTGGGATTTACTGAGAATATTTGGTGAATTTTTGAAGTGAAAAAGAATTTACTATGTTTTTAAGCTAATTAAATTATTTTAAAAATAGTCAGAATTCACATAACATTAAGCGAATTTGAGAAAATTGTGAAATTTTGTGAAAAGTATTATATTAGTATTAGAGAAATATTGGGGGTGATTTGAAGCCCTAGAAGTTGGTTTAGATTTTCTTTCAATTTTCAAGCTATTTAATATTAGTTTTATAAATTGAAATAATTGTAGGAAATTTTAGAATCCTTAGAAAATGATGAAACTTGGTCGGAAAGTCTTAGAAGTGAATATAAAGACTTTAAGATAGTCTGTTGACCTAAGAAGTTTTGGGATGTGGAAGAACGTGCGATCGGGTGCCCAAGGGCATAGCAGTCTTTTCACATGAGAATCTGAAAGTTGAACGAGAGAGTTTTATTATACTAGTCTAGTATAAAATGATGTTTAGTTTTAATAAATCACTAAAGACGATTGTAAAATTTAAATTAGGGTTTTAAGTCAGAACGTACTAAGTTTGATCTAATTCTAGACGATAGCCGAGATGAGAGATTATAAGTAAAATTGGTAAGTTATGTTAAGTTTATGAGTATGTTGTTGATATTATACATGATTTATGTGTTTAAGCATATGTGATGAGTTGTCGTGACGTATTAATTTGATTATCAATGTTAAGTAGAACTGGCCGTGATGAATTGTTATTTTGATGAATTTATAGTTAACAGAAATTTCTCCTGGTAAGACAGGAGAGTGGATTAGATTGCCTTGTGCATCTAATAATATATAACAGATGATAAGTTACAACTGAGATGATAACGAATAATCTTGCTAAATGCAGTTAATGACAACCCAGGTGACGAATCAGACCGCTTTGTGTGAACTATGAGGTCTGGTAGAGGGCTAGGTGTATTGTACATGATGCAACTGATAAGAGAAATCAGATGACAGGTTGCATCTGAAATGCTGTGTTGTGCTGTAAATTTATGTGATTTAAATTATCATCATTGAAATTATTGTCAAATTGATGAGTATAACTCTTATACTCATTAGTGTTTACTTGTGTTTTCTTTTCACTTCCTGATTAGTGTTTGATATTGTAATTATACCTGTTTATGCATTCATATAAAACACTAAATGCACAAAGTAATTACACTTGCATTCATATATATTTGTGCTTATTCAAGTCGTTCATTATATTGAATATCTTTATAACTTAAATATAAATATTGCTTATATATGTTGATCAACTTTTATATATAGTCTTTTCACCGAAAATGAAAATCAAGTGATCTATTTTCAAACTATGATAAGTACCCATTTATAGGTAGTCATTTCATAGAAAGTGATACATGACAATTTATTCCTTGAGAGTGAATAACCCGTCTATCCTTATTGCATGAGGAATTGAGTGATTTTTGTTCTAAGACCAAGACCTTAGAAAGACCATAGATTTGGGTTTCTAAGTGAGTAAAGAAGGAAAAAGATATCAAGTTTCAAGACCAGTCTCAAAGAAGGAATACCAATGCTCTGAAAAGAGAATCTACAGGATACTAAGATAGAGTAGTCCTAAGACAAGAACAGATTTGTATAAAGGTTTCTCCACCTACATAAGGAGTCAGGTGTTTACTAGTAAGAGTTTGGGGATTGGAGTAGTTATACATATCTAATAGAGATATATATAGCGAATTAGGATATATTGTTATGTTCACTGTTTGGTATCTCTCTATTCATATCTCTTTACTTGCAAAAATGTTCAACAATTTTTGACAAACTCACTTAGTGATTAAGAAGAAAAAAATTAAAAAGGCCAAGATTAACTAAAAAGTGAATTAATCTATTCGACCTCTCCCCCTTTCTAGATTGACTCTAATTAATTCGGACCTTAACAATAGTAAACAGTTTAATCTTGACTATCACGTTGCTATCTTTGAAGAAATTAAATTTTGTCGACTGACTGCTCTCTCTCTCTCTATCATTACAATTTTTTCTCAGGTGGTATAATTCTCTTCAATGCACATTCCTCCAGAACTTTTTCTCCTCAACACAATTAATAATATCTAAGAACATACGATTTCATGTGTAAACCTATTACTTCAAAAACAACCAAATATCAATGAAAACAAATCAGTATTGTATTATTCCTTTCTATATACCTGTCTCTGTGGGTTCATTATTAGGGGATGTAATAGTTCTTTCTTTATTGCCTCGGTTCGAACAAATACTTGTTTCGGGAATATTCCTCATCTGAAAAAACACGATTAAGAATATTTATTACACTCTAAAAAAATATTACTTTATTTAAGTAACTAAATTTTGATACTTGCCATTACAAAAACTTCCACCAATAGACCTTTTTTTCAAGTGGTATAATTTTTGTCTGCGTTCATACTTCCTCAACCGTTTCTGATCCGACTTGGGAATACTATCTATTTCATGAATCACAAGTTAGTTTCATATATATAAGTACATTCTTGAACATAAAAGTTAACACAATTATTTGTTATAAATTTGTAATATTTTACTCATTTAATCTATTCGACAATTAGCTTATTTATTTAAGTGACTGTACTTAGAAACCAAATAGATTATTTATCAGTATATATATATGGACTTATTTAATCCATCAATATTCCATCATTGCTTGGCAGCTATTCTGCGCCAAATACGTTTACGTTAACGACTATAATTGAGCCAGAAGCTTCAGATATACAAATTCATGTAGTACTTATTGTAAAATGCCTACCTGCTTCTTCGGTTGATCCTACTTTAGTGGGAAGTTGTTTTGTATCGTTGTCAGATATATTCACACATATGTTTGACCAAGTACATTTACTTGCATGTAAACCTGCAAATTGAGAAAACAGCACATTTATGATTGCTAAAAACATGTTACATATAGGATACTTTTAGCAGGATCAAAATAACTTCATTTTCTAATAGAAAAATTGTAGTACATATGGACTTGCATACAATTTAATTCCAACATGTTTGTACTAAAACATAGTTATATTTATTGATATCCTATTACTGATGATAAATTTAAAATGTTTTTTCTCAAAAAAGACTATTATTTAATTACAGTGTCATTTTTTTCAACAGGAGCATCGATGAAATCTTGTTCAGCAAGCCCTTCACTAGATACATCAAACCACAAGTTCAATCGATTATGTTCAACACAACTATCTCAAGCTGAAAAATACAAGCTAAGTAGTTTAATAATTTAACCTTTTACTTTGTCAAGTATCAAAAACTTATGAACTCTTCTTCTAAAAGCAATAGTACGTATACCTGTTGTATATCCAGAGTTGGAAATATCACTCCAGGACAGCCATTCAACAACTTTAGAAACTACAAGAGAAAAAAATATAAAAACAAATTATACAGCAAGGGGAAACAATCAATATATATGTAAACACTTTAAACAAACTTACCTGTGTCAGAATTGTTTGCTATGACTTGGCTGCCCAACTTCCGCTGTTTATATCTCAACCATCTACCAGCATTATGCAATTCCTTTTTATTATTTTCCTTCATTTTGTAACAATGTTTTATTTCGGTTGGTCTCTATGTCATTACCAGGAATATGACACTTACCATCAGGATTTGAATGCCACCGAGAATATAAATGATTCACTGTTTGTTAAATATATACTGCAGGAATATGAACCATCAATATTATAACTTTTAATATTTGTTATTAGTACATTTAGGAGTCAGCATTAAAGGATTTGAGCACTACCAGGAATATGAATGATTCATTATTTGTTAAAAATAAACTGTAGGAATATGAACCATTGATATTATTACTTTTAATATTTGTTTTTAATACATTTTGGAGTGAGCATTAAATACATAACTTGGTGACTCAGAACCATATCTTGGTATCAAAACAGGCAGGGACTAACTTCAAGTGTGGTTTTATATTTTTTAGTTGATCGTATACTTTCGTTGACTTTAGGGGCGATTTGGTAAAATGGTCATCCACTGGTAATAGTAGCGTCAACCGCTACTATTAGTATCAAACCCGTTGGTTTCGATAATGAACGGTAAAGATGGTATTTGCCGTATTTTAATCCATAGCAAATAGTTGTTGTGTATCATTTCCCCAACCCAAACGCCTATCAAATATCTTATATGAACGTCACACCACATCCGTTTCTAACATGTTATCAAACTCTCCCAAGTAAAACATAAGATAGTGATGGGGATTTTTTCGACGCAGGTATTCCAATGACTCAAGATCGAAATACGAGTATGCCCATGATAATGTCCTAGGTATCAACTTCTGAGAATTAGGCCTAGGTGTTAGATGATCAATGTTGAACCTTCCATTTGCCCACATTACAAGAAGTGTTGCACATCTTGCAAATTTCTTCTTTGTTTTGCGAGTAGCTGTTTGCAAATCCCTATACAAATGCCCAAGACTGCTTCCCCTAAGCGTGTGTAACTATCTCTTCCAAAATTTTCAATGCTAGCAAATATCTAGGATTCACAATATTTTTACTCTTGGTTGGAAACAATATAGCACCAAACAAGTACAACGAATAAGCCGGTGTATTTTACCACAACCTCTAGAGTTGCATCCTCATTTACTTGTCCACTCCTATGCCTCAACCAAGTAAAACTTATGCCCCCTCCCCCCTTTATAGCATGCTTCCCAGTCTTCCACAACAATTTTTTGCCCAAAAACTCTTATAAAATAGCTTTTAGGATACTCAAGTTCTCCACAAATTAAAGATTTTTCTAGTATGAGCAACCCGAATAAAAACTCAACATCCTCTAAACTAATGGTTGTCTCGCCATAATGTAAGTGAAACATATTTGTTTCACTTCTCCAAGACTCAATAAGAATAAAAACAAGCCTCCATCCATACCAATGTATGATTTATATGCATTAAAAATTGATACAGATAAAATGTATTACCGTCCAACAACAATAATAACCAACAAATAGTTGACAGTGAAGGACTACAATCATGAAGGAAAATTCTATAAAAGAAAATTGCCATATAATTGCCATAACCACAAATGGAAAATCCCATTAAAAAAAATTGTCATATAATTAACACCAGTAATGATGCAATAAGATTTACAAGCATTACATTTTACATTCACCAACCCATACTTCAAAACTGCCTCTAATATGAAGAATATCATTAGCACCTATTTTTCTGATCTACACTTGTCATTTGGGTCCAATCAATTGCTAGAAGAAGAGTATAATAGGGTACCCTTAGCACATATGAAGTAGAAATTATACTATTTTTCACATATTAAGCCCAAAATTATAAAAACTTACCGATTAAATGTTGACATAGTGGATGAAGAACAATGTTCTTAAGCAGGTGCGGAGGGGGCAATTTTGGGGAGAAATTGCTGCAAATCATTGGGAGAGAGATGAAAGAAGTTAGTATGAGCTAATATTATGCATATACTGGACAAAAGACAAATACCAAAGCTTAAATTGCATCATTTAACTACGATAATTTTACCGCACCTGCTTTCATTGACTGAATATCGATTTTGCAAAATGGTTCTGTTATTTGCATAACAACTCGATGAGATGCGGGGGAGTGGGGGTGTTTTGTATTTTAAATATTTTTAAGGACTTTTTTTGAGCGACAGAATTTTATAAAATTTGTGAATTTTGATAAAAAAAAGACTTTTGAAGACTCCATAAAATAATTGACAGGTTTTTATAGACTTTTTACCAAAACTAAAATTTTTAAAGAATTTTTAAGAATTTTTTAAAATGACTTTTGAAGATTCCATAAAATAATTTACAGATTTTTTATCAAAACTTTGGTAGACTTTTATGCTTATATTAATTGTTAATTAGCCCATGTATACAACATCTCTCTCTTGTTAGTTATTTTAAACAAATTGTTAGAAAAAAATCATATTACGCTATATCTATATTTAAATTTTGTATATATGTAAATAAGTCTTAAGTATATTTTCAATTATGAAGGTGTCAAATATTAGATGTTATACATTCTTATATTTTTATTTATTTTTTCAATTTTATTTAAAAAATAAAGTATTTTTAAACTCTAATTATTTAAATTATGAATGGTTAATTTAGTGTATCAATAACGATGTTAATTTAGTTATGTTTATTACAGTTAATTTATTAGTTATTTTAATTATCGTTAATCAAAAAAAATATTATTCTTGTTACACCAAAGAGAAAAAAGAATATATCTGATAAATACTTCAAATAAATTATAATATCGTTAGTTAGTATTATTGTGGTTAATTGTTAACTGTGTAATTATTGACATAATTCATTGTTATATAAGCATTTAGTTTAGTGATTTATGATAAATGAGTACATTTTGATTGATTATGTAAAAACTCTATATAGTATTTTAATATTATCACTCATAAAAAATATTTATAAAATATATTGAACGTCCCATAAAAATGATTGAACGATAAACTAACTGATAATTCATTTGCATTAAGTATAAAATTTATAGATAAACTATATGTTAACTTTCTATTCAATACAATTCGGATAGATTTTGAGTCAATTACATGTTTCATATATATATTTTAGTAAGTTATGGTAAATTGATAAATTTTGATTGATTATGTAGAAATTCTAAATATGATTATGATTTGATCACCTAGAAAAACTTATAAAATGTCTTACTCGTCCAATAAAAAAGATTAAGCAATAAACTAAACAACTCAATATAAAAAATTTAGATTAATTATATGGTCACGTTTTATTCAATATCAATTTTAAAAATACCACCGAATATATGACGTATGCCCTATCTTGATGTTAATTCAGTCCAATTAGTGATCTATAGTCGAAGATTTTTTTTTTTTGTCACGATAGATAATTTCATAAACAAACACAAGGCAAAAATATGTAGGTGAGACTCGGGGAGAAAAAACCTCTCAAAAAGCCAAAACCTTATAATAAAAAAGGCTAAGAAAAAAACTCCTGATAATACATACACCTGATGAGGAGAAGAGTTTTTATGTATGTGAAATGTTAGAGCGTCTTTTTTTCTTACTTCTCACGTCTGTTTATTTTATCTCTTTCTCACATATTTGAAAGTTTTTGGACATAAGTCCAAACTTTGGATATGAACATCTCTTGTTTTAAAATCTGTCAAACTCTACCATTTAATAAAAATCTGAAAAATTTATGATTTAGTGAATATGAGAATATATTTATAAATTTTATAAAAGTCTCAATTCAATGTCACCTAACTTTTAAAGACATTATAAAAGTTATAATTGAATATCACTAAATTTTTATAAATTCTTTAAATCTCTTAATTGAATACAACTAAATTTTTAAAATTTTTATAAGTTCTTAAATTTCTTATGATTTGAACCATAACCTAATAGACAACAATTTCGACACAGTCTCATTTTTAGGTGACTCTCGAATAAGGAGCTTTGAATTAGAATTCAAAAGGAAAAGAATCAATTAATTGATTCTAACATAAATTAATACAATACAACGGGTACTTTGTTCTGTGTTATAGGCTACATGCAAGTGTCTGTATTGGGGAAAGGATATTTAGAGAAAATTATTTTTAATTAAAATTATAAATTAGAAAACATTTTAATTACGTTACTTAAAAAGTGAAGGGATTAAAATTATTAAGAGTTTTGATGATAACAAAAGAGAAATATTAAAACATATCATCTCCATAAGATTTATATTGCATTGCATTTCCACATACCACTATTATTATTTTCTATTAAGTATTTTCATTTATTTATAAATATATATTTTTAGATACTTTACTAATTTCTATTTTCAAGGTTTTTACTAATTGTATAAACTTTACGGACCATATCAATACAACGCTATCGATCAATAAAATTTATTTCAGATATTAAAATTTTCAAGGGCAATTAGCTTGGTTAAAGAATTTATTTACTAAACTCAAGTTCTTTTCAAAAAGTCCAAAAGGAACTAAAATTAAATATTTAGTGATTGGACTAAAAGGAATTTCTCTAGGATTCCTTCTTTCCTCTCATTTTCTGCCAAAAAGAAACTATCCAAGATATGCTTTAAATATTAACTTTTGAGTTGACAAAATAAAATAAAGAAAAAGGAAAACAAGTACAAAAGTCCATCCTTTCTTTTCTTATTACCCGACCAAACAGATGAGATGCTAGAAAATGGGATTGAGTATGTGCTTAAATGAAAAGTGAGTTGGCAAAAATTTACAAGTAAAAAGTGTAATAAAAAATAAATAAGTATAAAAACACAACAATTAAATATTATATTTATTTACACTATTAAAAAGTGGGATATGATATTAAAATTCGTGTTATATTTTATTTTTTAACAGTGTAGATAAATATAATATTTGATGTAATATTTAGTTATTGTGTGGGTAAATTTATCCTTAAAAAATTAATTCTTTTCTCTTTACCCAGCCATGTAGTAAAAGATGCTAAAATATGCGCTTAAAGTAGTTGGCAAGGGAAAGAAAAAGATATGAGAACGTATAAAATCGTTCTCTTTCCTTTACATAATCCGGCCATGCAAGCTTTGCAAATTTTAAAGTCAAACTATGCTTACTAGTTGGCAAATAAAATGCAATAAAAAAAAACGACAGAAGTACAAAAGAAATATTTGACTCTTTCTTTTCAACCGGCAAAGTGGGCTAGCTTTTTGGGATAAAAATTGAAATTATTTTGATAGGACAAATGAAAGTCGTTTGATCAAATCATTACTTCCCTTCATTCCAAAATAGTTTGTCTATAAATTCTCCACCCATTTACTCATTTATTTCAATCTAGCCCAAGCCAAAATATTGCCCATATTTTTCTCTCTATACTTCATCTCTTTAAACTTTCAAGTTAGATTTTAGTGGGTTAAGAAAATGAGCTAAGAGTAAGAAACTTCAAAGTTGATATACATATATATATATATACATATATATATAAACACACACTAATATTGCTTATATAGTAGCACACACATTTGGTTATATTTTTGTACTAACTTTTCACTTTCTGATTTGTGTTTAATATTATTATTATTATTATCGTTATAATCATTCATATTAAATACTATAAACACAAAACACTTTCACTTGCATTTTATATGTTTATTGTGCTAATTCAAGTTGTGCATTATATTGAATATATCTATCACTTGAATTGAATTTAAAACTTATATATATTAATCAAATATTTATACATAGACATTTCACACGAAGTGAAAAATAAGCGATCAACTTTTAAGCTCTGATAACGTACCCATAAGTATTACGAGTGCGGGTTACATCAACTTGATGTATTATGAACTGTACTCCTTTCAAGAAAAGTGATATAAGAAAGAAAAAAATTCTCAAGACTGGATAACTAGTTTATCCTTATAATTCTTATACGAAAAAATTGTTTATTTGTATATAAAAGAACGATTTGTATATAGTCATTTATTTGAAAGTGATAAGCAAAATATATAGACACTCGACTTATAAAGAGTAATAGATTGATCTTACTCCAAAGTGTTAATCTCACATTATAAAAGTGTTCTATATCAACTAAACTGATCATAATTCTTAAATTGTTATATCTTTTGTGATCATTAGTTTAACTATCATATATCATCCTTGTAAGAACTAATTCATAATTGTCATTATTTATTTCTTGTAAAGTGATATAATTGACATATATGAACTTAAACACTGTTTACCTGCTTATTTAAAGAAGAATTAGTTGAGACAATTTAAAAATCTTTTTAAACAAATGGGTAAAACTAAGTATTCTTTTAATGTGTGTGACAAATTGAGTTATTTTGATTCCAATACCAAAACCTTAGAAAAGTCATTGGTTTGAGTTTATAAGTGAGTGAGGAAAAGAAAATATATAAAGCTCCAATACTAGTCGAAGAAGGAATACAAGAGCTCTAGAAAAGGAATCTGTAATTCTTGAAGGATATTAGGATAGAATAGTCCTAAAACATAATTAGATTTGTACAAAGGTTTCTCCACTTACGTAAGGAGTTAAGCTATTTTTATAGTGAAAAAAATTCAAAATTTTGAGAGGAGTTTGTGGATTGGACTTACTATATATATCTAATAGAGATATATATGATAAATAAGAATATATCGTTGTTTTCTCTAATTGATATTTCTTTATCCGTATTTCTTTATTTTGTTCACAGAAATATTCAAAGATATTTTAACAAAATCACTTAAGCAACTAAAGTTAGATTTTAAAAAGGTAGGGATTTTCTAAAAAGTAAATTAATCTGTTAAACCCACTAGATTAGTTATCACAAATTCAGACCTTAACAAAAGGTAACAAAAATATTACCTCAGTTTTAAATTATAAGATTAATATTAATTTTTTAAGAGTCAATTTTAAATATTTTTAAACTTAAAGTTGATATAAATTCATTTAATTTATGTCAATACGATTATAAACATCATAAACTATTTAAAAATCGTACTAATTATATGATTTATTATTTTCAAAACTCATATGAATGATGTCAATTTTTAACTTGAAAATATCTCAAAGTTATTTTTGAAAAGTTGTTATTGATCTTATAATTAGGAATGAAATAAGTATAATATTACATTAATAAATTCAAGATAAATTATGATTATTTTGTCTCACAAAATATGATTAAAGTATAAAAATATTTTGTTACAGAAAAGATAATTAGATATACAACTCAAATACAAAATCGTATATAATGACAATTTTATTACTCTGTTATATTATTCTCTCTGCAAACTCTTTTAATACTAAAAAGAAAGAAAACTTGCATATATGTATATATGTATGTATTTGTGTGTGTGTGTGTGTGTGTGTGTGTATATTATTATTCCCAAATAACACAAAGAGATCGATAAATGGGAGGTGAATAGATCTTTTTATAAATTTCAGATTAAAATTATTTATCCAATAATTAATTAATCTGATTTAATTAAGCACTGTGGAATATTGTATTTTGTAAAACCCCCTTTAAGATAGAATCAAGATCTTAGATCTGACTTAATGATATAGAAATATGAAAGCCATCCAGATGACAATGCAATTATATAATAGTTAATATAATAGTTGTATAACAGTTATATAAAGCAGTAAAGGACACAAAGATTTTTAAAAGGTTTGGAGTCTAAACTACTCACAGTCTTCTCTTTCAATTCACTGGGCAAAGATGTCCAATATAGGATAAGGTTTCACTAAACTAATTACCATCTCCTTCTAGAGTTAACTCACTTAGGATCAGCACCAGATCTTTGCCTCGACTTCTTAGGCTCCCTTTAGAGCTGACCCACTTTAGATCAAACGAGATCTCTATATCGACTTTTCAATATCCCTCTAGAGTTGATCCACTTAGGATCAGGCGAGATCTCTATCTTGATTTTTCAATCTCCCTCTGTGAAATGTAAGATAGGCATACTTAGAAAAAGGGTTGAATAAGTGTAGAGCAAACAATATCCAATTTTTTTGCAGTTTTAAAATTCTGTTACGAATAGATTCTACGGTATTAACCAATTCAACAAGTTAGATTATACTAGCAGTAAACTGTTTATTGCAGCACTATTGAAAATTAATTTATTTGTACCAAATGAAAACCTGAGTTAAAATAAGTAATTTTCTCATGAAATATATATATATCAAAGTATTCATAATATGTTTTATAATTTACAGTTAAAGCATACAATGAACAAATAAAGTTACGCAATCAATCACATGAACATAAGGAATTTTTACGTGGTTCGGTCCCTAACCTTTATTCTAGTAGCCTAATCCACGTCCAATACCAATTAGTATTGGAGACACTTTTATTGATTAACTTGGTTTACAATCAAACCCCTTTTACAAAATAAATTCCTACAACCTTTGAGAACTTATCCTCCCCGAGCATCTTTGCTCACCTTGTGCAAACCTATGCACTCCTTGAGTACCTCTACTCACCTTGAGCACCTATGCTTACTTGGAACTTGAATGTAAAAACTCCTAATCCAAATCGGATTAGATAACAAAAAGACTTTGAAATTAATATAAAATAATCACAAAATAAACTATGATCAAAGCAATAATTATATCATAATTTAAACCTCAATTCTAAACGCAATGATCAAGTTAAAGAAAGATATCACCGATTAAAGCACAATGTAGAGAAGCTCAAATTAATAGACTTGATGTAGCACAACAACTTTGTATTTTTTTCACAATAGAATATTTAATAGCTCTTATGAATTATATGTGAAAAGATAAAAATGTCAGAGAAATTTTTATTGTTCTACTTCTTCTTCTTTTTTTTATGTGAACCACGGGTGGACATAATATAAAGGAGAGGAATATCCGTTGTCAATAAAAATCTATTTGTCTGTTGGAAATCAAAATGCTTGATTCACTGAATATAATTGTGGGTGAACACAATTAATTTGGCTATTTAATACTGACAACCCATTATATTTTCTTTGACCGACATCCTTGACTAGATAGAATAATATATTAAAACCTTCAATTGAATAAGAATTATGCAAAGCATAATGACTACCCATTCCTTTTTAGCCAACCACATTAATTAAGGAAATCAAGTGTTTAAAAATAAGTCCATAAAATATTCAATCAATAATAAGCACGTTTGTTTATGGAATGATGTGTATTTAATTACTACACTCAAAACGAATTGGATAGCTTTTACATTAGCAATAAGGAAACAATGAATCAATATGTATATTCACTAATTGAAAGGTAGTTTTCTTATGGAAGAAAATGAATCAAATATTATTTCCTTTTAAGTAAATTGTGAGCCTCATGGAATTAATTTATGAACAATTAATATTCAACTATTAAAAATATTTCCATATAAATTTTAAAGCCCCAATTAATTATTTTCATAATTAATTAATTATCTCCATGATTACCCAAACAATATGATTAATTGATATAAAGATATGAAAATATATTAGCTCAATTAATCAAGACAATTATAAAAATACAAATCAATAGAAATCTGAATTCCAAATTTATGGTAATAAATGTTATTTAGAAAATATTTATTAAAATATATTTTCAAATTCACTCCTTTAATTATGGGAATAACTAATTAATTAGCTTTGCAAATATAATTTGATAGATATATATTAATTAGCCCAATTCATTATGAAAATATGGAAATTGATTTGTTCAATCAATTAAATAAATCATGAAAAGCTCAATCAATTAAAATATTATGAAAAGTTTAAATAAATAATGAACAACCCACTTCTTTCTAAAATAAAATAATATAAATGATTTACTTGTGAAAGTTTTAATTAATCTATCAACCACTTCTTCCAAAATAAAAGTGATATAAATGATTTATAGCCTTTCCCAAAATTTGTGGATTTTATGAAATTTCTTTTTAAATAACAAGATGACCGGAAATCAGTTTTTCATTAAACGTGAATATTATTTTTAATTACTTGTGAAAAACTTGATTTTAAACTTCCATATTTAATATGCAATGCAATCATATGAGCTTCGATTGAGATATAAATAAAGCTAAGATCTTACATGATATCCTAAAAGCCTAAGATGAATATTCATAATTTTCAGTTCGGAACAACATAAAAAATCTGCTGCATTAATCCAGTTTACAATCCAGTCTGCTGTATTAATCATGTATCAATTCTGATGGTTACTGCACTTATCCAGTTTGATATTCAGTTTGTTGTATTAATGCATTTAGTATACTGCTTTAATCATGTAGCTACAAAACTGCACAGTTTAGTTCCAACATAAAGTTATCATCAAAACACAAGATTATAATATGACCAAGTCAACACTCTAGAGCTGACCCACTCAGGATCAGGCGAGATCTCTATATCGACTTTACTATATTCCTGTTATCGAGTTTGGGGTGTTGTTCAATGTCGATGAAGCTCATCTTCTGAATATCTTAGCAGCGTGATTGATTTCTTCCAAGGCGTAGAGTGACATTTTTGAAACCGTAGAGTGACATTTGGATTATAGGGATGCTTTGAGCATTTAAGACTTTTAAGTTTTATCTCATGAATGTGCTTGATCGATCGACAATTTTGAAATCTAGATAAGAAATCTTAGATTTCTTTTTGAAAATATGCCCGTTAGAAGGTCCTATAGAAAATCCTCCAAAGTCATATGTCAGTCTACTGTAACCGTTCTGAATGTCAACTGCGTCAGGCTTCTTTGAGTGTTGAGGCAGACTTTCTTTATCAAATATAATTGTTGGAGTCATGGCTTGATTAGACCTTTCTATTTCTGACAACACACTCTCAGAATCTTCAGTAGTTGTGTTGTAAGACCCTGACTTTTATGAAATACAAATTAAATTTTTATTTATATATTTTCTTCTGAAAGGGTAAGTGGATAAATTGACAAAAGTTAAAGTTAAAAAAAAATATTTTGTGCAAATTTTATCTTATCGAATAATATTTATTTTGTCAAAGAATATTCGTTTTATCGAAAAATATTCGATTCTTTCGACGGCGCTAAAATAACTAAACATTGGTAGACTTCACAAAGAAATATTGTCTAATATAGTAAACGACATAAGTAAAATTTTTTAAATAAAAATGGTCAATAGTACTATCACTTTTAACTGTTAAAATAGAAAAGTAGAATACGGTATTGCATGGTAGCACACGGTATTGTACAGTGTTTTATATTATTAAATTGATAAATTAGCCATTATACAATATTGACTTTATTGAACCAATAATTGTCATATGCACAATAATTCATATTATTGAACTGATAATTGTTACAGTAGCATATACATAGTAATTCACATTACTGAATCAATAATTGTCATTACACAGTAACGTGTTTTTTTATTTATTTTTGTATTATTGTTATCACTATTATAATGTTGATTTAACTATTGTATTCCATTATTAGTTGGTATTTTTGCTTATATTGTGAGTATCTAACTCAAAAAATTAACTACAATTAGTTATAATAATGAATAATTGTGAATTATTGGTGAATTATTATTGAATAATTGAATTTATAAAGTTATTTATTTTATATACTTTATATAACGTTAATCGTTTTATATAAAATTAATTGATTTATATAAAGTTAATTATTTTATATAAAGTTAATTGATTTATATAAAGTTAATTGTTATATATATAAAGTTAATTGATTTATATAAAGTTAATTATTTTATATATAAAGTTAATTGATTTATATAAAATTAGTTGTTTTATTAAGATATGAAATGAGTGGTATAGATTAAAAGAAATTTGAATGAATGGTTTAGATTAAAAAAATCTTAAAAAATAAAATGTGTGGTACGGATTAAACATTATCTTGAAATGAATGATTTAGATTAATTTAGAAAATCTCAGTTTATCAAAAAAAAATTGAGCTATAAATAGATGCCTTAACTTAAGAAATTTTCATAACTTCCTTCCTTATTCTTTCTTTCACTCTTTAAAATATTAATTTGTATAAGTTTTCTCTGTGTGTGCTTAATCTATCGTGAGTATTTATGAAGATCAGTAAGAGTACAAGTATTGTTCAAGTAAGTCTTATCATAATAGTTAGTCAAGTAACCATACACATCACGCGGTGTTTATAAATCTTCCTTTAAAAGACTCTTCCTTTAGAAATTTCATTTTGAAAAACTTTCTCTTGAAGATTTTTTTGAAATGATATTTTCAAAAACTATTTTAAAGTTTATTATACTTTATTCTATACACTACACAAATTTTTAGTATCAAATCACTTTTGATGATTTCATACGAATTAATATACACCATGAAATTATATGTGGTAATTCCTAATTAAATTATAAATACATAGGTTGATCAACTTTATTTAAATCAATATCCAGTGACGTGTTAAGTTAAGGGATATGATTTTCTTTCATACTCTTAAATTTATTCTGGTAAGTATTATTCGGTAAAATTTCCTGAAATGATTATATGCTCCTTAATAGTTTGCACTTCATTTAATATAATTTTACATAAATCTTCCTATTTACTTGAACTTTTCTATTGAACTTTAACCGTTATTTTGAATTGTGGATCTTGAATATCATTCTTGAATTTGAGTTCACATCATGTTGACAATTTGGACATTATTTGACTTAGGACAAAGTATCCTGTTATTCTATTCATCATTTATATCTCTATTGTTATTCTAATCATCAAGAATCAAGTCGTTATGGATATCTGTGGCTTTGGGTACAAATGATAGTATAAAGGCGATATAATGGTGATGTTTCTTTTAGGGCATGTGGTGAATGTTCTTTTTGGCCTGGGGCAAAGAAGAACTGTTGTTGATATGATCATGACCCATGGTGTTTCAGATGATAAAAGTTAATGATATTTTTAAAAAAAAGATAAGTTAGTGGACATCACAGTCTACATGATTCTTCTAATGGATTACTCATTTAGCTGCTATTATTGATTTAAAACTTGTTGTTTATTATATTCAATCAAGACTCAACTGTTGAAGGCTAATGATAATTTACTTATTGTTATCTTAGTTATGATATTTCTTTACTGGGCTATTTGAGCTCACTCTTTCATTTTTTCATTGTTCTTCAGGAAATTGGAGAGTAACTAGGTCTAGTCGGGAGATGGATTGAAGGTCCGAGTGATATTTGTAGTAGTTTTCACATGTTGTAAAGTAGTGTGACAATAATAATGAAGACTTAGTTATGTATTATTGAGTTCCGTATTTTTGTACTATGTACTATTTTGTAATAGTTACCGTGTATTTTTGGCGTCTCAAATTAGGTTGTGTAGGCCCAAATTTGGGGGCGACACATGTTTGTTAAGGAAGCTTTCATATCCAACAATAACTTCTCAAGTTGCACTCCACGATATGATGGTCAGGGATCATAGAGTTAAGCTTCAAGAAATTCACTCGACGATCTTAACTAACCCTACGTGTTAGCTGTCTGAAGTTGTTTTACGATTTGACTGTCTGGGTCGTTCCACATTTTAACTCTATCCTTTTGTTTATTTGCAATCTCCTACTTATTTGCATTCTATTCGACGACTTTGCCATATCTTAGTGTTAGTACAAATATGCATGTTTTGATTTGATTCTGATCTAATTAATAATATATACTTGTAACCAATAGCTTTTTGTAAAATCCTTAAAATAAGAAATTGATTTACAAAAAAACTTAGAGTAAAAGATGAAACTTGTTAGGTTGATCTATGAAAATAAAATGAATGTATAAAGCATACAAAGTTAATCGATTGTAGAGTTGTTTAAGGGATTCAGATAGCAGAGTTACTCAAAAATCGTAAGGCAAGACAATTTATATAGTTAACTCAGCTGATCATAGAGACAAGGATTGTAAAGCTGAAGATCACATAGCAGAACGTAGACCTCACAAATCGTAGAGTATAACAAAGCTCTGACAATAGACTGAAAGTGGGATGATCTGAAGGGCGACATTTCTGAAATGTTTACTGATCATTCCAAGTTCAAAATGAAGGTTAGTCTGAAGTGTATCTAATAACTGGTTTGTTAATGAAACAACACCCATATGATTGGTTTTGCACTAATGTGACATTATAGTTTAGGGCAAGCTGACACAATCCCTAGATATCAATATCAGAGATCTAGTACTGGAGCATTAAATGAGCAAACAACTACATTAAAATGGGCAAATCTCAAGACTCTTTATAAAGGAACATGAAGATTCAAAGTATTAGAAGTGTTGAACAAACAAAAAGTCGAATTATTGAGAAAGTCTTAAAAGCTCTATTCTATGATCAATAACAACTTCAGTTGCTAAGTCATTCAGCTTCGTACTTAAAACAACTTAGCAGCTCGGCTGAAAATCACTCATTCTTGGTGAACTGAAGATTCCAAGTCTTTATGACTTGAATAGTTCTTTGTGAATTGGTGATTCCAAGACTATGTGACTTAAAGAGTTTTATGTGAACTGGAGATTCTAAGTCTTTGTGACTTGAAGGTGATTCCAAGACTATATGACTTAAAGAGTTCTTTATGAACTGGAGATTCCAAGTCTTTAGGACTTGAAGAGTTCTTTGTGAACTGATGATTCCAAGTCTAAATGACTTTGAAGAGTTCTTTGTGAACTGGAGATTCCAAGGCTTTGTGACTTGAAGAGTTCGTTGTGAACTGATGTGCCAAGTCTTGGTGACTTGAATTAATCTTTGTGATTCAACTGATTGTAATAGTTCTGTGTGAACTGATCTTTGTGATCCCCCATCCTTAATGAATTTCCTACTCAATGAGTAAAATAGTAGACTAAGAGATCTTTGTGTTCCGAACCACTTAAAATATTTGTGTATCATTTACTTTTAGCACTTTACTTTCTACATTAATTTTACATCTGTTGTAACTGACTTATATATACTAACAAAAATTCATAACTGAGATCTTCATAAAATTTTAAGGGGTTTTCAAACTAATATTCCACTATGCTCAATTAAATTAACTTGCTTAATTTATAATTGGAAAATATTCAAAAGTAAAAATATTTTTAAAAGATCTATTCAACCCCCCTTCTAGATCTATCAGTGCCTCTAGAAAGTAACAAGTGGTATCAGATCATGTTATTTTAACCTAAAGTTTAACCAACTTGAGTAAATCAATGACACAAAATAAAACCAGTTCTGAGTTTGGTGGTGGAAACAAGCCACCTCTATGTAATAAAGATAAATTTGCTAACCGAAAAGTTCGCATGTGTACATGGATGCTATCGATGAAGATTTATTTAATGATGTGATCAATGTCCCTTACTTCTCCACAAAGCTTGCTCATGCAGAAGAAGATCCAAACAAGATGGAAGTCAAAAGAGAAAGTAGAATAGACCGACATTGAAAAGAAGCTGGTGCAGCTCGATAAAAGAGCCTAAAATATTTTGTTCATGGCTCTAGAAGACTAGTTGTTTGAAAATGTAATCAATAACAAAATAAAAAAGGAAGTATGAGAAGCCTTACTGGTTATGCATGAAGGAACCAAGGAAGTTAGGGGAAATAGGCAGTCTCTGCTAACCCAACAATGTGAGATGTTCACCCACATCTTTGGGGAAACCATAATGGCAACCTATGAAAGATTCAATATGCTGCTCAATTCCCTTAAAGCATTCAGGAAGGTCTACCTAAACAAGGACCTCAATATCAAATTCATGAGACCACTACCAATTAAGTGGGATGCAAAAATCACTACAATTAGACAGTCTAAGAATCTGTATGAGATGACTGTGTAGAAGCTCTACGAAAATTTGCTTACTTATGAGCTATAACTTAGCCAATAGGCAAAAGACCACATCAGAGCCCAAGAAGAAAGATAGAGGAACTGCTTTTAAAGTATCAGAGACAACCTCCAAATCACTGGTTAAATGGACTCTGATGATGATGAGGATGAAGATACTGTCTTATTGGCCCGAAGACT
The DNA here is from genome assembly GCA_947179155.2 of Hedera helix. NCBI lineage: Eukaryota > Viridiplantae > Streptophyta > Magnoliopsida > Apiales > Araliaceae > Hedera > Hedera helix. The sequence goes on along the minus strand of OX359270.1, from coordinate 10,218,697 downwards.
CAGAAAGTTCATGCTAAGAGACAGAAGCTACAAAATAATAAGAAACAACAACTATAATAAGGATCTGTACTACAACTGCAAAAGGCCAGGCCACTACATCTCAGAATGAAACCAGTCTAGGAAAGAGAAGCTTGAGAAAGACACAAAGAAGAAAGAATCAGCTCAAAAGAAGGACCTTAAGGGCTACATAAAGTTTTAAAAGAAAAATAAAGGTCTTGTAATAAAAGATTTTTGGAGTGATTTTGAGAATGACTCAAAATCAAGAACCAGTGATGACGAATGGAATCAAATGAAAAATTTATGTCTTATGACCATAGAAGCAGATGCTGACAACACCATTGATCATCAAAATATTAACATTAGTGAGGTAAAGAACTCCACAAATTCAACATGGTATCTTGATAGTGGATGCTCAAGACATATGACTAGTAATAAAGCTCTCTCGTCAAATTTCAAAGAAAGAAATGGTCCTACAGGTTGTCTTTGGAGATAATAATTTTGGAAAAACTGGAGAATATGACTCAATTGAAAATGGTGTAGTATAGTTTAGAAAGGTAGCATATGTTCACAAATTATATTCTACCTAAGATTTTGCTTTGAGTAATGATCAAATAAGTTATAGAGTCCACAAATATTTTTCACAAGCATTTAACCAGATAAACTTCCTCTTAGTTAAAACTAGCTCAATTAAATGGATTTGTGCACAAATGTAAAGGACCTCAAGCAAAATAATAACCAACAAAAAGTTAAAAGTTCAGACTAAACAAAATCTATCAATTTCTTATGAGTTATTAACTAATTAATTAAACTTTTATCATTAAACAAAATTTTAATCCAATTTTTTTTTCATTGCTCAAGCCACTATAAAAAAAACATAATATAAAACATGCATATCTAACAAGTTCCTAAAAACACAATGTACCTAAATCCGTAACTAATGAAACAACTAAAAACAAGATAAATAAAAAAAATAATTACACGCCACCAAACTTAAAACAGACATTGTCCTCAATGTATAAAGTAAAGGAATTTAAAAGTAGAGGACTTATCAAAGATTAGGTTAATTGTCATCTGTATCATCCTCCTCATCTGCTAAGTATGGAGAGTGGGCTAGGAACATGAGTTAGAGTACTGTATTAGATAGTGTTGGATAACCTGAAATGACAATTGAAGCAAGATTATTATAACCTATTAAAAGAAACAATAAACTAAAGAGCTAAAAAAATTTAAACCCTAAAAACTAAAATTAACAACTGTAAAATCTAATAAAAATAAAAGTAAAATCTTGGATTACCTCCCAATTTATGCTTGTTTTATAGTCTTCAGCCAGATTACTTCATTTCCCAACCCAGATCTAATTTATACTTCATAAACCCCTTGTCAAGCCATCTCTTAGTCCTTTCTTTTTTAGCTTTTACGCGAGATTAAAGGCCCCCAAACTTGAGTTCATCCATCGCATTTAGCTGAAAAAATCTTTTCGCATCTGCTAAATCCTTAACTGCATTGATCTGGAAGCATTTTTCATGATCACTAGGAAACTCCATCGCCTTGAAAACCTTGAAGGTCACCTCTTGATCTTGGACTCTCATGGTTAACTCACCTTTTTGCACATTAATATGTTGTTTCCCAGATGTACAATAAGGTAATCTAGAAGGGGGTTGAATAGATCATCATACAGTTCTACATAATTTTTTTTCTTATAACACATTTACAAAATAATTTGGCAATTTGTATATGCAACGAAATAGTCTTATTTGGTAAAACCCTTTATGATCCTTAAATAATAAAACACACAATTCTGTACAAAATTTGCTATTGAAAAGTTATTGTAAATAGTTATGACATACAACATACATGTATATCTATATAAAAGATAAAGAAGGGGTGAAAAGACATTGAAAACACAGGGATTTTTAAGAGGTTTCAGAGCCTAAACTACTCCTACTCATCTCTTCCATTCTGCTGAGCAAGGATATTCTACTAAGGGTAAATGGATACAAAGTTCTTACAATTTAGAAACTAAGTCCAAGACATTAAGTCCTATCCAATGGACACTAAGTCATCCCACTAAGGGTGTGATTAACTAAAAATCAGGCGGGTCACTAAGTCCCATCTTATTTCTTCAGGACACAAAGTCTTATTCCCTTAACAGGGGTTGATTCCTCTGAATTAGATGGGTCTCACCCGATTTTCTCCTTAGGACACTAAGTCCTTTTTTCATCTTGGGGTTGATTCCTCTGAACTAGGCGGGTCACTAAATCCCTACTTTGTTGTTTGTTGGTTGGTGTTGGGGGTGCTGTCGAGTTAGTTTTAAGCTCATATCAAACGAACTTGTCTGCTGAGGAATGATTCCAAGAGCCTTCAAGATATTTCTTGTCAGCTTCTACTCCAGAATCATTATGGATCGATCCTCCAAAATGTTGAGTGACTTTGGGTTAAGGATGACTCTGTTCAACTGATCGATCTTTTCTATGATCTCTAATAGATTGGCCTTTTCTTCCTTATACTCCTTTAGTGTGTGGATCAATCTTCTTCGTTCAGCTTTGACCATTTCTTCTTTGACCTAATAAGTCTTTGTTGGTCGACTATATCTTTTTCCCATTTTCTTTTTTCAACCTGATGTTTGCTTTGGTCGATTATTTTCTTCATTTTCCTCTCCCTTTATTTTCTTTTTGGACGATGGTTTCAATATATAAAGAGATGTCTGTTGATTCGCCCATTTGAGAGTAGTCGTTACTTCATTTAATGCTTTGATTTAAAAGATCTTTGGTGCTGACAATTATAAGTAAGTGTTAGCTTGCTTTCGGCTCTGTCTTCTTTTCCAGTATGCTAAAAATGGAAACCACGTGACTAACGTAATACTGTCAAGATAGCCGTTAGACACATCTTCTTTTGTCTTTTAGTTGAATCATCCAACGGTCAGCTAATGCCTTGAGATTCTCAATATTCAAGACTTCTCCGTATCAGATCTGATTGGACTTATACAAATATCTTAATCGTATAGCTCTCTAGAAATTGTAGAATGTTTGACGTAGTTGACTTTATGATCTGTAGTTCTAAGATTAACTCTTCGTTTTAATGACTCTACAAAATGCTCTAAGGTTTACAGATTTTGCTATTTGTATGTTTCAGTGAACTGTTTTGTGAACTTCATTTCACGTTACGATCTTGGAGTTAACTTTGTAACTTGCTCTACGAACTTTGAAATTATCCTGAGATCTTCATCTATATTACAATCTATCAGAGTTGACTTTATGATCTTTTTTTGTTTTGCAGATTCTCTGATCATCTCTACAATTCTTCAGCTCTATAATCTTGTATTTGGCTCTTTGACTTTCCTAGGCAGGCTTAATTTACTTCTTGAGAATTAATACTTGGACTTCTTTCTTGCTCAAGTTCATTTTATTTTTCTCTATTAGCTCCCCCTCATTCTAACACTTCTTGTCTACAACATTGAAGATTTCACTTTGTCTCTATTCAGTGCATTTCTTTTATTATAGTGGATACCATGTGTCTTCCTCTCATAAACTAGTTGTTTGTTGATTCATACTCTGCTCCTTGTCTAGTTTACTTCAGACTACTTGTTGCTGGAGAATACTTGATAAGGACATTCCCATTATGTGTCATAGTGAATTTGTCTCTTAGTGCCATTGACATTTTTTTCTTTGATATGTAGCACTGATGCAACTCAGCAATGATATAACTTTACTTTTTGAAGTTGTTTAACGATATTATGACTCAAAGATTTGAGGATGTTTCGTTCAGCTTCATTATATGACCTTGAGTACTTTAACTTGTTTAGCATTTGTGCGCTTCCTTTCTTCACTTCTTCAGCTAGAGTCTTTTGTCTTGACATTGCTATGCTGAGTTTGCTTGACAAAACTCTACAAACTCTGTTTATGTGTTGATTTTATGAAATGATCCTTGTTTTAATTTAATTCTCTTCCCTGCCCTGAAATAGTTTTGCTGACCTTATCCAATTATGAGCTTAAGCATTATTTTCTAACAGTTTAATGCTTAGTATATAGTTTCTTAACATCTTCTTGTGGTTGTTCAATTTATATCCTTAGTGGCTTTGTTTTATTTGTTGATGATTTTTCTTGATATTATTTTTACTCAACAATCTTGAGGTCTACTCTGAACTCTACGAACTTGTCATTACTTGACATTCTTGTCAGCTGCACTTTATTAAACAATTTGAGAGTCTTGTATTATAGGGTTGAGCTTATGGTAATGATTCTGGTTTACTTCACGATCTTTTTGATCGTAGAACATATGATAATCGTTAAGTGTATCTTAGGTAATTATTCAATAATGTTGATTCTACAATCAGTTCTACGAATGTCTTGTTTTACGATCTTTGATCATAATCTGCGACCTATAATTTTGCTCGATGATCATGAGTTTGCTTGGTCCTCGTAGAATTGAGTATAAACTAGTTTTTCTACAACTTCTTTTGTTCTGTTGTTTTTCAGTCTCTGGTCTGTTGACTTTGTTACTTTTTTGTTAATCTTCTTCTTTTGGCAGTGCAGCTCTGTTTGGTTTGACAATCCTGTTTTGCTCTGCCCGACGATCTCTTGTTCTACATTTGATCACTTTGTCGTTGTAGACTTAAGCATCTCACTCGACGATCTGACTGTTCTGTTTTACGAACTTCCAATTTCCTTTTTTCATTTCTGATTCTGTTGCTTCTTCCTAATCTATTATATTTTGATGATAATACTCTGTATTTGGATTCAATCTAACAAACCTGATCCCTAATGTCTTTTTACAATCATATTCTTTTAATGACAATATAGAGTTTATCTTTTGGATTAACTTAACAACTTTGATCATCTAACTATTCTATCTTTTTCAATTATGGATCAACCTAACAAATTTGATCCCTAAGTCCTTTTATAATGAGTGTTCTTTTTAAGGACTATATAAAGCTACAACAAATGTTTATATATATTCACATTTGTCTTTATATCATTGATTTTCTTTATTTTCTTATCCAAATATAACTCTACGAAACGTATAATATAATTTAATCACATATTACTCACTTAAAGTATAATATCATTTAATCACATATTAATCATTCAGCACATACTCAGAATAAATATTTTATCATTGTTTTGTCATCATTAAATTCAAATAGGCTCATACATAAATTTGCTAACACAGTATAATGGTTACCTCACTATTTATGCGATTTTAATACTTTTTAATGTATTTAAAGTAATTTAATTATATTTTCTTATATAAACAATATAATTAAATAGTATAAGCATGTATATACCACTTAAAATAAATAAAATTCGCTACAAATTACCACATTACACGTAAAATAATTAATTTAATAATTTATTCAAATAAAATAGTTAACTTCACTAATTAACTAAATAAAATAATAAACTTTACTAATTAACTTAAATAAAATAACTAACTTAATTAATTAATTCAAATAAAATAATTAGGTTTGCTACTCATTCAAGTAAAATAATCAAAGTTAATTATTTAATTTATATTAATTAATGAGATTAATTATTTTACTCACTATGCATTACGTACCATATTATACATAAAAACATTTAATTTCATTAATTGTTTTATTTTATGTATGGTATAATAAACTTTGATATTTTAACTTTGATATTTTACTCAAATAAAATAATTGAATCCACTAATCAACTTAAATAAAATAACTATCTCAATTAATTAACTCAAATAAAATAATTGAATAATTAACTCAAATAAGATAATTAAAATATGATAATATACGTTAAAAATAACTAAGTTAATTAGTGGAGTTTGATAATTATTTTATTTGAACGAATTATCTTAACGTATTTTGAAAATTAACTTATTTTAATTATCATAAAGTGTTTTGATAATTAAAATAATTAACCTGTTTTTATAACTAACCAAATAATTATTTTACTTGATTAATTACCAGAGTTAACTATTTTATTTGAATTAATTAATTGAGTTAGTTATTTTATTTAAGTTAGTTAGTGGAGTTTGTTATTTTATTTAGTTAATTAGTGAAGTTAACTATTTTATTTGAGTAAATTATTAAATTTAATTAATTAATTAATTAATTTAATTATTTTATGTGTAGTGTGATAATTTTGTAGTGAATTTTATTTTATTTTAAGTGATATATACATGCTTATACTATTTAATTGTATTGTTTTATATAAGAAAATATAATTAAATGACTTTAAATAAATGAAAATACATTAAAAAGTTTTAAAACACGTTTATATTATTGTTTTTTTAGTTATTGTTTTTTTCATTAATTGTTATTTTGTATTAATTGAGCTAATTATTTAATTTAATTTAATTAGTGTGATAAATTATTTTATTTGATTTAATTAGTGAGTTTTAATTATTTAACTTGAATTATTTTATTTATTTGATTTAGTTAATATTTTTTAATTATTTTATTTGAATTAAGTTAATATTTAGGTTGTATTTGATAATTAATCGTATAGTCAACATTTATTATGTAATTTTCATACGGTTAAACCGTATATTATATCACATGATCGACACTGTTAATATTTCAGTTAAAATTATGATCGAAAAATTACTTTTGTTTACTTAAATGTATTAGGTTACTTTCATAAGTTTTTTAAAATTAAACTCACTTGTGTAAAAGGGATAATATATTTCGAGGGACAAAATATATATAATCCTAGACAAAACATTATAGAGAATTAATATTTTTATAAAATTTTATTCACATAAAAATAGACCCTATTAATTATTCAAGTGAATGGAATTTTATAAAAATATCAAATTTTAAAATATATTAGCAAGGGTTTATAAGAAAACATCTTCTTTCCATCGAAGCGTATATAAACGCTCGACTTTTGGACAGCTCTAATTACGAGAACTCAAAACTCAATCCAACATATAAATAATCTTTACATCTGAATACTAAAATCCCATAAATTCTGATGGCAAAATCCGAGAATTCAAAGTCCAATTCCTCCAAACTTCAATCCAATGATCCCGAAACCGATCCCAAGTCGTACTCACTCGAGAAATTCAGACTCTACGAAACCCGAGCGGTAAGATTCATTCTAAAATTGTCTTCAATTACCTCAGTTTTCGATCAATTTTTGGTGAATTTTAGGTTTATTTAGTTTTTTATGTGTAGAGATTCTATTTAATTGGGAACGATCGAAATAAGAGATTCTTCAGAGTATTGAAAATTGATAGGATGGAACCGTCGGATTTAAATATCAGTGAAGATCCTGTGGTTTATTCGCCACAGGAAGTTAAGAGCTTGCTCCAGCGGATTGATGAGGGGAATCGTGCCACCGGTGGATTGTGTTCTGTTGCCAAAGTTTATGGGATAGCTGGTAAATTTTTGGGTTTTATTTTCAGGTTTAAATCCTGTTTGGTTATCAGTTTTCATTTGGTATTCTGTTTTCACAATTTTTTTTTATTTTCAATTTTTTTTTAGTAAGGAGTTCCTTGGATTATCATTCTAGTTGGGTTCGAACAATATTTTGGTAGAAGTACGGGAAGAAAAAGAAAATTAATGGTAAAATAATTCGAATTAGAGCTTACTGACAACTTAGAAGAACTGCTAAGAATAGCTTTATTGTATTTTAAAAATTTGGGTGTTTACTGCAATATATTTGAAAAAGAAAGTAGAAACTCTGTCAAAGACATTATATGAGTTTTTTCTGAGAGTAAAAAGAGAGAATGGACTTAAAGACGCTATTCAAACAATTCTGGTCGTCCGTTTCTGTTATGGAAGATAAGGATTGCTTAGTTACATGTTTAATGTATTTATCATTGTTTTAATGCACATTATAGAGATCACATTAGCTTGTAGTTATTGTTTTAGGAAGCAGGAGTGTTTTTGAAATGTTTTCTGAGAAATTGAAAATGGAATGTTTTTAAAGGAAAACAGAAAACTTGTTAACAAATGATGTCCAAATTGGGTCTAATTCTTAAGGTACTTTAGAAATTGTCCCTGATGGCTTACTAAGTTTCAGTATGTATTTTTTAATTTGTTTTTCTCCCTCTTTAGGTTGTATCAAATTCTTGGAATCATATTATTTAATATTGGTAACGAAGCGTCGGCAAATCGGATGCATATGTGGTCATGCAATATACAGTATAGATGACAGCCAAATAATTACGATTCCGCATGTCTCAGTTCAAACTGATGTTGCTCATTCAAAAACTGAGTTGAGGTAATCTTGATTTGAACTTTTCATTTGGTGATATTTCTTGTTTTTTAATTTCTATAGACCTGTTTATATAGTGGAAATAAATCCAAATAATTTTTTATGTATTTTACCTGTGATGAGTAAAATAGTGACCGGCAAATTAGTGTTACCAGAAGCAGCCCCACCCAGGTCGGAGTGAAGAACCATTAAACTGGGCCTTTCTAAGGCCAATGTCCGTATTAGAAATAAATAAAGTTTAGGGGCTTATTATTAGTTACTGAGGAGTATTTTAGAAGTAGAAGTAGATGGGTGGTAGTTACTTCATGGTGTATGTTACAATTCTGGCTCATGTTAGTAGTTCTATATTTGGTTAAGTGTGACTGCATACCTTGAATAGTATGAATAATTTAAAGAATTCTTTATTAGGGGAAGGACATGTAAGGCTAAGAGCCATAGTAAAAAAAAAAAAAACTGTAGGCAATTACTCCCTTTGTTCCACAAAAAAGAGTTCCATTTGAATTTCTTTCATTCAATTTGTGAATTGATTGTATTTTATTAAGGAATTAGTATGTTATATATCTATATTTTAATTTTATGTGTTTATAATTAAAGTTTGACAATATTTGTTTCTAGCGACCACCTAGGCATTACTGGCACTAGTACTACTGCCTTTTAACTACAATATTTGCAACGTTATAAACTAACCCCAAAACATGAAACTATGCAAGTGAGTAGTAAAAATGTGCAGTGTCTGTGCCCACCTTGCTGGAATTGATTGAGCACTAGAAAATGTTGTTATCTTAACCTCCCCAGTCAGTATCATGTCAATTGAAATTCTAAATCCTTCCGGTTCAACCTAATTGGTACATTTGATACAACTGCAGGTACAGGAAGCTTTTATCCAGTGTAGACTTGACTAAAGATTTTTTCTATAGTTATACGTATCCTATAATGCAAAGTTTGCAGAAAAATGTGATGTCAATGGCTGATGAAACGATGCCATATGAGAATATATTTGTGTGGAATGCTTTTCTAACTGAAGCAATTCGATCACGTTGCAAGAACACAATCTGGACAATTGCTTTAGTTCATGGGAATTTTAAGCAGGTATCGGACTTTTCTTTTTGTATGTTATGTTTTTCGTTTTCGTAGGTGTATTTTGTTGTTTACCACAAGGAAAATTTGATATTTTCATAGGGCTTCCCTCACATGGACTTGCGTCCCATTTACTATTCAGGTGAGGAGAGTCTTGTGGAAATAGCAAATTCCCTTGTGGAGATATCATTTCCCATATTTTATTAAGTATTTCTTAAATTTTTTTTGATGTGGAAGGCACCAAAGAAAAGCTGCAAACCGTAGACACAGTGAATACTAGTAGACAAGATGAGCTAACAAAAGGAAAAAAAAAGATGGGAATGGAACATTTAAACTCTAATAAAAATTGCAAGGGGCATTCTAAGAGATAAAAATTTGTAGTGGTTTATTTTATGTATAGTTTCCTGATAAAGGCTTCGTAAGAAGTAATGAAGAAACACAGGATCAATTATCTTCGTCTTAAATTTCTCATTGTAAATGTTTCTCAGAGTTTTTGACAACACAACTTTTATATTTCACTGCCAAACTGTCATCCTGCACCATATCATCTCATTCCAGTAATCTAGAATTTGTGTCAATAATATTTTTTTGTTCAGTAACATTATTGTGAGTTATTTCGCAACTGAATGTACCATATTAGAGCCTTCAATGGATATTTTGTATATGATAATCGCAGATTAGGCTATCAGTCTTTGGAAGAGACTTCAGTGTTTCTCTGGTTTCAAGGCGGTCTCGACATTTTGCAGGGACACGGTATGCCCTATTTGAAAATATTTATGTCAATTGCCTGGAAAATCACCATAGTTTGCAAATATGCTGATTGTTTCGTAATATTTTGCTAATCTACATGTGAGTTGTAATGATATACTCATATATATATATATATATATATATATATATATATATATATATATGTATATTTATATACATGTATATCTGTAGAGAGAGAGAGATGAAATGGTTATTTCATCTGGTTCCCCATTGTTTTGATAAAATGCACGCGATAGACACCACATTCAAATAGGCATTCATACATGAATAACCGGAAATGGTTATTGCTAAAGTTAGCAAAATTTAAATGTTCAATTCCTGAAATGCCCTTATTGTCCCGCTCAAGGAAATCCAGCTTTTTATGAGGACAAAATTGAATATACTTAACTAAGCAAACTTCTAAAACCCCCCCTGCCGCTAAAGATACATTTAGAATACTATTTTTAATTTACTTTTATAAGTTCATAGTGGCTATAATTATTCTCTCTCTTTCTTTGTGCCATAACTCTCTAATTGAATTAATCTCTTTCTTACATAAATGGTACTGTTCATCATGACCGTCAAACCCTCTGGTATAGCCTTCCATCGTAGGTACCTCCACCCCCATGCACTATCATCACCCTTCCATCCTTGTGCCCGTTGCCAATTCATTTAGCATATAATGCATTACCACCCATGAAATCACTCAACCACCCACTGTAGATATTCTCTGAAACATCAATTCCTACCATACCTTAAGAGGATCCCCACACTATTTTATAATTTATACTATCAAAAACATATTCAAACATCCAATCTAATGGTATGTTATGGTGAAAATAGTAACCAACCTTTCAGATCACCTATATATGATGGATTACCACTGCCACAGTGCCACCGGTTTAACCTAATATAACTTGAAGAATACATTAACCCAGCAACAATTCATTTTCAAATCATTAAGATGACTAAACAAATAAGACCACAGCCTTACTGGAGTAACTGGACCATGCAAAATGAGGTGAGGATGAGTCTTTTCATCTCGAAAAAAACAGGTTACCATAGCATTATACAATTATATACATACATGGATGAAATCTTACCCTTCAAGATAAATCAAGTCATAACAAATGAAGGATGGTAGGCCTTTGGAGGATTCATTATTTTTCTTAATGACTCGTAATCAATATGATAATTACGTCCTCATATGCCATCACAGTTCTGCATCTTGGCTTGATAATGGGCTTGGTCATCTAATGTTGGCATAGGAGAGGACCACAGTTACTCAAGAAAGAAAAAGGAAATCTTGTTACATTTCATATTTTTGACTTGAAGTTTCCAGTAAATTTACAGCTAGTAATAGCAAAACAACTATTGGTTCTCTAAATACTCATATAATGATACTCTTAAATTTTCGTGTGCAAATTGCATTAATTGATTCTGTACTTTTTCTCCATGGATGCAGTTATTTGAAAAGAGGGGTTAATGATAGGGGAAGGGTTGCGAATGATGTTGAAACAGAACAAATTATCCTTGATGAAGAAGCCGGTTCATGCAAAGGAAGAATGAGTTCTGTTGTGCAAATGAGGGGTTCAATCCCTCTCTTTTGGTCTCAAGAAGCCTCAAGACTTAGTCCGAAGCCTGATATCATTTGTAAGATTTATTTAATTACTCTGTTTGCTTTTTATTGATAAGTGCATTGGGTTGAAACTATGCTTATGCATATTCTTATATTCTTTTGAATAAACTCGGGAAATGCCTGTTTCCTTCCAACTTCAGTGCAAAGGTATGATCCTACATATGAAGCAACAAAGATGCATTTTGAGGACATGGCAAAGAGATATGGAAACCCAATTATTGTGCTTAATCTAATCAAGGTAGATTTATCTTAAAATATAATGTTTATATACTGTGTTGCTAGATATAAACTTCCTGTTTGGTATAATATCACTTGGATTTTTCTTGTTTGCTTTTAACATTTGTATGTCCTTTTTAAACATTAGTTTTTTCTTAGAAGTAATCGATTCTCTTTTACCCCCTGAAGCTTTAGGTTACTGGGAAATTTTCTTGAAGGTTTTTTCAACAGATTAAAGCTGGAGTATCATAAGTTTTGCCATTCCCATTTTTACTCACCTCTCGCATAATCCAAAATGTTAGGAATCGTGATGCAACCCAAAAGGTTAAATATATATTTTTTGTTGTTCTTACCATTGTAATTTTTAATAGGATTTATTACTTTTATTTTAGGAATTAGGATTCCAGGAAATTGTAATCTTTATTTCATCTTGTCTTGGAGAGCAAGCCATGTTGTGGTGAGAACAAAAGAGGAAAATTAAGAAATTTATTATTAATTTTGTATTGTTATTTAGAGATAAATATTTAATTATTAATGTAATTGTTTATTACTTATATTAAGTAGGATATTCTAGTAATTGATTTTAATTTGGAGATCCATTTTAACTATAGTTATAAATATTAATTAGGAGATTGTTTCCTTTTTAAATTTAAATTAGGGATTTGAATTATAGTTGTAGATTTGATTAGGACAATAGTTTTAATTGAGTGGTTCATCACCATCATGACATAAACTCACTTAGTCCAATGAAAATTTGTTGGTTTGCAGTTTTGGTGAAGATGAACACTTAGGGTAGAGACCAGTGCAGTGGAAGTTGTGCTCATAGAGGGTGGTTCTGACCAATGATAGCGATGTTATGCAGTTATGAAATGTACTTATTTGTGCGTCTTGGTGGTGGTTGCCTAGGTGTCTTGAGAATGGGAATTGTAGTAGGGAATTACTTGTGTAGCTTTGAGGTGGTGTCTACGTTCGCTGCAATGGAGACAAGGGAGATAGAAGTAGCCGTCGAGATCAAGTTGTGGTTGGTGGGGACAAGTGGGCCCAAAGAGGTGTTGAAGGAAGGTGGATAAATATATTTTTAATGGATGTGGTGGCAAAGAAGGATTAAAGAAGGATAGGAGAGGAAAAAAAGTTTTGTTATGATTTTTCAGTGATTGTAATCAATTTTAATTTGAGGGGTAGCCAAACATCATTCTGAATCCATTGTCCATATTTCATCTTTGGCAGGTCAATCCATAGTAATTTTGAATGTCATGTTAATTTAGTTTTTGTTTATTCTATTTATTTACATTATTTTTATGGGGGTTGGGATTTGTTACCATATAACCGAAAACTTAGGGGAGGTTAATGTTATCAGTGTTTTACCCTAATATAGGATAATTATTGTATTTGTTCTTTGCACTTTGGATGTAGGGGGTTGTCCCTCCCTTCCCATGCTATATGCTTTTGGGTTATGAACTTTTCCTTTCTATAAAGTCTGGTAGACGAACTTGTATTAGTTTGTTACGATTAAGTTTATAGGAGAGCCGTCCCCGAAAGCTAGCTGTTAGGGAGGGAGAGCCAGGACCATATCAACTCACACCAAGTTGCCAATATTGAAATTAAGTTAGACACACCTAGAAGAGAGGTTTAATAGGTGTAAGTGAAAATTAATGCCTAATTTAAATTTTATGGATTCTTGAATTCAGTCGACTGAGTAGGTGAATACAATTGACTGTTTTACTATTCAGTCTGGACAGTTAAATTAAAGCTTTCTTTTTTATTTTTTATTATTAATTATTACTTTTTAATTGCTGAAATAAATCTAGCTTAATATATATAACGAGTTTACGTAAATAATTCAAGCAACTCAAGAATACACATTTGTACTCGGTTCATCCCCTTAATCGTCTAACTAATGGACTACATCCAAGAGCATATAACAATTGATACCCAGTAGGTTCCTTTAAAAATTATCAATTAAATACAATTGATACTTTTTGTAGAGTTCTGAACCACTTTGAGCGCTCAACTCCCTTGATCACGACTGTTCCCTTGAGCACGTGGGACTAGGGATGAGCCAATATGGAATCACGACAGGCCACCACGTTAACGTAAATAATTCATGTAGCTGTTTTCTCTTTTTGATGGTTTCACCTGATTCCTGGCATTCCTTTCCTCTCTTTTTATTTAGTGTGACCACAGGTAGGGGTGTAAATGGATATAAACAAATCTGAATACAGTAGTATCCATATTCGGAAAATCAATTCGCTATCCGTATTCGTATTCGGCGGATTTTAAAAATGCTATCCGTATCCGGTATTAGAAATAATATCTGAATAAAAATAATATTGGTTTTCGTTTATTTTATTCGAATAAACAGATTATTCGAATATTCGGGTATGTGGATTCATTTATTAGTCACCTAATATAAAATTTATTCAAATTATTTACAAGAAATAAAGAAAAAATTGAATAATTACTCATAATTAATCACAATTTAAAGTTTAAACCATACATATTAATGAATAAATGTTAATTATTTATTTATTTTTAATAAATGCAATAATCAATGTTCTAAATTACAATTCAAATAAGTTTTTATTATTTTTGAAATCCTTAATTCAAAATGAATGCTCTACTTATTAATGTGTAGATGTCTATTAATAAGTATATGTCTATTTTATGTGTTAATTTGGAGGAAAACTGTAGTGTTTATGAATATTTATAATCTATAATTATAACATTTAAATAATATTTATAATAAATGATACATTTTAGATATATTGTAACACTATATATAACTAGAATAATGAGAAAAAATAATGAGTTTTAAAGTATAGTTCATTAATGAATGAATGTTAATTTATTTATTTTTAATAAATACAATAATCAATTCTCTAAATTACAATTCAAATAAATTTTCATTTTTTTTGAAATCCTAAATTCAAAATGAATGCTCTATTTATTAATATTTAGATATCCATTTTATGTGTTAATTTGGAGTAATACTGTAGTGTGTATGAATATTTATAATCTATAATTATAACATTTAAATGATATTTATAACACTTGTTAAATAATTCAAAAGTTATATTGTAATACTTTTTAAATGATATTTATAACATTTATAACACTTGTTAAATGATATATTTTAGATATTTTAACTTTATAATAGTAAAAATCCATTAACTATACTTAAATCAATTTATTTCAGTTTATTAATATTATAATAAAAGTGTTATTTCTTACTTTTTAGAAGTGAAATGACATATTTTAAAAATAATTTTCGTATGATAGTGAAAACTAATTATTATATAAGGGTGGGCACTTAAAAAAAATTATTTTGCTTATATATATATATATATATAAGTTATGTGGATACGGATCCGAATTCAGATATCGGATTCCGGATATCCACCGGATATATTTACGGTCGGATGTTAAAC
Source organism: Hedera helix (assembly GCA_947179155.2). Classification (NCBI taxonomy): domain Eukaryota; kingdom Viridiplantae; phylum Streptophyta; class Magnoliopsida; order Apiales; family Araliaceae; genus Hedera; species Hedera helix. The sequence continues at coordinate 10,203,389 of OX359270.1, read as the reverse complement.
GAATACGAATACGCATATATCCATATTTGTATTCGTTTATTTGCGGATATCTTTAAACCAAATACGGATATATCCGTTTTTTTCCCGAATACGGATGCGGACAAATACGAATTTTCCGGTTACCATTTACAGCCTTAACCACAGCAGTAAGGTTAGGTAATGAGAGAGATGTGTGTTGAGATGAGTGACACGTTCTTCAGATGGGATCTTTAGAGAGAATAGGATTAAGGCGAAGATGAAGTTATTCTATGGAGCAAGAGATTGGAGAGCTACTGGGGAACCACAAAGCCGAGTGGGCTTGCTAAAGGAGATTTTCCTTGCACATGAGGGATAGGAAAGAGGATGCCTGTGAATCTCGAAATCTGTGTAGTCCATTTAAGGAATGTTGGTCCTTCCAACCATAGATCTGAGAGATTTTGGGGTATTTAATAAGCTCCCGTTGGTTGTTTGGAAGGTACAATTACATGAAGTACATAATGAACAAGGAAGGAGAGCTATGGTACAGGTTGCAGCCCTATCTTGTGTTAATAACTACGATGCTTGCAACCTCGGGGATGGATGCAGACTGTGGTTATGGACTGGGTAGCACATGTCTCTCTCTCTCTAGCTCTCTCTCTCGATTTAAGAGAGGCCAAGGTTGTCTGTGCATGGAGCGTACCTTAGTGAAGCCCTGGTCTAAGCCACCAATCCAAATTCCATAAAGTTTCCCAGGTATGGGGTGCAGCACTATATTTTGCTAACTATCATGACGCTGATCCTTGTTGGCTTGGCTGCCCTTTAACCCAATCTGGATAAGAGTCATATGACCAAAGCGAATTTGAGCCCCTACGATTTTACTGTGACTTGAAAGTATTACTTGGAAGTTGGATCATGCATCTGTCCAGATTAATGTTGGGCATTTGGATGAGACTGGCCGCTACACTGGTCAATTCTGCATGTTTGCTCTCTGTGGTTTCATCCGAGCCCAGGGAGATGCTGACAGTGCCCTTGATAGGCTTTGGCAGAAGAAGAAAGTTGAAGCCCGCCAATGATTAGTATCAATATTTGGTTTTGCATCAATATTCCAATTTAGTTTTGTAATTGAGCAATTACTGCTCAACAGCAACTTTGTTTTAGGTACTTGGATATGATCATTTAATCTTATTTGAAGGTAATTGACCATATTGTGAGCTTAAAAAAAAAGAAAAAAGAAAGAAGAGAAAGTATTACTCGGTGGTAGGGGTGTCAAGGGAGTTGCCCCAGACTTTAGCGGTGGTAACCTGCATTCATCAGTCATTGCTTAGTGACTCCTTACTGGAGGTCAAATTGCATGAATTTGCCATCCACGTGTAGTGGTTTACACTATACCTGCAGAATAGAGAAACACAAGTATGTTACAGAATTTTGCAATAAACGACATATATATAAGTTTGTAAGAGGTTTGCTTGTGAAGTATATAGTATATGTTTTTCTTCTCAACAATTTTCCAGTGATTACCTTAATCCCAGTCTGCCATGATTACCACAATGACGACCATTAAGATAATTGTAATGTGCATGCTGTGAATCGATAAAGATGAAAGAGATTTGGATAAGAGACTAGAGAAGAGAGAGACCGAGTATTTTGCTGTGTTCAGTAATATGAAAGACTGTTACAGAATTCATGTATACTAACCTGAGAAGCATAAAACATGAAAACAGATAATTTCAGGTGAAACAGCCCTAGATGGGGCTGACTGGGTCACTAGAGGTATGTTGCCACTACACTCCCTTACTGGTCCAGCTGGTCAGTTGCAAAAACTCTCTCTTATATATATATATATATATTGATTGTAAGACATACATTAACTACAATGTCTGCGTGTTAATACTTGTATGGTGGAAATGAAGTGATTACTTGTTTAATCCACTGAAAGTAAATATGTATAATTAAATAATTAGTTATTTGCTATATGTGTGAAGATTTTATTACTCTTCTTAATTTCATGTTGTTCAGAATGACCAGGCTTAAGCTTTGATGTCTAAGCTCTCAACATATAGTGCAAAGGCTGATACCATTTACTAACATCTATAGTTAAATTGTAGACTGTCGAGAAAAGACCACGAGAAATGATGCTGAGGCGTGAGTTTACTAATGCAGTTGGGTATCTAAACCAGATTTTTTCAGAAGAAAATCAGCTGAAGTTTATCCATTGGGACTTTCACAAGTTTGCAAAGAGGTAAAGCTGTACACATGTTATATTTGTTGTTCCGTATATCTTCTCCTTTGCACTAACTATTATGTTTCTCTTCCAATTTCAAGTAAGTCTGCCAATGTGTTGGCAGTTTTAGGTGGTGTGGCAAGTCAAGCACTTGACTTGACTGGGTTCTACTATAGTGGAAAGCCTCCCATTGTTAAAAGAAAAGCCACCCAACTTAGTCGTACCAGTACTGCAAGGTATTATGCTTTTCCTTAACTGATGCATGTATTCTTTAGGTTCTGTATATGGTGAGATATCATGCCTTCCTTTAATATACTTGTGTGTTTTTCATCACTTGTAACACAATGAGTGCAATTCATTTCTCCTTTCCAAAGAAGTGTTCAGTTCATTGTTTGACCGTGTGATTTGGTTGTATGATTTGTAAAAGCACGTAGGTTTGTATGACATTCTTGAATTAGGAGTTTGCTGATATTGTTTTCGTACTGTATAAGTTATTCTATGCTTTCATTTTCTTGTAGAAAAGTGATTGTTCTTGTGTTTTGCATCTGATAACTGATATTGGTCCAATGCATTCTTGCACGTAGCACATCTAGATGTAACTGCGGCGCTCAAATCTGGCTCTCTGTCATTGTATACCTTGCAGACAATTTGTTTAGTTTTTTCAAATTGTAAATTATTTCTGATGCAGACTTCAGTTTATCAAAGGTTCCAGGGAAATGTAAGTTCAAGGAAGCAAGAAAATTGTTTCAATTTTGTATTATTTTTTTGATTAGATTTTGGACTGCAAAACATTTATGTAAAAAATTAATAAATTAATCACCAGTAGCTTGCAGCTGTGAGTTGGTGTCCCCTAAGTAGTGGTAGATTTTAAAGTGAGGTCCTTCTATAGGAGTTGTTGGGGAGGGGCTGTGTGGGTATTACTCGGAAATGTATTTGGAAGGTGGATGTTCCAAAGAAAGTGGCCTTTTCTGTTGTAAGGCAGTTTGAGGGGCCAATTTTGACACAGGAAAATGTTTTGAAGAGGGGGAAAGTAATTGTTTATAGATGCTTGATTTGCAAGAAGGATTTGAAGTCGAATTATCACTGGCGTTTGCATTGTGAGTTTGCTCGAGAGTTATGGGATGTTGTGCATGGTTTTTCTTGGGATATGCCTAAGATAGTGGCAGGGTTCCTACAGGCTACATGTTTGGGAGGAGGTTAGAAGCATGTGGTAGTTGGACAAAGTGAAACAGATCCGCATGCTTTATGGTGGACTATGTTAGGCCAAGCTTGACTCCGACTGAGAGACAGAGAGAATAGAAGAGAGAGAATTGGGAGGAGAGAAAAGAAATAGACTGAGCTTAATTGGAGGGAGATAGGAGGGAGGTAGAAGGAGGGAGATAGGTGTGAGAGCAAATGTTACTCATTTTCATATATTTCATACTTGCAAATGTAAAAGCTATTACAACTATTAATGTTAAAGATTACTTGCAAAGAACTTAAAGCTAATCCTTCAAGGCTACACCACACCCTCATCATTCACTACAAAATTAACTAATTATCACATGTGCTCACATGCACTTCATTTCTACTAGAATCTACTATTATATTCTATATTCACTAGAATGCCCTTAACTTGACATTCCCTTCCCCTTAAGGGAATCCATGTCCTCATGGATGATGCAACTTGTTGTGGCCTCATCATATTTTCTGGATAAACTGTCGGCTGCTTTATTTTCCTTTCCCTTCTAAAAGCTGATGACATTATCATATCCCAGTAATTTGCTCATCCATCTTTGCTGTAAGCTAGACACTAGTTTTTGTTCCAAGAAGTATTTCAAGGACTGATGATCTGTTCTTATTATAAACTGCCTCTAACCAAGATAGAGGATCATCTTTTAATAGCGGCAGCTACTGCCATTAGTTCTTTCTCATACGTGGAATAAGTTTGTGCCTTTGGTCCTAAAGCTTTGCTGGAGTAGGCAAGGTGTCTTCCTTCTTGCATTAGGACTACTCCAATTCCAGACCATGAGGCATCTGTTTCAACCTCAAAGGTTTTTTCAAATTTTGGTAGGCCTAGTAAAGGGGCAGTGGTGAGAGCTCTTTTTAGTTTTTCAAAAGCTAGCTGGGCACTGTCGTTCCAACCAAAATTTCCCTTTTGTAGCTAATTGGTAAGAGGTTTTGCAGTGACCCCATATTGCTTTATAAACTTCGTGTAGTACCCTGTTAGTCCTAAGAAACCTATTAGCTGCTTGACAGTTTTAGGTTGAGGCCAATCTAGCACATCTTGAACTTTGGAAGGATCCATTGCTACTCCTGAGCTAGATATAACATGTCCCAAGTAATCAATCTGAGATCTGGCAAAAACACATTTATTGAGTTTCACATAAAGTTGATTGTCCCTCATGATTTGGAATACCTCTTGGAGATGTTTTCTGTGATCCTTCATGTCTTTGGAGTAAACTAGAATGCAATCAAAGAAGATTAGCAGATGCCCTGATAAGAGGTTGAAAAAGTTGGTTCATGACATTTTGAAAAGTTGCAGAGGCATTAGTTAGCCCAAAGGACATAACAGTGAACTCAAATAACCCTTGATGTGTCCTAAATACAATTTTTCAATGTCATGCTCAACCATTCTTACTTGGTGATTCCCAACTCTCAAGTCTAGCTTGGTGAAGACTTTAGCATTCCCTAACTCAAATAAAAGTTCATCAATGAGTGGAATAAGGGTATTTGTTTTCGATGGTGAGTTAAGATGCCGGTAATCTACACAAAATCTTCAGCTTCCATCCTTTTTCTTTATTAATAGAATAGGTGAGGCATAAGGGCTATGGCTGAGCCTATTCCTGATTGCAGCTTTTCTAAAACTGGTTTTTTAATGTCATTCTTCTGGTCAAATGAACATTGTAATAAGGCCTTAAAGAGAATGGAACTGAATTGGGTTTCAAGGGTATGCTATGATCTAGGGTTCTTTTAGGTGGCATGTCTTTAGGTTCTTGAAAAATATAAGGTGTTTAGAAGTGTTGGGATTTCTGTGGGTATTGTAGGGTATGTGGTTGTGATGGAGTTGCAGCTGAGGCCTATTTTGTTGGGAGATTCTGGTGGGTTAGGGTCTGGTTTTACAGCTTGTAGGACTACTAAGAATCCATGCTTTTGCTCTGTGATGTGCTGAATGAGATTTTTTGCAGTGATCATTTTGAGGATGGGCTCTCCTTGTTGTTTTCTTGTAATTGCACCATTTCATCCCCATATTTAAACTGTATGGTGAGGTCTTCATAGTTAAAGATAGTAAGCCCTAGCTGCCTCAGCTATTGGACCCTAAGTACCATCTCACAGCTACCTAGAGGTAGAATTTTGGTGGAATTTTTGTAGTAGAAATCTCCCATTTTTCACTGAATATGTGTTGTAATGACCCGGGTCAAATCCCGAGTCCGAATCAAATCATAGCATAATAAGACCCAATGCGCTTTTTCAATAGTATCTTCTTGGGTCATCTTTGTCCATCACAGGTTCACCCAAAAGGTCATGACTGAATGTATTAATGATAGCAGCTTGAGTTCTTATATACACATCCAAATATTCCATATTAATCGACGTGGGACCGAGGTGTTACACGTGCACTGTAATTTGCTAACTAACCTACTCCTATTTGCCACAGAGACTGCCATAGGAGGAGTGGGTTCCAAAGGACACTTCATCCTCTGTGCTGCCTAAGGGTCCATGAAATTATGAGTGCTGCCTCCATCTGAGGATGGAAAACTTTTTTCCTTCTAACATAGCCAATCATCATGATTGTTTGAGGATTGGGTTGTCCTTCAATAGCATTGATAGATATCTCAATTTCTGCATTTTCAGAGGTTTGTTGTTCTTAACTTATTTCTGGGACAGGCTCTTCATCATACTTAGGAGGTTCATCATCACCCAGGTTAGGATGGTCTCCCCCAAACTATGTTTTTACATTGGTGCCTATATGTGTATGTATCATCACAGTAGAAACATAACCCTTGGGATTTCCTCTTATCCCTTTGTGCAACAGTGATAGGCTTAGGTTTGTCGAAGTTGTTCTTTAGATAGGTAAGAAGAGGTGATTTGGTATTTGTTGGTGTGGGAGTCTCCTTTTGTGGGCTTGGTTGGACTTAGGGTAAGGTATTGGTTTTGGTATAGCTATAGGCTTTTTTTGGTAAAGGAACTTCATAGAATTTGGCCTGTTTATAGACCTTGGACAAGGTATCAGGATCTAGGAGTTTGACAATCTTTTTAGTCTCATCCTTGAGCCCCCCAATGAAACTGCCCCAAAAGAAGTCTTCAGTTAGTTGGGGTATCTTCTCAAGCAACTTGCCTTTATGTCTTTCAAAGTCATCATAGTAAGCATCGACTGTGCTGACTTGTTTGACAAGTTTGAACTGTTCATAGATGTTTTCTAGCCGTACTTCTGAAAATTTGCAAATAAATTCCCTCGCAAAGGCCTCCCAGGTCAACCCTTCCTTATTGCTGATAAATGTCTTGTACCAATATTTAGGAGGTCCATGTATGTGCATACCAGCAATGGCAATTCTCCTATAGGACTGGATGCCATATATATCGAAGTACCCTTCACAATCCTACACCCAACTCCTAGAATCTTATGTACAGGTTTCTTCAGTGATGACTTTTATGTCCATCTTGGAAGAAAAGATAAGGTTGCACGATAAGGGAATACCTGAGTTTGTCAAATATTAGAAAATAGAGATTCAGGTGCCATATATTTAATTATCAAATATATAAATAAACTGAAAACTATGTAATTTGTTTTGACTTGGATCAAACAACATTTAAGATATTTTTTATTTGCCCAAATGAAAGTGGGCAAACTTATTTAACTTCCCACTCTTTCCTACCTATTTAAAAGAACCCTACCCAATTCCATACTTTCTTTTCCATACAACTACTGTTGATACAAGTAACCAAAAAGAATGTCAAAAAAACAAAAAATTTAACCAGAAAGAAAAGGGGTAGTTTAATATTTCAAACCCTCACAAGAGCTCACCCCGAACGCATCTCGGCACACCCTGTGCAGTTCATCATCAATCTGAAGCACCCCTGCTTCGTAGATGTTTTGTTTTCATATCATTATTCTATTATGCCATTTTCTGCTTTCCATGCATGTTACCTGTTTTCAGTTTGTAGTAAGAGTATGTTTGGGTACCTTGTATTGAGAGTAGTTGTATTTCCTTCCTGAGGAACTTTCCATAACTTTGAAGATCAGTTATATAGGAGCATCAATAAAAATCTAAATCTGTGCTTGGAGACATATATTGAGTTCATGTCTGACAGCGACAACATGAATTCCATTCATCAATGCCATCATCCTTGTAAAGTACAGTAGTTTCCATGCAGTAACTGTATATAGAGGGTACATGACTAGGGATTTAAATTCTTACTTCAATTTAGTACTTATAAAAAGAAACATATGTTAAATGAAATCAGTTGTGGTTGATGCCAAGCTGACTACATATTTGTTATTTATGATTATATATATATATATATATATATATATATATATATATATATATATATTCACATCTAATATAGCTCACTGCCGTTTCTTGCAGGGATGCTACTCTTAGAGATCTGAGGGCTAGTTCTGGGGACCTTGCAAGAATTGGAAGTAATATTGATACTCTGAATTCATCGTTGAAACAAGATAAAGAGTCTGTTGGAACTCAACAGTTTAGGGAAAATAATGATGGTAATGCAGCACCAAGGTTTCAGAGTGGAGTTCTGCGCACAAATTGTATTGACTGCTTGGATCGTACAAATGTTGCCCAGTATGCTTATGGCCTAGCAGCTTTAGGTCGCCAACTCCATGCGATGGGTTTGACAGATGAGCCCAAAGTAGATGCAGATAGTAGCATTGCTGCAGCTCTAATGGATATGTACCAGACCATGGGTGATGCTCTAGCCCAGCAATATGGTGGTTCTGCAGCTCACAACACTGTATGTCTACCAGAACATGCACGTTAAAATACTGTATCAATAGTTATTTGATAGTTCATCTGCCTTGAAAAATTATTTATTAATCACACAGTGCTTAAAAATGTATTACAGGTGTTTCCTGAGAGACAGGGGAAGTGGAAAGCAACGACTCAGTCTAGGGAATTTCTGAAGTCTATCAAGAGATACTACAGCAATGCTTATACTGATGGTGAAAAGCAAGATGCTATAAATTTGTAATCTCCCACCTTGTTGCATTCCATATTTCCATCATTTAGAAGCTTCATTTTTTGTCTATATTATGTTAAGATCAAGATTGATCAAAACAAATGAAAACATATTTCAGATTTAGATTTGGGGGGAAGGAAGAAGGGCAAAAGAGGTAGAATGAGGAAGAAAATAGAAGAGATAACCTGCATCCAAAATAGTAATAAAAGCACCTCTACTACTCATACTACTTCCCGATTCACGCTAACCTACATCCAAAATCTTAATCACACCTACATGCCCATTCACATGACATGTTAATGATATAACAAAAGATACTCTACTTTTTAGCTAAATGACCATATTTCCCTAGTGTTACTTTTAACATGTCTATTCAGTTACTTCTTGAAACGCAATTCTGAATCTGGTTTATTGGCCGTTTTTTAGATTTTTGGGCTACTTCCAGCCACAAGAAGGAAAACCTGCACTTTGGGAGTTGGACTCTGATTATTACCTTCATGTTTCTGGGATTGGAGATGACCTCATCCTAGGGAAGAGGTAAATTACTATATGTTAAATTCCCAAAATCTTATAGTGATCTTTCAGTTCTTGACTATTTTAATTACTTTGAGTCATCTTGATCATGGAAATTCAGTAGTTAAGAGAGGAAGGTAAGCCTGCAAATTTAAACTACTTTGAATTATACTGGTATCCAGTTTTTCAGTAGAGAAATTAATGTTTCTTTTCTAGTTTATTTTAAATATAAGCAACAGATTTACTCAGTAATAGCTGAAAAAGTTGTGTTTGTACTTTTGAACTGCTTGATTTTATGGTTTTGTTATAAGTTGGTAATTTGGTAAATGTTAATTTGTACCAATAATATAAATATTTATTCACACACCTCCAAAATATATGTATGATCTCAAGTCTACACAACAATAATGTTTATTGAATTTCAATTTGCAGTTCACAACCAGATGCTAATCCTGTAGGAGTAGGAGTAGGAGTTAATCTTGGCCCTGTTCCTGCATGGAGAGAGGATTTTTCACGGATGAAATTGACGTCATTTGATAAATTGTTACAACAAACTTGCAGTTCAATAAAGAACGTGAGACTTTACATTGAACCAGCTCAAAAATCTGGAAATTCTGGAATGGCACCTGATGCAGCGTAATTTTCCTCTTATTCCATGTTTGCTATCATATTCTTCAATTGTTTCTCAAAAGCTACTCTATTTCTCATTTCTCCTAGGATGGGCATTGCATATATATATATATATATATATATATATATTAACATTTCCTTCCCTCATATATGTGATAGATTTAATAGTAAATTTTGTTGTGTGATTACCTAGCATTTTCTTTGTGTAGGGGTCAAATTTTGTGGAGAATAGCCTTGTATTGTGTTTCTTTCCCTTATTTTTTGGTTTTTCAATTTGGATTTGGGGCAGGGATTTGGTTTTCAGAGATGGGTGGAAGAGTACTTTAAAAGTGGTGTAATAGATCAAAAGGCATGAGCATTGAAGCGGTCATTGATTGAATATTTGAAAGTAATGAAGCGAACGACGTTATTGGTAATGTCATTGGAGGAGGGGGTGGTTTCCACAATTCAGAATATGTAGAAAGGTGTAATAAAGCATCAGGTTTGGTCATTAGAGGGGTATTGATCGGAAACTTTCAAATAATGAAGCGAAAGACTTATTGCTGATGTGGGCATTGAATAACTCTTTTGAAATTTCTAACAAAACAAATAACTTATTGTTGGAGGAGAAATGTAGTCATAATAAAGGTGCAAGAAGGGGGAACCCAAAGGTACTTCTGGAGGAGTTGGGGAAGGATGTGGCAAAGGGATGGCTTGTTTTGAATTATCTGGAACTGGCAAATAAATGTAATAGTAGGAATTGCACTTCAGTTGCTGTGAGGATGGACAATATGTTGACAACTGAAGATAGAGGGTATCAATGAGAGTGAAGATAGTTAACTTGGTGAAGAGGATGGAAAATTTCATGAACTTTTGAGTTTTTATAATGGATTCATATATAGACCTTGTGGAACTTGGAGGTTATTGAAATCTGATACAAGTTAGGGGAGGGTAAGTGGCTAGCATTAGATGATTGAGAAAGTTGGATGGAGTAGAGTTACTTATTAGAAGCAGTTTCCATAGGATAGGAGATGATTAAGAAAGTACAATTTTAATAGCTTTAAAGGATATAGGACGGTACCACGGTTGTTTATTTTCTTGATTTTTTTTTTTTATGATTGGTTATTTATTAAGGGACTGTTCTTCCGGTTGGTTGGTTTAGGGGAAGAGACATTTTCATATGTTAGCTCTGATCTTGGACCTTTTAGTAGTGAATGTGTAACCGTCAATTCCGTAGATTTTTTATCTTCTTCAAACTGTCCCTTTTTTTTTTTTGGTGACGTGATTGTATGTTCTTTTACACAAAGACTTTCTCGACTTTAAAAGAGCAACATCATTTTGAAACAAAAGAAAATTTTTAAAGTGATGATCTTTGTGAAATGAGCAAAGTATTTATTTGTACTGTTTACACTGGTTAAAATTTTGTAGATATTTCCTTGAATCACTTATCCTAGAAGAATGAGGTTTTTATTTTTCCTGTATAAGATTGTAGTCACTATACTCTTAATAGAGTTCTATATTATGGCTTAAGTCCTGAGGGAATTTCCAGTTCCTGGCGAGGTAGAAGCAAATCTTTGTATGCAGAATAGTTAATCCCTGGCAAAGATGACAAGAATGATTACTTTCTTCTTATCCCAATTCCCACCTTCTTTTACCCTGCACACACACTAGATAGATCAGTAAAGGTGTTAACATAGTCCAAATAAAAATCTTAGGCTCCTAGACATCAAGTGGTGTCTTGTTCTCTAGATGGTGAATTTAAGGAGCAAATAGGACATTTCAAGGTGGCAATCTGCCAATTTAAAAGCTCAAGTATGTGTATCTCAGATCTTTTGTTAGAGTTTCATTTTCTGAAATTGCTTCTTTTTTGCTGCAGTATACTTTTGTGTATACATTCATTCCCTCCTCCCCTCCACTCCCTGGCGCCTTAGTGGTTGCTTTCAATTTATATATATTCTACATTATACTGTTGACATTGTATGTCCTTCAACCAAGACGTTGCTTTTCCTATAATATCGTGGAATAGGTGGAAGAACTCTTTCTAAAAATCCTGTTCTGTGCACATCTTATTTATTTGGTATATTAGCCAATTAAAAATATCTATATTAATTCTTTCCTTCATGAGCAGAGTGAAATATTTATATTATGATTACATTTCTGAGTACCGAGTTGGGTTTTGCAGGTGTCTTGGTTTGTAAAGCATTTTTCTGTGAATGATTATGTATTGAAACCCCCACCACTGATTACTGTTTATATTACTTGCAGTGAAATTCAGCTAAACAGCCCAAATTGGCTTTTTGGTCAGAGGAAGTTGGAGGAGAATAACTCTGCACCTAAAGTTGCTTCAGATGAATCCGCTAATGGGGGGTCTAAAAACGATAAGAGAGTAGATGGCTTACTTGACCTAAATTTGTTTTCTTATATTGGCAATAATAATGAAGAGGATGTCTTCCAAAGGTATGTCTGTGGAACACTATTCTTGTATTTACCAAAACGGAAATGATTGCACTATTTAGTAACCTTAATTGCAATGATCTGATGTTGTTTTATGCTGGGTTTAACGACCGAAGAAACCATCCGACTCTTTTTTATCTTTTTTCCATTTTAATCGAAATTGATATATTTTTCCCCTTCCATTTACCTTAGGGAAAAGGTAACCGATAAACATATGTTGACTAGATCTTAACCAAGGTTCTAAAAGGCGCTAGGCGGGAAGCGGGCGGCCGGGGGGGGCCTAGCGCCTAGGAGGCCTAGGCGGGGCCTAGGCGGGATTTTTTATTTTAAGCCAATTTTAATATTTATCTTACATTTATCTAAACAAAACAATAATATAAAAGAAAACAATCTATAATAAAGATAATAAAAGTTTTTGCTTAAAGTTCAAACACATATCCATAATACTAATGTCAAAGTTCAAATAGAAACATGAAATTATTTAAAGTTCAAACATAAACAAATAATAAAAAATACAAACTAATAATCCTAATCTCCATATCCCTCTATATCTCTTTCTAACTTTTCTTCTCCATATCCCTTCAAGATAATATCTCCATCGGGCTCACATTCATACTCCTCATCTCTCTCTTCTTCCGTGTCATCATCAAACAAAATTTTTTTTTCATGGAGTTCTCTTACTCTAACATTTCTACTATTTCTCCTAAGCTCTATCACGCTATCAATTTCGGATGCTTCACCAACCGCTTCCCAAGTAAGGCCCAAACAACCCTCAACTTCTTCATCTATTCCTAAAACGTCGTTTTGTAGCTTAGTTATTAAAATTAAAAAAAAAAACAATTGCAGCCCTAAATTTTTCGCTTGGGGGAGCCTAATTTCTCCATCTTACCCGTCTAGTCCCTTATAATTTCCTGGAGGAATTTTTTTTCCTCCTTGTGTATAGGCAAGGCGCTAGGCGGCCTAGGCGTGGCGCCAAAGGGAGGCCTAGCGCCTAGGCGGGGACTAATCGGACCTAGGCGGGGATTTTTAGAACAGTGATCTTAACTAAGGTTAGCCAAATCACTGGTGTGGCTTATTTGGCAATGGATATGGAAATGAAAATAGTTTGTGATTTAAAATTTTCTTACATTTGCTAATGATGTTGACTTTGATCAAACTTAGTGACATTAAGGAACACCACCTCTGCCTGCTTTTCTCTCTTTGTTACCATTCCCTAGCATAGGCCCCAGAGGGTGAGCTCAATTTTTTCCTATTAATAGCCTTTTTTCAAAAAACTTTATACAATTTTTTAAAGAACCAAAATAAGAGATTACCACCCACAGTTCTGCACTAAAATCTGAATAAAACCTACAATATTTCGTGTCAAAGGAATCATACAAATGAAAAAGTAGCACATAAAGGAAAACCTTATCTATATTATATATAAAAGCTCCCATGTTAGAGCTTGATTTTTTAAACTATTAAATACTTGTAAATTTATTAATATAACTGTTTTTTTATGTAAGATCAAATAATATTAACTCAACTCAATCAAAAAAAATTATAATTATATAAAGTCTAAACATTCCAAGACTCCTAACATAGTCCAATATTTTTTAATCTATGTTACACGGACTCGGATGGAGTGTCTAGATAGACATGGTATTTTGAAAAGTTCGACACGGGTACTTCTCAATTTTACCAATTTTTTTCACTAAAATAAAATGTTCAATACTCATATCCTTGAGTGTTGAGTATCAGACATGGGTACTTTAGGGTAAAGTGAAGAGTCCATATAACTTAGTTTTTAATATGTTTTTTGAGTAAATAAATAACTTTATCTAAACAAGTCACCAAATTAATTATGTGTGTGTCTATGTCTATATGTATATATATATATATATATATATATATATATATATATATATATATATAAAGAAATTTAATTGTAATCAACAACTAATATAATATTTTTTCTAAAGAAATCTAGTTGTAATTAATCTAATGTAATATATTTAATAAGTATAAATCTTAAAGTGAACATACACTCTAATATAATATATTTATTAAAAAATCTAATAGTAATTAAGGACTCTAATATACTATATTTACTAAAAAAAACTCTAATAATAATTAAATATTCCCTCAATTCCAAAATATTGGATCAAATTTGACTTTTCAAAGTCAATTTTATGATATTTTCAATTTCAAAATTGATGTGATTCATTGAACTTTTGAAAGCAATAAATCTTGTAATTAGTTGTACTATTTTAGATAGTTTACAATGTTCGCCTAAAACTAAATAATTCATATCAATTTTAAATTTGAAAATATTTCAAATTGAATTTGAAAAGTCAATATTGATCTTATATTTTATTATTTTAGAATGGAGGGAGTACTATAATAGACATTTTATATAGATAAAACTTTGATTTATATATTAGAACTTTTCTTTCCTTTTAGAATTATTTACAAACTCTTAATTATACAATTCTTTATTTTTGAATAAAAAGAATAAATATATAAATAAAATTTCACCCATGCCTTGCACGGGATTTTTAACTTGTATATACTAGTATATAGACATAATTGTTTACATCTAAGTAGAGCTAGCGGGTGAAGTTTCTTCTGATGAAACTTAATGTTAGGATTGTATATTTTCTAGCATAAACTCTGCTTCTGCTTCGGAGTTTGAAACTCGATCACTTGAATCTTTTTTCTATTGTCATTCTTGATTTATTCATATGAATTGTATATTTTCTTCTTTGTTGACTCAAACTTTTGTTCCATTGAGACTTTGTCCGCTAGTACCGGTTTTTTTTTACCTCCAATTGGCTTCTTCTTCATCAATGTAGTAGTTACATTATGCTGAATCGAGACATGCAGTTTCTTCTTTCAAGCATGCAACTTCATTGAAAAATTTAAACAAATTAATTGTAAAATATATGAAATAGATCTTGAACATGGAAATGGAAGCTTGTAATTATAAGTATTTGAAAAGGAGTATAGAATAGAGACTACTTGATAGTTGAGAAATTGCGTGTTCAAAATTGATCCTCTATTTGAAATGACGGGAGAATTTCTTTTTACAATGCATTCACTCTCTGTTACTTTCATTATTTTTTCTCAACGGTAAGGGGAAAAATAACTGTTATTATACCATATTAGAATTTCGTTTTCAAATGCCTCGAAGAACTATCTGTATTCTAGAAACATAGTACTGAGTACTCCCTCCATTTTGAACTATATGACCACTCGCCTTTGTAAAAATACAAAGGCAGGTGATCTTATATTTTGGAATGGAGGTAGCATTAAGATGATGTATTCTTACTATTGTCTTTCTATAGATACCTTGCAATGACCTTAGTGGATGAAGCTAATGATTGGTATGGTGGTACGTTACTTGGTGATCAAGATGAAAACAGTGAGATCTATAAGCATTATGCTGACCTTTGTCAGGTAATATCTGAATTTCATTTGGGTTTACTGGTTAAATAGCTGCTTTCTGATAATTATGGTAGGCATCATTCCATTCTTAAAAATCATAGGAGGTACATTAACGTTTCTGTTGGTCTATAATTTTATTGTATTCATATCCAGCATTTCATTTGAAATCCACTTTCTTCCTTAAAAGCTGTAACAGTTGTTTTTATCTTAAATTAAGATTGAGATGATGAGTTGTACTTGTTGCTATTTGTCCCTGAATATGTTATTTAGCTTGTTTTTTCAGTGTGCTAGGTTCAAAAATTTCAGGCCATTGAGATGATTTGGTTCTTTATCAGTTCGCTATAGATTGATACTAAATAATGGAGAAATACTATGGCGACAAAACATGTTTACAAAAAAATAGATACAAAATGATGGTCATCCATTTATTTCAATATTTCAAAAATCACTAGCCATTTACAATAACTTAACCTTTGATCAACACATATTTTTCCTCCTATATTTTAGTCATGTCTGTCTCGTCTCTCAACAATTTTTCCTCCTATCTCTTTTTCTTTCAAGTCTCATTGAAGGACCACAAGCCTTGAAGATAAATAAACCCTAACCTTAGTATTTTTTATTTCTTATGTGTTGTGTTTACTTTACTTAAATGTGTTGAATGCCTGATTTTATTAGCCACTTTACTGATCTTTTTGTATAATTTCATAATTTTATGTTTATGTTATTTTAATTTTAATTATTTATATAAAGTTGTTTGTTGAGGTCATTGAACCCCAAGAGATTGCTCAACTAGTAGTCATTAGCATAATAAGTGACTCTACTTTGGCATAGGTCATGAGTTCAGGACTCCTTCCAATGCACACAGAAAAGGATAGTGGTTGAGGACTTTTTATTGAGGACGTTTTGTTTATAATTATTCTTTTGATTGATGTTTTTGTTGAGGATTTGTGTTTGATAATTCGGTTGTGGTCCTTGTATACTTCTGCTTGAATTTATTTTTCTTAACAAATTTCTACAATAATTTTTAGAACATTATTGGATCTCATATTTAAATAATAAAAAAATTGCTCACCCTTATAAAATTTCTGTATCCGTCACTAATCACGCAAGCAATAAAACCAACATAAGTCTATCACGAGATGCCATTGCACTTCGAGGAGAAAGATAAGGAGTGATGATTCAATGATCTAACATTTTGGCTGATCTTTACATAATTGATGAATTTATAGTAAAATATATACTTTTTATATTGAAGAAAGAAACCTGTCATAAAAGAAGTTTCATCTCCTCTAATAAACCCAAAACAAGATCTTTCATGTGTTTAGTTGGGAAGTTTGGAGAGAAAGTAGTATGTTGGTAATTGGATGGACAGTGTTGCAATTGGAAGTAAAACAAAAAAAAAAATGCATGTCTTGGTACAGATCATATGACATAACAGCTTTTTCATGTGACAACTGGTTGTAGTGGTCTATGTGGCAATGATGTCATATGTGGAACATCCTTGTCTTGCATATTGATATTCTCAGGTAGTCGGCAGGATGCGTTAGACCTGGCGCAGCCAACCCATTTTTGTTCTTGGTTTCATTTTGCATTTGGCCTGTCTGATTGATTTTGTCTTGTATAAATAAATTTTATAAACCAAACTTGTCTGCACAAGCAGGGCCCTGCAATGGAACCCTTTCAGCATGATCCTCAGAAAGAGAAGCTCTATGCTGATTTTCTTCGAATGGGCACCATTGACGGCTTGGATGATGCAACTGTTGAAGAAGAGATGGAAGCTGCTTTCCAGGAGTATGAACAAATTAGTGCTAATCTCGGGATTCTCCCAAGATCATCTAAAGCTTCAGCTTTGGACCCATCTCAATTGACAAGATGGATCATCGGAGAGGAGAGAGTTCACATGGTTTGAGAGCCATCCTCTTCTGGTGGTAACCCGAATACCCATTTTATGAATATGTTTATTTTTTTTCCTCCTTGTTGTATATATACTTGTAGATTGCATAATGCTGGTCAGTTATACAGATGAATAACAGAGTTTTAATAGATCTAAGGAGGAAAATATTTTTCCACAGGGCATGTTTCGATGTTGAAGCTCCCGTCGTTTTTATACAGAACTGTCCACGTAATGGAACTGACGTTATAATCTTTCCATTTGTGTCGGTTTTTAGATCCACACTGATTTATTAGATACTGAAGAAAATAAGGTTGATCTGCTGAATGATTTACTTATGATGCGATTTCATATTAAATGTTAAGGCATGCATTCTAAATCTTGCAAGAATTGTTGGAAGCCATTGCATGCTACTGCTAGTAAATAGTATTTGATTGCTCTAATGCTAAAGCCAGCACGCTCTTTATATTTAACGGTTGTGAATGCATATAAGATTGATAAACTCGATATGGGACATATGACACTATACAACTCTCACTAACTCTCCCTCGCAAACTAGAGCATATATATCTGTCTTGCTGCTAATATAGAGTCTAGTAAATTCATCATATGTGCAAGTCAAATTCTGTGTGTATTGTCCTCATGAAATACCGTATCAGAACTAATGTACAGAGCTGCTTTCTAATCCAACTGAAGTTGAATAGGTATGAATATGTTGAACCATGGAGCTGTCAATAAAAACTTATGCCATATCTACTCAAAAGATATACTAGTCTTTGCCCGATACCACGTTGGTTCTTGACACTTCATTTTGCTTTCAACTGTGGGATAATTATTTAATAGCTGGTTAGGCGAGCAATTAATAGAGATTACGGAATTTGGATGACTATTAATAGACTATGGAATTTGGACAAAGAAATGGACAAATAAGTGAGCTCTGTATTACATTTCAATGGTAGAACCCAAGGGTAATGTGTAGTGTGTGGGTCGGGGATTATAAGGGCAGGCCTTGTAGAGACCAAGTCTTGGGAAAAATTAGTCTTGTAGAGACGAAGTATAGAAGTTAGGGAGCTTTAGAGAGGGTATCAACTTACAGAGAGGGTAGCTCTCAACTTGGGAGGTTTAGAGGAAGAAAGGTGTGCAAAGAAATGAAAATGAAGGGGGTATATATAGGCTAGGGGGAGGTGTCCCCCATGTGCCTTACATCGCGTGTTACTTATAAATTGTGACGTACAAATTTTACCAAATGTTGAAACTCGGATCATCCTAGATTACAGACGTACAAATTTTACCAAATGTTGAAACTCGGATCGTTCTAGTTTTGTAATTGTCAAGTTGATTTCCTCACTAAATCTCAATATCGAAATGCCTCTTAGGCCCTATGCGGAAAGCCGAATAGGCACCCTATTCATTCAGTTGTGCAAATTTCTCTGCTGGTTTTCATATGTCGGATCTAAAAAATGTTGTGTAAAATTGAAAAGTAGTCCTACAAACTACCTTGGGGGTGTTTGACCCTAGGGTTGGACCCTATAATTCTCTGCTACAAAGATCCACTATAGACTAGCAAATAAATAGGCATTGCTTCCTTAATATTTTTTTTTGACACTAGCGATTTGTTTCGCTATTGTTTATTTATTTTGATTTTGTTGTTACTTACTAAACATGACAACGACTCAAGTTCACGGGTCAACCCAACTCACTCATAAAAAAGTGGGTTTGAGCCTTTAGATTTTTAAGCCCAATAAAATTTTGAACTTCTTAGCCCATTCCAATTTTGGTCCAACCCAAAGCCACCTAACCCACGGATGGCTTAGCCCAAGCCCAACTAATTTCTTAATAACAATTTAAAATTAATTTATTTTATTGGCTTTATTCACTGTAACACTACTCTAAAGTTAAAAGTTAAAAGTTAAATGCAACTCTTTTAGGAATTTAAAAAGTAAACAAAGAAATAAATATTACTTCTAGTTTTATTTTCTCGACTTCCATTTCACTCGCTTTATCTCTCACTCATCTTATACAAATCTATTGTTTATAGTCTTTTATAGTCTTTAATTCAATGTCTTTATCTAAAGGCTACTTCCATCTCTTTCTATATGGTTGAATTGAAATATATATGATATAAGTAGCTTAACTATATATTCATTACTTATGAATTGAAAGAAATTATTATATTTTATCATTGATATTTAGTGTTAAAAGTTTTGTTGTTGGACTATTTGGTATCAATGATGTTGGGTCATTCAGTATTATTTTGTCAAGAAAATAAAATAATTTAGAAATAGTGTTTGGCTTGTAAATGCAACATAAACAAAATTAAAAATTTTAAAAAATTAATGACTTAGTCAAAAATGATTATCTATTATTGTAGTGTTAATGAATTGAAACTTCACATTTGTTTTGCTCTACCACATTTTTTTTCTAGATGATTATTATTCTCTGTTTCATTAAGAAAAAACAATAACATATAAAATACCTTATTCTTTAAATTCAAAAATAATTTTTAAAAAAACATGCAAAAACCCATGGCTCAGCCAAGCCCATTGTGCTTTGGGCCATGAGCCTCACTTTTAGAATCCAATAAAAATTGGGTCTTTTTGGCCCAACTTAGTTTTGACCCAACCTAGCCATGCCCCCCCTTCCATTTGGGTAAGCCCCAAGCCATTTGACAGTTTATTACTGACTGAAAGACCTTTCAGCCAAACAAAATTTTCTCTGCTATTAAATATGGAATCTTTGGACCCTAAGGATGGAATGTTTGGACCAAAGGATCTCAAAACTTAGACATAGTGTTAGTAATTGATCAAAGTCGAGCCCATGGATCATGTGCATCCACTTGTGTGTGGATATTGGAAAACTCAATTAACATTAATAGAGTTTCATATCACTTGAAAGTATTCAAATAATACTTAATAAGGTCATGACTCTTTATGTGATAGGTCTCCTTGTTTAGTTAGTTTTAGACTTATCTTATAACTTTTGGAACTTACCATTAAATAACTGGATTTCTACATATTGCATGGTCAAAAAAAATAACGTATATTTTTTCAATATAATTTTCTCTCTCACCTCATGTTTTCTAGTATTTTTAAGCTTCCATCAATAGTTTGGATGTATTTGGTGTGGAATCCTTAAGTTAGTTCACACGATTGCTTGTAACAACTATGTACGGCAACAAAGGTTTTGTATGTAGGATAGTTGTTGTTGCTTTGTAGGATTGCTAGTAGATTGAGCGTGTTTCGATTCAGTATTTGTAACACCTTCTTTGTCGGTGTTGTCCCATTGATTGTCTACTTGTTTGTTCTGCTTTTATGTTTTGAAACTAGTTGAAATCTAGTTAAGTTTCGAAGACTGTAGGATCTTATTTTTTCTTACTTAGCCTTTGTTTGCTCTTATTTGATCGTTTTGGTTTGTATCTTTTACTCAAACTTTTAAATGATGAAACAATCAAAAATTTGACCTAGTGTGTGAGTCAACCCCCCTTCGAAATTTTGTAGGATTGCTAGTAGATTGAGCGTGTTTCGATTCAGTATTTGTAACACCTTCTTTGTTGGTGTTGTCCCATTGATTGTCTACTTGTTTGTTCTGCTTCTATGTTTTGAAACTAGTTGAAATCTAGTTAAGTTTCGAAGACTGTAAGATCTTATTTTTTCTTACTTAGCCTTTGTTTGCTCTTATTTGATCGTTTTGGTTTGTATCTTTTACTCAAACTTTTAAATGATGAAAGAATCAAAAATTTGACCTAGTGTGTGAGTCAACCCCCCTTATAGGACTTAAATCTAGGAGTTGGAAATTTTGATTTCTCCCCCCCCAGTACCTTGTGATTATTCCTTCGGATGAATGAAATGGGGCTAAAATGGCAAACTATGGAGGATATGGACTTTAGGATTACGTTTGTTTGTAAAAATGATGTGTGTGATAGTATTATATGTATTAATTTATTTTTAATTTGGATTATTTTATCCTATTATTAGTCCGTTATTTAATCCAATAGATTATGTTTGGTCATTTCTAAGGCCATTTGATGATGGATTATAATTTAAATAGAAAATGTATTATATAATCTATTTTTGAGGTATCAAATATCTTTGAAAATGATAACAAATAGTTCATGACAAAGAGAAAATAATTTGTAGTAGTGTTAAACTAGTACAAATAATCATATCTCATATATTATTTTTACAAATAAGAGTAGATTAAGGGCATTGCTCTGGACTTGGTCTTAGTTTGATCTTAAATTCTTCTGAATGCTTTCGCTTTGTTTGGTTCAGTTCTAACTCCATATGACCCTAGGAGTAGAACTTTAGGGTCATGTTTGTTTACAAGAATTATAATCCAAGACATGGATTATAATCTCAAGATTATATTTGTTGGTAAGAGTCATACTTGGGATAAATCTACTAATCTCAAGTTTCTTATTTATTTTTAAATTTGGATTTAGGATTATTAGCTTAGAGATTATAAAATGACTTAATATAGTGACTATTTAATATCATATTTAATTAGATATTATAATTCCAAAACTATTTAATCTTAAGATTAATAATCTTTAAATTATAATTTTATAAATTATAATATTATAAATAATAATTTCGTCATTATAATTTTTACAAACGAATATGACCATAGGGATCTTCACCTAACTCGGTCAATTTCATGGCTTGCCTCTCAAGATTGTTTCGGCTTTTATTTATTGATTTCTTTTGAAGCGTTGTTTCGGCTTTATCTGTTGACTGCTTTTGATCAGCTGTTATTTTGTTAATATTTGTCGTACTATTTTTTTTTCTTTTACCTCTATAAATATAGTTATATTATTATTTTCTCTTTTTTTTTAAATTTATTTATTTAATTTTTTAAATTTTATAAAAATCTTATTTTATCTTGATATAATTTATATACACAAGACATGTTATCAGATACTCGTTCTTATTATCCATTTCTAACCTACTGACCATCCGGGACCGCTTCCAATTTCAACATTCTCTCTCTCTTTTGTAACAATCTTTTACTTATGAAGGGGTATGACCCTCCTCTCAACATTCTATTTCTCTTTTATTTATTAAGTATTTTTCTTTATTTTATTTTTTAATTTTCATGGCTTAGATTAATGATGACAGGAGCTTCAGAAATCATCCATACTACTAGCTGCAATTACTGACTTTCTTCTCCACAATAATAACTTAAAAGTCAAACCCGTGATACACAATTTTCAACATCCCTATCCCGTCATGGCATGTAATATTTTTCTCAGATCTAAGAAGTTAAAAAATAATTATTAATGGAAGACTTTGACTGAACTCAAACAAGTTGACTTTGAATGGAAATCTCAATAAATTTAAACATAGCTTTTGAAGTGAAGTTCCTTATCTGCAATTTATTGCTCTTCTATAAATCACCTAAAAACCTACAACCTTTTCCTAGTACTGATAAGGAAGCATGGGTTCAAGCGGAAACATTGGTGTTATGGTCTTCCTAGTGTGTGGTAAGCTCTTTTCTCTATTAATTCAAGTAGTAGTTGCTAATAATTTATGCTACATATCATATCCATATTCACATAGGTTACGTCTTAGTATCCAGATTATATTTATTTATAAAAAACACAAGTGAAATATAATTATTTATATTAATTTAATAATATTACGGATTATGTTATCAATTATATCATGACTAATCTTTTATTTAATCTCACGAACTATATTTTGTCTTTTTTATGGTCATTGATAATGGGTTATAATTCTAAATAGAAATGTGATACTATATAATTATCATTTGAGGTATCAACTAACCTCATATATAATAATAATAAATAATCTATAAAATTAAATAAAAGAATACCCATAGGATAAAATAATCAATAATGATGTTAATCAGTACGAATAGTTGTAATCCATTATTTTTTTGGCAAACAAATGTAGCCCTTAGGTTTGTCTGATCATCACATGGAAATAAGAAACCAGATATTATGTTTAATCATTTGTAGGGAAGGAAAGGAAAGTAGAAAGACATTCAATATTTTAGACATGCTAAGAAAATCACCATCAGAAGACAGATTTAAGTATAAGAGGAAAACTTTTCCTAGTTTTTATTTATTTATTTATTCTTGGGTAGTCAAATGAAAGATTTCTGAAGTAAAGCTCATTTGCATAATCCTAAATTTAAAAATATAGGAATCAGGTAAAGTTTTTAAAACAGTAAATAATAAATATGAAAAGTAGTATTACTTTTTAGTAAAGCAATTATACATTTGTTTATATTAAAAATTAACCTTTTATTTTATTTTATTTTATTCATTTTGAATTTAGAATTTCACAAATTAAATTACCCCAAAAAAAATAAAAATATGTGTAATTTTTGAAACTTAGAGAGTAATTGGCATGGGTGAAGATCACAATCGAAGAATTTGGCTAATAGTAGACTAAAGTACATATTGAACCCCAAAATTATAGAATTTTTGAGTTTTGCACTTTAATATTTAAAACGTATCTAAATATATCTTAAAATTGTTTTTGCTAGAAAAAATGCACCCTTCAAAACTTTTCTCTAGACAAAATGCACCCCAAAGTTTTTTCTGCTAAATATAATGCACAATCAATTTTGGGTGCAAACTACATTTTTTTAAGAGAAAAAGAATTTTAGGGGGCATTTAGATATTTTTTAAATATTAGGGTACAAACCTCAAAATTTCTATAACTTTGAGATTTAATCTGTACTTTAGTCCTAATAATATTATTTCATGTTTTGGGTGTTAATTCACAGGCATGTTATTGTTGGGAGCGAATTCGAGTGGTGCAGTCGCCAGAGCTTGTCCCTTGTATTGCTTAGATGTTAATTACATGACTTGCCCGTCTTCCGGTGAACAGAAGCTGGAGCCAAAGTGCAACTGCTGCCTAGCCCCAAAGGGTTGCACCCTGCACCTTGCTGATGGAAAATCAATGTTTTGTTCTAAGAGCTGAAAGTTAATTGAGTTTACCACTCAAATTTAGATTGTAGTAACTTTTAATAACCTAGAATAATGGGGTGCTTTGGTTTGCCATTGTGTAAGAAGTGTATGTCTCGTTTTCCTACAAGTAACTCGCGTGGTTATGATTCATAATATTAAATTATACTTATATATTTATTTGTGATCACTATATCTATATCATTTATTTGTAAATTTTATGGTAGACATGCACAGTAGGTCGGACTGGTCCGACCTGGCCTGGGCCTGGTAGACTTTGGCCGTTGACCAGGCCAGACCGGACTTTGACTTTTGGGCCTGTAGGCCGGGCCAGGTCGGGCTTCTCGATCAAAGTCTGGCCTTTTGAGGCCTGTAGGCCGGGCCTAAAAATGTAATCAACTAATTTTTAATGTGAAATATAAATATTAAATAAACTAACTACTATATTAATTAAATGTATTGACAAAAAATTAAAAATGAGTAATTAATCAATAATAAATAATGAGTAGGTTACAAATATTTTGCTTCAAAATATTTTAAAAATATTTTCAAAATTCAAATTTTCAAAAAATGTATCTTCCTATTTTCAAAAAATATCTCTTCATTATATCTTCAAAAAACATATATTCAATCTTAAGAAAAAACATATATTTTCAATATTCATGGATGTGCAATTTCGTTAGTTTTTACTCTAACTTCGAGATCTTCTGAGTTATCTTGATTGTCTATTACATCTTGTATTCTTCTTTGTGCGGCAAGATAATCTCTATAACAAATGCATATCTTCAACGATTCTGGGCTAAGTCTACTTCTCTTTTCAACCAATACCCTGCCAGATAAAGAAAAATATTGATGAATTTATTTATCTAACTTTAAAAAAAAATTAATCTTGAAAATTTGAGTAGTATATTTTTAGATAATTTATAATTATATTGAATCAATTTTTAATTTAAATATATTTTAAAATTAATTTTAGAATACCCAAATTAATTAATTCTATTTTGAAACTGAAAAAGCTATACAACATTAACCTGATTTGTCAACCAATTGTGATTAGTACAATGAACAAAAAAACCAAACAAAGTTTTTCAAAGTTTATTATCTCCCTACAATGAACCATTTCTTCCCTTCATCTGTCTTTTTGCTGCTTATATATATCAAGTTATAGTCTATAGTTAAAACGAATTAGCTAGGCTGGACAGGTTGGGCCGGACCGGGCTTTTTTGTAGGCTGGGCCGGGCTTTTTTGTAGACTGACCAGGTTTTTTTGTAGGCCGGGCCAGACTGGTCTTTTACGTAAGCCGGGTCAGGCCGGACTTTTACGTCAAAATAGGAGTCTGTTCAAAGACTGTAGGCCGGTCCGGCCTTTGACCAGGCCGGGCTTTGACCAGGCCAGGCTCAGGCCAGACCAGACCGGCCTGTGGGCCGTAGGCTTTTTGTGCATCCCTATCTTATGGTCACGATTTAAAAAAAACAACTACCTACCTACCGTAACACAATGTTACGATAGAGAAATTGTATTATAAAATCATGAATGTCAAATCTTATAATGAACGGTAATATTATATTATTGACATATAAAATCTTATATATAATCATCATTTGTTAATTGTTACGACTCAACTCTCATACACACACACATACACGACTACAGGTTTTATCTAGCCACTATGTTTTGCATTGTCCATTGCAAAATTTAACAATTAGAATTTAAAATAAAAAGAAGAAGAAGAACATTCTGCTATGTTGAAGGCCAATTTAACTATAAAACACAATGTTACATAATGCCTTCTTTTATTTTTAAATTTTGATCGTCAGATTTTGTAATAGACAGTGTAATATATATATATATATATAGGAATTTGCTTTTGTGACTGCACGTGTATTTGATAAATGTTTATTTATACGAGGTGGTTGTAATGATAATGTTGCTACAGCTTACAAGCTTGTAAAACTTCAAGGTCCAAGTCTTTTGGATCTTGTGATATTTTTTATAATAATTTTTGTTGTCTTTTGCTAAAAAAATTATACATATAAATAAAGTAAATTAATTTTGCCAGTAGTTGAGATTAAATATATTGTTGACTTGAGTTTATTTTATTAATGCTAGTAAAAAATACAATTTAACTAAATGTAAGAGAATTTAAAGGGATAAACAATTGCAGATATTCTCTCTATGTTTCCAATCTATTTCCATGTTCAATTCCAAGCACCATTTTTTCTTACTAGTGAGGGATCATGTACAAAGACGCATAGGAAATATATTCTACAGAAATGCACCTTATTTAGCTTATTTTTTTTTGTCAATTTTAGTGTTAGTTAAAACTTAATTATGGACAAGATTTAAGTGGGTGTTAAGGTTTATTTTGTAGTCTTCCATGAAGGGAGATAAGAGAATAATGTATTTTATTCGAGTAGAAAGGTTAGGTGTTTGATGTTGTATAATCGATCGATACACTATTAAATTGCACCACAAACCTCCTTTAATCACTAAAGTATGAAAATGATATTTTCACAAAAAATTTTGATAGTTTCACAAGATTCTCCTCACATAAATAGTAAATGAGACTCACATTCTTGTGATCAAGATTTTGTAAAAATATTAATTTTTTTTTGTAAAAATAACAATTCTCCTAAAATATTATTGTTAATCAACCGTCTACCACTACAAGGTGAATGGAGAAGTTCGACTTCAAGAATATAACAAAAGCATAATAATATAACAATTTATGTAAATATAATGAAATATGGTACATTATTTTGGAAAATAAAATCTCATTTTGAGAAGTCTTAAAAAAAGAAAGTGGCCTCCTTATGTGAGATGAAGAGTGTATAACAGGAATTTACAAGTGGTTTTAGTATCTAAACAAGGCTTTGAATATCATTGACCAAAAATGGAAAGGTCATCTTTCTCCCCTTTGTTCTGGTGTCAATCCTCCCTTTCCACAACTGGGGCAGCTCTTTAATCCAAACCCTTGGCAATCATAGCATCTACAATAATCCACAGGATATTTATTCAAGGGAAAAATAAAAATTACAATTTTTTTTCTTATTACTTTTGGTTGGAGATTTACACATGTAAAGGAAAATGAAGAAATTCAGTTTCCTTATTTGGTGCTCTAATAAAAGGTCATAAAAAGAAAATGAGAAGAAAGCAAGAGAAATGAAGAGTTCTTTTTATTTTATACTGGCTTTTAACATTAAATATCTTCAAGTACTTTTATATATTGTAATAAAAACATGTCAATTTATCGACTATTGTTGGAGTAGACATGATTGTATAATTTATAAATTAATATAGATATATGTGCAATTAATTGGTGTGTCTAAGACCAAAAGTGATAACATAATAGTAAATTTAACTCTTCTTTTACTGTGTAAAGTTACAAGTTCGAATATATCTATCAGTAAAATCAGAGTTAGCAAGCGTTATAAATTGAAAGTAAATTTCTCTAGATTCCCTTACAGTTCCTCAGATGACCACATTCCCGAATTCTCCTTTAGTCTCTGGGATTGAAGTGTATCCATATAATTTAATTATAATAAATAAGTTCTCAAAATAAATAAATAAATTGGTATATCTATTCGTAATAAAACCTGACATATTTTTGTAGCAACATAAATTTTACTAAATCTCTTTTAATCTTTTAATTAGATTTCATCTATTTTGTTTTCACCTAACTAGGCTTTGTATTAATGCCATGATGGAAACAATATTCTATGTGGAAATAAAAAAAAAAAGAAAGAAAAAAAAAACCAAAAGACTTACTTCCATCGCTCGAAGATATTCCCATTCTTCTTATTTTTTCCTGTCCCCTGTGCCAATTTTGCAACTTTAAGTCAGACTATATTTATTAATAATTAACATAATTATTAACTTAATAAATCTAGTAAAAATTATTTTTCCAATTTAAATAATTTAAAGGCTTCTTAAATTGCATTTTGTAAATAAATCATTTAATTTTCTATATTCGTTACTCCAAGAGACGCATGCATATACGTCAAATGAAATACCTTGCATCCAGGACACTCTATTGCCCCTTGACCTCCACATTTTGAGCACCCCTTAGTTATCTGCATATATGTGAAAATTAAAGACATATATTTAGTGTTTAATGGTGCATAATAATTAATTAATTTATAAAACCCATTTTACTTTTTCTCATAAAAAGGTCTGAGAGGTGCGTCAAGAGGCCACTCTGTTAGATTTATAGTGGTGGGTTCAAAATTATCCTGATAACTCACAAAAACCAACTATTGTAATGACAGAGGTTAAGCTAGCATATTGCAACAAATTATAACAAAAATGCTTAAATACACTTTAAATCTTAAAAATTTTCGTATTTTAGAATTTAAATCCAGTATTTTAATTTTAAGATATTAAATTTAAATGTCCCTAAATTTCTATAAATACAATCTTTCGGCCGCTAATTAATAATAATTGATCAAAGTGAAAGTATTAATTTTGGGTAGCTTCACTCGTCAATATCTTTGGAAGCTTAGATAATTATAGGCACGATATTAGTGAGCGATAAGGGAAAAAAGAAGGAAAAATTGGAGTTAATATAAATGAGATACGACTTTAAAAGACTAAATTGCCCTTTTATCGAAGTCATGTTACTTATTTAGGCAAGAAATGTTGAATCTAATGGCCAAAAAGTTCTGTTTATAGAAGTTCAAGAACATATAAGGTTCAATGCTTTAAAATAAATATATCAAGGTTTAAATTCTAAAATACGAAAAACTTCATTTAATCCTAACTGAAATGAATACCAGAAGTCAAATTGTATGGTGGTTGGCTATCCATTTTTGAGCAATTACATCTTGAGAACATTTGTTTCTCTTTCAATTGAACATAAACAAATCTAAGTGGACTTACTGAATTAAAAGAGAATCCACCAGATTTTGCAGCGGACACACTGAATATCCTCCTCCTTCCTCTTTGTTTTTCTCCATAGTTTGGTTGGCTCAAGCTAGTCAACTGATGATAATTTGGTGGTGCAGGCAATGCCGCCATCCAGCTGCAACAAATAGAGAGCCTTGCCATTTCTCCAAATAGGTAGAATCAATGGCTTATAATTTCTTAACCTATTTGGATATAATTTTATTTATATATTGACTTGAGAAAAATACAAATGGATAATGAGTTTATAATTAATCTACACCACATTCTTGTTGGTCCTCAGCCCAAAATACAAATGGATAATGAGTTTATAATTGATTACACCACATAATTGATGGTCCTCGGCCCAATCTCTCTCTCCCTCTCTCTCTCTCTCACACAAACACACACACACACACACAATTGACCCCACCATTTCATAAATAATTTCCTATCAAATTATTTAAATGTTTTTTAACGTGCAAATGACAAATGTTCCCCAAAATTTGCATGGATTTCAACTTGCACCTCAAAGTATGGATATCCACAATTTCATCCCTAAAGTTTGTACATTGGGAAAACATAACTTTTTAAATTAGGGTTATAAATTTGATGAGTTGTGCTAGGGAGACAAGAAATCAACGGAGGAGATGGTTTGATTGAGAGTAAGAGAGGGGAGAAGAATATGCAAGCTTCACTCAGATGGCAAGGGCAAAACTCTTGTGAGAGAGCCTGTGTGAAAGTGATCAAAAGTCATTTCTTTAGTTATGAGAGGGATATTTATAAGTATGGGTGATGGGTGAGTTTTATACCTACGAATTATATGCTTTTGGACTTAAGTATTGTTATTCTTATAAGCATTTTAATTATTTTTATGTTTATTTTGCAGAATATGACATCAGATGGGAAAAATGAGCATTAATGGCATTTTTGTAGTTTCGGGCACACCAGGGCCGGGGCCCTACTTCACAGTACAAAACTGGGTCGGGCCCCTAATCGTCAGATGCAATTGAGTTGTTTTAATTGAACTTTTTGAAGTTGATTTTGAGAAGGACACTAAAGGCTGATACGTGGAGAAGGCTTTTAGGAGAGTGAGGGGGAGATATAAATACAAAATACACTATTATTGTAACTTAGATTTTGGAGAGATTTTTCACTAGTACAAGAATTGAAGATTATTTTGCAATTTCAACTATGTCAGGCTAGGTTCTTTATTTTCAGTTATAAGGAATGCTGAACTTTATTATCAATTAATGGTTTGATTAAGTTTATATTATCTTCTACTTCTTATATGAGATTTATTCTTGATGATTTACTTTAATTGATGAATGATATTTGATTTGATTGATTTAATGTGACCAATTAAATTGATTGAGTTTTTATTATGTGCTAGATTAAGATATAATATTAAGCAAACGATATTGTATCTGATCATAAATAGCGATTAGTAATATTTGATTGTGGTCAAGCTTTTGAATATTATTATGGTTATCAAGAAGACAAGTTAAATTATTTACGATTGTATAAATATTGCTTGGAATAATCTAATTCTCTAATTCTTAGTACTATTGTTATATTAAATCTAGGCGGATAGTTCAAGGTTGTATGATAGTAAGGATTTATTGGATGCGATTGCTCCAACAGATTAAAACCTAAGAAAATTTTTGGGTAATTGAACGATTGTGGTTACCTAGGGTTATTAGTCTTATTAAAGGAAATTAAAAGATTAATGTTAAACTTGATTATTCTGTTATTGGTGAAAATGTGATACTGAATTGAAGAACTGAAGTTTCTCTTTATTGATTTCTCTCATTAATATTTAATTTTGATTTTTTTGCAATTTAATTAGTTAAAATTATAATTCAAAACCCCCTTATTTATTTATTTATTATTATTTAGAAACAGAAAACATTAGAATTTATTGAAGCAATATCACTCTCTGTGGGTTCGACCCTTACTTGCTATTATACTGATTTTGTGATTGAAAGTGAAGATTAATTTTGGAGTGTTAATGACAGCTACCAAATTTTGGCGTCGTTGTCGGGGAGTGTTTATTATAATTTATTCTTTGCTTTCTTTGTTTTAATTATTTTTAGTTAATGACTTGATCCTCTCAACCTGGTGGATTGAATTTTGATCTAGAAATAGAGAAGACTCCAAAAAGACTAAGAAAGGAAACTCATCAAGCTAGAAGACTAACTGCAGATTTGGAAGAAGCTTTCGTACCATCACCAGACCTTAATATTATGCTTGAACTACTGTCAAACAGTTTATCAAGTGATTTCAACAAAGAGAAGATGGCTGCTAATAATAATAACAAAACTTTAAGGGAGTTGACTATTACTAATCTTAACCAACAACCCCTGCGCATTGAATATCCTAATTTAGATGCTCATTTTGAATTGAAATCATGACTAATTCACCTTTTGCCTACTTTTCGTGGTCTTATAGGTGAAGATCCTTATAAGCATCTAAAGAAGTTCCAAGTGGTGTGTTTCACCATGAAGCCACAAGGAGTTACGGAAGACCAAATCAAGCTAAGGGCTTTTTTTTTCTCATTGGCGGACTTGGCAAAGGATTGGTTGTATTATCTACCTTCGGGTTCGATACAATCATGGAATGACATAAAAATGTTATTTTTGGAGAAGTACTTCCCTACTTCAAGGGTCGCTAACATAAGGAAGGAGATATGTAGAATAAGACAGTTCAATGGAGAGACTCTCTACAAATATTAAGAGAGATTCAAGAAATTATGTTCTAGCTGTCCACCACATCAAATAGACGGTCAACACCTAATTCAGTACTTCTAC
This sequence comes from Hedera helix, assembly GCA_947179155.2. Lineage (NCBI taxonomy): Eukaryota > Viridiplantae > Streptophyta > Magnoliopsida > Apiales > Araliaceae > Hedera > Hedera helix. The sequence goes on along the minus strand of OX359270.1, from coordinate 10,171,509 downwards.
GAGGGATTGTTGCTAATAGATATGAGCATAATTGATGCAGCAAGTGGAGGAGCACTGATAGATAAGACTCCAGAGGCTGTAAGGAACTTAATTATAAACATGACAGCTAACTCACAGCAATATGGAACTAGAATGGACCATGCACCAAAAATGGTGAATGAGGTTGGCTTGAGTAATATGGAACGTCAAATTTCAGACTTGACTGCTATGGTTTGTCATATGATTACAAGAAATACGTTGATTGCAAGAGCTTGTGGGATTTGTTTGTTGACAGATCATACTACAGATACATGTCCAACGCTGCAAGATGATAACACTATGCAACAAACCAATGCAGTGGGTAATTTTCAAGGACAACATCAACGCAGATATGATCCTTATGCTAACACGTACAATCCAGGATGGCGAGATCATCTTAATCTGAGCTATGGAGGAAATAGACCACAGTAAAATGCCTTTCCAAATAGGCAACAAGGTTTTTAACCAGCTCAACAACAGTACCCACCTCGACAAGCAGCACCTGCAAATTCTGGGACATCTCTGGAGGATATATTCAAAGCTTTCGTGAACCAGACACAGCAGTTTCAACAAGACACAAAGGCTTCCATTAATCTAGAGAGTCAGGTAAGTCAGTTGGCTACAACCGTTGGTCGATTGGATTCTCAAGGTTTAGGAAAGTTACCTTCACAAACCGTTATCAATCCTAGAGAAAACGCAAGTGTCATTATGTTAAGAAGTGGAAAACAGATGGACACACCAAAGGCTATTATTGAATTTGACGAGGAAAAGGCTAAGGAGGAGGCAAATTTTTTGAAAGTAATCCCTAACCCTCTTATTCAACTTAAGACTAATCATTTACCATTTTCCCTTAGAAATCACTGAACTCCAAAGAAGGATGAGCAAGAGAAGGAGATTATGGAGACCTTCAGGAAGGTAGAGGTGAATATTCCTTTATTAGAAGCAATTAAGTAAGTTCCAAGGAATGCCAAATTTTTGAAGGAATTATGTAGTAACAAGAGGAAGTTAAAAGACGATGAAAAAGTGACTATTAGAGAGAATGTATTAGCAGTCATTCAAAGAAAAATGCCCTATAAATGTAAGGATCCAGACATGTTCACAATTCCCTACAAGATAGGTAATGCTAGATTTGAAAAAGCTATGTTAGATTTAGGAGTATCAATTAACGTTATGCCATTGTCTATTTATACTTCTCTAAATTTAGGACTTTTAAAGAATACTGGTGTTATTATTCAATTGGTGATCGTACTATTACTTACCCTAAAAGGGTGACTGAGGATGTGTTGGTGCAGGTTAATGAGCTTATATTTCTTACATATTTTTATATTGTGGATATAGATGATGATACATCTCCAAATCCTACTCATATACTGTTAGGGAGGCCATTTTTGAAAACAGTGAGAATAATGATTGATGTGCACAATGAGACCTTAACCATGGAGTATGACAACAAAAAAATTCAGTTCAACATTTACGAGGCCATTAGGTACCCTGGTGATGTCAATTCTGTTTTGTTATTAATGTCATTAATTTTTTGGTGTAGAAATCTTTCGACCAAATACATAAGGAAACTTTGGAGGTTGCTATCGTAAATAGTTTGGAGCTAGAATAAGAAGAAGAGATTGATCACACTTCAAAATTGAAGGATACAATAGTGGCACTACATTTTTTTACCTAAAATTTCAAATAAGTATGCAGTTTCTTCCATTCGATTACTTGTGTCTTACCTTCTGTTGTGCAGACTCCTACATTGGAATTAAAGTCCTTTCCAACACATTTAAAGTATGCATATCTAGGGAAGGAAGACACACTACTAGTGATTATTGCCAATAATCTGACGAAAGTTCAAAAAGAAAAATTTCTTAGAGTCTTGAGGGATCATATCACAGTCTTTGGTTGGACAATCGCAGATATTAAAGGTATAAGTCCGACTGTGTGTATGCATCACAATCTCTTAGAAGAAGGAGCTAAGCCGACAAGAGAGGCTCAAAGAAGGTTGAATCCACCTATGATGGAGGTAGTAAAAAAAAGGTTTTGAAATTACTTGATGTAGGTATTATTTATCCTATTTCAGACAGTCAATCGATGAGTCCAGTACAGGTAGTTCCAAAGAAATCTAGTATAACTATCATTAAGAATGAAAATAATGAGTTAGTGCCTACTTGTATGCAAACAAGATGGAAAGTGTGTATTGATTATAGAAAATTGAATGCTGTAACAAGAAACGATCATTTTTCTCTCCATTTTATTGATCAAATGCTAGAAAGATTAGTTGGCCATATTTATTATTATTTTCTAGATGGTTTTTCAGGTTATAACCAAATTATGATTGCGGTAAAAGATCAGGAAAATACCATTTTCACTTGTCCGTTCGGCATATTTGCCTATCAGAGAATGTCCTTTGGACTTTGTAATACCCCGGGTACCTTTTAAAGATGTATGGTGAGTTTATTTTCCGATCTTCTTGAAAACTGCATTAAAGTATTTATGGATGACTTCACAATTCATTGTGATTCTTTGGATGAATGCTTAGATAATTTGACTCGTGTGTTGGATAGATGCTTAGAAACTAATCTTGTTCTTAACTGAGAAAAATGTCGTTTTATGGTAGAACAAGATATTATACTTGGACATGTAGTCTTATTAAAAGGTTTAGAAGTGGATAAAGCTAAGATAGAGATTATTGCTGCTTTACTTTACCTTGCCAGTGTGCAGGAGATTCGTTCTTTTCTTAGTCATGCAGGTTTCTATTGTATATTTATCAAAGACTTCTCGAAGATATCTTTGCCACTATGTGAATTGCTGAATTTTTTTTAATAATAATAATAATAATAATAATAATAATAATAATAATAATAATAATAATAATAATAATAATAATAATAATAATAATAAGACTCCTCTTATTAATTTATAATTAGTATTTTCAAAATACATAATTATAAATATTAAGTTATTTAATTTATTTTATCACCATAGTATAAATTAAATGCAGTTCATTTATTATTACCATTATGCCATTACTTCTAAAATAAATATTTCTCTTTTGCGGTGTGACCCTTTAGGTTCAATATTAAACCGGTTGTAGAATAAATAAATTAAAACCATTCTAACATTATTTATAATAACAAATTAAACTCGTTTAATTTATTTATAAATAAATACTTATTTATTTCACAATAAGGGTAAGCCCCCTTAGCAGCTCATGAGTTTTCGGATAATATGAATGTAAATATTTGATCACAAAGAACCTATTTCGCGAATAATTATTATACAATTCAATCCTTCTACCACACAACGTCCCAATCAAATATAAGACATGAAATTACTGTCAAGTCTTATTTAATTTGATTATATGCATTTCGATTTTAAAATGCATAACTCTAAATAATGTAAATTAGAACTCTTTTCTAATTTTTATTCTGCCTTGACCAAGAGCTTCTGAGTTGTCATTTATCGAATCACATATAACATTCTCTTCCTTTACTAGAAGTGGTAGATCTTTTGTTGATCATTCACTTATCTCCATGTACAACTTATTATACCTAAACATATCCTTTTTTATACCCATATAGTTTTAAGGAATATGATAAAGTATAATTCATCATACACAAGATACTATGATAATCTTAAGTCCAATGATCACTTGTACTACTATCACATTATGAACTCCTATTTACAGGCAAATAAAACTCTATTAGGTGTTCCTTAAGCGAGTCACTTTCAATGAACATATTTTTCAATAAGCATCTACATACTTGCCTAAGTGTCTCCATACAAATAATTATGAGATCAATCATCCTCTTCATAAGAGCAAACATAATATGTACTAATCTATCCAGATTCACTAATTCCTATTTTAGTGATCCCACGATTAGGAATATTTTAGTTTTGAACTATCTTAAATTTAGATCTCATTATCATAATCAATATTATGATTCTAACAACATTACTCTAAAACTATGAGTTTATCTATTTTATTAATTTAACCAATCAATCATGAATAAAGAAATACCTTTAAATAAATAATTCTTTTATTATTAAATGAATAAGATTACAAAGTATATGTTGTTTATCACATCAACATGTGATTGACCTGAGAGCATACTACTTTCAATCTCCTACTTGCATTAAAGCCAATCACCTTAGTATCTAATACCCATATTCTCTAAGTGATAATTGAACTGCTGTTGAGATAATGTTTTAGTAAATAGATCTGTAATATTATTCTGAGAGTCTACTCGCTCCACGGTGATATCTCATCTTTCAATAATTTCTCTAATTAAATGAAATTGCCACAACACATGTTTGAATTTCTGATGAGACTTAGGTTCCTTGGCTTGTGCAACAACTCCCGTGTTGTCACAATATAAAGGCACTGGTCCTTGAATGTTAGGAACTACCCCGAGTTCAGTTATGAACTTTTTCATCTCAATAGTTTCTTTTGCAATTTCACTTGCAGCTATGTACTCTGCCCGTGTCACTGAATCAACAACTGTTTGCTGCTTATAACTCTTCCAATTCACTATGCCACCGTTTAAGGTAAACACATAAGTCGAAACAGATTTGTTGTCTTTTCTTTAATAACCAAAAATAAAATAAAATGTACTATTATTATTAATGAAAAATAAGAATATTTTAAAAATTATTTGTGTGCACACATATTTATGTGTTATGCTATGTATATTAATAATTCAATTCAAATTGAATTAAATGTGTGAAAAATAAGAAATTAAGTAATGATGATTTAATTTAAGTCTATGTAATATGCCTTGTGTGACATAATGAGTAAGATGGAATAATTAATTAATTAATTGAATTAATTGTGAGATGATTAAATAATTAAATGGGCTAATGAGAATTAGTATTTGGGTCCAATATGAATGTCACATAATTTAATATGACATAGCCCAATATGTTAGAAATTAAAGTCCAAATAGGTACGAATTGCTAGATTTAATTAGCTATTTAAATGGAAATTGTTTATGGCCCAAAAGGAATTTAATTAGTGGCCTGATGGAATTTTATTTTGAGTAGTCCAAAGATTTATGCATAATGTTGGCATATATATATATATATATATATATATATATATATATATATATATATATATATATATATATGTATATGCGCGCGCGTGTGTATAAGTATGCATAGTACAATTTTTTATATATATAATTTATATATATTATACTACCCCATCTGACCATCCCCCTTAGACTAGCAAAGTGCTGATCTTTATTTTTATTTTGGAACCTTATGCACTTAATAATGATTGATCAATGTGAGTTTTAATTGAAAAGGGTACAGTTTTTGGGGCACATGATTGATAAGGATGGAGTATTGGTAGATCCTGCAAAGGTGGAGACGGTGATTAATTGAGAACAACAGAAGACGCCGACAGAAGTACGAAGTTTCTTAGGGATAGCTGGGTATTATTGAAAATGTATCCAAGATTTTTCTAAGATAGCGACCCCGTTGACCAATCTAACGAGGAAGACAATGAAGTTTGTTTGGACGAAAAAATGTGAAGAAAGTTTAGGGAGTTGAAGAAGAGGTTGAGCGAAGCCCTGTATTATCATTGTCGAATAGTACGAGAGGTTTTGTAGTGTATAGTGATGCGTCAAACAATGGTCTTGGTTGTGTATTAATGTAGTATGACAAGGTCATTGAGTACGTGTCACATCAGTTAAAAGATTAAGAGAAACAATATCCTACTTATGATTTAGAATTAGCAGTGGCGGTGTTTGCACTAAAAATCTGCACTATCTTTATGGAGAGAAATGTGAGATATATATGGACCATAAAAGTCTAAAATATATCTTTACACAGAAGGAGCTAAACATGTGATAAAGAAGATGGTTGGAGTTAATTAAGGATTACGATTGCGAGATTCTATATCATCCGGGGAAGGCGAATGTAGTGGCAGATGCGTTCAGTCAAAAAGAAAGGAAGAAATTATTAATGTTGACAGCTCAAGAAGAGCTTATATGGGAGATGACGAAGTTGAAAATAGAGGTAAGAGATTCGAGGGAGTTGAAAGGAAAATTATTTATGATGGAGGCTCTTCCAATGTTGTTGGACAAAATAAAGGAAGCCTAAGAGGAAAACGAGGAGTGAAAATGAATGAGAAGAATTACGGAAAATGAGGAAGATAAATTTCAATTGGACAAAGATGAGATTTTAAGATTTGAAGGACGAGTGTCGGTGCCAGCAGAGCCCGAAGTAAAAAAGGAAATTTTGTAAGAGACTCATAATTCCGCGTATTTGATTCATCCGGGAAGAACAAAATGTACCAAGATCTTCGCCAACACTTTTGGTGGCCTAATATAAAGCGGGAAGTTGTAGAGTATGTTAGTAAGTGTCTTACCTATTATAAGGTGAAAGCAAAACATCAAAGGCCAAGTGATCTACTTCAACCGTTAGAAATACTAGAATGAAAATGGGAGCACATTACGATAGACTTCGTGATGGGACTTCTAATCCCTCAAAAAGGTTATGATACGATATGGGTCATTGTGGACATATTAACAAAGTCAGTGCATTTCTTGCCAATTAAGGTCCGATTTAAGTTGAACTAGTTAACGAAAATGTATATAAAGGAGATTGTTTCCCGACATGTAGTGCTAGTATCGATTGTTTCTGACAGAGATACACGTTTCACATCAAATTTTTGGAGAAGCTTTCAAGAACAAATGGGAGCATAGCTAAAGTTGAGCACTGCATACCATTCACAGATAGATGGACAGAGCGAAAGGACAATTCAGACTTTGGAGAACATGTTTAGAGCATGTGTGATGGATTTCAAAGGAGGCATCGCCTACCTCTTGTCAAATTCGCTTATAATAACAGTTATCATGCGAGCGTTGGCATGCCGCCATATGAAGCTCTATATGGAAGAAAATGAAGAACACTATTATGTTGGGACGAGGTAGGGGAACGTTGACATTTGGGACAAGAATTGATTCAACAGATAGCTGACATAGTAAAAATAATAAGAGCTCGACTGGTTGAGAATGATCTGATATACGAATAAATTCTAGCACAAATAGCGGATAGGAAGGAACAAACTCTAAGGAATAAGGTTACACCTTATGTAAAGGTAATATGACATAACCATAATGTTGAGGAGGTTACGTGGGAATTAGAAGATAAGATGAAGAGAGATTACCCCCAACTGTTTATGTAACCTTGTATTGATTCCAAGGACATAATATTTAAAAGGGGGGGATAATGTAATAACCAAAAATAAAATAAAATGTACTATTATTATTAATGAAAAATAAGAATATTTTAAAAATTATTTGTGAACACACATATTTATGTGTTATGCTATGTATATTAATAACTTAATTCAAATTGAATTAAATGTATGATAAAAAAAATTACGTAATGATGATGGTGAATTTAAATTATAATTAATTTAAGTCTATATAATATGCATTGTGTGGCATAATGAGTAAGATGGATTAATTAATTGAATTAATTGTAAGATGATTAAATAATTAAATGGACTAATGGGAATTAGTATTTGGGTCCAATGTGAATTTCATATAATTTAATGTGACATAACCCAATAGTTTAGAAATTAAAGTCCAATTAGGTATGGATTGCTAGACTTAATTAACTAGTTAAATGGAAATTATTCATGGCCCAAAAGGAATTTAATTAGTGGCCTAATGAAATTTTATTTCGAGTAGTCCAAAGATTTATGCATGAAATTGGCATATATATATATATGCATGTGTGTGTGTGCATAGTACAATTTTTTTTATATAATTATATATATTGTATTATCCCATTCGACCATCCCCCCTAGACTAGCAAAGTGCTGCTTTTTATTTTTATTTTGGAACCTTGTGCACTTAGTAATGATGACAGAAGGGCATGGCTTAATGTCCGTAAAGTAGGTTTTGGTAATACTTTTACTAACTCCTACTTAACCATTAGTTAATGCTTAAATGTGATGGATAAATACATGTATTAATAATACATGTTTGTGTGTAAGGAATTTGTCTATAAATAGGGCCATCCTAGATCATTTTTTAAGTTTGTCAGGTTGGGTGAAGTTGAGAGTATAGAGAGAAATAAGAGAGCTGTCAGAAAAATAGAAAAATTTAAGGAAACTCTTGTCAAGTGGAGAATCAAAGTCGTCTAGTAAAGGGAAAAGAAAGTGGAGGCTTACTACAAGTTCATTGCTAAGAGAAGAAAAATATCTAAGAGGTATAAAATCCTTAAACCCTAGCTCTCAGTTACAAGTTGTATATTTAAGCTTGTAGTCTAGAAATGCATGCTTGGTTGTGGGAGTTTATATGTGTGGGAATCATGACAAATTTCGAAGGCATAAAGGAGGATTTATAAAGGAGAATATGTGATTAATATGCGATTATAGGTGTTCTATGTGTAGATGAACAAAAGAAATGCATGTGAGTTTAAAACCCTAAGTGTACTAGTTGAAAACATGTGATTTGGTGAAAAATAAAATGAAATGTGTAACCCATTTGCATGATTTAAAAATTGAATGTTGTAGATCTATGAGATACGAAAATATTTCAAGTGGAACGAACAAAAACGGAGCTAAAATGGATTTAGAGTGAATTTTCTTGTAATGTATGTCAAAATAAAACCCTAGCTTAAAGAATCAATAAATTTGGTTAAATAAATATTTTTTAAAATAATTTAAAATTTTAAATATTGTAGAATTATGAGTTTGTGAAATAATAAAATTGATTTGAACTCATTTGAATAAGTTATGCAGAATTGAATCAAAAAGGGTAGAAAAACAAAAGTTGGAATTGCATTTTATGGAGGGGCGCTACAGTGCCGATCCTACAATCCGATTGATTATGTCAGTCAAACCTGGGTCAAACCAGATGGGTTGACACGGTCCGACCCAATCCGATCCCAAAAATAAAAATAAAAATACTTTTAATTAAAATAATAATAAATAAATAAAATAATAAAAAATATTTTATTTGTAAAAATTATTTTATTTGTAAGTTAATTAAAATAATAATAAAAAATAAAATAATAATTAAAAATTATTTGTAAGTTAATTAAAATAATATTAAACAAACAAAATAATAATTAAAAATTATTTTATTTGTAAGTGAATTAAAATAATAATAAAAAATAAAAATTATTTTATTTTTGAGTTAATATTAAACAAATAAAATAATGACTAAAATTTATTTTATTTATGAGTTAATTAAAATAATAATAAAGATTATTTTAATCAACATTAAATATTTAAAAAAATTAAAATAATATTAAAGAATTATTTTAATTTTGAATTAATGATGCACAAGTAATTAAAAGAATGTTATGAATTATTTTAATTGTGAATTAATGAGACTTAAATAATTAAAATAATATTAAATATTATTTTAATTGTTAATTAATAAAGAATATGAAATTATTTTAATTATGAATTAATAAAGGCTAAACAATTAAAATATTAAGAATTATTTTAATTGAGAATTAAAGAATCATAAATAATTAAAATAAAAGTAAAGACTACCCTAATTAGTGATTAAACAAATAAAATAATAACTTGAATTATTTTATTTGTGGATTAATAAGACGGGATCAAAGAAAATAATATTTGAATAATAATAAGTTAAGAACACTTTATTTGTAAATAATTAAATGATGATTAAGGATAATTAAATGAATAGAATAATACTAAATATTATTTTATTTTGATGTTATTGAGAGTCAATAATATTTAAACAAATAATTTTATTTGATATTATATGTGTGATAATTGAATAATAAAAATGATTCCTGAATTTTAGTTATATAGAACTAATAAGTCAGATCGATTAGATCATTATGTGAAGTTTATAGAGATTAACCGTTAGATGAATATATTGAACATAAGTTGTTCAAAGGATAAAGAATTAAAGTTGGGTATAGTCAACGATCAGGCAAGTATTTTAACTTGTATTTTTATTTCTCGTACAAGTAGAATTAATTAATGGAATAATTTATGTTTTATCTATATTCATGGAGATTAAATTATTAATTCTAAAACTTGATATAAATCATATATATACTCTTGAATAGTTGATCGAACCCTGTTTGCGAACATTGAATATATCAAATGATCCTAATTGTGTTGAGAAGTACATCTATGCCATTTGTATCGGCTAGACCAATGATAATATCTGTGACGTCCCCAAATTCGGGTCTCAAATACCCGAATCCGGTCATCACGATCAAATATAAACATCCACCTCTAAACAACATACAATAACTAAATGCGGAATAATAAACATATGTTGTTCATTCAAAAGGTGTTAATAGTCCCAATATACGGTAACCTTACACCAAAGTACACAAATACGCTTAATAAAGTACTTAGGGTTTATATTACATAACAAGTAATTTAGTTAACTAAAAGGCCGCATCCTGAAGTCTATCACTTCATCTTTCCCTTACCCTTGTTCTTCCCAGAAGTCTCAGGTTAAACTGCAATAAGATTTCATGATATAGAAAGGGTGAGCAACTAGTTTGCTCAATAAGTTTAAATAACAACAAGAAACAATATATCATGAATAAAAGAGAATAACTGAACAATTCAACAATATGAATAATATAAACAGGAATAATAATTTGCTTTTAGAATCAAGATAGTCAAATAGACTATGGACTATAAACATCCACTAGAGTCAATAGCAGGTTGATCCAATGGTTATTACCAGAAATATGTACCCGAGGGGATCAGCCTCAGTACAATATGTGTATGCATAACATTTAATTTCGTGTTTTATACCTGATATTAGATACAGGGTACTCCCCTATAATAAATATGTGTTCATAATAGTCTAAGAATTCACATTTTCAATGATTTGAATAGCTTTTAAAATCTTTAACATAAATGTCTAGTCGAACAATGACTTAGACCTACTTTGAACAGTTCTTTAAATAGTAGAACATTAAATGAGGTACAAGTCAAAGACTGTATATGATCAAGTGCACCAAGTGCGAATAACAACAATATCGATGTGGAATAATTGTAAAGTAATTAAACCACTCAAAACATGCTTAGAATTACAGTTCAAGCTTAAATAAATAATTTGCTCAATAAAATGAGTTTAGAGATAAGGAACTTGTCTGTCTGCTCAGCTACAATTAATGTCTAGCTTTAACTAATTGGCTTTGAAAGACCTAACATTAATAAAGTTGGTCTCATAATTAGTACGGCGTATTTGCACAACTATACGCTCACTAATGAACTTATCTACCACACATAAGTACTAACACATAATTTACATCAGTCAAAACAATATTATTAACCTTATAAACCATCAATCAAATTAGGTTAATAATTTAATAAGTTAGAAAATATTTTTCTTAAGTATTGGACACTTATTAAACCCTTAAACAACTTATTACAATTGTTTAATTAAAGTATAATTAAATTCAAATTATTTTATTAACTCAATCTCTATTTAATTACTATTTAATCTTGATTAAATAGAAATTAATTAATTAATTATAGATATTAGTTAAAATAAATAATAACTAATTATACTTACTTATTATTTAATAATAATTAAATAATAAATAATTATTGATTTAATTTTAACCTTCTTTAATTTAATATTAATCAACTAATAATAAAATAAGTAATTAACCTTACTTATTATTTAATTTAAAGAAATTAAATAATAGTTTACTAATTTTAATCCTCTTTAATTATTATTTAATATCAATTAAATAATAATTAATTATTAATTAATTTTAATTATTATTTAAGGTTAAATAATAATCAATTTATTCATCCTTATTCATTATTTAAATTAAATAATAAATTATTAATCTAATAGCTTTATTTTCATTAATCATTATTTAATGCTAAATAATAATTAATTACTTAATTATCCTTATTTATTATTTAATAATATTTAAATAATAAATAATTAATTTATAAATTTTTATCTCTCTTTAATTATTATTTAATAGGAATTAAATAATAGTTGCTAATTTATCACATTTATTTATTATTAACATTTTAAATAATATATAATTAATGAAATTTTTATTTATTTAACTTAACCATAAATTTAGCTAACTAGATTAATATTGAAAATATTTAAATATTAAACTTAATGAAAAATATCATCCCAAATATCATTTTTGTATTATTATTATTATTATTATTATTATTATTATTATTATTGTTATAATTTTAAATTAATTTTCAACTATTTAAATTAATTAAAACTACCCAGAATGACAATTCTGTAAATAACCGAAAAAATGAACGGAGGGGCAAAGTTGTAATTTCCCTGGAAAATTTTTCCTTCCGCGCATTGCGCAGACATAACCGAATCACGGCCCAAAACGATGTCGTTTTGAAGAACCGGAAACGACTTCCACGCATAACACGCGGAGTAAATTTTTTTTCTTAGACAAACGACGCCGTTTGGCTCCGCGTCTTACAGTCAACAAGCTGGCACGCATTGCCCCCCCCCCCCCCCCCCCCCATTTTTTTTCTTTTTTTCTTTTTTCCAACAGATTGTCCACAGTAACTTTTAATACACCACTTAAAATTTTTATACCTTGAAGTAAGTTTTAACTCCTCAATAAAAATCCAAAAAAATTACCAATCACTTAATATTAATTTATAACATGAAAATTTAATTTTCCATGATTTAATATCATTTTTTTTATAAAAAAATTATTACATCACATAAACTACTACAAATCATAACTTTTTGTGTATAACTCCATTTTGAGTGATTCAAACTTTGTTTTTCTCATGATTTAATGTTCTATAATATTAGAACATTAAATCTAAATTTTATAAAAAAATATTTTTGGTCATTATTTTGAGACTTGTTTACACACTACCAAACACATGTTTTTACATACAAGATATACCAAAATACAAACCAAGCATTTCAAACTCAAGCATGACATAAATATTACTAATACACATTACTACCTATATTAACATGTTTATACTAACATGATGGTTTATTTAACTTTTAAAAAAACAAAGCTAGATTTAAAATAACCATTATCTTGTTTTAATGGCTATCTTCCTTTTTCTTCCAAAATAGGTTGTGAAACTTGAAGATATAAACCAATAACTCCTTCTCATTCTCTTGGTATTTTTGCTCTCAAATATATTCGTACACTCTCAAATGCTCTTTAGCTCTCTTTAGCTTGAAAATAAAAGATGATGAATGACTAACAAAAGCTACTAAGTTGTAAGTATACTTACAATGAGGATAGATATAAAATCTATATCTATTCAAAATACCATTGTGAAGATAGCAAGGATACTTATACAAGCTAAACACATTAGGTGAAAAGAGGGATGGTATCCATGTACTACAAAAACCAAACAAGCAATCCTTTATAAAATAAATGGAAAATAAAATGACAAAAAATCAATTCACTCTTTCTCTCTCTCACCTTTTGCCGACAAACAAGCTTTTGGTGTCCCAAATTAGTTGTCACATGTAATTACTTTAATAAATAATAAGTTACATAATGTATTTTCCAAGTGGGTCAAGTATTGGACTTTGTTTTAATTTCTTTTGGGCTTCATTTAAATAGTTTGGGCTACTAGTTTTTCAAGTTTTATTATTTTTCACTTGGGCTACTAATTGATCCATGTTGGGCTAATTTAATAGGTTTACACATTAATTATCCAAGTTCATGATTAAATAATTAATTAGATTAACTAAATAATTAAATACTCTAACCTATTAATATTAAATTACTAAATGGACTACTAAATATTATTATTAATATTTCACATTATTTACATTAATTAATAATCATATTAATTAATTTATTATATTTAATTAACTCATTATATTCAATTTAATTAAAAATTTAATTAATAGAAAACTTATCAATTATTTTGATATTAAAACTTTAGGGTGTTAGTTCCCAGAGGCACACAAATGATCTAGAAGGGGGGGGGGGGGGTTTGAATAGATCACTTGGAAACTTTTTGTTTTAAGAGTTCATTACCAAATAATTTATTGGATCAAGATTTGTTTGCACAGCGGAATATTAGTTTGAAAAACACCCCTTAAAGTTTTGTAAAACTTCTCCGTTGAGTTTAAGATTAAGTTGAAGAATGTCACTTGTTAAGTAAACTAATTCACAGTCAAATGTATATATATATATATATATATATATATATATATAAGACAAAATGTAAATGACTGAAAGTAAATGACACTAGAGAGTTTAAAGTGGTTCGGAGACTGAATAACTCCTACTCCACTCTTTTACTACAACGAGTAGGAAATCCACTAAGAATGGTTCATACGGAACCCTTCAAGCTCATTAGCCTGGAAACTTTGGTTCACTAAGAACCCTTCAAACCTAGCAGGTTTGGTTAGTTTAGTCACAAAGACAAGGACATTACTGCCCTCTTTAAGTCCAACAGACTTGGCTCCTTTAGTCACTATGACAAGGACAACTGCCCTCTTCAAGTCCAACAGACTTGGCTCCTTGATTGTTTGAAAGAGGTTGAAGTTGTGCTGCTAAGTAGAACATTTGCTCTTCTTCATCTTTAGGTGCTTAGTAGCAACTTGTGATCGATCTTTGAATGCTGCTGATATTTTCTGTTGATGTCCTTCTTCCTTCTGTATTCAGCAACTACTCATGATCACCCATTGTGATGCTAGGCTTTTGCACTTTAGCTCCTTTGATACTTGATAACTTCTCGAGATGAACTCCTGAGATGACTGTGATGCTTCTTCCTTTTGGTACTCAGTTGCTACAATGTATATATCAAGTTGGCGTTTAAGCTTCTCTCTTCCATGTGCCTAGTAACTCTTAACACTTCTCTTGTAATAGAGTTATTTATCTCTATGTCTCTCTCAATTCAGTGTTAGTGTTCTGATAGATCGTAGAGTCCTTCAGCATATTCATATTTTGTTCCACTCTACGATCGGTTATTGTCTACTATCATCTCTCTCGTATTTTTTTCAACAACAACTTTTCTGTTTGTTATGTAAGCCTTTATATCTCAGAGCAAATTTTACCGTTGAAAGAAATCCCGTTGGTTTCCTTTGACTTTGTGCAAATCTTTAATATCTTCAATGTTGACTTTCTTGCCGCTTGTGTCAGTGCTTTACCCTTTTCTGACATGCTCTGATATATTGACCTGTAGCTCAGCTTTCTCTGATTTTATAGCCGTTGCACACCCAGATTGGTTCAGCAAGGATTTTTATTTCCTTTGTTAATTAATCTTCTGATTCATCAAAAAATACCTTCCTTGATTTTTAGAACCAACTGTTCTGATGCATTCAGAGATGTCCCATTTCTGACTTTATTCATCATCTTCCTGAGCAGTGGGTCCTGACTTATAGTCGTTTAGGCATAAAGTCTTCTGTGACTCTGACATGCATCTTATTTCTCAAGAGCACTTACTCTTTCTTGAATATGGGTGAGGAGTATTCTCTTTTCTCTCATACTAAATTGCAGTTATGATTCTTTGCTGTTTATGGTTATCGTAGAGTGACTGTCTGCTCATCTGGACTCTACGAATTCATCTCCACTCGTTATCTGAAGTATGTTGTGGTGTAAATGGTGGAGATGGAGCGTACTTCTCTTTTACTCTGCGATCTTGCTTTTGTGAACAGATCGTAGAGTTTGTCTGCAGTGCTTTGCTTTATGATTTCGTTCTACGATCTTGTCCTTTTGTTCAAATCGTAGAGTTTGTGAACTGCCGTGCTTCTTAGTGAAATCGTTGAGTTGTAGTCTTTGTTGCTTCATCCTTTAATTCTACTCAACGATTGTTCCATGTGTAAAGCAATCTTCTGTATTGCCTTGTCATTCTGTTCCACTCTACGACTTCTTCTATCTGTGTAAATTCCAGTCCTTGTAAGCTTGCTCATCAAGTTTACTCTACGATTTTGCTAGAGAGTGTGTATCGTAGAGTACATTTCTTCTCTGGTTCAGCGTTATCTGCAGGCTAGCTTGGCTGTCTGTTCGACGATCGTAGAGTTCAGCTCTACGATTTGGACTTAAACAGTTATTTAATCTTACTTGCATATCCTGTAGACTTCTTGCACTTCTGACTCTCTTTGATGATCGTAGAGTCGACTGGGCTGAGAGTTGTATCTTTCACTCTTCGAACATGCCGAAACGTTGAGTCTTCTTTGCTTGGAATCGTAGAGTCCACTCTACGATTCAATAGACTGAACAACCTAACATATTTGATCTTTTCTAACTAAGTCCTTTCTTACATTATTACATCATTACATATTGAAAGGACTTTTACAGACTCTGACATACACAAATACAGCAATGATTCATTCTTATGCTACTCTGCTTATATCATACCTCTTTTACGCAGAGTGACTTCTATTGAAAGATCAACCTAACATTTCTGATCTTTAAAATCTAAGTCCTTTGTACACATATAATTAAAAAGGACTTTACAACATTTTAACCAGATAACTTTCATCCTCTTTAATAAGAAACAGATAGTTTATAACAAGATCATATTTGTGCTATACAAGTGTGCACATCACAGTATTTGAAATAGGTAATATATATCATACACCCACAACTAGATTAACATATAATCACTTTGTCAAATAACCACATAAGCACTTTCAGAGTATCTAAGCATATAATCAATTAAGCACATAAGCACATTAACACATATGCACTTTGTCAGATACATATTGACAATCAACCAAGTAAGCACATTATAAAATCACTTTGTCAAATAACCACATAAGCACATTTAGCCCAGTCCTTTTTGCACAACAGTCATCATCATCAAATCAAACAACATTCAACATAGGGTTTGTTCACTAATTTAATTAACATATTAGTGACCCCCCTTTAATTAATTCTAGCAATTAATCACATAATCATTTAATCACGTAATTAATTAATCACATAAAAAGATTTAAATAATCTCGTAAAACTAACTCGTTAGAAATTAAATTAATAATGACGTGAAAATTCTAGGACATTACAATATAGATTATTGATCAATCATATTTTTGAAAAAGCTATCCAAACTAATTGCCTTGGTGCAGACGACAACCTTCATAGAAGGAAAAATTATTTTACGTTGGGAGACCAACACGCATGCAAATAGCATATCTTAGTGTTATGCATAACATATGGTATTTTAGGCTGATCACCTATTGTACTTGTTTATTATTGTGAATTTTCAGTGAAATACTGTTAATTCAAGTATCTGTTCACGACCTATAGAGACCACTTAGTACAAAATATTTATTCACTTGTAAATATTGAATCTTTGATTCAAATTAAAAACTCTTTGGTCCATAATAACTCTTCAGTACTAGAAATGATCAGTTTTAGAACTATTGAGACTTACTTTGTTCACAACTCAATTATTTAATTCCTGAACTATAAATTGTTGTTATATTCCTTGCAATTATGAAACCTTATACATGAACGTTCACTTTATTGCTATATATTTGCTGAGAAAACTTATTGCCCATTCTTACTTTCCTTAAATATTATAGTTAAGGCCAAGCAGGGCAATGATTTAGGAAAGGACAAATGAAAAGGCAAGGCTTTGGAGTAGCTTTGTCTTGTCATGTTTTAAGACAATAATATTGGATATTTGTATTAAGACTTATGTTTTTGGTTATGTTGTGTAATAGTCACAGATGCGAGACTTGGGACTTAAATATTTATGTTAAATCAATGTAAATATTTTTATTATTCTGCATTTAGTTGTTATTAGCGTGTTTTATGAGTTGGATTGTGAAGCACCAGATTCAAGATATAGGTATTTGAATTTGAGGGCATCACAGTCTCGGTTAGTTTAAAATTTTGAGTTTGTATAGCCCTCTAATTTCAAATCCAGCTTACCGTAAACAAGAAATACATTATTAGTTATTCTCAAGCACTGTAGGATTTTTTTCACTGTTTTTTAGTGTTCTTCTCTAGGATTCGACTAATATCTATTTGTCACGCTAAGTGCATAAGCAATATCTGGTCTAGTACATATTATTCCATATATGATAGATCCTATTGCCGAAGAATAAGGTATCTTACTTATATGGTCTATCTCTTCAAAGGTCTTCGGGGTCTGATTCTTGGGGATATATATTCCATGGCTCATCGGTATAAGCCCTCTTTTGAAATTTTTCATGTTAAACCTCTTTAACATCAAATCAATGTACCTTTCTTGGGTCAAGCCAGCATCCTTTCAGATTTATCTCTATAGATCTTTATCTCCAAAATGTAGGATGCTTGTCCAAAGTCCTTCATGGAGAAGTGTTAAGACAACCATTTTTTGACTGACTGCAGCATTGGAACATCATTCCTTATCAGTAGTATATCATAAACATATAATATTAGGAATGTAACAGTGGTCCCACTAACATTCTTGTACACACATGGTTCATCTTCATTTTTGATAAAATTAAACTATTTAATTGTCTCATCAAAACATATGTTCCATCTTTGAGAATCCTATTTCAATCCATAAATAGATCGTTGTAGCTTATAGACTTGATTTATTCCATCTTTAGAAATAAATCCCTCTGGCTGTATCATATATATATCCTCATCTAATTTCCCATTGAGGAAGGCTGTCTTCACGTCCATTTATCAGATCTCGTAGTCATAGTAAGCTGTAATCACAAGCAAAATTTGAATGGACTTAATCATAGCTACTTGTGAAAAGGTTTCATTTTAGTCAACTCATTGCCTTTGTTTGAAACTTTTTGCAACCAGTCGGGCCTTATAGGTCTCTATCTTGTTGTTTGCTACAATCTTTCTCTTAAAGACCCATTTGCATTCAATGAGCTTTATGCCCTCAGATGGAGTAACCAAAGTCCACATTTGGTTCTTACACATGGAGTCTATCTCGAATTTCATGGCGGTAAGCTATTTCTCTGAGTCTTTATTACTTATAGCTTTTTTGTATGTTAATGGATCATTATCATCCTCTATAATGACTCAACACCTCTCATGTATCTTCGGTACTCTTCCGTACTTACGAATAGGTTGTGGTACAGTAGATTCTTTTATTTGGTCAGGTTCTTTCGTTTGATCCGTAGTGTTTTACGGTTCTTGAACTTTTTCAATATTTATCTTACTCTCACTGACCTCTTCAAGGATAAACTCATTTTCTAAGAAGGTAGCATATTTCGCAACAAGCTCACTTTGATCAATAGGATGATAGAAGTAATATCCTAAACTTTCTTTAGGATATTCCAAAAATTTGCACTTGTCGGATCTTGTCTCTAGCTTACTATTGTTAAACCTTTTTAACATAAGCTGGACAACCTCAAATCTTAACATGTTTAAGACTTACTTTTCTCCCTGTCCATAACTCATATAAAGTCTTAGGGACGGATTTTGAAGGTACCTTATTAAGTAGGTATGCAGCCGTTTCTAAGAGATAATCCTAAAAAGATACTAGAAGGTCAGCAAAAATCATCATGGATCAAACGTTGTCCAACAAGGTACAATTTATCCTTTCAGATACACCATTCAACTGAGGCATACTAGGAGGTGTGCATTGTGAGAGAATACGATTATCTTTGAGATGGTTGAGAAACTCATTGCTCAAGTATTCCCCTCCTCGATCTGATCGAAGAATCTTAATACTTTTGCTCATTTCTTTCTCTACTTCACTTCTAAATTCTTTGAACTTGTTAAACGATTTAGACTTGTATTTCATTAAATACATATATCAAAATAAAAAATAATCATTAGTGAAAGTGTAAAATATGAATGCCATCCTCTAACATGCGTTGTCATAGGTCCACACACATATGTGTGTACCAACTCTAACAACCCTGTAACTCTTTATCCTTTTCGCTAAAAGGAGATTTAGTCATTTTACTCATGAGACAAGATTCACAAGTTGGATATGATTCATAATCTGATAGCTCTAAAAGCCCATCTTTATGAAACTTGTTAAGTCTTGTTTCATTTATATGGTCGAGTCTACAGTACCATATAAATGTATGATTTATATCATCTCTTTTTATTTTCTTAGTTTGTTCAATTTGTAAAATATTTTCATACAAGTCAAGTATTTAAAGCCCATTTAGTAAATTACCAACACCAAACAAAACATTGTCATTATAAATAGAACAACTGTTGTTTTTTATTATAATATCAAAACCATCATTGTCCAATATAGGAATTGAAATAATATTTCTAATAAGTACTAAAACATAATAATAATTATTTAAACTAATGGAGTTGCCCATAGGCAGTGCTAAACAATAAGTTCCTACGTCTGATACAACAACCTTTGCTCAATTCACAACGCGTAGTACAACTTCCCCTTTGTTTAACTTTTTACTTCTGCTTAATCCCTGCATAGTATTAGAAATGTGAGAACCACATCCAGTATCTAATACCCAAGTAAAACTTTGACTTACAGAAAGATTTATTTTAATCATGAACAAATCTGAATCTGAGTAGAAGCTTCACCAGGCTTCCTCTGCTTAGCTCCTACAAGATACTATTTGCAATTTTTCTTTCAGTGACCTAGCTTTTTGTAATGGAAGCAGGTTCCTTTGCTGTCAGGTTTAGCTTTCTTTGTATCCTTAGCTTTCGCCTTGCCTTTAGCCTTATTCATTTTATTCTTTTTAGAAGAACTCTTGGGTCTCTTCCACTTCTTAGAAAAATCATTTACCAACAACACTTAGTCCTTCTTGGATGGTAAATGACCTTCCGCCCTATTTTTAACATGTTAAGTAACTCAGATAAACTGATGTCCAACTTATTCATGTGAAAGTTCACAACAAATTGTGAGAAGGTGTCCGGGAGTGACTGCAAAATCAAATCTTGGCTTAACTCCCCATCCATGACAAACCCAAGTTGTCTAAGTCATTTAATCAAATTGATCATCTTGAGGACATGTGTCTCTACAGTAGTACCCTTGGCCCTACGAGATCGGAAGAACTATTTAAATATCTGATATCTAGCAGTCCTACTTTGTTCACCGTACAAATCTTTGAGGTGTAGCACTATAGTAGGTGCATCCATTTTCTCATGCTGGCGCTAAAGCTCGTTACTCATGGATACAAGTATGATTCATTGGGCCATAGATGCATCGTCTTACCACTTCTTGAAAGTAACAATCTCTTCCTTAGAGGTTTCTTCTGCAACACTTACAGGGACAGACAAATTTAGGACATATGAAAGCTTTTCAGCAGTGAAAACGATTCTCAAATTCCTTAATCAGACCGTGTAATTCGGTCCGATCAATTTGTTAGCATCAAGTATGCTCCGCAGTGTGAGTGAATTAGACATTTGTAAAATTCTGCATGTGAAATAACAACATTTTAGTATACATTCATTTTATTAATTATAAAAATAAATTAGGTCTTTATTTAAATTGGCATCTCCCATTATTTTCATCAAACTATATTACCCTCGCTATATAGTTCGTTAAATCTAATTAAATATTTGCTAGTGAGATAATGATTTCATCAACATAAATATAACATTGTGTGTGCACAAGAAACTATATTTATTCAACAGGTAGACACAATTTCTTGTCAATTACATTAACATGTAACTCATTTTTATTTTTCCTCTTAGATTATAATAATCAAGCGTGTGCACATCCGAATTAAAATAATCTAAGTTAAGTCTGACCTAACATTCTATAAGTGAAGAGAAAAATACCGTTCTTGTGTGTGTACAAAAAAACAATATTATTCAGTTCCTTATAAATATCCAATGTATTAAAGCCAACATCTTAAATATTTAATACAAGCCTTGTGTCTGCACAACAAACTTATATTAAATATTTAATACCCTATTCCTTTATCATGCTAGAAGGTCACGTTCGATATTCCAAATATCTTTGAACATTACAACTTAATATATTTTCTTTGAGGAGTTTGTTATTAACTATCTCATCTTGTTTAGCGCGCGCGCGCACACACACACAGACACACACACACACATAAAATACGCGTCATATTATAAGCATGCACGTATAGAATACTA
Organism: Hedera helix; assembly: GCA_947179155.2. Classification (NCBI taxonomy): domain Eukaryota; kingdom Viridiplantae; phylum Streptophyta; class Magnoliopsida; order Apiales; family Araliaceae; genus Hedera; species Hedera helix. Next base: position 10,149,528 of record OX359270.1, on the reverse strand, counting down.
TATTCTACTTGGATTGATTATGACTTTATTCTAGTTTGGTTTATTCAAGCCATCAAATAAATCAAAAGGTCAAACCTAGGGTGCAAGAACAAAATATTAAATGTAACTATTACATTTAAACCTGAGCTCCATTACAAAATGAGTCTTCAAACGTTCATTGCTCATCGACTCCAATTCTTCTAATAATTCTATCTAATCCTATTACAATATATTTTTACAAAACAGAAACCTTGATCATCAATCAAGGAAAAGTACATAGGAGAGAGATAGAATTTACAACAGAAAAATTTAGAAAAGACGAAGTACACAGACTCCATTTATTAAAAGCCATTCATTCAAGCATCCAACTAAAATAAATCCAATCACATTAGTCAATAGTCCATAATCAGTCCCTTGTATTATCATACATATCATCATATGTATCATTCATCTCATGAATTAAAACTATTATATATATATATATATATATCATTCAATGGGTAATTAAAGTTGCTTGAAATTCAATTTTAAATTTAAAATAAACTCTTTATTTTAATTATAAAATCATGTAAAATAACCCTTTATTTTATTTTTAAAAAAAAACTACATTAAAAAGTCAAAACCAAATTCTGTTGACCAGCACCCTGACTCTGTAATATAGGCTTATTAGCACTAGACAGTGCCCTGGCTCCCAGAAACAGCGTAATCTCAATGCCCCGACACAGGGTTGCAGAAACGGTTTATGTTGCTTAACGCCTCGGTGCTGAGATATAATCATTCCAGTGCCTCGGCTATGGCAACCCAAAATTTTGATATATTTTAATTAATATTTAAATAAGAATTTAGTATATAAAATTCTTATTATGAAACAAGGTCAAATGAATAGAAATATATAAGAATTTAATAATAATAATACATAAAGTTTTTATTATAAGACGAAGCGGGTCAAATGATGAAAATATATATAAGTTATATATATTTTGAATTATGTGATATGTGTGGTGGATAAAATATGTATATATTTATATGTGAAATATTTGCAATTATTTGAAAACAAAAATTTATAGTTAATTAAAACTATTAAATTAATTGACTAAAATTAGTTACGAAAGTGTATTATGTTATGGAGAATATGTTTATAATATATTTACACATATATTTGAAAAAAAGGAATTTAATAATAATTTAACTATTAAGTTAAAGATTTGAATTAACCACGAAATGATATTTGGATGTGACGAAAATTAATTAATTGATATTAATTAACTGGGATTAAGTTGAAATTATATTATGGAATAATATAATTTACATATTAGGTCTTTAATGGTAATGGATTTATTATGAATTAAATTTCATAAATGAAATAATTAATTCACCTAAATAAAATAATGAGTTAATGTATGTAATGTCCTAGAATTTCCACATCTTTATTAATTAAATTATTAATTTAATTTCCAACGAGTTATTTTTACGAGATTATTTAAATCTTTTTTATGTGATTAATTAATTATGTGATTAAATAATTATGTAATTAATTACTAAAATTAATTAAAGGAGGTCACTAATATGTTATTAAATTAGTGAACAAACCCTAAAGTTTTAATATCAAAATAATTGATAAGTTTCATATTAATTAAATATTCAATTAAATTGAATATAATGAGTTAATTAAATATAATAAATTAATTAATATGATTATTAATTAATGTAAATAATGTGAAATATTAATAATAATATTTATTAGTCCATTTAGTAATTTAATACTTATGGGTTAGAATATTTAATTATTTATTCAATCTAATTATTTATTTAACCATGGATTGAATAATTAATGTGTAAATTATTAAATTAGCCCAACATGGGTCAATTAGTAGCCCAAGTGGAGAATAATAAAATTTGACAATTTAGTAGCCCAAACAATTTAATAGAAGCCCAATTGGTATTTTAAATTAAAGCCCAATGATTGGCCCACTTGGAAAATACTTAAATTAACTATTAATTGTTTAAAAGTGGAATGTGACACTCATTTTGGGACAAACCAAATTTGGGTCAGCCGACCATTGCATGGAGGAGAGAGAAAAAAAATGATGAGTTTTGTGTTTATTTAGTTTATTATTTATTTATTTAATTAAATGGTTGCTTGTTTTATTTTTGTAATACATGGACCATGCTTCTTTTCACCTAATGTGGTTAACTTGTGTAAGTATCCAATAGGTGCATGATGGGCTAAAATTATTAGATATATTGTGTATCTATTAATTTTTCAAATATACTTGAAAAGTTGATAGATGTTATTTCATTTTGCTCCAAAAATCAAAAGAGAGAGTTTGAGAGCAAAATATTTTGAGAGAGTGCAAGAGAAGGAGAAGGAGTGCTAAACTAGTTTATGTCTTCAAGATTCACAACATATTTTGGGAGAAAAAGAAGAATAGCCATTAAATCAAGGTAATGGTTATTTTAAATGAAGTTTTGTTTTTAAATTAAATAAATCATCATGTTAGTATAAACATGTTAATATGGTTATTAATGTGTAGTGGTAATATTTATGCCATGCTTGAGTTTAATATACTTGGTTTGTATTTTGGTATATTTTATATGCTAAAATATGTATTTAATAGTGTGTAAACAAGTTTTGGAATTTATGTCCAAAAATATTTTTTTATAAAACTTAAGTTTGATGTTCTAATATTATAGAACATTGAATCATGAGAAAAACAAAGTTTGAATCACTCAAAATAGAGTTTTATACAAAAAGTTATGATTTATGGTAGTTTATGTGATGTAAAATTTTTTATAAAAAAATAATGATATTAAATCATGAAAAATTATTTTTTCATGTTATAAATTAATATAAGGTGATTGGTAATATTTTTGGATTTTTATTGAAGAGTTAAAGATTTCTTGAAGGTATAATTTTAATTAAAGTGTGTATAGCCGGAACACTGTTCACACTCTGCGAAGAAGAAAAAAAATAAGGGTTTTCGCGCAATGCGCGCCAGGTACTGTTCACCGAGGACGCGGAGTCAAACGACGTCGTTTGGCGTCCGTAGAAAATTCACTCCGCGCGTACGCGCGGAAGCCATTTCCGCCCTTTAAAAAACGGCGTCGTTTTGACCCGTAAACACTAAAACGCGCGCAATGCGCGGTAAGAAATTTTCGGCGGAATTACGATTCTACCCCTCCGTGTTTTTTCTTGGCAGAATTACCATTTTACCCTCCAATCAGTTTTCTGATTATTTACGAAACTGCCATCGGTCCGGTTTTTCAACTTAATTACGAAAATGCCTTTCGGGTTAATTTTAATTAATTTAAATATTTAAAAATTAATTTAAAATTATAACAAAAATAATAATAATACAAAAATAATATTGGGGAGGATATTTTTCATTAAGTTTAATATTTAAATATTTTAAATATTAATCTAGTTGGCTAATCATGGTTAAGTTAAATAAATTTATTATTTATTATTTTAAATGTTAATAATAAATAAAGATGATAAATTAGCAATTATTATTTAATGCCTATTAAATAATACTTAAAGAGAGATAAAATTTATAAATGAATTATTTATTATTTAAATATTATTAAATAATAAATAAGGATAATTAAGTAATTAATTATTATTTAATTAGCATTAAATAACGATTAATGGAAATTAAGTTATTAGAGTAATAATTTATTATTTAATTTAAATAATAAATAAGAATGATTTGATTATTATTTAACCTTAAATAATAATTAAAATTAATTAAATAATTAATTATTATTTAATTGACATTAAATAATAATTAAAGAGGATTAAGATTAGTAAACTATTATTTAATTTCCTTAATTAAATAATAAGTAAGGTTAATTACTTAGTTAATTATTGGTTGATTAACATTAAATTAAAGAAGGTTAAAATTAAGTTAATAATTATTTATTATTTAATAATAAGTAAGTACAATTAGTTATTATTTATTTTAAATAATAACTAGAGTTAATTAATTAATTTCTATTTAATCAATAGTAAATAGTAATTAAAAAGAGATTGAGTTAATAAAATAAATTGAATTTAATTAAACAATTATAATAAGTTGTTTAAGGGTTTAATAAGTGTCCAACACTTAAGAAAAATATTTTCTAACTTATTAAATTATTAACCTAAAATGATTAAGTGTCTATAAGGTTAATAATATTGTTTTGACTAATGTAAATTATGTGTTAGTACTTATGTGTGGTAAATAAGTTCGTTATTAAGCGTATAGTTATGCAAATACGCCGTACTAATTATTAGACCGACTTTATTAATGTTAGGTCTTTCAAAGCAAGTTAGTTAAAGCTAGACAATTATTGTAGCTGAGCAAACAGGCAAGTTCTCTAACCCTACTCATTTATTGTTGAACAAGTTTCTATACTTGTATTTATTGTCAAAGCTTGAAGTGGTTTAATTATTTAAAATTATCCCACATCCATATTGTTTATAAAATCGCACTTAGTGCACTTGAAGCTTATTAGTTCTTGATTCATGAACTGTATTAAAAATGTCTTAAGCTAATAATTCAGCTAGACATTACGTTTCTAAATTCAATAACTTGAATACTTTTAAAAGCTTATCCAAACCATTGTTGGGTGCGGATTTCTTATATTAAGTCTGAGAATTGAACAACCCTAAATTAGGGGATTTTGTGTCGGGAAACCGACATTGGGCGCCAGTGACTAAATGTAATGCATATACAGCGGGTTGAATAGGCTGATCCCCTTAAAAATCAAACAACTCAAAGGGTCAGAGGAAACTCTATTATACCCTCGTTAGTTCAGGGTCCTTAGTGACCACTCAGCATTTTAAGATTCAAATATTCTGTTTATTAAAATTTGAATCCTGTTTCATTCACAATTGTTATATCTATTGTTGAATCATTGATGATATTTCCCATTCATTCATGATATATTAAATCTATATGATTGTTCTAAACTTGCTGAGCAAACTAGTTGCTCATTCTTGCTATATCATGAACCATTTTTCAGATAATCCTGATTGCTCAAAGAAGGATAAGGGAAAAGGAAAAGCCAGAGCTTAAGTGAGCTTATGCATGCTAATTAGATCTTTAATTATGTATTTACGGTTGTTAAACCTTTTGTAATTCCTTGTGATAGGAACTGTTATTATGTTAAGGTTGATAGACCCTGGTATTGTAACCTTTTGAAGGGAACCAATATGTATTTTCCGCGATATTTAAATGCAATGTATGTATTTAATTGTTAGTAATGTGTTGAATAGTGAGAACCAAACTCGAGGCTATGGAACCCGGATTTGGGGTCGTCACAATGTATGTATTTTATTTTAATAAAAAGAATGAGTTGATTAAAACTCATTATTTTAATATATTACACCTAAATGTAATATATTTATGGAATGACTTAATATATTATATTATGCTAAACAATATAAATTAAATATGAAATGAGGGAATTAATTCATTATTTTTTATTAGTGGATTAATATATTAAGTTTAATTAATTAAATAAATATAGTTTTTTTTTAATATTTAGTTAATAATGAAAATTGGGTTACAATGATTAAATGCAACATGAATAAGGATATAATATTTAATATTATATGAAACGAATGTGAATTAATAATATGGGGTGAGGGATTAATATTTATTAAATAAATATTAGATGTTGAATTAGTAAATTAAATTAATATTTAATTTACGGTTTCTGTATTAAATTAATGTATGTAATATAAATGATTGAAAATCGATTTATGGAATGAAGGATGTAATTTAATTGTGCAATACTAATCGTATAAGTTATTTGAGTCAGTTAAAATAATTAATGAATCAAATATTTGAAGTAATGATTCATTACACAAATTTTTTAAAATTAATTATGGATTAATTCCATAATTAGTAAGATGATTTTATACAAAATTATAAATATATAATTATTTAAGTTTGATTAATTGGAATACATGTAATTAGAGTACATGAATTAAATTATGTAAGGATAATGTATTATATTATGGAGATAAGAATGCAGGAAAAGCAATATCTGCATTATGTATATATGTAATGAGAATGTAATGTATGTAATGTGATATATGTATAGGAATATGTATGTATTATACGCAAAAACCATGCAAACTCTGTGAGGAGGGTCTTATAATGCTTTAATACCTAGTCGGGAATGATGAGTATACTAAACATAAGCAGGAGGTGTGAAGTTAATAAGCAATAGATTGCCACCAAGCTATTATAATATTTGAGTGGACTGTAAAGTGTCCTAACCCAGTTCAGCTCTCATTCACAAACAAAAACTTAGAAGAAAATTCTAAGTCTCCCGAAGTTTTAACACAAAGGTTTTCTAAGTTCTTTTCGCAATTCTATCAAACCAAGAAGAAAATAGTAATTGATTGTGCTTTCAAGCCTGGATTGAAGATGGAGCTGAGCAATGTTTCTTAAAAAGGAAGTTTTAATATAGCATTCATGCAAGTATCAAGAAGTAAAATTCAAGCATTCATGTGAACAAAGGTATAAACCTCTTTCCTTGTAAATGTATAGAAATTAGTTTATTCTAAATTGTTTAATTGTTGGATATTTGGTGTGGAAGTTTGGATTGATGGAGAACCATGAAGGGTTCTGAAGATACAAGGTGGATTTGAGTATGGAGGTGTGTTGGTATTTTAAATTCATGTGAAAAAAAAGTTTTTAAAGCTTGCATGTAAGGTATTTGTGAAAATGCCTAAGTGAATTAATTTTATTTAAACATGAAATTGTGGGTCATTGAGGTTAGTTTCTGTATTAGATCAATAACTAAAGTCAATTAGACTTATTTAGGGTAAGAAGATTCGTGTGGAATAACTTGTGCATGTATGAAAAATTCTGCAAAAAAGAATTTTTTGGAGCAGAGTAACTGCGTCGGGGCGTAGTTTGATTGCGCCCCCATTGCGATTGGCTCTGTCGACTGTGCCGAGGCGCGGTGTTGTAGTACAATCAGTGCGCCGAGGCGCAATGTGCATATTTCAGTTTTAATTTTTATTTTAATTTCTAAGGCATTTAAATAATTTAATGATATAATAATTTATATTTTATATTTTAAAATATAATTAAATTCAGAATATGTTCTAAGGTATATGATTGGGTATTGACTTCAATATTTGGGAGAGTAATTAGAAAGTTTATGCTTATGAAGTTTGGAACGAAAATTTCAAACATGCTATGTGTTTAGTTGTATATAATGACCCGATTTATATTACTTAGGATAAATGGCAAGAGTTAGAGTCACAAATTTACATGAATGAGATTATTAAATAATTTGTAAATCGAATTGTGATATTTAGGCTACACAACGAAGAACATTGATCGAGGATTATTAAGTGACGATTGAAGTTATTCAATGGACGTTTGGTGAATATAAATCAATAAAATGAAAACGAAGGTAAGTTTTTCAGTCTTATTTGTTATATGTAATCTTGTTATGGATTATGTGTAATTGGGATTGTATGATGATGAAACTTTTATGTGTACATTGAAATACATGCTTTGTAGTATAAAGTTATATGAATTATGAAAGTCAAATTATGACTGTGGTTCATTAAGTTATGGGAACTCAATTTATTTGTGATATGCAATATGTGAAAAATGATAAGCTTGATATAGCATGAAGTATAATTTGTATGAAATGCATAATAAACTCCAAGCATGTATAAAAATGCTAAGTATGAAAATTATAAATTCTGTATGAAATGTGAACTACGTGATGCATGAAATGTGTTAACTGTTAGACTTGCTGAACCGTCACACTCATTTTTGTAAATTTATTTGCAGTTAAATGAAGACGTTTCTAAATAACCTGGCAATGATGTTTTGGAGCACGTTTTTAATGAAAAAGTTTATTTGTTTTCTTTAAGTATTTATGTACTAAGTCAAAACGACTTGTTGTAATGAGTATGAACTTAGATGTCTAAAGAGTTGTGATGTCGTATCATAGTTAATGAAAAGGTAGTTTGGTAATGATTTTAAATTTTTTTTACAAACTAAAAACAAGATCTTTCTTACGTGACACTTATTAATTGAGGAAGGATAAAAGTGTTATACCTTTGTAGATTCAATTCTTCAACAAGTATGAGTTCACCTCCAAATCTTTCGCGTTCCTCTTCAATTCCATCGATTAGAATCTTCATATCAACTTTAGTTACCCAAGTGTGTAGCCTCTAAAGGTGATCCACCAAGAGTAATATGGATTAAACAAGATCTTGAGTGACTAGCCCTAATTCTCTATCTCTATCTCTCTCTCTCTAACTCTTAGATATAAAAAATTATTAGAAATATTATCCAATACTTGAAAAGTGTGTGTTACCTAATCTTTAATAAGACTCCTCTTATTTATAGATTTGATCAACCCTCCTAAACTTTTTAAGAATAGAGTTTTAATTTAACTCCTAATCCAATTAGGAAATAAGTTAATTTAATATAATAATTACAATTCTTAAACTCTTTAGGAACTTAATTATTTCTTATGAGAGTACTTCTTATTAATTAATTCCTAAACCATTTAGGAACTAAATAATAATAATAATAATAATAATAATAATAATAATAATAATAATAATAATAATAATAATAATAATAATAGGACTCCTCTTATTAATTTATAATTAGTATTTTTTAAATAAATAATTATAAATATTAAGTTATTTAATTTATTCTATCACCATAGTATAAATTAAATACACTTAATTTATTATTACCATTATGTCATTACGTCTAAAATAAATATTTCTCTTTTACGGTATGACCCTTTAGGTTCAATATTAAACCGGTTGTAGAATAAATAAATTAGAACCATTCTAATATTATTTATAATAATAAATTAAACTCTTTTTATTTATTTATAAATAAATATTTATTTATTCCACAATAAGGGTAAACCCCATAGCAGCTCATAACTTTTTGGATAATATAAATATCAATATTTGATCACAAAGAACCTATTCCGCGAATAGTTATTGTATAATTTAATCATTTTACCTAACAATGTCCCAATCAAATATAAGATATGAAATTACTGTCAAGTCTTATTTAATTTGATTATATCAATTTCGATTCTAAAATGCACAACTCTAAATAATGCAAATTATAAACTCTTTTCTAATTTTCATTCTGCATTGACCAATGACTACTGAGTTGTCATTTATCGAATCACATATGACATTCTCTTCCTTTGCTAGAATTGGTAGATCATTTGTTGATCATTCATCTATCTCCATGTACAACTTATTATACCCGAACATATCTTTTGTTATACCCATGTAGTCTTAAGGAATAAGACAAAGTATAATTTATCATACACAAGATACTATGATGATCTTAAATCCAAGGATCACTTGTACTACTATCACATTAAGAATTCCTGTTGACGACAAGTAAAACTCCATTAGGTATTCCTTAAGCGAATCACGTTCAATTAACTTATTCTCCAATAAGCACATATATACTTACTTTAATGTCTCCACACAAATGATTATGAGATCAATCATCTTCTTTATAAGAGCAAGTATAGGATTTACTAATCTATCCGGATTCACTAATACTCGTTTTAGTGATCCCACGATTAGGAACATTTTAGTTTCGAGCTATCTTGAATTTAGATCTCATTAGGATAATCAACATTATGATTCCAAAAGCATTGCTCTAAAACTATGTGTTTATCCATTTAATTAATTCAACCAATTAATCATGAATAAATAAATGTCTTTAAATAAATAATTCTTTTGTTAATAAACGAATAAGATTACAAAGTATACGCTTATCACATCAACATGTGATTGACTTAAGGGTATACTACTTTCAGATGTGTGCTTTTTAAAAGGACCATATGGTGGCCAGTTACTCACAGCAGTTGGAGTGGATCTAAATAATGGCATTATAGTAGAGTCAAAAAATTATAACAGTTCGCATTGGTTTCTAAGCTTACTTATAGAAGATATTGAAGTCCAAAATGATGCAAGATGAACCTTCATTTCTAACGGGTAAACGATAATGTCATTATTTTTAGTTTTTATGTAATAAAATTGTCATTATTTGTTTTACTTTTTATTTGTCATTATATCCCCACTTTAATTTTATATTATGTGGTGAATGCCTTGCAAATAATTGTTCTAAATTCAAAACATAGGACATGTGTTATGCACTTGTATAATGGTGCAGGAGAATGGATGTTTGATGACCCCCTTGTCAGTGGAGTATTGTCTCACTTTAGAACCATTTATAAGTCACAAATGTTTGTTAATAATCATTGTGAATTGTTTAAAAGTAAAATAGTGAAGGCTATAACATTACCAATAATATGATGTTTAGAAGCCATTAAGAAATATTGTTTGAATATAATTGTTGCAAGAAGAGATTTGATGTTGAAAACAAATACCTTGATTTGCCTTAGGCCTGTAAAAAAAATTAGAAAATATGAAAAAGTTAGTTGCTTCTGTTATTCCTACTTGGTTAGGAGGTGATAGATATGGGGTCACAATGACTTCTAGTGGGTTCTCGTTTGTTGTTGATTTGGCTCAAAGAAGTTACAGTTGTAGGAAGGAGGAGCTATCATGTATACCTTGTGAGCATGCAGAGACTTGTATATGTAATATGGGTCTAGATCCTACTGCTTATACATATCAGTGTTACACAAGGGAGATGTTCCTCAAACTATATTATTCCCACATCATTGAGCCAATAAAACAATTTGATGAGTGGGACCCCACAGGATTGGAACCCCCTCTACCACCTATTAAACAAACTCTAGTTAGAAGACCTAAGAACGAAAAAAGAGGAACAATGATCTCATTGTTGATCCAACTAAGCTAAAGAGGAGTGGTACATCATTGAGATGAAAAAAATGCATACAATAGGGTCATAATTCCAAAACATGCCCTTAAGTAACATTATTTGCTTCAGTTTTAATTTATTTTATAGACATGCACATACATAATAATATATATTGTTTTAATATATTTTACCTTATTTCAAAAAAAATAATGAAGAACTAGTGGCTGAGTCTCAATCATCCCAGGTTTCACCACTAGTTGAGACTCCCAAGGAGCACTATTCTTTGAGATTTAATTATCTCAAGTTCCACCAGTGGTTGAAACTCAGTTATCTCAAGGTCCTCCTAAACCTAGGAGATCAACAAGGGCTGCAACTTCAGTTCCAAACCATGAAGTAAGTGCTTCTAGCAAACTGTGACAGGCAACATCAAGAGCAAGAAAGGAGAAGATTTTATTTCAAAAAAAGACTGAAGACTTGTTTAAATTATGGTGTTCATGAATGCCTTGTGGGGCTTTAAACTTATTATATTTTGGTTGTTGTGAATGTCTTTTGAGACTTTAGACTTAATTTATTTTGATAGTTGTGAATGCCTATTGAAGCTTCAAACTTGTTTTATTTTGGTGGTTGTAAAGGCCTTTTGAGGCTTAATGACTTGTTTCACTTTGGTGATTGTACATGTCTTATGAGGAAAGTTGTGCACTATTGGTGGTTGCCTTCTTCATTAGGTTGTCTCCTCTTGGTTGTTGTAAATGCCTTATGAGGCTTAATAGTTTGAAATGAATGAAAATTTGGTTGTATCTACATTATTATGTTTGGTTGCCTTATTCATTATTTTTGGTTGTCTTCTTCATTATATTTAGTTGTCTTCTTCATTGTGTTTTATTATGTTTTATTGTCTTCTTTATTGGTTTTGGTTTCCTTCTTCATTATGTTTGGTTGCCTTCTTCATTTCATGGTTAATTGGAGATAGGTGAATTGACCATAAATTTGGTACCAATTCGAGATACTAATATGCTAATTATAAATTTGAGTCAATATTATATAAGGGCTACCATTGAATCTATAAGGTCTTTACAAAATTTTCACAAAACAAGAAGGGTTTTACATTAAACATTACAACCCAAACATAATATCATCCTAGCTACAATTGTCATGGTAGATATAGAAGAGAACCTATGAGTAGACAAAAAAAAATTCAAACCCACTTTGCCCTAGATTTTATCTTTTGTAACTCATCTATGACTTCTTCGTGTTTAGCATCCATGATCTCTAACTTCCTAATTAACTCAGGTATAACTTTTTTTGCTCGCTCACACAACGGTGGATCGACCCAAACAAAAAATTATACCCACCTTGATCACAATTGGACCAGTTTGCACATCCTAGAAACCTACTCCCAGCGTTTTTTGGAGCTTTTTCAAGCTGTTTTTGTAACAACAATCTTCTAGCAGTAGTATCTTCGTTTCATTTGCTTTTCTCCAAAAAAAATCCTTTATTTTCAAATGGCTTTCAGTGTTTAGGAATTGAACATGTATCACTGTGGGAGAGAAAGAAATTGACCCAATTGCCTCTAAAAAAGTTACAAGTGTGGGACTCTCAGATATTTTTGACCAGTAAAATATTCAAAAGGTGCATTTTAACACGCAAACAAAAATGTTGTGATGCGAAGAGGCAACTTATAAAATTTAGGGTGCATCAGATGTTTGACATGTAAACTTTATGGGTATAAATTGTACTTTAGACCACTATTAATAAGCTTATGACTCGTGATATCTAGAGGTAAAAATGTATGAAAAATATATCAATTAAAGTATGTAAGTTTTCAAAGGGACTCTTAATGTGGAATCAAGGAAGTACTTTTTTATTTTGAACTTGCACTTAGAATTGTTTGGGGGAAATTGAATAACTTAACAAATTCAATTTGCACGAGGCAAGTGACTACTTTTGTTGGTCATTAGTCATTTGATACCTTCAACTTGTGCGCATTCCTTGATTTCTGATTTCCAAACTGCAACAAGTAATGTATAAGATAACATACGACTAATATGAAAATTTCAACAATCACTTATTTTTCGATTTCACTTAGTTTTTGTAAAATAAGTATATTTTGTTGAGAATATAGCATTTATATAAATTTTATCTGTAATCATGTCTTACTTTTTGATTTTTTCTCTTTAAGGGGTTTTCACATCAAATATTGTGTTTTACCTGTGAATATTTATTTGTTATTTTTTGTTCTTATTATTGAGTTTGCTGATTTCTTATTTAATTGCACAAAGAGAGAAAAATAATTTGTGGTATTGAAATTATTTTATATTCACTTTTCCCAATACAATCTTTATGAGAAAAGTTTATCACTTAATTGAATAAATATAAGAAAATACTTTCTATATTTCAAACATAAGAATTATTTTAATTGAATTTGAAATATGGACAAATTTATAAATATCACTCTTTCTATTTTTTAGATATCATTATACTAATATCAAATTTTATTGAATCTTTTTTCTTTGTACAAAGAAATATTATTTCAACTAAAAATTATAAAATTGTCCACAAAATTTGGTAGAGGATGTCCTTTAACTCTCCTAAATTGTTTACGACCTCACAATATTATGTCTCGACCCAAGAAAAAAAATATTTTTGCTTTCCTTCATTCAAAATTGGCTTATTATTTATCTCCTTCAGTCCCTTTTTATTTGTCGTTTGTAGATTTCAAAAAAGTATTAAATACTTAATTTTTTATTAAATACTAATTTGTTTCTCTATCATATTTCTAATAAATTTTAGAAAATTAATATTAAAATTTTATACTTAATTTAATCAATTAAATAAAATATTAATTATATATATATATATATATATATATTAAAAAGAGACGGAGGAAGTACTTTTACAAAGTAAATATCCTTTTTTTCTCTTCCCATCATCGAAGACTAGGTAATTGAGAACGATGCGGCGCTTGTATAATCTCGTCAAGGATTTAATTGAAGCGACCTGAGAGCAGACTTCGACTAAATACCACCAACGACCGGCACTCCAATTATATATAATTATAATAAACAACTACAAAGACTTTGACTTAATATTATCCAGACAATAATTAAAAGGTGTATGTTAATTCTTCATTTCCCCTAATTGACGAGTAACTTGTTAACGTCTCTTATTTGATCCATCAAAATCTTTTGTCAAAGTGATCATATTTTCTAATAACTGACAAGTGGATCACTTCAGTATATTTTGTTTGATCTGCCAAGACCCCACCCGATAAGAATTCATCATTCACTTAAAAAGTTTAACTTCACCTAATATCTATAACCCATTTACCTTAATTCATCATTTTTCCTAACTAACGAATCAACATTTTTCAATATTTTTTTATCAAGAGTCAATTAATAATCTTTGTGAAAAAAGTTATCACCTAAATTAAACATAAGAAAATATTTTCTTTGTTCCGAACATAAGAAATATTTTAATTTTTCTTTAATTCAATTTAAAATATGGACAAATATATAAATTTCACTCTTTCTATTTTTTAGATATCGTTATACTAATATCAAATTTTATTGTATCTTTTTTCTCCACTATGTATACTTTATACAAAGAAATATTATTTCAACAAAAAAGTATATTTAAAAAATTGTTCAAAAATTTGGACCCGATGATGCCCTTTCATTTCTTTAAATTGTTTACAATCTTACAGTATTATGTCTCGACCCGAAAAAATTGATAATTCTGATTTCCTTCCTGCAAATTAGGCTTACTACGTATTACTTTGACAAAGTAAATATCCTCCTATTCTTCTCTTCCTATCATGGAAGACAATTGCTAGTTAAGAACGATGCGTCACTTGTATAATTTCGAGAAGGATTCAAGTATACTTTGACTAAGTAACACCCAAGACCGGCACTCCAACTACATAATTAAACCAGTATTTGACTAAATATTATCCGGGCAATAATTACGAGGTGCATGTCAGTCTCATGGGGCAACAAGATAATTAGATAATCATAGACTTTGAAAAATTCATTCACACGTTTTTTCATTACTTTTTTTTTGCCTACAAATAATGGACAGAATGGCCAAAATTCATCCTAATTAACATAAGCAATAAGGCAGCAGTATGGCATCAAACAACATTGGATTTCTACTAGTTGTTCAAGTTTTTGGTACGTCTTCTTAGTGATCTAGTTCTATACATATATGCATATATAATTGATGATAATTATGTTATAATTAAATTATAGCATACATGTCTTCATAACAAATTACTCTCTCCGTTCAAAAAAATAATCCGTTAACGTGATACTAGCATGATGATTAAGATTGAAGATTTCAAGTTCAATTCTCAATAGTGTGCAAGTTATTTATTTTCTTATTGAGGGACTATCTTCCATGTTTTGCGAAACTCTCTTTTCTTCGTATTGTGGAGTTTTATTTCGTCCATATGGTTAGGTATAAATTTTCACCCATAGAATGTGAGCTTAATTAATGTTGTCATGGAGAGATTCTTGATGCCAGTTATTTAATTAATTTTTGTGAATCATAATAAGTTTGTTAAAGAGTGTATTATCATGGTTTGTGTATTTGCAGGAATGGTTTTGTCGTTATGCAATTGGAGATATACTAAAAAAGTTTGCCCGATTAATGTAAGGGAGGATCCGGTTGAGGATATAAATCACATATCCGACAATTAATGAAGCCTTTTGATCATAAGTACAATAATAAATTGTTGCCAATTTTGTATATTAAAATTTCTTGTGAAATAGGAGATCCTCACAGAGTTTTAGATGATTTTGACTTTTTTTTTTTTTTTGAATCGTTTTGATTCCAATTCACCTAATTGTGTGTGAGAGAAGCCAAATTAATGTGATTCTCAATTGTTAACGGAGGGACTCGAGTAATTTTATATGTACAAACTATATACAAACACTATTATTTTAAGTAGTGAATAGTATAGAAATACAAAAGGTTTAAAAACTGTAGTGTATATATTATTATTATTATTATTATTATTATTATTATTATTATTTTATATGAATGTTTATGCATAATTTGTACACAGACTTACATTTACTCGTCTTAAAATTGTCTAAATTTGATACTTTAACGGTGTATGCACATGCGGTGCTAAGATTATAACACATAACTAAAATAAAGATAATTTTGTCCAACAAATATTTCATTAGTGATATTTCATAATACTAACATTGTGACGCCTCCAAATCTGGGTCTCTTGAACCTCGAATTCGGTCTTCACGATCTAATATTTATAAAACATCCAAATACTTAAACTTCATTTACTAGCAAAAATAATACAATTTTTTTTTATTACAAAGATACTACAAATCCCAAGATCTTCTGACCTTAACTTATACAAAACATATTTTAAAGTTCATAAAAGATTTACATAAACAAAACATAATAATTAAACATGCATAATTTAATCTTTGGTCTTTCAATTGCTTTTGTCCTTCTTAGAACACTCGAGCTTAGTTGAAAAATGTTCATAATATAGTAAGGGTAAACAATTACTTTGCTCAGCAAGTTTAAATAAGCAATGAATACAAAAGATGATATATCATGAATGAAAAGAATTAACTTTCTGAAACTTCAATAATATACAATAATTGTGAAGGAATGAAACATGAGAAACTATTTTCAATAAAAGGATATTTGAATCTTCACTATTGAGCTATCATTATGGACCGTGAATTCTTACTAAGGTATAACAGTCATTCGACTGAACCTTTAGAGTGTAAACAGTAAAGTTTTGTACTTGAGGGGATCAACCTCTTGTACCCTATGTATATGCATAACATTTAGTTCTTCTTGTGCGAAATCGGTTTCCCAATATAAACACCCCTTTATAAGGGTTGTTCTACCCAGTCTTAACGTAAGAGTCCACACCAACTGTTGGTTTGGATAAGCTTTCAAGAATATTCAAGTTAATAAATTTATACATACAATGTATAGTCGAAACAATTAGTATAGACTACTTCTTAAGCAGTTCATGAATAAAAGAACTTTAAAGCTTCACAATTCAATATAGAACAAGTCTTTTAAATGCACCCAAGTGCAGATAACAATAATCAATATCAATATGGAATAATTTTTCAATAACTATCCCACTTAGAATACTTACAAAATAAATACAAGTTTAAGTTTAGAAAGCTTGCCTTTTCCGTTGACTACAACTAACTCTTAATTATAGTCCTTTGAACGATCTATATATTAATAATTTGTTCTATAAATTAGTAATTCATATAAAGGTTTAATTTACTTTAATAACCTTCCTATACATCACGTTATTATCTAACATTTAAACATCACATTTGGGTCCCATGTGCATAGTATTCATCTTAGAAAAACACAACTCAAACTAACTCGACCCGACCCGACCCGATTTACAAAGAAAACATTTTACCTAACCCAGCGTTGCGGCGCCATTTGCATAAGCTACCATCGTGGCATGGCACTGCGAAGCCTGTTTCTTCACAAAGAACAACGTTGTGGCACCCTTAGGCCAGATCTCCAAAACACTAGGTTTTTCATCTTTTTCGATTTGGATCATTTTAATTCGATAGTTCATATCTTGTTTGTTATACATCCGATTGACACCAAATGGCTAGTTGGAGATTCATGTATTCACATAATCCAAAAGCCTCCAATATTTTCAAAAAAACATTTATTTGATCAAATCAATGATCAAATTACTAGGTTGTGTAAAACGACAAACTTTACTTAGAAAAATCCGTTTGAACACATTTTTAATACATTCTTCTTGGAATATTTTCAAAACTCGTAAACACATAAGATACCATTTTTAACTCTTTCAAAACAACTTTCATTTTAAAACCTTCGTATCTTCAAAAATCAAGTTCAGACTAGATTTGACTATAGAACATGCTCATACATATTCTTCTATTCATAATGAAAGTAGTATGCAAAAATCAATTGCAAAAATCATGTTTTAAATAAAATAAAAAAATTCCAAAAAGACGAACTACTATAATAACCCTGGTGCTGCAGCGTCGGGTTCTAGTTGTTTCTGGAGCGCTGATAGTGGAAAATTGCAGTTTGCACCTCGGGCACCTCAGTGCTTCGTCCAAGTTCGTTCTGGGTGCTGCAGCGCCCATGCTATTCGGATGGCAGTTTTGTAATTATCACGTGCGGTGACAGTTTGGTAATTAAATGGGGCGGTGGCAGTTTATAATTATGAAACACCAGTGGTAGTTTCGTAATTATATCAATTTTAGATTTTTCAATGGCATTTTTATAATTTGAGCAGATTTTTAAAATTAAAAAAAGGTTTATTTTGGGTGATTTTAAAAATTCAAAAAAATACAAAAATATATTAAAAATAAATAGTTTATTTTTAAATAATTTTATAATTATAATAAAAGGTTTATTTTAAACTTGAAATTGAATTTTAATACAAATTTAGATTGCCTATTAAATGATACCGATATATATATATGGAATGGTTTATTTAATTAATGAGATGAATATTATTTATTGATATATATGTTGATATATATGATAATAAATAGGAATGATTATAGACTTTTGACTAATATGATTGAATTTATTTTACGCATATACATTGAATGAATGAGTTTTAATAAAAGGGGTATGTGTACCTTGTCTTGTCTAATTTTTTTTTAATGTAAATCCTATTTTCCTCCTATGTACTTCTCCTTGATCGCTGATCAATATTTCTATTTATTGTAAATAGTTTTGTAATAGGATTAGATAAAATTATTTGAAGAATTAGAGCTGAAGAACAAGGAGCGTGTGAAGTCCCGTTTGTAACAATACACGTACTGTTACAAACATAGGCGGGAAGAAACGTTCAAATTTTGAAATTTGAAATTCAAAAGTTTAAATTTTAAAAAAACCTGCTTATTGTTACTAATTTTAATTTATTATTATATCTGAAAAATAATTGACAAGACACAAAGCTTACTCTACAAGCTTCAGTAAAATTTGAATTTTGAATTTTAAAGTGTGAAAATTTCAAAATAGTACTGATTGATACAGTAAAAGCACGTGGCAATTAATAATAAACCCTTCAAATTAAATATATTAAGTTGTAACATTCAAAGATATTTGGAATATCGAGCGTCGCCTTTTAGCATGGTAAAACGATAAAGTATCAAATAATCATTATAAATTTGTTCTGTCACACAAGACTTATATTAATTTTTTGAGATGTTATTTTATCACATTTTATGCTTATAAAAGAATTGCACAATGCTG
The DNA here is from genome assembly GCA_947179155.2 of Hedera helix. Lineage (NCBI taxonomy): Eukaryota > Viridiplantae > Streptophyta > Magnoliopsida > Apiales > Araliaceae > Hedera > Hedera helix. The sequence goes on along the minus strand of OX359270.1, from coordinate 10,130,482 downwards.
TTTTGTTGTGTCACACAAGGACAATGTTTTTCTCTTCACTTATATGGAAGTGCTAGCTTGAACTTAACTTGGATAATTTTAATTTAGATGTGTTACATATGATCATAATAATCCAAGAGGCAAAATACAATGAGTTACATGTTGATGTAATTGACAAAGACTTGTCTACCTATTTATTCATATATAGTTTGTTGTGTCACACAAGGCTATATACATTTGAAATATGATCCTTTTCTCACTAGCGGATTTTTAACTAGATTTGTCAAACTATATATTAAAGGTAATATAGTTTGATGAAAATAGTGGGAGACACTATTTTAAATAAATACCTAATTAACTTGGTGATTAATAAAATGAATGCATGTTAATGTTGTTATTAATTCACTTAAAGAATATTGTTATGTTTAATTCACTAATACTACATAGCATATAGAATGCTAATAATTTAATCGAACCAAATTATTCGAATTGGTTAAGGAAAATCGAGAATAGTTTTCAATGCTAAAAAGTTAGCAAATGTCCTTAATTTGTCTATCACTGCAAATGTTACATACAATGCCTCTAAGAAAGAGATTGCTCCTTAACTTAGTGATTAATAAAATAAATGCATGTTAATGTTGTTATTAATTCACTTAAAGAATATTGCTATGTTTAATTCATTAATACTACATAACATATTGAATGCTAATAATTTAATCGAACCGAATTGTTCGAATTGGTTAAAGAAATTCGAGAATAGTTTTCAATGCTGAAAAGTTAGCAAATGTCCTTAATTTGTCTATCACTGCAAATGTTACATATAATGCATTTGAGAAAGAGATTGCTACTTATAAAGTGACAAGATGATGCATTTGTGGCTCAATACATCATACTCGCATCCATGAGTATCGAGTTATAGCGTAAACACAATAAAATGGCTGCACCTGCTATATTACTGCACCTTTATGAGTTGTAACGGTGAGCAAAATAGGTCAACTATATATAAGATATCTAAGAAGTTCTTCCGATCTATAATAACCAATGGCACTACAGTAAAGACACGTGTCCTAAAGATGATCAATTGGATTGATCAATTAAGATAATTGGATTTTGTTAAGGATGGATAGTTGAGTCAAGATTCGATCTTGCAGTCACCCACTAACTCTTATTTACAATTTGTTGTGAACTTCATACATTAGTAAGCTAGATGCCAGTGATTAGCTAAATATGTTGAAGACTGTTGAGAGTCACTTTCCTTCCAAGAAAAACCAAGTCTTACTCGTAGATGAATCTTCTATGCGGAAGAAGATGGCCAAAGGTGTTTATGAAGAGTCAGAAAGGATAAAAGGCAAACAAAAGGCACTATTTAAAGAACATAAATAAAGGTGATCCCGAGGGCAAATGAGTTTGGTTTCATTACGATAAGCTGGGACATTGGATGAACAACTACAAGAGAGTTACAGTACCTAAGCAGAAGAAGCTTGAAGAAACTTATATGTCAGATATAGATTTGTTCATAATGAAATAGAACTTTATATAAGTCAAGTTCTATCTGGGTATTAGATACCGGTTGGTGGTCTCACATATGCAAGTCATTGCAGAGATTAGACAGAAGTAAAATGCTAAACAAAGGATATGTAATCCTATGCGTGGGGAATGCAGCAAAGATTGTTGCATTAACCATAAGAACTTACAGTTTAGCATTACATACGAGCAAGTCTATTAAGTTAGTAAGTTGTTACTGTGTTGATTACTTGATGGACATTGTATACTTGATTGTTATGAAAAATATTTCAAATTGAACAAACTAAAGGCAAAGAGATGATATGAATCATACCTTTATGCAATACTGTTAACTTGGTCATGTTAATGAAACAAGACTAAACAAGTTATATAAAAATAGGCTTTTAGAGTTTTTGATTATGAATCAAATAAAACTTGTGAATCTAGTATCATGGATAATATGACTAAATCTCCATTTAGTGGAGATGGAAAGAGAGTTATAGAGTTGTTAGAGATAGTACATACAATTATGTGTGGTACCTATGACAACAAATGCAACAAGAGGGTAATTATTCATTACTTTCACTGATATTTTAGATTTTGATATATGTATTTGATGAAATATAAACCCAAATCGTATGAAAGGTGTTGGTTGAAATCAAAACTATTTATTTATAAGTTAAATTCCGCTCTCGAATTCATTTGAATGAATATCATGTAACCATACACGGTCAATAAGTAATAAAGTGAAAGTAAAAGTTGATCTCACGAGGAATTAGTTCTAACGAGTTCCAAATATCGATTGCATCAAGTCGATCTTAATTCAAACATTTAATTTAATGGAAGAAAGGAAAATGGAAATAATGTAAATTAACATTTAAACTAGAAAACAATTTAAGATATGTGAATATAAGAATGCAATTTCTCCCAACATGCCATTTTTATCTTTTAACTCTCTTTTAATTATACGGTCACAACGAATTGTCAACCGAGAATACAATAGTATTTATAGGCATCTTTCGATAGCCAAATAAGCGTATCCCATCCAAACCTATCTTATTCGACAGAATTCAGACAAGAACAACCCAAGCAAGATAGTTCACTATATTACTATGAGAACTAACACAAGCAGGGTTTCTAAGCACATATTCTCACATTGGTTGCACGCGGCCTGTAGGTATATGTCTATCTTACGTACAAATTATGCATTCAATCCAAAGACCAAATAACATAACACGTGCTAACATATTCAGGCCAAAACTAATACTCCCTCTTCCGATTTCATATAAGTTACCAAAATGATTACAAAGCCAAACAATTAACAATCAGCACAAAACATAATAACCAACGAATGGTCAACCAAGAACGCTATAGTACTTATACGCCTCTGTCGATAGCAATACAAGCATACCCAAGTCTAAATAATCTACTATATTTCTATGAGAGTTACAATAAACAAGGGTTATGAAGCTCAGGTTCTTAACTGGTTACACATGGTATACAGGTATATTCCTATCCTATATGCAAATTATGCACTCCCACCATGTAGAATAGCGCAATCACATATTATCACATTTGGGTCAACACACTACAATCCATTTGCCAATTTCATATAGGCGAATAAACTAATTATTAAGCCAAGCAATCAATACATGAAAAACTAAACATGCCAATTAAGGGAGAGAGAATCAATTCAAACAACTATTTATATTCAAAAGCATACGTATAATCCAATGTAAGAAGAATAGCCAATATTCATTACATAATTCATAAGAATCACCATACAACGAAATACAAAGACAAATAAAGAGTTAGAAGATACACTTGTTATCATCCAAGCTCAATCTCCAAGCTCTATCCATCCATGGCTCCATCAATGGATTCCTTGGTTGCACTTCATCCATTTATTCTAAAAATAGAGAGATTTGGATCAAGAATTAAAGGTATAGTGGTTTTCCATGGTGGAAAACCACCTTCCCTCATCTTCTCTCAAGCCCTAGTTTCTCTCTTTCTCTCGCCCCAAATGAAAAAAGGAATGAAATATATTTAAATTAGGGCTAAAAACTGGACTTAAAAGTTGAATTTGCCAACCATGAACAGTACCACCGCCGCGGCGGTGGTAGGGGAGCGCTGCGCGCGGTCCTATATAATTTTCTGAGCAGAAGCTTTGGGCGTCGCGGCGGTGAAACCTGTTGTTGGATTCTGCATTGTACTACCGCTACGGCGGTGGCCTCTGTGCAGATTTACCAAAATACCCTTCTAACTATATTTTTCTACAAAAATCAAATTAGAATAACTAAAATATATAAATATAATATAAATAACCTAATATACAAATAACAAACATAAAACTAATATTACATCATATTTTACAATAATAACAGAAAAACATTTAAAACTAACTAAAATGCTAAAGAATTCACAATATCATCAAGTTCAAAGGTATTAAATAAATAGGTATAGAAACCAGTCATCAAATACCCCCAAACTTAAATCTTTACTTGTCCTCAAGCAAAACAAAGACAAACTATACAAACAAAAATAAACAACACGAACTTGAGTGATGAATCGATATGAAAAATAAAATGGCCACATAGATTATTCAAATTATAATTACAAGAAGATTTCAAAATATCGCAAAGTCTAGAATTTCAACCTATATGTTAATCATACATTACTCATGATCCACATGTATATGTGTGTGCACCATTTATAACAAACTAATTAAAGCTCAGATTAGCTTATATAAACAAATTACCTTACGAAAGAAATCAAAAACTTCAAAAGCATACGTAATACATCACTCTACACTAGTCCCAACAGATAATTCAAATTTTAATCTTAACTTGTGCAATGTCTCCTTCTATCAGGCTATACAGGGTTATCCATATAACGAGCGTTTAGCTAATGACTCTCAAACCAGTTGGCTTTAGGGCACTAGGAATAAAGACACCCCTAAGAGCCTATTAACTCGAGCAACAAAGACCACAAAATTCGACTAGTCAAGCAACATATATATATATATATATATATATATATATATATATATATATATATATATATATATCTTCTTCTTTTTCTTTTTTTTTCTTTTTCTTTTTATTTATTTTTTATAAATACATATGTGAGTGCGTTTTACGCTCCATCTCATACTACCATTTAATAAACATATCAAAAATGGGAAAATAGCTTCAAATGATGTATAAACAAGTTCTAAAGTAAAAGTTTTCCTCGATAAGTATGTAGCCATATAAACTATCACTAAGCACCTAATAGGCTTGAACAAATAGATAAGTGCTCAAAAGCGAAAAGGATAACAAGAAATATAAAAACTAACAACAAATCAAGCACAAAAACTAAGCAACATTAATCTATTTTCTATGAGTTATAATAAAAACAATCAATAGCCCAATCCTTGTTTATTGTTTTAATCACATCAAACCAATGCTCAAGAGACTCGAACCTATACTACAACGACTCTAATACAAAACACACGAAAAAAAAAAAAAATAACTATAATAAATCCATTTTCGTCGAAAACACGGTTGCACTTAGCACGTGCAACAAGCCATTAAACCCTAAGGTTGCCCAAGAGGACGAGTTTTGTCTCGTGAAGGTGTGTAGAGAATATACCCACAAAATTCAAAACTCAAAATAAAACTTAAAGAAAAAACAATAAAACTTAACATCAAGCATATCAAAACAAACGTCGAATACCCCCAAATTTGGAATTGACAACGTCCTCTCTATAAGCAATAAAATAATTAAAAGCAAGGGATTTCCCTAAAAACAGGGCCAATTTGTCAACTATCGCCTTTCGCAATTGAATCCTACAATTTGCTAAGATATAACCTAAATATGAAAAATAAAACTAAATAAAATATTAGAGAAACCTGGGTTGCCTCCCAGTTAGCGCTTGTTTTATAGTTAACAGTCCGACTTCTTATTTCTTATTCTGAACCTTCAAAATGCCGCAAACAAAATCAAAAGTCCAACCAAAAAGTAAAACAGAAATAAAAGTTTAAACAAAGACTAACTTGATTGAAATCAATATTAGAAAATAATCAGTAACTAATTCCCCGGCAACGGTGCCAAAGACTTATTGGTCAAAATCAGAACTATTTATTTATTAGTTAAATTTCGCTCTTGAATTCATTTGAATGAATAACGTGCAAGCATACACGGTCAACAAGTAATAAAGTGAAAGTAAAAATTGATCCCACGAGGAATTAGTTCTAATGAGTTCTAAATACGGATTGCATCAAGTCGATCTTAATTCAAACAGTTGATTTAATGGAAGAAAGAAAAATAGAAATAATGCAAATTAACATTTAAACTAGAAAGCAATTTAAGATAGGTGAATCTAAGAATGTAATTTCCCCCAACATGCCATTTTTATCTCTTAACTCTCTCTCAATTATACGATCACGACGAATTGTCAACCGAGAATACAATAGTACTTATAGGCATCTTTTAATAGCCAAATAAGTGTATCCCATCCAAACCTATCACATTCGACAGAATTAAGACAAGTATAACCCAAGCAAGATAATTCACTATTTACTATGAGAACTAATCACAGATTCTCACATTGGCTACACGCGGCCTGTAGGTATATGTTTATTCTACGTACAAATTATGCATTCAATCCGAAGACCAAATAACATAACATGTGCTAACATATTCAGGCCAAAACTAATACTCCCTCTTTCGATTTCATGTAAGTTACCAAAATGTTTACAAAGTCAAATAATTAATAACCAGCACAAAACATAATAACTCACTCATATGGCCTTAACCAACGAATGGTCAACCAAAAACACTATAGTAGTTATACGCCTCTATCGATAGCAATACAAGCATACCCAAGTCTAAATAATTCATTATATTTCTATGAGAATTACAATAAATAAGGGTTACGAAGCTCAGGTTCTTAACTGGTTACACATGGTATACAGGTATATTCCTATCCTATATGCAAATTATGCACTCTCACGATGTAGAATAACGCAATCACATATTATCACATTTGGGTGAACACACTACAATCTATTTTTCAATTTCATATAGGCGACCAAACTAATTATTAAGCCAAACAATCAATACATGAAAAACTAAACATGTTAATCCAATCCATGGTGCCAATTAAGAGAGAGAGAATAAATTCAAACAGCTATTTGTATTCAAAGGCATACTTAGAATCCAATGTAAGAAAAATAGCCAATATTCATTACATAATCCATAAGAATCACTATAAAACGAAATATAAAGACAAATAAAGAGTAAGAAGATACATTTGTTATCATCCAAGCTCAACCTCCAAGCTCTATCCGTCCATGGCTCCATCAATGGATTCCTTGGTTGCACTTCATCTTCTTCATCTATTTATTCCAAAAATGGAGAGATTTGGATCAAGAATTAAAGGTATGGTGGTTTCCCATGGTGGAAAACCACTTTCTCTCATCTTCTCTCAAACCCTAGTCTCTTTCTCTCTCGCCCCAAATGAAAAAGAAATGAAATATATTTAAATTAGGGTTAAAAATTGGACTTAAAAGCTGAATCTGTCGACCATGAACAGTACCACCGCCGCGGCGGTCCTATATAATTTTATGGGTAGAAGCTTTAGGCACCGCGGCGGTGGAATGGAGCACCGCGACGGTGAAATCTGTTGTTAGATTCTACATTGTACTACCGCTGTGGCGATAGCAGGGCACCGCTGCGTCGGTGGCCTTTATGCAGATTTACCAAAATACCCTTCCAGCTATATTTTCCTACAAAAATTAAATTAGAATAACTAAAATATATAGATATAATATAAATTACCTAAAATACAAATAACACACATAAAACTAATAATACATCATATTTTATAATAATAACAAAAAAAACATTTAAAACTAACTAAAATGCTAAAGAATTCACAATATCATTAAGTTCAAGGGTATTAAATAAATAGGAATTAAAACCAGTCATCAAAAGGTTCAAAAAATTCAGAAGTGAAGTATAGAAACAAACATCCAAGAGTATTAAAGTTCTTCGATTAGATTGAGAATGGAATACTTAAGCAGTAAGTTTCTAGATCATCTCAAGTGAAATGGTATTCTCTCACAATAGTCATGGTGATGATCAGTGATAAGTTTTACCAATCTTCCAATATCATTCTAAGGTTATGCCCTAGAAACAGTAACATATCTACTAAATAAGATACCTTCTAATTCTGTCCCTATGACTCCATATGAGTTATGGAGAGGGAGAAACCAAGTCTTAAGTATGTTAAGATTTGAATTGTCCAGCTTATGTCAAAAGGTTTGGCAGTGATAAGCTTGGGACAAGATATGACAAGTGTAAACTTGTGGAATATCCTAAAGAAAATTTAGGGTATTACTTATATAATTCAACTAATTAAAAAGTGTTTGTCGAAATATGCCTCCTTCTAGGAAAAATGAGTTTATCCTTGAAGGGGTTAGTAGGATTAAGATAAAATTTAAAGAAATTCAAGAACCACAAAATACTACAGATCAAATGAAGTAATATGTTCAAGTAAATAAACCTATTGTACCATGATCAAGTCATAAATCTATTTTAGTACCAAAGATACATGAAAAGTATGGATTCATCATAGTGGATGATGATCCAATTATATACGATGATGCATGAGTAGACTCAAAAGAAATGACTGATGACCATGCAAATTGAAACTTTTAGAAAGACTAAAGCACATGGCAAGGTGGAGACCTATAATGCCTGAAAAGTGGCAAAAAAGTTTTATACAAGGTCAAGGAGTTGACTATGATAAAAATTTTCACTAGTAAAAATGCAATTATCCATTTGAATTCTACTTACAGTTATAGCTTACTATACAAAAATGATGCATGCATGATACAACCATGGGAATTTGTCTCTATAGAGATGGAGTAAATCAAATATGTAAGCTACAACGATCCAATTATGGATTGAAACAAGTTTCTCAAATATGGAACATCCATTTTGATGAGACAATCAAAGGAGTTTGATTTTATCAAAAACGAGAATGAACCAAGTGTGTACAAAGGTTAGTGGGAGCATTATGACATTCTTAGTATTATATGGCGATGTACTACTGATAAGGAATGACATACTAATGCTGCAATCAATAAAGATGTGGTTGTCTAAACACTTCTCCATCAAGGACTTGAGAGAAACATCCTAATATCGTGAATAAATATCTATAGAGATAGATCGTAAAGGATGCTCAGCTTGACCCATGGAAAGTACATTGATTCGATGATATGTACAAGATCTGATGTTGCTTATGTATAATAAATAGATATCATTTTAATCCTGGAGAAGAATATTAAAAAAAGTTTTTAATGATTGGTCTTATTAAAACTAAGAAGGCTTAATAGACTCTGTTTTTCAGATTAACCAAACAACAACAAATCTATTTTAGGTTATATGATTACCTTGAATGGTGGTGCGGTAAGTTGGAAAGGTTCTGAAAAGCAAAGAGTTGTTGATCTAGTGATAAAGACTTAGTAAATAGCAAGTTAAGCTGTAAAGAAATTATTTGGTTCAACAAGTTCATGAAAGAACTTGGAAGGGTTCCTAGCATTAAACGAGTTTAGTTCACCAAGGAACCTGGGTCTCATCTAAATTTCAAACATGTGTTACAACACTTTCTTATGATTAGAGGAATCATTGAAAAGGAGACGACATCATAGAGATGGTAAACTCTCAGTACAGCATTATAAATCCATTAACTAAAACATTTACTAAGCAATTCATACGCTACTTAGAGAAGAATAGTATGGGGATACCAAAGGGCGATTGACTTTAGTGTAAGTGGAAGATTGAAAGTAGTATACCCTCAAGTAAATCACATTTAATGTGATATGCATATACTTTATAATCTTCTTTGATTTATTAATAAAAGTATCAACACATTTAGTTATTCATGATTATTTGGCTGAATTAATTATATGAATAAATCCACAATTTTGAGCAATGCTTTTAAAATCATAATGAGGATCATTCTAATGAGATCTAAATTCTTGATAGCTCAAAAACTTAAATGTTCCTAATCGTGGGATCACTAAAAGGGAATTAGTGAATTCGGATAGATTAGTGCATACTATGTTTGCTTTTATGAAGAGGATGATTGATCTCATAATTATTTGCGTAGAGACACGAAAACAAGTATGTAAGTGCTTATTAGAGAATAAGTTCACTGAACATGACTCGCTCAAGGAACTCCTAATGGATTTTTACTTGCCTATCAATAGGGGTTCCTTTTGTGATAGTAGTATAAGTGATCCTTAGACTTGAGATCATTATAGTACCTTGTGTATGATGAGTTATACTTTGGCATATTCTTTAAAACCTTTAGAGTATATCAAAGGGTATGATTGGGTATAATAAGTTGTATATAGAGGTAGGTGAATGGTTAATAAATGATCTACCACTTTCAGTAAAGGGAGAGAATGTCATATGTAATTCGATAAATGAAAACTCAGAAATCCTTGGCCAAGGTGGAATGAAAATTAGAAAGGAGTTTTTATTTTACATTAGAGTTGTATATTTGAAAATTAAAATGCATGTGATCAAATAAGACTTGACAAAAATTACATATATTATATTTGATTAGGAAATTCTGTAGTAGAAGAATTAAATTGTGCAGTATCTATTCGCTGAAATATTCTTTTACGATCAAATGTTAAAATCTATATTATATGGAAAGTCGTTGATCGCTAAGAGAGTTTACCTTTTCTGTGGAATAAATATTATTTATTAAATGAATTAAATAGTTTAATTCATTCATATAAATAAGATTAGAATGATTCCAATTAATTTATTTAACAACCGTTTTAATATGAAAAACTTAAAGGGTCATACCGCAAAAGAGTAATATTTATTTTATAAGTAGATGACATAATCGTAATAATAAATTAAGAATATTTAATTTATATTATCGTGATAGAATAAATTAAATAGCTTAATATTTATAATTTAATATTTTGAAAATACAAATTATAAATTAATAAGAAGAGTCTTATTATTATTATTATTATTATTATTATTATTATTATTATTATTATTATTATTATTATTATTATTTAGTTCCTAAATAATTTAGGAATTAATTAATAAATAGTAGTAGTATTATAAATAATTAAGTTCCTAAATGATTTAGAAAATGTAATTACAATAATTAATTAAGTTACTAAATGATTTAGTAATTAATTAATAAGAAGTACTACTCTCATTATTAAATAATTAAGTTCCTAAATGGTTTAGGAATTGTAATTAATTAATTTAGTTCCTAATTAGATTGAGAATTAAATTAAAACCTTAATCCTAAATAGTTTAGGAGGGTTTTCTAAATCTATAAATAAGAGAAGTCTTATTATAGATTAAGGTTATGCACTCTTTCACAAGAATTGAAAGAGTACTTCATAATTCTCTACATCAAATGAGTTAGAGAGAGAGAGAGAATTAGGGCAAGCCACCTATAGTTTGGAGAAACCAAAATTCACTTCTTTAATTCATAGATCTCTTGGTGAATCACCTTTAGAGGCTTCACACTTAGAGAGCTGATATTAATCCGCTAATCGGTGAATTTGAAGAAGAACGCGATGGATTAAAGAAAGTTGACTTTGCACTTTTGGAAGTTTAGTTCTTCAAATTTATAAATTTTTTATCCTTCCTCAATTAATAATTATCGCATAAGAAAGATCCTAGTTATTAGTTTGTAAATTTTTTTTAAACCTGATTTTGTTTGCTTCCGTTACGCTATTACAATTTGATTGTATGTATGCCATGTTTTTGCAAACCAATACACAAAACACATACTAAGGCAAATTATAACTCATATGACCACATAACTCATAGATCTAAACAAATACATGGACACATAGACATATAGCTTAGAAAATAGGCTTTCACCAATAGTTTTCAAAACTCAGGACTCAAACATACATTCTCAACTTATCATGCATCAAAACATATACATATCACATGAAACACATATATACACCATCACATCTCCATCCTTATTCCTTCGAAACCCGTTGTAGTTTCTCTTCACAACAATAACTCCCACAACAAACATGGTACAACTTATACTACAAACAATAAACCATAACTTATAAACTAAAATTTTGAGATGAGATCACTTTTAAACCTTTAGGTTCTTTATGCTATCTTCCTACTTAAGATGAACTTGTTAAAGGTCTCCACCCTTACTTCTATGCTCCACTCGAATCCTCTCTCTCTATCTTCTCTAGAACTTTAACTCACAATGCTCACAAGAACTTTCTTTACACTTAGAGTATTCTCTCACTTTCTCTCAAATGCTCACAATTTCTAACACTTAGAAAACTATCAAACGCCAAACTCTTTTAAGGCTTGGTGGAGTGCTCTATATATAGTACTCTTGAAACCTTACTTAGCTTCTCTTAATCAACTAGTATTGGTCAATTAGGAGACTCAAATTGAGCTTACTATTAGACTGAATAATCACTTGAATGACAAGCTTGATTGACTAGAGTTGGTGGAGATTTGGTGGAGTTAGTGAACAACTATGACAAATAGTAACATTGAAGCAAAACAAGAGCAACAATTCACCCCAAAGTGCAGGCCAAATGGCCTTATTTTACCTCCATTTTTGATTTTCTTTTACTCTTATATATACATATACACACACACACATATATATACACCAATATATATATATATATATATATATATATATATATATATATATATATATATATACTTCTTAATCGATGCTTGCATTCCCAAATTGGATCAAGAATGGGCTCAATAATTAATTCATATTGGGCTCCTACACTTAATTCAACTAAGCTTATCATACTAACTTGCCAGACTTGAAATTAAAATACGTGTTGGGCTAGTTCATTTTAATTATTGGATTACAATTGAACCAGTCAATTGGGCTAGTCCACTAGTTGTCTCCTAATTTAATTACTTAACCATTTTGGCTACACATATAATTGCATTGAGTTAATCCACTAGTAATACATTTAATTACTTAGACTCTTCTTTAATATAATCATCAATTCCTTAATTCTCTTACCTTGTCGCATTTATTATATTAATAAATACACACACAGAGGCACACACACACACACACACACACACACACACACACACACACACACACACATATTCATTCAATCACATAAGTGTACAATTAATTAACACAAAGATTCACTTCATTGATAAATAGTCTTAATTCTATTTATTGAATGTAGTATGCCCTCAAGCCAATCATATGTTGATATGATAAGCATATATTTTATAATCTTATTCAATTATTAATAAAAGAATTGTTTATTTAAAGATATTTTTTATTCATGATTGATTGGTTGAATTAATTAAATGTATAAACCCATACTTTTGGAACACTACTTTTAGAATCATAATGTTGATTATGCTAATTAGATCTAAATTCTAGATAGCTCAAAACTAAAATATTTTTAATCATGTGATCACTAAAATGTGGATCAGTGAATTCGGATAGATTAGTGCATACTATGCTTGCTCTTACGAAGATGATGATTGATCTTATAAAGTTTTTATGTAGAGACACTAAAGCAAGTATGTAGGTGCTTATTAAAGAATATGTTCATTGAACGTGATTCGCTTAAGGAACACCTAATGGATTTTTACTTGTCTGTCAATAGTAGTTCCTAATGTGATAGTAGTACAAATGATCCTTAGACTTGAGATTATCATAGTATCATGTGTATGATGAGTTATGCTTTGTCATATTCCTAAAGACTATATGGTTATAACAAATGATATGTTCGGGGATAATAAGTTATACATGGAAATAAGTGAATGATCAACAAAAGATCTGTCACTTCTAGTAAAGGAAGAAAATGTCTAATGTGATTCGATAAATGATAACTCAGTAGTCCTTGGCTAAGGCATAATGAAAATTAAAAAGGAGTTTTTAATTTACATTAATTAGAGTTGTGCATTTTAGAACTGAAGTACATATGATCAAATTAAATAAGATTTGACAGTAATTTCATATCTTATATTTGATTGAGACATTGTATAGTAGAATAATTGAATTGTAGGGTAACTATTCACGGAATAGGTTCTTTGTGATCAAATGTTGATATTCATATTATCCCAAATGTCATATGCTGCTAAGGGAGCTTACCATTTTTGCGAAATAAATAAGTATTTAATTATAAATAAATTAAAGGAGTTTAATTTATTATTATAAATAATATTAGAATGGTTCTAATTTATTTTTTACAACCAGTGTAATGTTGAACCTAAATGGTCACACCGTAAAAGATAAATATTTATTTTAGAAGAAAAGACATAATGGTAATAATAAATTAAGTGTATTTAATTTATACTATGGTGATATAATAAATTAAATAGCTTAATATTTATAATTATGTAATTTTGAAATACTAATTATAAATTAATAAAATGAGTCTTATTATTATTATTATTATTATTATTATTATTATTATTATTATTATTATTATTATTATTATTTAGTTTCTAAATGGTTTATGAATTAATTAATAAGAAGTACTCTCATTATTAAATAATTAAGTTCCTAACGGGTTTAGGAATTGTAATTATAATAATTAATTAATTTAGTTCATAATTAGATTAGTAGTTACATTAAAACCCTAATCCTAATGAGTTTAGGAGTGTTGATCAAATTTATAAATAAGAATAGTCTTATTATAGATTGGGTGACATACATTTTGTAAGTATTGTGAGAATGCTTCGTAATTCTCTACATCTAAGAGTTAGAGAATGAGAGAATTAGGGCTAACCACCCAAGATCTTGTTGAATCTAAATTACTTCTTTAATTCATATTACTCTTTGTGGATCACCTTTATGGGCTAGACGCTTGGGTAGCTGACATTGATCTAGAGATTCTAATCGGTGGAATCGAAGAGGAACGCCAAGGATTTGAAGGTGAAGTCGCACATATTGAAGATTTGAATCTACAAATGTATAACACTTTTATCCTTCCTCAATTAATAGTATCGCATAAGAAAGATCCTGATTTTGGTTTGTAAAAAAAAATTAAAATCGTTTTATTGTTTGTTTTCGCTGTGTTATACAATTAGATTGTATGTATGACTTATTTTTGCAAACCTACAGAGGCATCAGAGCCAAACTTATGCGAATTATTAATTATTTTTTATTCTGTATATGTATGTGTATATGTTTAGTATAATTTATTGGGCATAATTTGTTGTATAAAATCATGAATTTTGAAAGCAAATTACAAAAATTAATTTTTGGATGAAAAATAGATCAATTCGCGACTTACAGAAAAAATTGTGAAACAAATTCTGGAGCTAAACATCGGGGCGCTGGGTTTGAGTGCTTGGGAAACGTTCTGTTTTGGATGCCGGGTGTAAGACCCCGAATTTTATGAAATACAAAATTTAAATTTTTTTTATATATATTTTTTTTGAAACAGTAAGTGGTTAAATTAACAAAATTGAAAGTTAAGGATGTTATGTGCAAATTTTATTTTGTTGGACAATATTCGCTTTGTCGGGGAATATTCGTTTGGTCGGGGAATATTCGTGCTGTACGACGGCGCCGAAATAATAAATTATTGGTGGACCCCACAACGGAATATTTGTCGGATATAGAAAACGACAGAAGTAACCTTTTTAAATAAAAATAGTCAACGGAACTGTTAAAATACCGGTGATAAAAGAATAGTAGCATACGGTAGTTTATGGTATTTTCTGTAGCACACGGTACTCTACAGTAACACACGGTATTGCATAGTGTCTCATATTATTGGTCTGATAATTGACATCGTAACTGTTACGCATCATTTCATCGATAATTGTCACTGCATAATATTTTATATTATCAATTCAATAATTGTTGTTACACAGTATTTTGCATTCTTGATTTAATAATTGTCATTACACTGTATTTTATATCATTGAGTCAATAATTGTTGTTGCACTGTTTTTAAAATTATTGAACCTAATAATTGTCACAGTAACATATGCACAGTAATTCACATTATTGAATCAATAATTGTCATTACACAGTAACGTATGCTTTATTTTACATTATTGTTATCTCTATTATGATGTTATTTAAACAGTTGTATTTCATTAATTTATTGACTTGATATCTAAGAGCTAACTATACTGTATTTATAACAATTAGTCATAATAATTGAATTGATAAAGTTATTTGTTTATAATATAAAGTTAGGTGATTATTAGGTGATATGAAATGAATGGTGTAGATTAAAGTGTGAATTATTGTTGAATAATTGAATTGATTTGTTTATAATATAAAGTTAGGTGATTATTAGGTGATATGAAATGAATGGTGTAGATTAAAGTGTGAATTATTGTTGAATAATTAAATTGATTTGTTTATAATATAAAGTTAGGTGATTATTAGGTGATATGAAATGAATGGTGTAGATTAAAGATAATATAATATTTGAAATGGATGGTGTAGATTAAAAGATGATCTTTAAATGAATGGTTTAGATTAAATGAATGATAAGATTTTTGGCTATAAATAGAAGCCTTAACTTAAGGATTTTTCATAAACTTCCTTACTTGTTCTTTCTTTCTCTCTCTAAATACTTCTTGTGAAAGTTCTCTCTAAGTGTGCTTAAGTCATCTTGAGTATTTGTGAAGATCTATAAGTATACGTGTACTGTTCAAGTTAATCAACCTCATTTAAATCAATATCCAGTCACGTGTTACGGTAAGGGATACCATCTTTTTCATCTTCCATTATTCAAACATACTATGGTAAGGGATTATCATTATTTGATTCTCGATAATAATATTGTTTCTTCCTTACTCATAAGACGTGCCTTTTATTTCCATGTATTAAATTCTGGGAATAACCTTACGGAGCGGATTGCCGCCTGTTGGTGAATAACCTTTCGTATTCATTCATTATTAATCTCTGAGAATAACCTTACGGAGCGGATTGCCGCCTGTTTGGTGAATAACTCTTTGTACTCAAATTCTATTAAATTGTGGGAATAACCTTACGGAGCGGATTGCCGCCTGTTGGTGAATAACCTTTCGTATTCATTCATTATTAATCTCTGAGAATAACCTTACGGAGCGGATTGCCGCCTGTTTGGTGAATAACTCTTTGTACTCAAATTCTATTAAATTGTGGGAATAACCTTACGGAGCGGATTGCCGCCTGTTGGTGAATAACCCTTTGTATTAATTTCCTTCACCTTTTGTTAATCAAACCTGCTACGGTAAGGGATATTATTTTCTTTCATACTCCTAAATCGAAATTTATTATGGAACTATTGCTTCTATAATTCCTGAAAATATTATATGTTCCATAATAGTTGAACTTCATTATTTCAACTGAACCTTCCTATTTACGTGAACCTTTCTATTGAATTGTAACCGTTATTCTGAACTGTGGATCTTGAATATCATTTTTAAATTTCACTCCACATCATGTTGACAATTTGGATATTATTTGAATCTGTACAAAGTAAACTTCCGATACTTATTGTTATCTTATTTCTTCTGTTCATCATTTATATCATTCTAATCATCCAAAAATCAAGCTGTTGTGAATATCTGTGGCCGGGGGCACAGATGTGATATATTTGTTGAACAGATGATAGGTTAAAGGCGATATAATAGGTTAAAGGCGATACATCTGTTCGGTGTCTTTTATGGCACGTGGTGAATGTTCTCTTTGGCCCGTAGTGCAAAGATGAACTGTTGTTTGGTATGATTATGACCAAAGGCTGAATCTGGTATAATCATGACCGTTGGTGCTATATTGAATATCTTTGGCCCGTAGTACAAAGATGAACTGTTGATGTGCATGATTATGATCAGGAACTGTGAATTTGTATTATCTTGACTAATGATATTTCAGATGATAAAAGTTGATGATGTTTTTCCTAAAAAGAGAACCGAGTGGACATTATAGTCTGCATTATTCTTCTAATAGATTACTCATTCCGCTGCTATTATTGATCTGAACGTTGTTTAAGAATTTAACTGCAGTTTTTGATATAAACCTTGTATTCTATTGTATTCTATCAAGAACTCAACTGTTGAAGGCTAATGATAATTTATTCGTCATTATCTTAGTCATGATATTTCTTACTGGGCTATTTGAGCTCACCCTTTCTTTTGTTCCATTGTTTTTCAACAGGAGATGAAAACATAACAGGGTCTAGCCGGGGAATGGAGTGAGGGTCCGAGGAATAGTTATCATAGTCTTCATGTTTTGTAAAATAGTGTGACAATAATAGTGAAGACTTAGTTGTGTATTATTATACACTGTATTGTTGTACGTTGTGCTTTGTTGTAATAATTTTGTTGTAGTCTTTTGACGACTCAAGTTTGGGCTGTGTGGGCCCAGATTTGGGGGCGTCACAGTTGGTATCAGAGCCATATAACGAAGAGCCCCGAGCCTCTCGCTGGTGACTTCCTAGGGAAAGGGGATGCACTGAAGCCAGACTCTCCGTAGGGGACGCCTATAGTACAGGTGGCAAACTGATAGGTACCATTGTGAGGTGCTGTCCCTATGGTGGGATGAGAGTCACAGTTGGCATCAGAGCTTAGGGATATGGTCTTTAATGGAGATCTGGGGTAGAACTAGGAGGGGAGAGACGAATAGAATCAGTCACTAGTGTGTCCTACCTAAATTAGATTTTTTTTTTTTGAATCGATTTGAATGTAGGAACATGAAGAGATGAGTCAGTTTATTTGAACTAACATTTATTTTGTGACCACAGTTAATTATGGCATCTGGAAATCAGGAGGTTAACTATGAAATTACCGAAACAAATGTAGCTGCAAAACAAGAAGCGACGAATAATCTTCTTACAAACTCAGAGTTGAATCATTTGCCTAAGGCAAAAATTATGCGTGTTCTATCCAGTAAGGATGAAGGTGAAAGCTCTGCTACAGTCGTTCCAAATCCATTCTTAGAAGCAATTAAAGGAAGTAACGAACTTGCGGAAATTATTGCCTTTAATTTACTCACTAATTGGGAGAGTGATATCACCTGGTTATGCTCTATAACAAAGGATCAGAATATATGGACTTTTCATATTAGTCTTTGGGATTTATGGTGTTCCAGCTATGATTTTCAAGATTATTTAAAAATGATGTTTCTATACTTTTGGGCGTTACAATTTAGAGGAATTCAGGTTAAGTTAGTCACTATCGTGGAAACTGCAGTCTATCGAAAATACTATTTTAATGGAAATCATTGGTACCTTACTACTGATGAAGTTGATGAACCCGAGAAACAGTTTGCTAGAAAATTATTCAGTGGTATTCCCATGGTTGAAATACGTGAAGATCCGAATGAAGTATTCGGGATTCGATTTGACGATAACAGTCAAGAAACCGAATGAGGTGATAACCGGTAAGCTATTTATAAATTCTTGTGAAGTTTATGCCATGTTAGATACTTACTCTACCCATTCTTTTATCTCACATACGTGTGCTCAACGTTTAAATTTGACTTCTGAAAACTTTTACTTTGACTTATCAGTTGAAACCTCATTGGGAGAAATATCTATCACATCTACTATCTATAAATCTTGCCTAGTTCAAATCAACAACCTCACATTACCTGTTGACCTTATTTCTTTGGAGATGCGTGAATTTGATGTGATTTTAGGAATTGATTGGTTGACTACCCATCATGCTAAAATTGATTGTTTTCATAAGATTATTAGTTTTCATATTCCTAATCAACCTGTCATGCAAATTCAAGCAACTAAACCATTGAAATCTATAACTGTTATTTCTAGCCATAAAGCCATTCGTTTATTGAAAAACGGATGTCAAGCCTTTTTAGCTCATGTCACTGATTTGAACAAAAACACGTCAAACTTGAATGATATTCCCATTGTTAATGAGTTTCCTGACGTTTTTTTCTGAGGAACTTTCTGGCTTACCCCAAACCGTGAAATTGAATTCTGTATCGATCTTGAACCCGGCACTAAGCCCATTTTTAAAGTCCCACACCAAATGGCTCCCATAGAACACCAAGAGTTGAAAGTTTAATTACTAGATATCGGTATCATTCATTCTAGTACAAAACTTATATCAAGCGAGGAATGCGAGAAGAGTTTTCAAGAACTCAAGAGGAGACTTGTTTCAGCTCCTGTTCTGACCATACCATCAGGATCAGGAGAATTTGTTATCCACAGCGATGCTTCTGGCAAACGTCTAGGCTGTGTCCTTATGCAACATGGAAATGTTATAGCCTATGCCTCTCGACAACTCAAAGATTATGAGAAAAATTATCCTACTCATGATCTAGAGTTGGCAGCAGTCGTTTTCGCGTTAAAGATCTGGAGACACTATTTGTACGGAGAAAAAGTGGATATCTATACGGATCATAAAAGTCTCAAGTATTTCTTCACCCAGAAGGAACTCAACATGCGACAACGACATTGGCTTGAGCTGTTAAAGGATTATGACCACACAATCCAGTATCACCCGGGAAAGGCGAACGTTGTAGCTGACGCTTTGAGCAGAAAATCTTATGCAAGTACAAGTGCACTGCTGACAACACAAAAGTGTATTTTGTACGACTTGCAAAAGATGGAGATAGAGCTAAAGACACCAGGGACCCACTCGAAGATTGCTCACGTGCGAGTAGAACCAACTTTAATCGATAAAATTAAAGCTGCTCAAGCTACCGATCCGGAACTGATAAACATGATAAAGAAAGTACAAGAAGGTGTCATTCCCGAAGCAAGAATCGACGAGAAAGGAATACTTCGAGTCAACTCTCGACTCTGTGTTCCTAACGATCCTGAATTGAAGCATAAAATCATGATGGAGGCACACAACACGCCGTTTGCAATCCACCCAGGAGGTACCAAGATGTATCGAGATCTTCGACATACATTTTGGTGGAACAATATGAAAAGAGAGATTGCGGAGTTTATCTCAAGGTGCCTAACTTGTCAACGTGTCAAGGCAGAACATCAAGTTCCTAAAGGTCCATTACAATCACTTGAAGTTCCCGAATGGAAGTGGGAACACATCAATATGGACTTCGTGACGGGTCTTCCAAAAGTTTCTCAAGGCTTAGATGCAATTTGGGTGATCGTAGATAGATTGACCAAATCTGCTCATTTCTTGCCTATACGAGAAAACTTTTCACTTGAACGTCTTGCCGGTATGTACATAAATGAGATCGTGAGATTGCATGGCATGCCAGTTTCCATAGTTTCTGATCGGGATCCTAGATTCACTTCACGCTTTTGGATCAGTCTACAAAAAGCTATGGGCACTGAACTACGTTTTAGTTCTGCATACCATCCTCAAACGAACGGACAATCGGAAAGGACAATCCAGACCCTCGAAGATCTTTTGAGACTTTGTGTATTAGACTTCAAAGGAAGTTGGGATAAGTACTTGCCGTTGGTGGAATTTTCTTACAACAACAGTTACCAAGCAAGCATAGGCATGGCTCCATTCGAGGCTTTGTATGGAAGGAAGTGTCGCTCTCCAATATGTTGGAATGAGGTAGGAGAAGCAAAATTGTTGGGACCCGAGTTGGTACGCTTGACGACCGAAAAGATCCAAATGATCCGACAACGAATACAGACCGCACAAGAACGACAAAAGAGTTATGCTGATCTTCATTGGAGAGACAAAAGCTTCAACGTCGGAGATCATGTATTCTTACGTGTTTCTCTATGGAAAGGGGTTACGAGATTCGGAAAGAGAGGAAAGCTCAACCCTCGATTTATTGGCCCATTTGAAATCCTCGATCGAATAGGAACTGTAGCCTACAGACTAGCCTTACCACCAAGTATGTCTCGCATCCATAACGTTTTTCACATATCTATGTTACGTAAATATGTGAAGGACCCAAACCACGTCATTGAGTTAGAACCAGACGTTATAGCAGAGGATTTAACATACGAGGAGGTACCTGTTAAGATCCTGGATAAGAAGGAGCAGATCCTACGCTCAAAGGTTATACCTCAAGTCAAGGTTTTATGGAGGAACCAAGATACTGAGGAAATGAGCTGGGAGCTAGAATCTGAGATAAAATCTAAGTATCCTTACCTCTTCGATATGTCAGGTACGTCAATTTCGGGGACGAAATTTCATAAGGAGGGGAGGTTGTAAGACCCCGAATTTTATGAAATACAAAATTTAAATTTTTTTTATATATATTTTTTTTGAAACAGTAAGTGGTTAAATTAACAAAATTGAAAGTTAAGGATGTTATGTGCAAATTTTATTTTGTCGGACAATATTCGCTTTGTCGGGGAATATTCGTTTGGTCGGGGAATATTCGTGCCGTACGACGGCGCCGAAATAATAAATTATTGGTGGACCCCACAACGGAATATTTGTCGGATATAGAAAACGACAGAAGTAACCTTTTTAAATAAAAATAGTCAACGGAACTGTTAAAATACCGGTGATAAAAGAATAGTAGCATACGGTAGTTTATGGTATTTTCTGTAGCACACGGTACTCTACAGTAACACACGGTATTGCATAGTGTCTCATATTATTGGTCTGATAATTGACATCGTAACTGTTACGCATCATTTCATCGATAATTGTCACTGCATAATATTTTATATTATCAATTCAATAATTGTTGTTACACAGTATTTTGCATTATTGATTTAATAATTGTCATTACACTGTATTTTATATCATTGAGTCAATAATCGTTGTTGCACTGTTTTTAAAATTATTGAACCTAATAATTGTCACAGTAACATATGCACAGTAATTCACATTATTGAATCAATAATTGTCATTACACAGTAATGTATGCTTTATTTTACATTATTGTTATCTCTATTATGATGTTATTTAAACAGTTGTATTTCATTAATTTATTGACTTGATATCTAAGAGCTAACTATACTGTATTTATAACAATTAGTCATAATAATTGAATTGATAAAGTTATTTGTTTATAATATAAAGTTAGGTGATTATTAGGTGATATGAAATGAATGGTGTAGATTAAAGTGTGAATTATTGTTGAATAATTGAATTGATTTGTTTATAATATAAAGTTAGGTGATTATTAGGTGATATGAAATGAATGGTGTAGATTAAAGTGTGAATTATTGTTGAATAATTAAATTGATTTGTTTATAATATAAAGTTAGGTGATTATTAGGTGATATGAAATGAATGGTGTAGATTAAAGATAATATAATATTTGAAATGGATGGTGTAGATTAAAAGATGATCTTTAAATGAATGGTTTAGATTAAATGAATGATAAGATTTTTGGCTATAAATAGAAGCCTTAACTTAAGGATTTTTCATAAACTTCCTTACTTGTTCTTTCTTTCTCTCTCTAAATACTTCTTGTGAAAGTTCTCTCTAAGTGTGCTTAAGTCATCTTGAGTATTTGTGAAGATCTATAAGTATACATGTACTGTTCAAGTTAATCAACCTCATTTAAATCAATATCCAGTCACATGTTACGGTAAGGGATACCATCTTTTTCATCTTCCATTATTCAAACATACTATGGTAAGGGATTATCATTATTTGATTCTCGATAATAATATTGTTTCTTCCTTACTCATAAGACGTGCCTTTTATTTCCATGTATTAAATTCTGGGAATAACCTTACGGAGCGGATTGCCGCCTGTTGGTGAATAACCTTTCGTATTCATTCATTATTAATCTCTGAGAATAACCTTACGGAGCGGATTGCCGCCTGTTTGGTGAATAACTCTTTGTACTCAAATTCTATTAAATTGTGGGAATAACCTTACGGAGCGGATTGCCGCCTGTTGGTGAATAACCTTTCGTATTCATTCATTATTAATCTCTGAGAATAACCTTACGGAGCGGATTGCCGCCTGTTTGGTGAATAACTCTTTGTACTCAAATTCTATTAAATTGTGGGAATAACCTTACGGAGCGGATTGCCGCCTGTTGGTGAATAACCCTTTGTATTAATTTCCTTCACCTTTTGTTAATCAAACCTGCTACGGTAAGGGATATTATTTTCTTTCATACTCCTAAATCGAAATTTATTATGGAACTATTGCTTCTATAATTCCTGAAAATATTATATGTTCCATAATAGTTGAACTTCATTATTTCAACTGAACCTTCCTATTTACGTGAACCTTTCTATTGAATTGTAACCGTTATTCTGAACTGTGGATCTTGAATATCATTTTTAAATTTCACTCCACATCATGTTGACAATTTGGATATTATTTGAATCTGTACAAAGTAAACTTCCGATACTTATTGTTATCTTATTTCTTCTGTTCATCATTTATATCATTCTAATCATCCAAAAATCAAGCTGTTGTGAATATCTGTGGCCGGGGGCACAGATGTGATATATTTGTTGAACAGATGATAGGTTAAAGGCGATATAATAGGTTAAAGGCGATACATCTGTTCGGTGTCTTTTATGGCACGTGGTGAATGTTCTCTTTGGCCCGTAGTGCAAAGATGAACTGTTGTTTGGTATGATTATGACCAAAGGCTGAATCTGGTATAATCATGACCGTTGGTGCTATATTGAATATCTTTGGCCCGTAGTACAAAGATGAACTGTTGATGTGCATGATTATGATCAGGAACTGTGAATTTGTATTATCTTGACTAATGATATTTCAGATGATAAAAGTTGATGATGTTTTTCCTAAAAAGAGAACCGAGTGGACATTATAGTCTGCATTATTCTTCTAATAGATTACTCATTCCGCTGCTATTATTGATCTGAACGTTGTTTAAGAATTTAACTGCAGTTTTTGATATAAACCTTGTATTCTATTGTATTCTATCAAGAACTCAACTGTTGAAGGCTAATGATAATTTATTCGTCATTATCTTAGTCATGATATTTCTTACTGGGCTATTTGAGCTCACCCTTTCTTTTGTTCCATTGTTTTTCAACAGGAGATGAAAACATAACAGGGTCTAGCCGGGGAATGGAGTGAGGGTCCGAGGAATAGTTATCATAGTCTTCATGTTTTGTAAAATAGTGTGGCAATAATAGTGAAGACTTAGTTGTGTATTATTATACACTGTATTGTTGTACGTTGTGCTTTGTTGTAATAATTTTGTTGTAGTATTTTGACGACTCAAGTTTGGGCTGTGTGGGCCCAGATTTGGGGGCGTCACACCGGGGCACTGAGCTGGACGTCAGGGGTGCTTAACAACATAATTTTCTGTTTTAATTTTTCGTGCAGTTTTTTCAAAATTTTAAAATAAAGAATTTATTTTGATTATTTACTCATTAAATGATATCGATATATATATATATATATATATATATATATATATATATATATATGCAATGACTTTATACTTATGAGATGAATTATGCATATAATGATATGTATGATATAAGTATGTATTGATTCATATGATGATATGTATGATAATACAAGAGATTGGTTATAGACTATTGAGCAATGTGATTAGATTTATTTTAGACGGATGCTTGAATGAACGAATTTTAAATAAATGGGGTATGCGTACCTCGTCTTTCTAAATTTTGTTGTTGTAAATTATATCCCATTTCTATGTACTTCCCATTGACTGTTGATCAATGTTTCTATGTTATGAAAATAGTTTGTAATAAGATTAGATAGAATTATTTGAAGATTTGGAGCCAAAGAGTAAGGAAGCACTTGAAGATCCATTTGTACTGGAGCCCGGATTAAATATAATAGTTACACTTATGTATTTGTTCTTGCACTCTAGGTTTGACCTTTTAGTTTATTTGGTGGATCGAATAAACCAAATTAGAATAAAGTCCATAAAATCTGAGTAGAATATAGTATTTTATATGTGTATGTTTATTATATATATATATATATTATATATTATCAAACATACTTCGCATGTAATATAATATGAAGCGTATTTTATATATATATCTGTGTGCATGCACGCTAAACAAGATGAGACAATTAATAATAAACCCTTCAAGAAAATATATTAAGTTGTAACGTTCAAAGATATTTGGAATATCGAACGTGACCTTCTAGCATGATAAAGCAATAGAGTATTAAATATTTAATATAAGTTTGTTGTACACACACAAAACTTGTATTAAATATTTAAGATGTTGGCTTTATTACATTGGTTGTTTATAAAAAATTAAAAGATACTGTTTTGTTGTGCACACACAAGGATGGTATTTTTCTATTCACTTATATGAAAAAGTTAGGTTTGACTTAACTTGAATTATTTTAATTTGGATGTGCACACACTTGATTATTATAATTTAAGAGGCAAAATTAAAAGAAGTTTCATGTTGACGTAGTTGACAAGGAGTTATCTACCCATTGAATAAACATAGTTTGTTGTGCACACACAATACTGTATTTATGTTAATGGGATCCTTATCTCACTAGCAATTCTTTAATTAGATTTGTCGAACTATATATTAAGGGTAATATAGTTTGATAAAAATAGTGCGAGATATTAATTTAAATAAAGACCTAATTTATTTTGATAATTAATAAATGAATGTATGCTAAATATTGTTATAATTCACATATAGAATTTTACAAATGTCTAATTAACTTACACTGCGGAGCATACTTGATGCTAACAAATTGACCGGACCGAATTACACGAATTGGTTAAGAAATTTGAGAATTGTTCTCACTATTGAAAAGTTTTTCTATGTCCTAAATTCACATGTCCCTGCAAATGTTACAGAAGAAGCCTCTGAAGAAGAGATTGTTATTTTTAAAAAGTGGTAAGATGATGCATATGTGGCTCAATGTATTATGCTCGTATCCATGAGTAACGAGCTTTAGTGTCAACATGAGAAAATGAATACATCTACTATTTTGCTACACTTTAAAGATTTTTATGGTGAGCAAAGTAGGGCGGCTAGATATCAGATATCTAAGGAGCTCTTCCAATCTTGTATGACCGAGAATGCTACTACAGATACATATGCCCTTAAGATAATCAATTTGATTGAACAACTTAGACAACTTGGGTTTGTCGTGGATGGAGAGTTGAACCAAGATTTGATCTTGTAGTCACTCCAGGTCACATAATTTATTGTTTACTTTCATATGAATAAGTTGTACGTCAGTTTACTTAAGTTACTTAACATGTTGAAAATAATGGATGGTCACTTACCATCCAAGAAGGACCAAGTGTTGTTAGCAGATGATTTTTTCAAGAAGAGGAAGAGACCCAAGGGTTCTTCTTAAAAGAAGAAAAAGAAGAAGACTAAGGATAATAAAAAGGTTGAACCTGATAGCAAAGGTATCTGTTTCCATTTGTAACAAGCCAGGTCAATGGAAGATAAACTGTAGAGAGTTTCTTATAATAGTTAAGAAGGAGAAGTTTGGAGAAGCTTCTACTGCATATTCAGGTTTGTTCATGATTGAAATAAATATTTCTGTAAGTTAAAGCTCTACTTTGGTATTACATACCAGCTATGTTTCTCACATATGTAATACTGTGTAGGGACTAATCAAAAGTAGAAAGTTGAACAAAATGGAAGTTGTTCTATGCGTGGGGAATGGAGCAGAGGTTGTTGTATTAGCCGTAGAAACTTATTGTTTAGCACTGTTTACGAGCAAATCCATTAGTTTAAATAATTGTTATTAGATTCTCGTACTTATAAGAAACATTATTTCGATTCCTATGTTGGACAAGGATGGTTTTGAAATTATAATAAAGAATAACAGTTATTCTATTTATAATGATAATATTTTGTTTGGTATTAGTAATTTATTAAATGGGCTTTACGTACTTGACTTGCATGAAAATATTTTACAAATTGAACAAACTATGAAAAGAAAAAAAAATGTAAATCATACCTTTATGCGACACTGTTGACTTGGTCATATAAATGAAACAAGATTTAACAAGTTGCATAAAAATGGGCTTTTAAAGCTATCTAATTATGAATCATATCCAACTTGTGAATCTTGTTTATTAAGAAAAAGGAGAAAGAGTTATAGAGTTGTTAGAGTTACTACACACAGATGCATGTGGACCTATGACAATGCACGCTAGAGGAGGGAATTAATATTTTGTTACTTTCACTGATGATTATTTTAGATTTTGATATGTGTATTTGATGAAATACAAATTCAAATTGTTTGAAAAGTTCAAAGAATTCAGAAGTGAAGTAGATAAACAAACGGGTAAAAATATTAAGATTATTTAATCGGATCGAGAAGGAAAATACTTGAGCAATGAGTTTCTCGATCATCTCAAAGAGAATGGTATCCTCTCACAATGGACACATCTTGGTACGACACAGTTAAATGGTGTATCTAAAAGGAGAAATCGTACCTTATTGGACATGGTTCGGTCCATGATGAATTTTACCGACCTTTCAGTATCCTTCTGGGGTTATACCCTAGAAATGTTTGTATACTTACTTAACATTGTACCTTCAAAATCCATCCCTACGACTCCATATGAGTTATGAACAGGGAAAAAAGCAAGTCTTAAGCATTTTAAAATTTAGGGTTGTCCAGCTTATGTCAAAAGGTTTGATAATGGTAAGTTAGAGACAAGATTCGACAAGTGCAAATTTGTGGGATGTCTTAAAGAAAGTTTATGATATTACTTCTATCATCATACTAATCAAAAAGTGTTTGTTATGAAACATGCTACCTTCTTGGAAAAGGAGTTTATCCTTGAAGGGGTTAGTAGGAGTAAGATAAATCTTGAAGAAGTTCAAGAATTGCAAAACACTACAGATAAAACGAAGGAACTTGACCAAGTAAAAGAACCTACTGTACTACAACCTATTCTTAAGTCTATAAGAGTATTGAAGATACCTGAGAGGTATGGATTCATCATAGAGGATGATGATGAGGTACGCATCATAGATGATAATGATTCATTGACATACGAATAGACTATGAGCTGTAAAGACTCAAAGAAATGACTTACGGCCATGAAATCCAAGATGGACTCCATATATGAGAACCAAGTATGAACTTTGGTTACACCACCTAAGGGCATAAAGCTCATTGGGTGCAAATGGGTCTTTAAGAAAAATACTAGAGCATACAGCAAGGTAGAGACCTATAAGGCCCGACCGGTTGCAAAAGGTTTCAAGAAAAGACGAGTTGACTATGATGAAACCTTATCACCAGTAGTTATGCTTAAGTCTATTTGGATTTTTCTCGCGATTATGACTTATTATAACTATGAGATCTGGCAAATGGACGTGAAGACGACCTTCCTCAATGAAAAACTAGATGAGGATGTGTATATGATACAACCAAAGGAATTTGTTTCTAGTAAAGGAACAAATCAAGTCTGTAAGCTGCAATGATCCATTTATGGATTAAAGTAGGCTTCTCGAGAATTGAACATCCGTTTTTATGAGACAATCAAAGAGTTTGATTTTATCAAAAACAATGATGAACCATGTGTGTACAAGAAGGTTAGTAGGAGTGCCGTTGTATTCCTAATATTATATGTTGATGATATACTATTGATAGGGAATGATGTTCCAATATTACAGTCAATCATATTATGGTTGTCTAAACATTTCTTCATAAAGGACTTAGGAGAAACATCTTACAATTTGGGGATCAGGATCTATAGAGATAGATCTAAAATGATGGTCAGCTTAACCCAAGAAAAGTACATTGATTCGATGTTAAAGAAGTTTGCTATAGTCGCTTTGTAGTCCTCCATTATATTTGGTCGAGTCATGATAACCTCCATCTCCATGCAATAGTCCTTCATGTTTTTACTGCCTTGCTTGAGTGTTTGTAGACTCTTATAAAGATCTCTATGGTAGTGGCTTGGAACAAATCGTTTCTTCATTATCCGCTTCATCTCCTCCCAAGTCTCAATTTGTGGTTTGTCACATCTTCGCCTACTAGTCTTCAATTGATCCCACCAAGTAACCGTATAATCTGTAAACTCCGTGGTTGTCAATTGAACCTTTTTGCGCTCCGAGTAGTTATGACAATTGAATACCCATTTGAGGTTAATAATTTTATTCATATTGATTTATTACTTGAGATATTGAGTAATTTTGATTTATTTAGTAGAGTCTTCATTTTAGTTTTTTTTTTTTTTTATTTCTGTTTTGCTTGAGAGTAAGTAAAGAGTTAAGTCTGAAAATATTTGATAATTGGAATTTTTCTCTTATTTATTAGATATTTTAGGCTTAATTATTTGTGAATTTTAAAGTATTTTTAATATTTTAGGTATTTTACTTATTATTATGCATTATTATAAATTTTATTATTTTTATATTATTTTTACTTATTTTTAATTAATTTATATTTAATTTTGTAGGAAAGTTGAATTGAGTGGTAAAGCTATAAATATTAGGGCTGAGCAGGAAACCGATTTATCCATGAAATCGCACCAAAAACCACACAAATTGCACCAATTAAAATCGCACCAACGGTTCCGACGTATGTGGCTATTTTAGGTGGGTTGAAAAATCGAATTTGCGATTAGGGTTTGGTTTTTGAGCAAAATCACATTTAAAAAATTGCACCGCACCATTACTAAAACAACGTTTTATCATAATTATTTTTCTGTAACTGTGTGATTTCAGTTGCTATTTGAGTTTCTATTTATGGTATTTGGTGGCCTATTCTGGGCATACTTTTTATGTTAAAGTGATAGTCTACATAAATAGTTTTTTATTGCTTTCTTAATCTTTTAAAAATGTTCTTTTTATTTCACATTAATGTCATAACTTTAACTACTCCTTTGTTTTATATATATAAATTTTTTCTACATTATCGTTGGTCAACGAGAATGGTTTACTTTGTTCATGAATCTCATAAAATAAAGGATGATTAAGTTGTTAATCTTTGGATAAATTATATTTTATCAGTTTATATTATAAGGGTTACTGAACTTGAAGAGTCATTACTACTCAATGTGACATTATTTAGTTCCTTATAGGTACCATTCATTGGGGGAAAAAAATTATTGTCATCAATTTTTGTAAAAGAAAAAATATTTTTCAATATATATATGTTCATTTGATTTTAAAACCGAAATCGCACCGCATGTTTTAAAATCACATCAAACTGCACCTTACGGTTTCATATGCGGTTTTGAATTTATTAAACCGCACTTAAGTGATTTTGGGTGCGATTTGAGCTTCAACCCGTACCAAACCGCACCATGCTCTATCCTAATAAATATAGAGGAGCAAGAACCGATGGCAGAATGGAAATTTCAGAAGGAATTATGGCTGTCGCGCCATGCGCGATAGGATCCGTCACAGCAGAGCAACCAAATGATGTCGTCTGGTCATGGAAGTAAAGCAGCAGGAAGGGCTGGCGCGCAGTGCGCAACCGACTCAGTTAATATCAAAATGCGCCAAGCGCGGTCGTTCGGGGCAAGCTGCAGTTTGTTTCACGTGCAGGTCCCACAGCCTATTGCATTCCAATTTCTTGTGGGCATTGATTTCAAAACTTGTGGATCCCATGCACGGTTTGAATGAATTTCTAGCTTGCCTCAATTTATTCGTGTGTCATACAATTATTTAAAAGGAACGAAGTTTATTTATATTATTAGACTTTTAATTGTAAATTAATTCCTAATAGGTTTTGAAAAAATCATGTACTCCTATAAATATATTATATGAGATTTATTTTAGAGAGAATGAAGAAAGGAGTAAAATAAGATAATTAGGAGCTTAGATTTTTATCAGATCTGAAGGAGAATTTAAATACAGATTTTTCTCTCTGAACTATTTTTTTTTTTTTTTTTGTAATTTGTGCATAATGAATTATTTTGTTAATTTAATTTCTTTTTCAGTTATGGACTAATTTTTATTTGAGATTGTAATTGAACCCAATATGTAATTTAAATTTATTTATTTATTTATTTAATTTTGATTGATTATATATAAAATATTTTTCATAATTTATGCGTTCAAATATTTATTAATTGCATTAATTAATGTGATAATTTTTATGAAGTTGACAAATAGATTATAGTGTTTAGTCTTAATTAATTATTTTTTGCATTAATGTATTAATTACATGTATTTAATTAATGGAATAATTTATATGAAATTAAATTATGGATTATAAATTTAGATCTGAATATGATAACATGTATCTAATTTATTCTTCTTTGGATTGAATAATTAGATTGCGTGTAAGATAAAAATACTTACATACCACATGTAACTTTGTTGAGAGTTTGATCTTAATGAGTTTATTTTAAGTTATCTTGCATAGTGATATAGCAATATAATTGGAATAGATCTTTTTATTAATCATTATAAAAGGTTAAAAAATAGTTAGACATTCTCAATTAACAATTCTAGATAATTAATTAATTAAAAAGGGAGTGAAAAAATTTAAATAATGCATTGGAGAAAATTGTGATCTTAAGTATTTTTAATCTAATGTAATCATTGCCATTAAATTAAATTAGTTGGTAATTTTAATTAGTTTTATTTTATAATTTAATTGTGAAATAAAATTAATTTGATATAAAATTAGTATTTAGTAATTATTATTAAATAATTCTCTGTGTGAACGATACATTTCTTGCCATTATATTGCTATCTGATTACGTATATTTGCATGTGAAATCCTAAGATAAAATTAGGCAAACAATTTTTTGGCACAGATAAGTAGATTTTATATCTATTTATTAGGTATTTTATACTTAATTAATTGTGAATTTTTAAGTTTTTTTAGTATCTTAGGTAATTTATTTAATTTTATGAATTTTTATTATTTTTATGTTATTTTTATTTATTTTTAATTTTATTTTGTAGGCAAATTAATGCTCGGATGGCAAACTGATAAATAATAGAAGTCGAATGGCAAATTGGTAAATAATAGAAGTCTGATGGCATTTCGATAATTAAACTGTCAAGGGAGCGTGGCGCTAGGCGTGGTGGTACAGCAATATCAGTAGACGACATCACATAGAGGGATAAGAGATCAGCTGCAGTCGCGCCATACGCGAAGGGGAGCAGATTATTAAGAAAAAGACCGCACAATGCGCAGTCGGCTGTACTTAGAAAGAAAGCGCGCAATGCGCGCTAACAGCCAGCTAGAGTCCAAGTGGAGGCGCGTGGGTGAGGCGGCTGATCATGATTTTCTTATTTAATTCCGTGTGGGGCCCCAGGCGCAATTCTTTTCCTTCAGCAGATTTTATTCCTTCTGTTTCCAGTAGTAAATAAATTAGTATTTAATAAATCCTTAGCAAACTTGGAATATGAAAATAAATAGGAATTTTATATTTATTTTATTTTATATTTTAAATCTTATTAGGGTTTAAAAATTATAATTTTTATTAGGGTTAGGAGGGTTATGTAGCCTATAAATAGAGGACTTGAGATACAATTGAAGATACAACTTTTGCTAGAAAATTCTCTCTATTATTCTTTGGTGATTTTTATAGTTATGTGTGGCTAAATTATTTTTCTTGAATTAAGTGACTGAAGCCATCAAGATTTATAAACTGTGAGATCTAATTTATTTTAATTGTTCAATTTATATTTTGAGTATTGAATATTTTTTTGTGTTTATTTATATGGTTGATTCGTTTGATTGCTAGGGTGCACATTAGTTTATTATTCGTTGAAATCTACTGCTAAATTAAATATTAAATCCGTAATTATTTGGTCATTTTAATTTATGAAGCAACTAACATTAATAATTATTTTGCAAATCAAAAGATTGTTATATCTTAGGAAGAATATTCATCTAAATTAAATGCAAACGTTTGACTTGTGTTGTTTAGTTCAACGATCTCTCTAATTCTTAAATCTGCTACTAGGTTAAATCTTTAGCACTTGTCTGGGGTTATTTAGTAGTAAGTGCTATTTAGATTGTTTGTTTTTATTTAACTAAAATTAAAGAGGGATAGGAAAAATAGTCGAATGAGAGTAATTATTCCTCGTTCAATATTTAAAATATAAATCGAGTTATTCTAGCATTAATAATCAGTTGTAAATTCTTGATGGTGGATGTGGACTTAAACCAAGGCTTTTTCTTCTTATTTATTTCATTAAATTACTTGCATATTTATTTTAGTAAATTTTATTTAAATTATTTCTTTGATTAAACCCCCCCTCCCCCCAATTTTGGTTTGCGAAAACATGAAATTAAATTAATCATTCTATGTGGGAACGACTCTTACTTGCACTACTACATTAATATTTTTTCAAAATAAGATTTTACTTTTGGGTGCCTACGACAAAGCACCAAATTTTTTCTTGCCAGGGAATTATTTTATTTATTTTTGTGCTTTTGTAAATTTTATTTTAATTTAGTAAAAAAAAATTTAGATTTTTTATTTTTCTAGTTTTTCATATTTTATTTGAGTTGTACATGCCAATGATAGAAATCATGACTAGAAATCGAACTTTGAAAGAGCTTGTAGCCCCTGATTTAAACTAACAAGCTTTAAGCATAATTTTTCCTACATTAGATGTTAACATTTCATTTGAATTAAAATCTGATCTAATACATCTATTGTCCAATTTTCATGGCCTTGCAGGTGAAGATCCTCACAAACATTTAAAGGAATTTCATATGGTGTGCATAAGTCTGAAAATTTCTGGAGTGATTGAAGAACAAATTAATTTAAGAGTTTTTTCATTTTCTTTTTGAAAGACTTGGCTAATGATTAACTCCACTATCTACCCTCCGGAAGCATCACCACATGGGAAGAGATGAAGAGATTATTTTTAGAAAAATATTTTCTAGCTTCAAGGGCAGCCAACATCAGAAAAGACATTTGTGGTGTGAGACAGAACCATGAAGAAACCCTATACGAGTATTGGGAACGTTTCAAGAAATTGTGTGCAAGCTGTCTCCACCATCAAATCAGTGAGCAACTCTTTATCCAATATTTCTATTAAGGACTCATATCTACCGGTAGAAGCATGATTAATGCTGCTAGTGGAGGAGCTTTGGTGGATAAGACTCACGAAGCTGCAAGGAATTTGATTACAAACATAGCGGCTAATTCCCAATAATTTGGCACAAGGCTTGCTTTCTCATCCAAGAATGTCAATGGCTAGTCTAACCTCTCTTATTCGTCAAGTCGTTGTAGGTAATACACAGCAAGTGAAAGCTTGTGGAATTTGTGTGGTAGTAGGACATCCAACAGATATGGATCCCACTCTTTAAGAGGAGTCCTATGAACAAATGAATGCAGTAGGTGGTTTCCTTGATCAACCACAAAGGAGATATGATCCTTATTCAAACACGTACAACTCAGGTTAGAGAGATCGTCCTAATTTTAGCTATGGAAATCAACAAGGGAATCCGTCTGCAGCTCAAAATTTCTTAAGCTACCAACAATACAAGCAGCCACATCCCAACAAACAACAGGGCCAATCATCTAATTCTTTAGAAGATATGATTCAACAACTTACCACTAACACTTTGCAATTTTAACAGGAAAATTTGCATTTTTGACATGAAACGAAGGCAAATATGTAGAATTTGAAAACGTAGATGGGACAAATGGCAACTACAATCAGTCGACTTGAGGCGCAAGGTTCTGGAAAAATTACCCTCTTAAATGGTGGTGAATCCAAAAGAGAATGTCAGTTCAATCACTTGAGAAGTGGTAAAACGATTAAAATCCCAGAAAAGATAGAGTTTACACTAAAAGAACAAAACAAACCAGAAGTGGACAATAAGGAAGCAGACGACAGTAAAGAGGACAACAACATTCTAGGTGATAATGGTACTCCTAAGCATAAATTTTCACCTCTTTCTGATTATAAACCGGTATCCCATTTTCCTCTTGCTTTAACAGAAAAAAGAAAATATAAGAAAATTTCAGATTTATATGAAACTTTCCATAAATGTGAGGCAAATATTCCATTATTAGATGCTATTAAACAAGTACCTCATTTTGCTAGATTTATAAAAGAGTTGTGTACACATAAGAGAAAACAAGCACTTAAAAGATATGAAAAAGTACAAGTAAAAAAGAATGTGTCGACAATAATTCAAAGAAAACTCCCTACTAAGTGTCAAGATCCAGAAATGTTTACTATCCCTTGCAAGATATGTGACACTAGATTTGAAAATGCCATGTTAGACTTAGGAGCGTCCATTAATATCATGCCATATTCTATATATGCTTTTTTAAAACTTAAACCCTTGAATAGAATTGGTACTGTGATTCAGTTAGCTGATAGATCTAATGCTTATCCTAAGGGTATAATAGAGGATGATTTTTCCTGCTGATTTTTATGTGCTTGATATGGAGAATGTCGATCAAAATGCTCCTATTTTGTTAGGAAGACCTTTCTTAAAGACAGCCAAGACTAATATCGATGTTCATAGTGGTACACTAACAATGGAGTTTGATGGTGAAATTGTTAAGTTTAATATTTTTGATACCATGAAATATCTTAATAATGATAATCCTATTTACTCTATTGATGTGATTGATTCTTTAGCACAGAAAATTTCTGATGGAAAGGATGAATTGGAAACGACACTTAGTCAGAATCTTGGAAAAGAGAATGATGAGTTAGTCTCGAGTACTGATTTACAGAAGACTGTTGCAGTACTGAATGATTCTTCGAAAACAGGTAACGATTCATACTTTGACTTACCAGTTCTTAACAAGAAATCTTTACCTTCTATTTTGCAGGATCACATTCCAGATTTGAAGCCTTTCCCTAATCGTCCCAAATGCCTATTCATTGAAGAGGGAGTAAAACCTTCATATCAACTGCAAAGAAGTTTGAACATGTCCATGATGAATAGAGTAAAGATGGATGAGATTGTCAAAATTCATAAGGGATGAGTGACGTAGTGTTCAAGCATGTTGTCAAGCCAATGACAATAAACAAAGGCGCTGCTTTGGAGGCAACCCAAGGGGAGTATAATTTTTTTCCTTTTTATTTTCGTTTTTAAATTTTAGTTATTGGTGTTTTTTTTTCTCTTTGCATTTTACTTTACATTTGGGACAATGTAAATTTTAAGTGTGGGGGAAATGATAGGTCCTATTTTGAAAAATTTTGAATTTTGAATTTTGAATTTTGAATTTTGTGGGTATATTCACTACAAACCCTCACGAAACAAAACTCGTCCACTTGGGGTAACCTTGGGGTTTAAAAGCTTGTTGCACATGCTAAGTATAACCGTGTTTCCTACGAAAATGGGTTATTTTTAATTTTTTTAGGATGAGTAGCAATGAGTTAATTGAATTTTAATTTTTTTAACTAATGATAAAATTTTGATTTTTATTTAATAACTCTTGGAAAAATGATAAATTTTTACTTAGTCTGAATTTTTGACCTATTGTTAATATTTACTGTATTTGAGACTTTTTAAATTTTTATGCACATATCCATATATGTTGAACTAGTTTTAACTTGGAGAAAGTTTATGTGATTAATTGCTTATGAAATATGTGAATTTTCTCTATACCTTATTTTGATCATCTTTTAAAATTTGATATAGAAAAATATATGATTGGAGGATTGAGAGAAAAAAAATAGTAATTAAAAAATAATTTGACTAGTTTAATTTTGTGGTCTTTCTTACTCGAGTTAATAGATTCTAAGGGATGTCTCTACACCTAATGCCCTAAAGTCAACTGGTTTGGGAGTCATTGGTCAAAAGCTCGCTACATAGGTAACTCTGAAAAGCCTAAAAAAATTAGACATTGCACAGTCAAATATGTAAAAGAAAAGTGAGATGGAGCATAAAATGCACTCACTAATAAGAAAAAAAAAGGTGAAATATAAAAAGAAAATATATAAGAAAAATATTATTAAGGAAAAAAAAAGAAAAAAATAAACTTTTGATCCTTTAATTTTTGTTTTGTCTATATTAGCTTTGAGATAT
Organism: Hedera helix; assembly: GCA_947179155.2. Taxonomy (NCBI): domain Eukaryota; kingdom Viridiplantae; phylum Streptophyta; class Magnoliopsida; order Apiales; family Araliaceae; genus Hedera; species Hedera helix. Next base: position 10,093,195 of record OX359270.1, on the reverse strand, counting down.
GTTAAAATTAAGTGTATAGAGTGTTGAATATCTCTAATTTGGCATTTGATTAGATAAATTTATTTGAGTTCTAATTGATTCGATGTATTTGGATTCACATACGAACAAAAGGTCTTGAGTAGATATGTTGAAATTCTAGATTTTGCATGATTTTAAAATTTTCTTTGAGTTATTATTTAAAAAATCTTTGAGGCTAATGTTAAATTCATATTCATTTGTTGCTCAGGTAAGTCAGTCGGGTTAATTGATTTATTAGTCGAGTTTTTATTTTTATAGTTTTTATTCTTGTTTTGCTTGAGGACAAGAAAATATTTAAGTTTAGGGGTATTTGATAAGTAGATTATAGTTCTATTTATTAGGTATTTTATACTAAATTAATTGTGAGTTTTTAAGTATTTTTAGTTTTTTAGGTAATTTATTTAATTTTATGCATTTATATTATTTTTATTTATTTTTAATTTTATTTTGTAGGCAAATTAATGCTCGGATGGCAAATTGGTAAATAATAGAAGTCTGATGGCATTTCGATAATTAAACTGTCAAGGGAGAATGGTGTCAGGCGTGACGGTACAGTAACATCAGTAGACGACAATGCATGGAGGGATAAGAGATTAGCTACGACCGCGCCATGCGCGAAGGGGAGCAGATTATTAAGAAAAAGACCGTGCAATGCGTGGTCGGCTATATTTAAAAAGAAAGCGCGCAATCTGCGGTAACAACCAGCTGGAGCCCAAGTGGAGGCGCGTGGGTGAGGCGGTTGATCATGATTTTCTTATTTAATTTCGTGTAGGGCCCAGGCGCAATTCTTTGCTCAACAGATTTTGTTCCTTCCGTTTCCAGTAGCAAATAAATTATTATTTAATAAATCCTTAGCAAACTTGGAATAGAAAAATAAATAGGAATTTTATATTTATTTTATTTTATATTTTAAATCTTATTAGGGTTTGAAAATTATAATTCTTATTAGGGTTAGGAGGATTATGTAGCCTGTAAATAGAGGACTTGAGATACAATTGAATATACAACTTTTGCTAGAAAATTCTCTATATTATTCTTTGATGATTTTTATAGTTATATGTTGCTAAATTATTTTTCTTGATTTAAGTGACTGAAGTTATCAAGATTTATACACTGTAAGATCTAATTTATTTTAATTGTTTAATTTATATTTTGAGTATTGAATATTTTTCTGTGTTTATTTATATGATTGATTCGTTTGATTGCTAGAGTGCACACTAGTTTATTATTCTTTGAAATCTACTGCTAAATTAAATATTAAATCTATAATTGTTTGGTCATTTAATTTATGAAGCAACTAAGATTAATCATTATTTTGCAGATCAAAAGATTGTTATATCTTAGAAAGAATATTGATCTAAATTAAATGCAGATGTTTGACTTGTGTTGTTTAGTTCAACGATCTCTCTAATTCTTAAAGCTGCTACTAGGTAAAATCTTTAGTTCTTGTCTGAGGTTATTTAGCAATAAGGGTTGTTTAGATCGCTTGCTTCTACTTAACTAAAATTAAGGAGAGATAAAAAAATTATTCGAATGAGAGTAATTATTCCACGTTGAATATTTAAAATATAAATTGAGTTATTCGTGCATCAATGATCAGTTTTAAATTCTTGATGGTAGATGTTGACTTAAACCAAGGCTTTTTCTTCTTATTTATTTCATTAAATTATTTGCATATTTATTTTAGTAAATTTTATTTAAATTATTTCTTTGATTAAAAATCCCCCAATTTTGGTTTGCGAAAATATAAAATTAAATTAATCATTTTATGTGGGAACAACTCTTACTTGAACTACTACATTAATATTTTTTCAAAGTAAGATTTTATTTTTTGGGTGCCTGCGACAGCACACCAGGCACCGTTGTCGGAGAATTAATTTAATAATTATTTTCCAATATTAATTTCAATCAAAATAGTTTTCATTTAAACATTTTTTTTGTTCTTTTATTTTTTTATTTTTACTTCCTTTTCAGGTTAAATGAAGGACAAGGATCGAAAATTGTTACGAGACTATGCGATGCCGCAAGTCAATAAAATTCAATTGAGCATCCATGGGCCTGCAATACATGCTACAAGTTTTGAGATCAAGTCGGGCACGATACAGATGATCTAAAATTCAGTGTAGTTTTGGGGTTTGCACAATGACGATCCGAATGATCATCTGATGAGCTTTTTGGAGATTTGTGGTACCTTCAAGTATGATGGAGATTTGTGGTGCCTTCAAGTATGATGGAGTTTTAGATAACGATGTAAGGCTTCCCTTGTTCCCTTTCACACTTAGGGACTAGGCAAAGAGTTGGTTGCATTCACTTCCACCGGGGTTCATCATTACTTGAAATGACTTGGCTCAAAGGTTTCTGGCAAAGTTCTTTCCGCCAGCGAAGACTGCAAAAATGAGGAACAACATCACTTCATTCATGCAGCATGATTTAAAGTCATTTTATGAGGCATGAAAGCGCTTTAAAGGATTATTGCGGAGATTTTCACACCATGAGATACCCAAGTGGCTTCAAGTTCAAACGTTTTATACTGGGTTATTCAGTACAACGAGGACTATTATTGATGTAGTTGCGGGTGATGCTTTGATGGCAAAGAATTTTGATGAGGCCTATGACTTGTTGAAAACCATGGCAGCAAATGATTACCAATGGCCTTCTACAAGGATGAATCAGCCAAAGGCAACTAAGATATATGAGACAGATGCAATTACTGCATTGACTGCGTAAATGGCAACACTAATGAAGATGGTAGAAACATTTGCGAAGACTGGGCAACCTAGTCAACCTATGGTGATGACTTGTGACTTATATGCTGGGAACCATTTAGTTATTCAACGTCCAATAAATGCAAAATCAATCCAGTATGTAGCAAACTACAATCAGCAACAGTAAGGAAACAATGTCAACTACTATCATCCGGGGCTGATAAATCCTTCTAGTCAGTCGTGGAGCAACAATCAAGCATAATCTTTTGCTCCTAGACCATCATATCAGCCGTGTTATCAGAATCAACCTCAATCATAGCCGAAAAAGCAGTTAAATATGAAGGAGGTGATTTCTAAGTTCATAATGAAAACGGAGAATTTCTTAACTCAGACGAAGAATTGCAGATCGCAGAATAAAGTTCAAATGACTAGTCTAGAATCATCAATGCGGAACCTCGAGAATCAAGTGGGGCAAATTGCGAGTGCCATTAACAACCAACCTCAAAGGGCTTTTCCTAGCAACACAGTGATAAATACAAGAAGGGAAGGCAAAGAGCAATATAACGTAGTCACACTTAGGAGTGACAAAGAGTTACATGAGATTGATGGAGAAAATTCGAAGAAGATAAATCTAGATGTGGATGAAGATGATATTAAAGCTGAAAAGAAGAATAGTCAGAATGGGCCGCATGAACATAAAGATGGATATCAAGTTATGAATCCTAAATAGAATCAATTTGTGTCGCCCGTGCTATTTCGGCAAAAACTTCAAAAGAACAAGCTTGACAAACAATTTTTAAAGTTTTTAGAGGTGTTCAAGAAATTACATATTAACATCCCATTCATAGATACATTAGAGTAGATGCCTAGCTACTTAAAGTTCATGAAAGAGATTTTGTCTAAGAAAAAAAAAGCTAGGGGATTATGAGACAGTGGCTCAAACAGAGTAGTGCAACATTATATTATAAAAGAAGCTACGACCAAAGCTGAAAGATCCGGGTAGTTTCATAATTTCATGCACTATTGCGAGTCAGTTCTCTATCAGTGTATAAGAAGCTTGGTTTAAAGGAAGCGAAGCCCACCCATATTACATTATAGTTGGCAGATAGGTCGTTTACTTATCCAAAGGGGATTGTTAAGGATGTGCTAGTTAAGGTGGATAAGTTTATCTTCCTCGCAGATTTCATTGTACTAGATTTTGAGGAGGATAAAATTAAACTAATTATTCTTGGGTGTCCATTTTTAGCTACGAGAGGAGCGTTGATTGATGCGCAAAAAGGCGAGCTAACTACAAGAGTTCAAGATGAAGAGGTGACCTTCAAGGTGTTCAATGCAATGAAATTTTCAAGTGGTCAAAAGAAATGCTTTTAAGTTGATGATGTGGGATTGAAAGGTCAGTTTTATTGGAAAAAGAAGGATGAGCGCAAGTTTGGGGGAATCAAGTCTTAAGGGAAAGTTAAGCGAATGGTCAAGGAATGGCTTCCGAAGCGGTTCATCAAGCATCAATTTGATCCAGGTTAAAGAAAATGGAGTAGTCAGGTTGAGACTTTAAAACAAGTGCTTATTGGGAGGCAACCCAAGTTTTAGTTTTAGTTTTTTTTATATATTTTTAGTAAATTTTCTTTTTAGTAGTAAATTTTAGATTATTAATTATTTATTTTAATAATTTAATTTTTGGTTTGTTTTAAGTTTTTCATGCCAATACACTCAAGCTTAACAGATAAGGAGAAAATTGATATATATTCAAGGGAGTCTTCTGTTCTTAATTTCTTTTATTTTGTACATTAAAGACAATATCTGTTTTAAGTTTGGGAGTGTGGATAAATTTTATAAAAAATTAAAAAAATTCTAGGTTTTATTTAGAAATTTTGTAGGTATATTCACTACAAACTCTCACGAGACACAATTCGTCCACTTGGGGTTTAAAGGCTTGTTGCATGTGCAAAGTGCAATCGTGTTTCCTAGAAAAATGGGGCAACTTAGTTTTTAGGTTGAGTCTCTTGGGCAATGAATTAATTGAATTAAATTTATGGCCAACGATAAAATTTTTTGGTTTTTATTTAATGACTTTTGAAAAATTGATAGATTATTGCTTTATTTGAATTTTAGCTATTTGTTGGTTATTATGTTGCTACTGATCCTTTAAATTTTTAAGCATATGTCCATTTTTTTTAAGCTAGTGTTAACTTAGAGAAGTTTATGTGGTTAATTACTTGTGAAGGATATTAATTTTCTCTATAACTTATTTTAATTATCTAACATTTAAACATCACTTTTGGGTCCTGCGTGAATAGTATTCTTCTTGGGAAAACTCGACTTAAACTGACTCGACTCGATTCGACCCGGATGACCTGATCTGACCCAACCCGATTTACAAAGAAAATATTTTACCTTACTAGGTGTTGCGACGCCAGGTTTACACTACTAATCGGCGTTGCGGAGCCATTAGCAAAAGCTACCATCGTGGCATAGTGTTGCGATGCCTGTTTCTTCACAAAGAACAGTGTTGTGGTGCCCCTTAGGCTAGATCTCCAAAACCCTAGGTTTTTCATCTTTTCTGATTTTGATCTTTTTAATTCTTTAGTTCATATATTGTTCGTTATACATCCAATTGACACTAATTTTGGACTATGGCTAGTTGGATTCATGTATTAACATAATCCAAAAGCCTCTAATGTTTTTGAAAAACATTTATTAGATCAAATCAATGATCAAAATACTAGGTTTTGCAAAACAACATGTTTTACTTAGAAAACTCTTAAAAATCCATTTGAACACATTTTTAGTACATTCTTCTTGGATTATTTTCAAAACTCATAAACACATAAGATACCACTTTTAACTCTTTCAAAACAACTTGCATTTTAAGACCTCCATAGCTTCAAAAATCATGTTCATACTAGATTTGACTATAGATCATGCTCATACATATTTTTCTCTTCATAAAACACATACGAAGACATATTATAACTCATATGACCACATAACTCATAGATCTTCACAAATACATGGAGACACAGCCATATAGCTTAGAAAATAGGTTTTCACCAATAGTTTTCAAAATTTAAGACTTAAATATACATACTATACATACTCGACCTATCACGCATCAAAACACATATAGATCACATGAAACACATATATACACCATTACATCTCCATCATTATTCCTTTGAAACCCACCATGATTTCTCTTCACAGCAATAACTCCTACAACAAACATGGTACAACTTACACTACAAACAATAAACCATAGCTTATAAACTAAAGTTTTGAGATAAGAGCACTTTTAAACCTTCGGGTTCTTGATGCTCTCTTCCTCTTCGAGATGAAATTGTTAAAGGTCTTCACCCTTGCTTCTATGCTTCACCCAAATCCTCTCTCTCTCTATCTTCTCTAGAACTTTAACTCACAAGCTCACAAGAACTTACTACATTTAGATTATTCTCTCACTTTCACTCAAATGCTCACAACTTCTAACACTTAAAAAACTATCAAATGCCAAACTTTTTCAAGACTTAGTGGAGTACTCTATATATAGTACTCTTGAAACCTTATTTAGCATCTCCTAATCAACTAGCATTGGTCAATTAGAACTCTATTTAAGCTTACTATTGGAGTGAATGACCACTTAAATGACAAGTTTGATTGACTAGAGTTGGTGGGAATTTGGTAGAGTTGATGGAAAACTATGACAAAGAGTAACATTGAAGAAAAACAAGAGCCACAATTCACCCCAAAGTGGGGCCCAAAAGTGCCAGCCAAATGGCCTTATTTTACCTCCATTTTTTTATTTTCTTTTACTCCTATGTATACATATATATACACATATATAAAGACACACACACACACACACACACACACACACACACAAATATATATATATATATATATATATATATATATATATCCATTCAATCACATAAGTAAGCAATTAATTAACACAAAAATTTACTTCATTGATAAATAGTCCTTAATTTTATTTTCAATTTGACATAATATTCATGATTATTATAAACATCGCTCGTGTGTTACTGATATTATATTAAACTTTAACTCTTCTTAAATTATAGGATGAGTTTTAAGACGTTTATCAAAATTGAATTAAAATTTTAAATGTTAAATTTTTTATAATATAATTGGAAATATTACATTTGAATATGTAAAATATTTGAATACATAATATCTGAATATGATTTTGGAATAATTAGCACACAAAAAAAATTGTGAAATGTCTTAAAATCTTTGTTGTAACACTAAAAAAAAAAATCTTCAGACAAATTAAAGAAATATTACATAAGATAGAAAAAAATTCCATTCAGATTTTTTAAAATTTTCAAGTAACATTCAAAATTTAAAGGGATACATATCTGTCAACAAAAGTTTATGAAAAAGTAGTACCTTGTTCCTCAAGGCATTGTGGGTCTAGGCCTAGTAATGATTCGATTCTAAGAATGCACTAAAGATGATTGATATCATTACCTCAAAGTCAAAATATTAAAGCATAATAATCACTTTTATTTTATTATTCTTTTTAAAGAACATCAATTGTAATTAGATTTTATTCAGTTTTATTCTTTATTTTCTTAGGGTTTTTTTCAATTATCAAGATTATGATGTGAAATGTCTTTTCGAGCTCTTATTAATGATTGGAATGAAGTGCAATCTATTACTATATATAATAAGACAAATAGAGAATTTTTTCTAAATTAATTGAGTTTAGTTGGTTGATCAACGAGTTAATACCGAGTTAGTCTGAGTTCACCTCTATTGATATAATGTATGTCATGTTCATAATATATCAATTTTTTTTGTATCCTTCGTTATGTATTAAATACATATATACACAATAATTTCAACATACCTACAACTCTTTAATATCATCGACACTAATATTATTTACACTCAAATTATAAATACTACATGACACACTCGAACCAGATTTTTCCTTCAAATCCTTTTCAGCAAACATGTATTCCACTAAGAAATATGTTAATGTTTGCCTCTTGATCTGTATGCGGTTGATACTCCAAGGCATACTGACTAAGTTCCATGATCCAACCCACCATTATGCTTGAATCATCCATCTTGTGAAGCACTTTCTTCAATGGTTGATCCGTATAATTCACAATACCCTCACTTGGAAGTAATACCAAAGCATTCAGCTGGCAATTATTAGTGCATAGGCAATTTTTTTCACGTTCGGATACCTTGTCTCTACATTTCGTAAAGCATGGCTCACATAATACACTGGATGTTGATTACCTCCTTCGTCCAGAACCAGAATAGCACCCACCACCAATGAATTAGTCTATAAATTTAAATATAAAGGTTCAGATAAAGCAGGTTTCTTCAACAAAAGGGCTGAAGACAAATACCTTTCTATTCCCGAGAAAGCATCTTCAAATTCTAATTTCCATTAGAAAGTCTTCTTGTTCTTAGAACCCTTCAGAGTGTCGAAGAAAGGAAGACATTGTTCGGCTGATCTGGACTTGAAACGTCGAAGAGAAGCCACCCAACCAGTATTAAGGCAACTTTATATCCAATACTGCCCGAATCTTCTCTGGATTGGCCTCAATTCCCCTTTTACCAACCAAATACCCTAAAAAACATTACCGATCTGAGACCGAACGTGCATTTAGCAAGATTAAGGTGCATATTGTAATATTTGGTCGTCTAGAAACACTTTTATAGATCCTGTAAGTGATTATGAACCATCGTGCTTTTAACGATCATGTTATCTATATATACCTCCATATTCCTCTCGATCTGTTTATGAAACACCTTGTTCATTATCCATTGGTAAGTCACTCTCATATTGATCAAACTAAACGACATCTTTTTGTACATATATATGGCACAGTGCGTAATAAAAATTGACTTTGGGATATCTTTCTTACACACCGAAATTTGATTATACACCGAAAAGGCTTCAATAAAACTAAGAATGACATGTCCCGACATAGCATCGATCAACTGATCAATTATGAAAGTGGGTAAAAATCCTTTAGATAAACCTTGTCCAAGTCTGTATAATCAATACAAATCCTCCATTTTCCATTCTACTTTTTGACTAACATCATATTTGTCAACCATTATGGCTAATCTATCTCAAAAATTAGGTAAACATCAAACAACTTTGATACATCTTCATCTATTACCTTCTGCCTTTTAAGAGCAAAGAGTCGTCTCTTCTGTCGAATTGGTTTTTTGTTTGGATCTACACTTAGCAGATGGACAACAATAGACTCATCAATACCCGAGATGTCATTAGGTGTCCAAGCAAAAATATTAGTATATACCTGAATCAAATCAATCAATCCTATTCTAACAGTTTCTCCCAACCCGACTCTAATTTTTATCATTTTTTTGGTGTTGTTCAGTATCACTTCCACATTTTTAATCTCTTATGCGAAAAGAGGCCTAGGTTTAGTAGCCCCCTCATTAAATGGCTCCACGTCTATCTTCATTGCCTATTTCTTCTTGCTAACTCCTACCGAAGACAATGTAAGTGTATGCCGATCGATAACACCTTCAGGCAATGTCCAAATCTCTTTTTACTTCACCGACTCTATTTGGTGTAAGAAATTTTATCCTAAATATGAAAATTTGAAGTTACAACATGTAAAGAAGCTAAGGTGGTTCTTCCTAATATGACATTATATGCAGAATCAACTTGAACAATAAAGAATTTAACCTTTATCTATATTTACCGAGTTGTGCCAAAAATCACTAGTAGTTCCATAGTTTCGACCACATGAACTAGATCATTGCTAAACCCATATAGCGGGGACTCCTACCCTATCTCTATCTTCTGACCTTCCAAATTCATGTGTTGATAAGCATGACTATACAACATGTCCACCGAAGAGCCATTATCTATCAAGATCCACTTTATATCAACTGGACCAACATGTGTTGTGATAACCAAAGCCCCCTCATGAGGCTTAAATCTTGTCGGGAGGATAATCCTTGTCAGTAAAGAAAAGCACTATATTGGGATACAACCTTTCTAACTTTGTAGCCTATTCAGATATCACCAAAATTGTGTTCACGATGCTCCTCTACTTTCTGCCAGATAACTTTTTATCCAATCTTCCTGATATGATAACAATTACCCGTCGTGGTCAATCATCCTAATCATGATCCCGATTATTTTCTTATGTATGATTGTCATTTTGTGTTGAAGTCGGTCCTTTCCCGACCTATTACATATTACACCAACTCAGCATTCTGGACATTCTTTTCTATCAAATCCTTCAACCTCCAACAAGTTTCGATTAATGCCTAATAGTTTGATAATAAAGACATAATAGGTTCTTATTTTCACTAAATTGATGACCCTCTACTGGCGTCGATTCAAAAAAGGATTTATATTTAATCTTTTTCAAAATCATAACTCTATCAATGTTTAGTGGAGTGTAAACCTTGTTATCATTACCTTGGCTGAGGAGGTGGTTTATTTGCCTCTGATGTATTTCTATTCAGCCCCACTGTATAACGGACATCTGCCATGTTATCCCAATCCCTCAATCGATCACTCCACCTTGTCTGCTATTTGTGACTCCCCACCACATCATCAATGGCAATAAAGTCTTTCACCATATTATAAGCCTCTGACAGATCCGTTGGGGGGTTGAACGTGATATCCTTTAAAAGCTTCTGAGAACATTCAACATGCAAACTCGTTGTAAAGAAGCCAATCACCTTTTATACAAACTCTAATATTTGAATGTTTCTTGTAGAAGGGTTCCCCTTTAATTTTATTAACAATGTTAGTTCTACTGGTATTCAAGGGTATGTAATCGTTATCATTGTTTATGCTCTCTTTGTTACTAGAGCTAGCATTATTCTATCGCTGATCTCCTGTATAATCCTTTTTACCGTTGTTCTTGTTGTTATCATCTTTTTTATTGGCTCCATCGCATCTGGGGTCCCTCTTGTGAAAATCATTATTATTTTTTGTAGAACCCCAAAAGTTGGCGAGGGCCTATTCTAGGTCTATAAATTTATCAACCTTTTTCATAGGTCTCTGACAGAGTATGGGGAGCTTTTGAGATGATTTCTTGATTAACCTACTAGATTTATCAACAATCAAAACCATGGTTAAAAATTGGATTACCTTAGTTAAATCTATAATAGAGATTTCGGACAATGCATCTCTAAATCTCTTCATGTACTGTCGAAGAGTTTCATTAGGTCTCTGTTTTACCTGAAACAACGATGTTATCATCCTCGCATGCCTCTTATTACTATCGAAGTGCGTATGGAACTGCTACTACAGCTCTTCCAATGAATCAATGGTGTGTGGAGGAAGAAAGACTACCCATTCTTTCATTGTCTTCTTTAGAGTGGATATAAAAAGATGGCACATTGCCGCTACATCATGACCATGAAAATGCATAGCTTGTTCATAATAAAAAATGTGAGCACATGTTCCATCGTACATCTCTAAAACAGGGACTTTGAGGTTTTTGTCATCCTAGCTTTATTAAGTTCCTTTGTGAAAGGTGATACATGAGGTTTCTTTGGTTTGGATCCAAGACGTCTCTCAAAAGTTCTCTTCGGGGATGACTCTCCAATGTGACTACATTCCCGATGTTTCCTATCTCGATCATCCTTGTTATGTCATGGGGGAGATCTTGACCGTTTTCTTAAATCTTATGAATGGATCGATCAGAAATTTACTGTTATTCAGTCATGATGGCGTTCACGATATCTATCTTGATGTGGGTCATAACAACCTGAACTAGATCTGCATAATATCTGCAAGCTCTTCTTACTGGAGGTCTAGAGCTTTCTTTCTATCAATCACCTCATGGAGATGTTGGTCGAAATCAGAACAGTTTATTTATATTTTATTTATTAGTTAAATTCCAATCTCAAATTTGTTTGAATGAATAGCGTGCAAGCATACAAAGTCAACAAGTAATAAAGAGAAAGTAGAATGTCGATCCCACAAGGAATTAGTTCTAACGATTTCCCAAATACCGAGCCTATTAAGCCAATCTTAGTTAAACAGTTGATTGAATGTAAAGAAGTGAAATGTAAATATGCAAATTAACATTTAAACTACAAAGTATTTAAAGATAGGTGAACCAAAGAATATAATTTCCCACCAATACATCATTTTCATCTCCTAACTCTCTCCTCAATCTTACGGTCATGACGAATTGCTAACCCAGAATGCAATATTATTTATAGGTATCTTTGATAAGTGGGTTTTATACCTATGTATTGACCATCTTTTAGCTTAATATTTTATGAGTTTTTAATTATTTTATATTAGTTTTAAGTGTTTTATGTTTCTTTTATGTGTTTTGATGTTATTTTGTAGAAATTGGAGTAAAGTCTTAGTAGAACAAAGTTTGGAGTAGCTATGTTTGCACTTTTAGCTCGCCAATTACGTATCAGTAACTTCAAACCTGATTTAGACCTTGATACAGGAGGAATTTACCAAATCCTAAAACATGAAAGTTGTATATCTACTTCTCAGCTTTTCGAAACATCTTGAATCATTTCAATCGGAGTTCGTATAAAAAAGTTATGGTCATTTTTTTAACAAATGCTGAAACAACCAAAATTTTAAAATTTTAGGCAACGGACAAAACCGTCACTATAGGGCAACGCAGTTGCGCCCGAGTAATCTGTTAAAAAAATATAAGGAGCTCAACTACTCTATAGAACTCCGCAGCTGCGCCCGGGACGCTGCCAGACCATTTTTTGACGCGTTTTTGCATATTTTTTACTCCAAATTAGATTTGAGTGTCTTTCTATGCTAGGATTTGGACTTGTAACTTATAAATACACTATGAGACTCTTTTTTGTAATATATTAGAATAAAGATTAACGTGGTTAGGAATAGATTATAATAGAGAATCAAGGTTTCTATTAAGATCTAAAGGAGGATTCACTCAAGGATTCAAGATTGAAGGAAGAATTAGAGATCGTGCTTCAAGACTAAGATCTTTTCTCTCTAAATTTTTTCTTTTAATTATTGTTATTCTTGGGATAATATCTAATATTATGAACATGTTTTCTTCTTTAGTTATGGGCTAATTTTATATTAAGATTGCAATGGAATCCAATGTCTAGTTTATATTAATTCTCTTCATTTTTTATTATGTTTGATTATATATGAATTGTTTATCATATTTTGTGCATAAAAATATTAATTAATTGAAACAATTAATACGTTAGTCTATATGAAGTTGACGAATGGATTATAGATTAGATTTAAATATTTTGTGCTAAATATTTATTAGCATTCATGTATTAATTAATTAATTGCATATAATTAGTGAGATAATCTATATAAAATTGGGATATGGAGTATAGATTTGGATCTGGATATGATAGGATCTGTTTAGAGAATTTAAAAGGGTTTATATGATTAGTATATAGGATAGAAATACCTATGTATCTTTTGCAGCCTTAAAGAGAATCTGAGCTTAATATTCTAATTAACATATTTTACATAAAAATATAGTGATTTAATTAACTAGAGTGTTCCTCTCTAGTTCTGTTGCCTTAGGGTCAGATTTAGAAAATTTTGTTTATATGTCATTAGAAGATGTGTATAAATACTATAAAGAATTCTCGATTAACAATTTTATATAGTTAATTAATTAAAAAGATAGTTAAGAGATTTAAATAAAATATTAAAAAAAATTATAATCTTAAATATTTAAAACCTGATTTAATCATTTTCATTAGTTTAATTTAGTTGTTAATTTTAATTAGATTTTATTTCATAAGTTAATTGCGATTGTTTAAATAAAATTAATTTTCTATAAAATTAGTATTTGATAATTATTATTATTTAATTCTCTGTGGGAACGATACTCTACTTACTAGTATATTACTTGTTGACCGTGCACACTTGCACGCATATATTCATATAGAAAATACACAATAATCTTTTTATAGCTAAATAAACAAATCCAATCCAATCATGTCCCATTCGACAGAATTTAGACAAGAACAATCCAAACTAAGCAATTCACTATATTTCTATGAGAAATAACCTAGCAAGGATTTGAAGCACAAATTCTCACATTGGCTACACGTGGCATATATGTATATGTCTATCCTACACGCAAATTATGCATACACTCCTAAGAACAAATACACAACACATGATATCATATTTGGGTTTAAACCTATAATCCATCTTCTAATTTCATATAGGTTCCCCAAATTAATCACTTATAATTAATTAATACATTACGCACAAAAATATGATACTCCAATCCATATGGTGTCAATCAAGAGAGAGAATCAATTACAAATCCATATTGGTTTCTATAATAAAACTTAGATTCAATATAAAAAGATTAACCAATATACATACATAATCCATCAAGATTCTAATAACAATGAAATATAAAGATAATAAAGAGTTTAGAAGTGTAAACTTGTTGTCATCCAAGCCCCAAACTCCTAGCTTCCTCCTTCCATGGCTTCCATTTATGGCTTCTTGGTTGCTCTTCATCTTCTTCACTTTTTAGTTCCAAAAATAAGAGGTTTAACATCAAGAATTCAAGGTTTGGAGGTTTCCTACGGTGGAAAATCACCTTCCCTTTTCTTCTCTCTCGCCAAAATTGCCTATCTCTCAACCTCAAATGAAAAGGAAATGAGAATAATAAGATTAGGGTTGAAAATTGGACTTAAAAAATTAAAATTTCAACCTGGAACAGTGCACCGCCGCGATGGTAGCAGGGCACCGCTGCAACGGTCCTTTATAAATTTTTAGGCAGATCACTTGAGCGTCGCGGCGCTCTATGGCATCACTGCGGTGGTGCACTCTGTTGTTTGATTATGCTTTATACTACCGTTGCGGCGATAGTAGGGCACCGCTGCGGCAATGGTTTGTGCTAAATTTACCAAAATGTCCCTCCAGCTATATTTTTTTATAAAAATAAAATTAAAATAAATAAAATACATAAAAATAATATAAATTACCTAAAATATAAATAAACCACATAAAACTAATATAACACCATAATTTACAATAATAACATAAAAACACATAAAAATAACTAAAATACTAAAGAATTCACGAAATATCAAATTCAAAAGTATTCAATAAATAGGTATAAAAACCAATCATCAGGAGACGACGTATTCATTAGCATCTGTTGTATAGTGTATTTGTGATCGCACCGCTCCCTGGGAGTTATTCTGGTTTTTTGAAGGTGGTGAGGTTGCAATATTAGTTCTTTTTGGTTGAGAAACGATCGCTACTAAATATTATAAGGCCCTCCTTATAGCGTCAATGTTAACTCTTGAATTTATCCCCACGTTTAACCATCGGCTTAGACGTAAACCTGCACAGAGAAAATAACTAAAATTACTTAACGGCTTAGGCTGCTAGGGGATACCTCCGGTGTGAGAGTAAGTGCATGCTTCAAAATGTGTTAACAATGGAGACAAGAAGTATTTTGTAAGACCCCGAATTTTATGAAATATAAAATTTAATTTTTCTTCATATATATTTTTTTTCCTGAAACAGTAAGTGGTTAAATTAACGAAATTGAAAGTTAAGGATGTTATGTGTAAATTTTATTTTGACGGACAATATTCGTTTTGTCGGGGAATATTCGGGCCGTACGACGGCGCCGAAATAACAAATTATTTGTGGACCCCACAACGGAATATTTGTCGGATATAGAAAACGACAGAAGTAACCTTTTTAATAAAAATAGTCAACGGTGCTAACTGTTAAAATACCGGTGATAAAAGAATAGTAGCATACGGTAATTTATGGTATTTTATTGTGGCACACGGTATTCTACAGTAGCACACGGTATTGCACAGTGTCTCATATTATTGGTCTGATAATTGACACCGTAACTGTTGCGCATCATTTCATCAATAATTGTCACTGCATAATATTTTATATTATCAATTCAATAATTGTTGTTACACAGTATTTTGCATTATTGATTTAATAATTGTCATTACACTGTATTTTATATCATTGAGTCAATAATTGTTGCTGCACTGTTTTTAAAATTATTGAACCTAATAATTGTCACAGTTACAAATATACTGTAATTTATATTATTAAATTAATAATAATCTGTAACGTGTTTATTACATTATTGTTGAATTATTATTTTATTTTATATGTTGGACCCACAGGAAAAATAATTTTTTTTTCAAAAGTTACTATTCACTCCCGGAATTTACTATTCATTCCCGGAAAAGTTACTATTCACTGACGGAAGTCACTGTTCATCTCGGGAAAGTCACTGTTCATCTGCCGACAAAAGTTACTGTTCATTACTGTTCACTTTTTGAAAATTTTAAAGTTACTGTGCAAGTATTGAAAAATTTTAAAAACGTTTGCGCAGCCTCTGCTGAATTTTTTTTAGTTCACCTACCCTCGCATAGTAACTTATTTCCTCCTATAAATAGATTGTTCAGCTGAATAGAAAAATCACACCTAAAACATAAAATTTTTATATAAGAATTTTATGAGTTTTCTCTGAGAATAGTAAGGTTATTTTGAGAGTTTGAAAGCCAAAAGGAGTGCAGGAATTTTTCAAGTAAGTCTTTTATTAAAGAGTAGTAATTTTATAAATTCCTATTTTTCACGGTATTCACAAATCTTCCTTTAGAAGACTCTTCTTTGAGAAGATTCATTTTTTAAAAGCTTTATTTTGAAGATTTATTTTGGAATATTATTTTAAAAACTATTTTAAAATAGTTATATTATACTACAAAAATTATGTTAAATATATATAATTTTGATAGTTCATATTATACGAGTTATCATACACTTTGAAATTTATATGTGGTAATTACTAATTATATTAAAAATATATAGGTTGATCAATCTCATTTAAATCAATATCCAGTCACGTGTTAAGGTAAGAAATGTCATTTTTTTTTACACTCTTGAATTTGCTACGGTAAGGGATATTATTTTCTTTCATACTCCTGAACCGAAACTTATTATGGAACTATTGCTTCTATAATTCCTGAAAATATTATATGTTCCATAATAGTTGAACTTCATTATTTCAACTGAACCTTCCTATTTTCTGAATCTTTCTATTGAACTGTAACCGTTATTCTGAACTGAGAATCTTGAATAACATTTTTAAATTTCACTCCACATCATGTTGACAATTTGGACATTATTTGAATCTGCACAAAGTAAACTTCCGATACTTATTGTTTATCCTGTTTCTTCTGTTCATCATTTGTATCACTGTTATTTATATAAATCATCAAGAATCAAGCTGTTGTGAATATCTGTGGCCGGGGGCACAGATGTGATATAATTGTTGAACAGATGATAGGTTAAAGGCGATATACTAGGTTAAAGGCGATACATCTGTTCGGTGTCTTTTATGGCACGTGGTGAATGTTCTCTTTGGCCCGTAGTGCAAAGATGAACTGTTGGTTGGTATGATTATGACCAAAGGCTGAATCTGGTATAATCATGACCGTTGGTGCTTTATTGAATATCTTTGGCCCGTAGTGCAAAGATGAACTGTTGATTGGTATGATTATTACTAAAGGCTGAATCTGGTATAATCATGACCGTTGGTGTTATATTAAATGTCTTTGGCCCGTAGTGCAAATATGAACTGTTGATCTGCATGATTATGATCAGGAACTGCGAATTTTTATTATCATGACTAATGGTATTTCAGATGATAAAAGTTGATGATATTTTTACTAAAAAGAGAAGCGAGTGGACATTATTGTCTGCATTATTCTTCTAATAGATTGCTCATTCCGCTGCTATTATTGATCTGAACATTGTTTAAGAATTTAACTACAGTTTTTTATATAAACCTTGTAGTCTAGTGTATTCTATCAAGAACTCAACTGTTGAAGGCTAATGATAATTTATTCGTCATTATCTTAGTCATGATATTTCTTACTGGGCTATTTGAGCTCACCCTTTCTTTTGTTCCATTGTTTTTCAACAGGAGATGAAAACGTAACGGGGTCTAGCCGGGGGATGGAGTGAGAGTCCGAAGAATAGTTATCCTAGTCTTCACGTGTTGTAAAATAGTGTGGCAATAATAGTGAAGACTTAGTTGTGTATTATTATACACTGTATTGTTGTACGTTGTGCTTTGTTGTAATAATTTTGTTGTAGTCTTTTGACGACTCAAGTTTGGGCTGTGTGGGCCTAGATTTGGGGGCGTCACAGTTGGCATCAGAGCTTAGGGATATGGTCTTTAATGGAGATCTGGGGTAGAACTAGGAGGGGAGAGACGAATATAATCAGTTACTAGTGTGTCCTACCTAAATTAGATTTTTTTTTTTATCTAACGAATCGATTTGAATGTAGGAACAGGAAGTGATGAGTCAGTTTATTTGAACTAACAATTATTTTGTGACCACAGTTTAGTATGACATCTGGAAATCAAGAGGTTAACTATGAAATGCCCGGTACGTCAATTTCGGGGACGAAATTTCATAAGGAGGGGAGGTTGTAAGACCCCGAATTTTATGAAATATAAAATTTAATTTTTCTTCATATATATTTTTTTTCCTGAAACAGTAAGTGGTTAAATTAACGAAATTGAAAGTTAAGGATGTTATGTGTAAATTTTATTTTGACGGACAATATTCGTTTTGTCGGGGAATATTCGGGCCGTACGACGGCGCCGAAATAACAAATTATTTGTGGACCCCACAACGGAATATTTGTCGGATATAGAAAACGACAGAAGTAACCTTTTTAATAAAAATAGTCAACGGTGCTAACTGTTAAAATACCGGTGATAAAAGAATAGTAGCATACGGTAATTTATGGTATTTTATTGTGGCACACGGTATTCTACAGTAGCACACGGTATTGCACAGTGTCTCATATTATTGGTCTGATAATTGACACCGTAACTGTTGCGCATCATTTCATCAATAATTGTCACTGCATAATATTTTATATTATCAATTCAATAATTGTTGTTACACAGTATTTTGCATTATTGATTTAATAATTGTCATTACACTGTATTTTATATCATTGAGTCAATAATTGTTGCTGCACTGTTTTTAAAATTATTGAACCTAATAATTGTCACAGTTACAAATATACTGTAATTTATATTATTAAATTAATAATAATCTGTAACGTGTTTATTACATTATTGTTGAATTATTATTTTATTTTATATGTTGGACCCACAGGAAAAATAATTTTTTTTTCAAAAGTTACTATTCACTCCCGGAATTTACTATTCATTCCCGGAAAAGTTACTATTCACTGACGGAAGTCACTGTTCATCTCGGGAAAGTCACTGTTCATCTGCCGACAAAAGTTACTGTTCATTACTGTTCACTTTTTGAAAATTTTAAAGTTACTGTGCAAGTATTGAAAAATTTTAAAAACGTTTGCGCAGCCTCTGCTGAATTTTTTTTAGTTCACCTACCCTCGCATAGTAACTTATTTCCTCCTATAAATAGATTGTTCAGCTGAATAGAAAAATCACACCTAAAACATAAAATTTTTATAGAAAAATTTTATGAGTTTTCTCTGAGAATAGTAAGGTTATTTTGAGAGTTTGAAAGCCAAAAGGAGTGCAGGAATTTTTCAAGTAAGTCTTTTATTAAAGAGTAGTAATTTTATAAATTCCTATTTTTCACGGTATTCACAAATCTTCCTTTAGAAGACTCTTCTTTGAGAAGATTCATTTTTTAAAAGCTTTATTTTGAAGATTTATTTTGGAATATTATTTTAAAAACTATTTTAAAATAGTTATATTATACTACAAAAATTATGTTAAATATATATAATTTTGATAGTTCATATTATACGAGTTATCATACACTTTGAAATTTATATGTGGTAATTACTAATTATATTAAAAATATATAGGTTGATCAATCTCATTTAAATCAATATCCAGTCACGTGTTAAGGTAAGAAATGTCATTTTTTTTTACACTCTTGAATTTGCTACGGTAAGGGATATTATTTTCTTTCATACTCCTGAACCGAAACTTATTATGGAACTATTGCTTCTATAATTCCTGAAAATATTATATGTTCCATAATAGTTGAACTTCATTATTTCAACTGAACCTTCCTATTTTCTGAATCTTTCTATTGAACTGTAACCGTTATTCTGAACTGAGAATCTTGAATAACATTTTTAAATTTCACTCCACATCATGTTGACAATTTGGACATTATTTGAATCTGCACAAAGTAAACTTCCGATACTTATTGTTTATCCTGTTTCTTCTGTTCATCATTTGTATCACTGTTATTTATATAAATCATCAAGAATCAAGCTGTTGTGAATATCTGTGGCCGGGGGCACAGATGTGATATAATTGTTGAACAGATGATAGGTTAAAGGCGATATACTAGGTTAAAGGCGATACATCTGTTCGGTGTCTTTTATGGCACGTGGTGAATGTTCTCTTTGGCCCGTAGTGCAAAGATGAACTGTTGGTTGGTATGATTATGACCAAAGGCTGAATCTGGTATAATCATGACCGTTGGTGCTTTATTGAATATCTTTGGCCCGTAGTGCAAAGATGAACTGTTGATTGGTATGATTATTACCAAAGGCTGAATCTGGTATAATCATGACCGTTGGTGTTATATTAAATGTCTTTGGCCCGTAGTGCAAATATGAACTGTTGATCTGCATGATTATGATCAGGAACTGCGAATTTTTATTATCATGACTAATGGTATTTCAGATGATAAAAGTTGATGATATTTTTACTAAAAAGAGAAGCGAGTGGACATTATTGTCTGCATTATTCTTCTAATAGATTGCTCATTCCGCTGCTATTATTGATCTGAACATTGTTTAAGAATTTAACTACAGTTTTTTATATAAACCTTGTAGTCTATTGTATTCTATCAAGAACTCAACTGTTGAAGGCTAATGATAATTTATTCGTCATTATCTTAGTCATGATATTTCTTACTGGGCTATTTGAGCTCACCCTTTCTTTTGTTCCATTGTTTTTCAACAGGAGATGAAAACGTAACGGGGTCTAGCCGGGGGATGGAGTGAGAGTCCGAAGAATAGTTATCCTAGTCTTCACGTGTTGTAAAATAGTGTGGCAATAATAGTGAAGACTTAGTTGTGTATTATTATACACTGTATTGTTGTACGTTGTGCTTTGTTGTAATAATTTTGTTGTAGTCTTTTGACGACTCAAGTTTGGGCTGTGTGGGCCTAGATTTGGGGGCGTCACAGTTGGCATCAGAGCTTAGGGATATGGTCTTTAATGGAGATCTGGGGTAGAACTAGGAGGGGAGAGACGAATATAATCAGTTACTAGTGTGTCCTACCTAAATTAGATTTTTTTTTTTATCTAACGAATCGATTTGAATGTAGGAACAGGAAGTGATGAGTCAGTTTATTTGAACTAACAATTATTTTGTGACCACAGTTTAGTATGACATCTGGAAATCAAGAGGTTAACTATGAAATGCCCGGTACGTCAATTTCGGGGACGAAATTTCATAAGGAGGGGAGGTTGTAAGACCCCGAATTTTATGAAATATAAAATTTAAGTTTTCTTCATATATATTTTTTTTCCTGAAACAGTAAGTGGTTAAATTAACGAAATTGAAAGTTAAGGATGTTATGTGTAAATTTTATTTTGACGGACAATATTCGTTTTGTCGGGGAATATTCGGGCCGTACGACGGCGCCGAAATAACAAATTATTTGTGGACCCCACAACGGAATATTTGTCGGATATAGAAAACGACAGAAGTAACCTTTTTAATAAAAATAGTCAACGGTGCTAACTGTTAAAATACCGGTGATAAAAGAATAGTAGCATACGGTAATTTATGGTATTTTATTGTGGCACACGGTATTCTACAGTAGCACACGGTATTGCACAGTGTCTCATATTATTGGTCTGATAATTGACACCGTAACTGTTGCGCATCATTTCATCAATAATTGTCACTGCATAATATTTTATATTATCAATTCAATAATTGTTGTTACACAGTATTTTGCATTATTGATTTAATAATTGTCATTACACTGTATTTTATATCATTGAGTCAATAATTGTTGCTGCACTGTTTTTAAAATTATTGAACCTAATAATTGTCACAGTTACAAATATACTGTAATTTATATTATTAAATTAATAATAATCTGTAACGTGTTTATTACATTATTGTTGAATTATTATTTTATTTTATATGTTGGACCCACAGGAAAAATAATTTTTTTTTCAAAAGTTACTATTCACTCCCGGAATTTACTATTCATTCCCGGAAAAGTTACTATTCACTGACGGAAGTCACTGTTCATCTCGGGAAAGTCACTGTTCATCTGCCGACAAAAGTTACTGTTCATTACTGTTCACTTTTTGAAAATTTTAAAGTTACTGTGCAAGTATTGAAAAATTTTAAAAACGTTTGCGCAGCCTCTGCTGAATTTTTTTTAGTTCACCTACCCTCGCATAGTAACTTATTTCCTCCTATAAATAGATTGTTCAGCTGAATAGAAAAATCACACCTAAAACATAAAATTTTTATATAAGAATTTTATGAGTTTTCTCTGAGAATAGTAAGGTTATTTTGAGAGTTTGAAAGCCAAAAGGAGTGCAGGAATTTTTCAAGTAAGTCTTTTATTAAAGAGTAGTAATTTTATAAATTCCTATTTTTCACGGTATTCACAAATCTTCCTTTAGAAGACTCTTCTTTGAGAAGATTCATTTTTTAAAAGCTTTATTTTGAAGATTTATTTTGGAATATTATTTTAAAAACTATTTTAAAATAGTTATATTATACTACAAAAATTATGTTAAATATATATAATTTTGATAGTTCATATTATACGAGTTATCATACACTTTGAAATTTATATGTGGTAATTACTAATTATATTAAAAATATATAGGTTGATCAATCTCATTTAAATCAATATCCAGTCACGTGTTAAGGTAAGAAATGTCATTTTTTTTTACACTCTTGAATTTGCTACGGTAAGGGATATTATTTTCTTTCATACTCCTGAACCGAAACTTATTATGGAACTATTGCTTCTATAATTCCTGAAAATATTATATGTTCCATAATAGTTGAACTTCATTATTTCAACTGAACCTTCCTATTTTCTGAATCTTTCTATTGAACTGTAACCGTTATTCTGAACTGAGAATCTTGAATAACATTTTTAAATTTCACTCCACATCATGTTGACAATTTGGACATTATTTGAATCTGCACAAAGTAAACTTCCGATACTTATTGTTTATCCTGTTTCTTCTGTTCATCATTTGTATCACTGTTATTTATATAAATCATCAAGAATCAAGCTGTTGTGAATATCTGTGGCCGGGGGCACAGATGTGATATAATTGTTGAACAGATGATAGGTTAAAGGCGATATACTAGGTTAAAGGCGATACATCTGTTCGGTGTCTTTTATGGCACGTGGTGAATGTTCTCTTTGGCCCGTAGTGCAAAGATGAACTGTTGGTTGGTATGATTATGACCAAAGGCTGAATCTGGTATAATCATGACCGTTGGTGCTTTATTGAATATCTTTGGCCCGTAGTGCAAAGATGAACTGTTGATTGGTATGATTATTACCAAAGGCTGAATCTGGTATAATCATGACCGTTGGTGTTATATTAAATGTCTTTGGCCCGTAGTGCAAATATGAACTGTTGATCTGCATGATTATGATCAGGAACTGCGAATTTTTATTATCATGACTAATGGTATTTCAGATGATAAAAGTTGATGATATTTTTACTAAAAAGAGAAGCGAGTGGACATTATTGTCTGCATTATTCTTCTAATAGATTGCTCATTCCGCTGCTATTATTGATCTGAACATTGTTTAAGAATTTAACTACAGTTTTTTATATAAACCTTGTAGTCTAGTGTATTCTATCAAGAACTCAACTGTTGAAGGCTAATGATAATTTATTCGTCATTATCTTAGTCATGATATTTCTTACTGGGCTATTTGAGCTCACCCTTTCTTTTGTTCCATTGTTTTTCAACAGGAGATGAAAACGTAACGGGGTCTAGCCGGGGGATGGAGTGAGAGTCCGAAGAATAGTTATCCTAGTCTTCACGTGTTGTAAAATAGTGTGGCAATAATAGTGAAGACTTAGTTGTGTATTATTATACACTGTATTGTTGTACGTTGTGCTTTGTTGTAATAATTTTGTTGTAGTCTTTTGACGACTCAAGTTTGGGCTGTGTGGGCCTAGATTTGGGGGCGTCACATATTTAGTAGGCTAAGGTATTGTATGTTAAGTTGTGTGTAAGCTCATGTTTATAGTACTCATTTTGTTCAACAAGACTTCAATTCCTAATAGGAATTGTATAGTAGAAACTTTGTTAGAGAATGTAATTATCACGTTAATCAATACTGGATAGGTAATTCTCATATCAATTAGTATTAAATATCATAATATGGTAACTAGCTAGTATCCGAATTGATAAAGAAAGAGATTTCAAGCTTATCTGATTTAGAAGTCATCTTATATGTGCACTAGGCTTCATAGACTATAAGGGTAAGGCCCGTTATGAGTAGCCTATTTGCGTTAATAAATACGTAACCCAACAATTTTCATCTGTAAAGTTAAATTTTATTCAAAAAATTGAGATAAACTCAATTTTATAAAATTAATGTATGTTACTTATGTAACCTAAATCTTTTGACATGGAATTTACAAGGAGTGGTAACTAGTAAGTTCTAACTTGTAATAGACATTTTCGGAAAGAAGCCGGAGGAAAATTCAAGCCTCCTTTGGTACAGTGGTTAAGTCCATTTTTTGAGCATCAAGAGGTCTTGGGATTCATTCTTGTCAAATGCAAGAATGTTAAATTTCAACCAAACTAGCAAAAAAAAAAAAAGAAAAAAAAAAGGAAAAAATTCAATGTAGTTTGAATATTCTATATATAATTCTAGAACCATTAATAGATGAAAAGTTATTATCATAAAATAGTTGCTGAACTTGATTCTTTTCATATTAACTGAAAGGACAAGAATACTAAACTAATCCTATATTCCCTAGCAGTCATCATCTCAGGCCAAAGGAAATGGTCTACTCTTTAAAATATAAAAACTAATGCTTTTACACTGCACTTAAAAATTCTAAGTAATATTTTGTCCATAAAAAATGTTAGTGATTTATATATTTTCAAATAATTTAGTATTCTCCCTAGCTTTAGCTCAGCGTAATTGTCCCATTTTCTCAAATATGTGGGGGAGCTGAGTCATAAGGCTCGTCAAAAAATGAAATTTTTTATTTTAAATTATAAAATCATTAATTTTTTTAAGTGAATTTAAAATAGTTTTAAACTCAAAATTGATAAATTTATTTAAGATTATGAAATAATAAACCTTGAATTAGCAATAATTTTTAGACAATATACAATATTTATTATTGTATTAATTTAAATTAAATGACTTTATGTCAATATTAATTATGTAAAATAGACATATCTGTGAAGATACAGATTATCTACACTCGAACATAATTAAATATTTTTAAAATATTTTAAATTAATTTTAAAAGTACTCACTAATATATTATATTTCAAAACGAAACTTTTTACTATTTTACAATCAATCCCTATATCTAAAAGAAAGACATTTAATTTAATTTTAATTTTAAAATTCAGTGAATTAACTTGGTTAATACATGAATTCACTTATTCACAGTTGTCAATACAGTTAGATAAATTTTACACAACACAGATTCATTTACTAATAATTATTTAAAGTTCTATGAATTGACTATGTCAAATGTCACTCAAATTTAAGAACTGATAGGAGTGATAATAAAAAAATAATCAGTAATTAACATTTATAGCATAAATGATGAGAATTCAAACCATCTACGTCAGTGGGACTAAACTAAAAGATTTTTTTTGAGTATATACAATTATTTGTAAAAAGCTACTAAGTAGACTTTGATTTTGACATATTAAAAAAGAAAAAAAAAAAAAAGAAGAAGAAGGAAATTCTTCATCATTTGGGTGAGAACTGGAGAAGGTACAATATTTAACAATTTTGTCACGCTCATGTGATGTGGCAATGAGATCAAACTTAACTATGATATTAATTTATTATTGTCAAATAATTTTTTTTATTACATTTCTTGTCTTACGGCTATAGTTCTTGTGTTGGGTAGGTACTCTCTCACACACACATGTATGCACACTCTCTCTTCTATAGCTTTTTTTCCTTTAAAATTTCAGTGGAAATGACAACGATAGTGTAAATAATTAATCGATAAGGATATGTTTCGGTTATCATTATAGGATTTGCAATGGAAATATTTAATTCGTTTGGCCACGGTACTAAGAAAAATATAGTGCATTTAGATTTCAAATGATACGCTTAAAATTTAAAAATTACGTTTGTGAATAAACTGTTTAAAGACGAATATAATTCTCAAACGCTTCATAAATAAGTAAAGAAAATATAGTTTCTATATATATATATATATATACTTGTCTAACATTTGTCTTAACAATTTAACCTACTTTTCTTGATGGGATGAAACATATTACATAGAATAAGTTTATAAACATAATCTTTCAAACGTAAATTTAAACACAATCTCTCATTTTATTATTAAATTTTTATATTAAATTTCATTTTTTAATAATAAAATAAGAATTTATATTTAAATTTATATTTAATATTTATGTGTGTAAACCCCTATTACATGAGGCATTCCCCGACATGCACACGTATTTGCAAATATATGTTTTTTTAGCTGTGGTTCCTCGAGGTTCATCACTTGTGCAATAAAAATCTACAGTAGAGTACAATATTATTACAAATTCTATTTTAATCAACAAGCTCCCTTCTCCATCTCACAGGTATACAGCTAGGTGGGTTACTCTTATGTATTTATGGAGTACTTTTGTACTTGTGAAATAGAGTACACCACACATAAAAAAGCAATTCTATAGAAGTTGTTACTTTCATATGGGTTACTTTTATGCATGGAGGGGGTACTTTAGTTAATATATTTGCTTATTTTGTCCCCTAATTTTATTTTTGTTTTCTCTTTTACCCTTTTAAGTTTTCAAATGGCAACAAAGTTATTGTTGAGTTGAGATAGTTTGGGCCCAGGATTGGACTGGCCCATACTAATTTATTGGGTTTATCCCTATTATTATATTGGGTTGTGCCTGATAGATTTAATTACTGGACTCTTTATTTTGATGTATAGACTGTTTAGAAGAGGAAGAGTCAGCCTACTTAGAAGATGAAGAGTCTGCTTGGGTGATAACGGTTGTCTGAAAGAGGGACGTTTATTTGGTTGATTAATGCTTGTAATTATGGTTGCTTGGGCATATAAAAGGGAGCAACAGAAAAGATCTAAAAAACTAACTTTTAACTTACTATTCACATACAGAACCCTTTTTCCAGCATACAAGCTCTCTACTATCAGAGAAACCTGTAACCATCAATCTTATTCTAGTGAATTACTCTCTTTCCCCGTGGTTTTTTCCCAATTGGGTTTTCACGTAAATTTCTGGTGTTCTTACAGTGATTTCTTTGAGTTATTTGTGTTTAACGTTTAATTTTGCTCGTTATTTTGTGATTTAAACGGGTGTTACAAAATTTGGCGTTAACATTGGCGCTAGAAGGAGGGGGGCGGTTCTGTTTGAAAAATCACAGTTGAAGTAAGGAGCAGGCGTAGTAGAATTATGGAGTATAAGGATAATCATGTGGAATGGACAGGTTCATCGACACCTACAGTTAGAGGTTCGGTCAAGGATAGATTGGGTCCTTCCCATCAAAGGGGAGGATCGATGGCGTCACACTCTAATTCAGTTCGTCGACGGTTGTTTTCCTCTGATTCCCCTAGTTTGGGACCTGACAGGGAAACCATTCGTCAAGCTTTTGTTCGGGAGCACACGGTTGGAGGAGGAGACCTCCATGATCAGAGGGAGTCTATCAAGAGACAGCGAATTCATGCAGCAGAGGAGGCTTTATTATCTCTTCAACATCAGCAAGAGGGGTGGGCTGTTTTACTGACAGAACTGAGAAGGGATGAAGAGCCTCAGAACACTGTACAAGGATCGGGAGTATAGACACCCCAAAGTAGGGGGGTCGGGGACGGGTGAATGACCCACCCACATCACAATTGTCATATAGAGTCGGAAGTAGCTATGGCCCACCAAGACCACGATCGGAACGAGCAGGTGGGGATCCGACTTCCCTTCGGGATAGGGGGTTGACCTACTCAGACCAACGAAGGCATTCACCATCCCCACAAAGGCGACATGCCCGAAGTCGGAGTCCGAAGCGAGTTTCAGGGTATATACCCGACGATCGGGAAGCTCGGATTCCGAGGAGGGTTCCAGGGTATGGGCATAATGATCAGGAAGATCGGATTCCGAGGAGAAGTTCAGGTTATGTGCATGATGATCGGGATGTTCGGAGTCCGAGGAGGAGTTCAGGACACATGCTTGACGATCGGGAAGCTCGGAGCCCGAAGAGGAATTCAGGGATTGAACCTGACGTTCGGAAAACAAATGACGATGATAATCCAATTTTGAAAAGGATGGCCGAACTGGAGCGACAACTAGCTGAAGTCAGGGCAGGAGCTAAGCCCACAAACACCAATTCTCCATTCTCAGTTGTAATTAATATGGAGAAGGCTGACCCGAAGATGAAGTTGCCACCATTGGAGTCTTTTGATGGCACCGGTGATCCCTATGACCATACCAACTCTTATGAGATTGTAATGGGGTACTACAACCACTCAGATGCGGGGATGTGCAAGATTTTTATAACAACTTTGAAGAAGACAGCAAAACAATGGATTGTGTCTTTGCCTTCGGGAAGCATTAATTCGTGGAAGGAGTTGTGTGATAAATTCCATGGTCGGTTCGACAGCAACAAAAGAAGGGGAAAGCTGACTGCATCGCTGATGCAAATCAAACAGAAGAGATATGAGACCCTTAACCAATACGTGCAGAGTTTTCGGGAAGCAGCAGGGGCAGTAGTCAACCTGGCTATGACCCAGGCATTGGGATTCTTTACAACGGGGTTGGACATTTACAGGTCAAAGAAGCTGATGAAGGATATCATGTTCAAACCGCCGAGAGATTTGGCCGATGCTTATGAACGAGCAGAGAATTTCATTGCAATTGAAGAGGCCATGACTACTTTGTCAAAGAACCAAAAGGGATCCGATTATTACAAGCCCAAGGAAGGGAAGTCGGACGTACTGGATAGGTTGGGTCCGAGGGGAGGTAATCAGGCAAACAAATCGTCCGGCCAACCTAGGTTTGGACAGAAGACATACACTCCCTTGAATGCTGATCGGGTGCAGGTGTTGAATGAAATCAGGGGTACACAATTCTTTGAACCACCTAGAACAAAGAAGGGCTATCAGGAATTTCAGAATCAGTTCTGCGAGTACCATCAGTCTAGAGGATATGGTGCAGAAGGGTGTCCAAACTTGAAGGAGCTGATTGAGAAAAATGTGCAGAACGGGAGGCTACAACACTATGTTGCAGGGCGAACAGTCCAACAGGGGGTTCGGCCACAAAGGAACAATCAGAATGAGGCTAGTGCAAGCCAGCCGAGACGAGTCATCGATGTCATCAGTGGAGGTCTACCTATAAAGTCATCATCGGGAAAGCGCAGAAGATCCACTTCGGATATGGTAATGGTTGTAGCAGAACAGCCGACTAAACAAGAACGACTCTATCCAGGGTCGGTAATCTCATTTTCTGATGAAGACTATCCGGTTGACTCAATTGAACCACATGAAGGGGCATTGGTGATAACTGCCCAAGTTGGGCCCGTCGACGTGAAGAGAATAATGATCGACAATGGGTCTTCGGTTGATGTGTTATACAGTCATGCTTATCAACGCATGAACTTGGAGGGAGTCAAGCTGGAGGTTGGCCAAGAATCAACCTTGTATGGGTTCGGGAATGAAGCCGTACTAGTAATCGGCACAGTTGAGTTACCAATGGTGTTTAGGGATTCTCCAAAGCAAGTGAAAGTCAATGTGAAGTTCTTTATGGTGCAAGTAGACTCGGTTTACAATGCCATTCTTGGAAGGACGACGTTGTCAGCACTCCAAGCGGTAACCTCAATTGCTCACTTCAAGATGAAGTTCCCTACCCCACATGGGGTCGGGGAAGTCAGGGGAGATCTGGATATTGCCAGAAAGTGTTACAGGCATACTCTTACAGCACCAGTGATCGGGGTCAGCAAGATGAGGCAAACTTTGACTGTAGATGTTGAGCCGTTTACGGAGGGACTTACTGAGCCATTGGCCTCCCCTGCTAAAGAGACTGAAGATGTGGAGCTTATTCCGGGAAATACCGAAAAGCTGATTAAGATAGGGGCCGGGTTGCAAGATACCTTGAAGAAAGGATTAATTGGACTACTCAGGACTTACGCTGATATCTTCGCCTGGACACCCCGAGATATGCCAGGGATGGAAGAAGACGTGGCCATCCACAAGTTATCCGTTGATCCCGAGAAGAAGCAGGTCTTTTAGAAGAGGCGTATCTTTGCTCCCGAACGCCAAAAAATAATTGATGAGGAGGTGGGAAAGTTGCTGGATGCCGGAATCATTGAAGAAATTGAATACCCAGAATGGGTTGCTAATGTTGTGTTGGTCCGCAAACAAAATGGGAAGTGGAGGGTTTGCATAGACTACACGGATTTGAATAAAGCTTGTCCGAAGGACTTCTATCCTCTTCCACACATCGACCAGTTAATTGATGCTACTTCGGAGAATGATATACTTAGTTTTTTTGATGCATTTTCGGGATACAACCAGATTTTGATGAAAAAACAGGACATCCCGAAGACATCTTTCATTACTCATCGGGCTATTTATGCATATAACCGGATGACATTCGGGCTGATTAATGCCGGGACAACTTATCAGCGGATGATGAACAAAGTCTTCCAAAAACAAATTGGTCGGAACATGAAAGTTTATGTAGATGATATGATTGTTCGGAGTGCCAGGGTGCATGACCATCTGGATGACTTGGAGGAATGCTTTCGGACAGTTTGACATTATAACACGCGGCTGAATCCTACCAAATGTACGTTCGGGCTGGGTGCGGGCAAGTTTTTGGGTTACTTAGTCAGCAAAAGAGGGATAGAGGCCAATCCAGAAAAAATTAAGGCCGTTATTGATATGAAATCCCCGAAGACATTTAAAGATGTGCAGAGGCTGACAGGTCGGATAGCAGCTCTTCGGCGATTCATGTCCCGATCAGCCGAAAGGTGTCTACCATTCTTCGATACCCTGAAAGGGCCGAAGAACGAGAAATCTTTTCATTGGACTTCGGATTGTGAGGATGCATTCCAAGGCATCAAAGGATATTTATCTTCGGCTCCGTTGCTGCAGAAGCCATTAAACAGGGAGTTGCTTTATATATATTTGGCTATAAGTCCATTAGCTGTTGGTGCCGTTTTGATCCGAGAAGAGGGAAGCCGGCAGAATCCGGTCTATTATGTTAGTCATGCCTTGAGGGATGCTGAAACAAGGTATCCTAACTTAGAGAAGTGTGTTTACTCCTTAGTGATAGCTAGCAGAAAGCTAAGACATTACTTCCAAGGTCGGGTAATAGTTGTCTATACCGATCAACCTTTAAAGAAAATTCTCCAGAAGCCAGACGCATCGGGAAGGATGGTGGCTTGGGCAGTTGAGCTAAGCCAGTATACGATAGAGTACCATCCTCGGACGGCGATAAAGGGTCAGGCCTTAGCTGATTTTATGGTGGAGTGCATGTTTTCCGAAGAAGAGTCAGTCGTTTCTTCGAGATCGGAAGTAACATTGATAGCTGGGGGGCAGTCAGACCCATCTCATTCCTGGACTTTAAGTGTGGATGGGTCATCTACAACAAACTTAAGTGGAGCTGGAGTCATTTTGACAAGTCCTGAAGGTTTCAGGGTTCAACAGGCAATCCGGTTCAAGTTTAAAGCGACTAACAATGAGGCAGAGTACGAAGCTATTTTGGTAGGCCTGAGACTAGCTCGTAGTCTGGAGGTTAAGAGCTTGTTGATCATGAGTGATTCCCAACTGGTGATAAAGCAAATTCAGGGGGAATACGAAGCTCGGGGGACTAGAATGATGAGGTATTTGTCCGAGGTAAAGAGTGTTTTGCAGTATTTCATTTCTTACTCATTGCAAAACGTGGATCGGAACGACAATACTGTGGCTGATGCTCTGTCAAAACTCGCCACCACTCCGAATGAGTCTTTGTCAGGTTCAGTTTACATTGAGAAATTAATTGAGCCTAGCATACTGAGGAAGGAGGTCAAGTGCGTGGAAAGGTCTAATTGTTGGTTGACTCCTTACTTAGAATATTTGGCTGATGGTAAGCTGCCAAATGATAAAGTTTTGGCAAAAAAGATAAAATACAGAAGTGCCTACTTTTGTTTGATTGACGGAGATCTATTCCGAAGAGTGTATTCGGGACCCATGGCAAAATGTCTGATCCCGTCAGAAGCCTCGTATGCTCTTCGGGAAGTGCATGAAGGTATTTGCGGCGA
Source organism: Hedera helix (assembly GCA_947179155.2). Classification (NCBI taxonomy): domain Eukaryota; kingdom Viridiplantae; phylum Streptophyta; class Magnoliopsida; order Apiales; family Araliaceae; genus Hedera; species Hedera helix. Next base: position 10,060,975 of record OX359270.1, on the reverse strand, counting down.
CCATATGAGGGCCAAGTCATTGGCATATAAGCTGATCCGTCAGGGGTATTATTGGCCGACGATGTTTCGGGAAGCAAAGGAGTTTGTGCAAAAGTGTCCGAAATGTCAGTTGAACAGTTCTGTGGTACATCGGCCACCCGAAGAGTTATCTTCAGTACTTTCCCCAATTCCTTTTGCAGTTTGGGGTGTTGATCTGGTGGGGCCGATGTCGAAGGCCAAGGGACAGTTTTCCTATATGATAGTGGCAATAGACTACATGACCAAGTGGGTAGAGGCGAAGCCTCTTCGACGCATTACAGAGAAGGATTGTATTCATTTCCTTAAGGAAAACGTCGTCCTTAGATTTGGGATCCCGATGGTCTTGGTATCCGACAACGGACTGCAGTTCGTAGGAGTTGAGTTCGAAATGTTCTTATCTGACTTGGGGATATAGCATCGAAGGGTATTGGTTGCCCATCCTCAAGCAATGGACAAGTCGAGGTGACGAACAGGACTCTACTGAATGGGATTAAAAGGAGATTGGATGATGCTAAGGGAAGATGGCCCGAGAAACTACCTAGTGTCTTATGGGCGTATCGGACAACTCCCCGAACAACTACGGGGGATTCTCCCTTTCGGCTTTCATACGGGACTGAGGCCTTAATCCCGGTTGAGGTTGGTTCTCCTTCTTTTCGGAAAGTTAACTTTAATGAATTATACAATGATCAAGGACTTCGGCTTAACCTGGATTTAGTGGATGAACTTCGGGATGCTGCAGTACTGAAGTTGGCTTTGTTTCAACAAAAAACGGCAAGGCACTATAATCGGAAGGTTAAACAAAGACGTTTTAAAGTCGGGGATTTGGTGCTTCGGGAAGCTGAAGCATCTACACCGTTGAACACAGGAAAGTTAATGCCAAATTGGGAAGGACCTTATGAAGTTATTGAAGTTGTTAAGTATGGGACATATCGTCTTCGGGATATGTCTAGGTCAGATTTGAAGAATTTCTGGCATGCAACTAGATTAAGGAAGTATTTCCAATAGTCGGGTGGAGCATTTTACTTAATTGTACTTGGTGGAATTTTGGGGAAATTTTTAGTACATATTATATGCTTGCACAAGACATTAATAAAATCCAGAAATTTCATTGATAACTGATGCGATGTACATGGAAGAATAAAAAATAAAAAAAAAGTTTGCAGTTGGGGACTAATTTTTATCCTCGGGAAAGTCAGAGTCAGAATCGGAGAAAATTGAAGGGTCCACACCAGCTTTAGTTGCCTTTGCTATGGCAGCTTGAAAACCCTTGCGGAATTGTTCTATTATTTCCTCCAGCAGTTCAGGAGATGCTCTGTACTCTTCAAGGATTTGATAACGAAGTTCGGGGGTCCCAAGACGAGCTTGTTCCCTCAGAATTTCGTTGGCGTTCTGATGGCGTTGGATGTCGGAGGTTAATTGAGCGTTTTATTCTTTCAGCCTGGAGATTTCTTCGGTTTGTTGCTGAAAGTTCTTCAATGTTTCGGACTTCTCGATCCTTAATCGGGAAATCTCTTCGGTCCGTTGATTATTGATGTCAACCACGCTCTCAAATTGTTGTTGGAGGTTTTCGTTGGACGTCTTGAGGCCTAGGTTGTCTTCGGTCAGTTGTTTGTTCTTCTTCTTTAAGGCCTTATATTTGGCCTTCATTTTCTTCGCCTTCGTGTCACTATTTTCCTTCTTTGATTCCCGACCAAGGAGACGGCTGAAGGTGGCCAGGGCCTGTGGAGAATTATCAAGAAGGATGATTAGAAACCTGAAATTTTTTTGAAGTAATTTAAATGAAGAATGATTCTCACCCGGCCTTGGTGGATCGCTGTGGCAAAGATAAGCTCGCGGTTGGTATAGTCGTGGAAGTCTACATTATCGGCTCAAAAGTTGAAACTATTGAAGGCCGTGAATGGAAGTTGAGTGTTGGCCTCGTTCGGAAAGAAGGTAGGACGGGGTTCATCAGTTGGCTGTTGGGGAGGGTGCTCGGCTGAGGAAGGGTCAATTTCAGGTGTTAGCTCTCCTAAGGGTTCGACTTGTTTGACCATTGGTCGTTTCCCGGCCGACTTGCTGGTCTGTCCCGGAGTAAGTTGGGGTTGGTCAGGTGTTTTTTCTTTGTTTGGTTCGGGGGTTTGTTGTGTTGATTGTTCGGGGGTTAAAGTTTTTTGTTGATCGGGCGTTTACTGGGTCTTCTTATGAGAGGGGGTCGGGATGAATCTGGCTGAGACTTAGAAAAATGGGAAGTTTTTTATTTTTTGGCTTTCATAATCTTCCTAAGCTCCGACTCAGACATGTCAAAAACACTTCGTTTTTTGGACATCTCCGAGTTGTTTTTGGGAACCTCCGAAGAGGGGTCGGTCGAGACTGTTGAAGTATTTGGGGGGTTGTCTAAAGAGGGTTGTGGGTTAGTCTGGGGGGCAGACTCTGTTTGGGGTTGGGCTTGTTTGGCTCTTGGAGCCAGTGGGTTTTCTCCCGAAGTTGCCGAAGAGCTGGAGTTCCTCGGTCTTCGGATCAGGGGTTCAGCGGGGGGTTCAGATTCCTCCGAAGAGGTTGGAGATTGTATGAAGATTGGCCCCTCCTGGGTTTGTCCTCGGACAATCGGGGGTGGATCGGCTGCGTTCCCTTCCGAACTACGAAAAAGCACTACTGCACAAAAGATGGGTAAGGATGAGATGAACAGATTAAAATACATTAACTTTTACAAATGATTCGGATACTTACTTCCATGCGTGAAAAGCCAGTCGGTGTCGGAAAGGAGATTGTTAGACCAAAGGTCGGTCGACATTGTGGAGAGAATTTTCTCGAGGTCGGCTTCCCGAACGTCCTCGATGTGATCAAACCCTAGGGTCGATTTGCTCGGTTCTCCCCAGGGTGATAGTAGAACGGTGTCCGTTCCTCGGAGGAAGAACCATGATGAGTGCCATCCTTTGTTGCTATGAGGAGTGGCCATCCAGACCTTCCGATTGGCGTATCGGGTCAAGACCTTGAAACCCTTTTCCTTGGAGTTGATGAGTTTAAAATAGCTCAGGAACAGATCCAAGGCTGGTTCGACATCCTGGTCTTTACAGTGAGCAATAAAACAAATGAGGTGGATATAAGAATTATGGACTAGTTGGGAGAACCCGATTCCTATAAAACCTAGAAATTCAGTGATAAAAGGATGGAGGGGGAATTGGATGTCGTGTTTGAGGGTCCAAGATGGAACTCCAATCCAGTCTCCCTCGAGTTGCCAGTTCATTCTTTCATGAGGTTGGGGGACTCGGAGCTCATACTGGAGAGGAATCTGGTATTCGTGGCGAAAGCATTCAAGCTGGGCAGGGGTTATGGATGAGGGAGTATTTGCTACAGGGGCATCTTTATAAATTCGACGGATGACATTCTCTTTCTCCCAATCAAATATAGGTTGGGCTTGGGAAGAAGAAGCTTGACCTTGGGTTGCCATGGATTCCGAGGAGAGAAACTCTTGGGGATTTTTCTGAGACAAAGAAGGTGAGAAAAATAGGGATTTCAGAAAGTGAGCAGTGTGTCAGGAAGGAGACTTCTGAGGCTTTTATAGATGAAAAAAAGACATATAGGCGTCAGTTTTGGGAGTGTAGGGAGGCGCACAAAGATCAAACGGAAGCAGTTTTTGGGGGAACGTGATAGGAGGATGATGGTCGTGTGCCAGACGTGGGGGGTTAAGGACTGTTTGGATATAGTCAGTTACGAGGGAAGTAAGGATGTTTGAATTACTCTCCTATTTAAGGCTCTTAAAAATAGGAGAGTGGGGGGCAATGTTGGGTTGAGATAGTTTGGGCCCAGGGTTGGACTGGCCCATACTAATTTATTGGGTTTATCCCTATTATTATATTGGGTTGGGCCTGATAGATTTAATTAATGGACTCTTTATTTTGAGGTATGGACTGTTTGGAAGAGGAAAAGCCAGCCTACTTAGAAGATGAAGAGTTTGCTTGGGTGATAACGGTTGTCTGAAAGAGGGACGTTTATTTGGTTGATTAATGCTTCTAATTATGGTTGCCTGGGCATATAAAAGGGAGCAACAGAAAAGATCTAAAAAACTAACTTTTAACTTACTATTCACATACAGAACCCTTTTTCCAGCATACAAGCTCTCTACTATCAGAGAAACCTGTAACCATCAATCTTATTCTAGTGAATTACTCTCTTTCCCCGTGGTTTTTTCCCAATTGGGTTTCCACGTAAATTTCTGGTGTTCTTACAGTGATTTCTTTGAGTTATTTGTGTTTGACGTTTAATTTTGCTCGTTATTTTGTGATTTAAACGGGTGTTACAAAATTTGGCGTTAACAGTTATGTTTATGTTTATATGACTGCTTTGCATATATTCTCAACATATGTATCTTCTGTAAAACTTTTTTCCCTATTTTATTCTTTGGACTCTAGATTGCACTATTTTTGTGACTTATTATTGGATTTTTTTATTTAATTCGTTAATATTTTATTATAATTTTAGAAAAGACATATCTTTTTGAATAAGTACAAGTCGATAATAGTTGTATCTTTTCACTAGTAGATCCATAATATCATAGAGATGTACCTATTGGAATCTATATAAAAAAATTTTAAAACATGATTATTTATAAATAGTCATGTCTGTACTGACTTTAAATATGTAAAATTACTTGTCATTTTGAATATAAGTTTTCTATTGATCATCATGTCTCTTTCCAACTAAATAGAAATAAAATTTATTAGGATTATTTCTAGTTTGATGCTTTCAATAATCCATTCGCGCTTACTTACTTTTTAGGAGGATTGTTAACCTATAAGATTGCAACCCTACAACAATCTTGTAAAATTGTTTATTAGTGCAATATAATTACTATATAACATTTTATGGGAACATTTTATTTTCAGCAATATTTTTCTGGTACTAAAAGAATTTTCTTACATCATAGCCACAACTTAAAAATGTAAAGTTGGATATATTATCTATGATCTCTTACTTTGAAGTATAAATTCAAGTGTCAGTTTGTGAAAAATCGAAAAAAAATATTCTTTTGATTAAAGATTTCACTTAAATTAATATAAATTAAATTATATTTAACCTAAACAATGACAAGTATCTTTGCGTCAAGAATTGAACTGATGATTTTACTTGTCCGTATCGTCTCGAGAGAATTTAAGTCCGATTTTGAGAGTCCAAATGTATTCACGAGTATCTCAAGTCACAGAATTCCAGGTCGTCAAGAAGTTATAAAATTTTGGTTAAATTGTAGCATTTTTATATCTTATTACCAAAATATCTACCATTGTATGAAACATGGGGAAAAAATGCTATCATTTGTTGTTGAATTATATATTTAGTTACCTGGTGGTGTGATGGTATACTTACTTGAAATCAAACAAAGTTTTAACAGCCAATATTTTGGATATCCATATAACTATCGACGCATGTTAAAGCAACTAATTCCAAAAAGTTAGGTAGTATGTTTCAAGGGTTAGAGCATCTTCAACAGATGAACTATCCCATAGACTAAATTTAGTCCATATGATATTAGCAAATGTCCTTTAGTCTTCAATCATTCTAGCAGATGGACTATCCTGTGGATTATAATATAAAAATATTAAAATAATCAATAAATTCAAAAAAAATCCTATCATCCTTCTACTCTCCCATTTAAATATAATTAAATTTATAATCTATGGACTATCTAGTTCCTAGATTTAGTCTTTTAAGGGTTTCAAATATAGTCTGAGACTATATTTAGTCTATTTGCTGGAGAGAAAAGTTAAATCCTAGACTATATTTAGTCTAGGAATTCATTGCTGGAGATGCTCTTCAGGCTATTCGTGATACATGTATTGGGTTCATAAATTTGTCAGAGTTTAGTTCTTAGCTCAAAAATATTGTAAAATTGTAAGGTTATTCATTTCTTCTAATTAAGATATGAAAAAATTATAATATAAACCTTCTCATTAGCTTGAAATCATTTAGGTGACCAAAATAACCTTGCACCAATATCTAAAACTATAGATAGTATATTCAAAAGAAAAGTGCATTAGAGTCCTTTCATGACCATTTTTTTTAGCTTATTTATCGAATGAAATTATATTTTACATTCATTTATTAATTTAAGGCAATCATAGACTTTGTATTCTGAAATATGCATCATGTTTTATTGATAAGGAGGGATGCTTTTGTTGGGATTCAATTTACAACATGCAAATGCCAAGATCTGCCCCCAATATTATATGTATCATGTTTTATTGATAAGTAGGGATGTTTTTGTCGGGATTCAATTTACAACATGCAAATGCCAAGATCTGCCCCCAATATTGCAGGGAGGATGCAGATTACATGACTTGCCCATCTTCAAGAGATCAAAAACTTGCTCCAAAATGTAACTGTTGCTTGGCCCCAACAAGTTGCACTTTGTACCTTGCCAATGGAACTCCAATTTGTACCGCAACCTGAAATCATCTGCATAGATTGATTCTCATATGATTGTGTTCATTATTCTAATCTCTAATACGGTTTTGAACATCTTTACGATCATTTAAATACTTTTTGCAGTTTCTCTTCTAGTGTCTTGACTTGTTGCAATGGAAGCAAATTCTTTTACTTTCACGATCAAATTTCTTCTTGTTCTTGATTGGTGCATTTTCTTTTGGCTTCTTCATGTTATTCTTTGTAAAAAACAACTTTTGGTTCTCTTCCTTTTCGTGAAAGATTCACCCAGTAGAAAATTTTAGTCTTTCTCGGATATAAAGTGACTCTCAATATTTTCAACATGTTAAGGAGTTCAGGCAGGCTGATATCCAAATTATTCATATGAAAATTTACAACAAATTGTGAAAAAGAGTTTGGAAATGACTGCAAAATCAAATCTTGACTCAACTCTCCATCCATGAAAAAATTCAGTTGTCTTAGTTGTTCAATAAATTGATCATTTTCAGAACATGGTATGTACTGCATTGTCATCGTTCATTTTAGATCGGAAGAGTTTCTTAAATATCTTATATCTAACAGACCTATTTTGCTCACCATCTAAGTGTTGAAGGTAAAGCAAAATAGGAAGTGCATCCATTTTCTGAGACAGATGATAAAACCGTCTTAAAAGCTATTGTTTGAGATGGTCTAACCTCACGTCTCATATAGACGGTTCCGAACAAACTATCATAAATAGTTATGCATTAGAGATGGCAGACCAAAAACCGTCATAAATAATTATTTATTAGTGACAGTTAAATTGAACCATCTTAAATACATGTACTACTAAAAATAATTTTATTTCTATTGTGAATTAAGTATTTAAAATGCCTTTAAATTCGCAAAAAGAGTTTTATTTGAAAAATTGTAAATTATTGGTCTAATAGCATCGTATGCTAAAAGAAATACTATAATTACAAACTAATATATCATATCATTTTATACTAGTACTACTAAAAAATTATATAATTTTTATTAAAAAAAAATTAACAAATGATCTTTTTATGAAGTAGAAAAAGTAATTATTTATAGTCAAACACAATTTTAAATATTTTTTATGTTTGTATTGTAAGGATTTCGGATCGTAAAAGCAGCGAAATTTTAAAAAAAAATCAAGATAATTTTCAAAACCCTAAAACAGGATCCATGCGAAAACATATTAATTCAAATGTTTAGATTTGTGTTACCGATTATCCGAGCTTGAATGGAGACGATGAAACTTCTGGAATAGCTTCGAATCATCAACGCAATCCAATGGAACTGCGCCTCTATGGTATCCACACGAACGCTCCGCGAATCGTCACACGATCTGCAGCAAAAGGGAGCTGCGGTACTAGCCACCAAGATCTGGGTTTTCTGTATATTTTTCTCTCTAGTCTCTTTCTAAAAGTGGCTAGGGTTTAGGTTTTTTCTAACGTGACTTTCTCTGCTGATATATCATATATATATAGCAGTCAAAAAGAATTAACCAAAACCTTAAAAATAATTTAATCTGAGTTTTCTTGATCAATAAGTAGACTATATGAAACAAATCACTATTTGAGCATGGCCATGCATTTCATAGTCCTACTCAATCAAGAGGCATATGAATATCACCCTTATTATATAAGAGGGTTAAATTTTATCTAGATCACTCATATTCCTCACACGATTCATGATGTACCTAATAATCACCTTTATTATCCACCCTATAAAAGGCGACCTTTGATGATATCAAAGTACATAAATTCTCGTGTAATAATATAGTGATTTTAGGTCGGAGGATCATTACATCATTGTCACTATGAGATTTTCTTATAACACTTTGCATAATGCTCCACGTAAAATTCTCATGGTGGGTCTGTCCAGTACATTGTTCTCTAACATGTACCTATGCATTGACTCAATATCTCATATATTTATGATCAATGAGATTTGGCCATCAGTCAATCCACATAATAGTCTCAATGCATCATTGTTGTCCCATTAACAATGACACTAAACTAGGGACATTTAAGAGTAATGATACTAATTGTAATTATATAATCTCAGGTTCAAATCACATACTTGAAGTTATATAATTCGTATCACTATTCTAAGAACTTTTATTATGCTAACATTTATATAACGCAGTAAATAAAATCATAATAAAATAATTCATTTATCCAATCAAATATAATATCAAAAATGTTAAGCAATTACATCAAATAATTGGTCACTAGGGCATGTACTCTAACATGTATTACAAAAAATAGTCTCATTTATATTTTTTTCAAAGAAAATCGTATTTTATTGATAATAAAATAAAATAATATGATGTACTCAAATTTATTATTATAGTAGTTCATTACTATTTTACTATAATTTAATTTATAATCTTTTATTATTGAAATGAATATATATATTTGAGCATATAAGATTATTTTTTATCGGGAGAAGGTAGTAGGAGTAATAATAGTAATAAAATTTACTATTCTCCAAAATTATATCTAATATCTAAAAGTCCCAGCTAGAGGTGCACAAATGGCCTGCGGACTGGCCTTGGTCCGACCTAGGCCCGGCCTGGTCCGGCCTAGGCCCGGCCTGGTCAAAGTCCGGCCTGGTCAAAGCCTGGACCGGGGCGGCCTGGCCTGGAAGGCTGCGAACAGACCATATTTTTTTACGTCAAATTCGGCCTGGACTTGCCTGCCAATAAGCCTGGCCTAGCCTTAGGCCTGGCCTGAAGCCTGGTATAGACCGGCCTGTGGCCTGGGTCTGGCCTGGTCCGCCAACTTCTCAAGTGTAGAAAAAAACAGAGACTCCAATTCCAATTAACTTTATCTAAAATAGCAAATACTCAACCACACTCCTCCAAACACCACTCATAAAAACCACGACATGTGATCAAAACATTATAAATATATACATACAAAGACATTACAAATAGAGAGAAATTACGATGATTTTACTGGCAGCAGATCCGAACAGTTGAATCTCCACCTCTCCTTCCTCTGCCACAACATAAATAACATATAAATTCCTAACTCTTCATAAAAATCAGTTCATGGCTGCATGAAAATCTTAGATAATAAATCAAAATGGACCGATGAGTACTGACTTCAGGTGTATACGTTAGACTGTTAGAGAGAGAAATAGAGAGAACTGTGAAAGTAATGAAAGAGATGCAAAATTGCCAAGTAATGAGAGAGAAAGAGAAGGCGGGGGTTGGTTAATATTTGGGTTATGTTTATATGTTTATGTTTGTATTGAATTGAATTTGATTATATTAATTGATGAAGAGAGAGAAATTAAGAGATTTTCTTTTTTTATTTTTACAGAGAGAAAGTTAGATGAGTTGTTGTGACTTGTGAGACATCAATCACTTGAATAGTACAATTTGTGATGTGGACGGTGGAGTGTGAGTGTGTGACCATGTGGGTGCTAGTGGTTTGAACTTTGAAATGTGGAGTTAGTGGTTTGTGGTTTATGGTTTGATTTTTGCCTTTATGGGAATATTTAATTAAGGACACACCATGAAGTGACATGGGAACAAACCCGAGGGGGTGTTCCAAGTTCCAAAAAAAAAGAAAAAAGGCATCCTATACTGCAGTCTAACAGAGAAGCTCAATTACCTATCACGAAAAAAATGAATGTTCTTTTGAAATATCAACGCAGAGTCTAAAGTCCAAATAGTGACATATTGACAGAGATCAACAGTCATTTTTTTTAACGTCTATTTTTCTTACGCTCAATTTTCTTAACGATTATTTTTTTAACGGTCATTTTTTTTAATGTCTATTTTTCTATCGGTTATATTTTTTCCTCTATAAAAATCGTATAATTTTACTTTACAAATCACAATTCCACACATCTCTCTTTCTCTCTTCTGATATAGCAATAACAATATACTTGCAAGCTCAAATTCTTAATTTATATCATTGTTACAATTCTTATAATTTTATATAGTATTTATAATTTATTATACACATAAATCATAATAATTATTTTATTAGTACACTCATATTATTACAATGGATTCTCATTCCTCCAACATTCCACAAGTGCCATTTTTTATCCAAAATGATCCAAATAATATTATGCCCGAAAGTGCCATTCCAAATTCAAGTACAGACGGTACATCATTTCCACGTCCTATCGGTGAGCAAAGCAAACGTACAGCAGCTGTTTGGGATCATTTCATCGAAGTGTGGATTGCAGAAGGTGTTAAAAAAGCCCAATGCAAAATATGTAACCATTTATTTGGGACTAAAGGAAATAACACATTAGTCCGTCACTACGACTCTTGCTTGAAGAAACATAAAATCACCGATGAAAGCTCTCAATCACAAATTGATCGTTTTTGCCACAATTGGAGTTACGATCAAATATTACAAAAGGAGTTGCAAGCTAAGTTAGTGATCGAGAAAGAGCTTCCATTCAATTTTTTTGACGATACGCGTTGTACTGACTACATTCAAGACGCGTTGCAACCAAAATATAAACAAGTAAGTAGAATGACTACTAAACGTGATGCAATTAAATTATATAATATAGCTAAAAATGAATTAATTGAATATTTTGATAATTTTGACGGTAAATTTTGTTTAACTAGTGATACTTGGTCTGCTAATCATCAACTTGGAATTAGCTATATTTGTATTACAGCTCATTGGATAGATTCTGAAATGTTTATGCACAAAAGAATTATACGATTTGAATATTTTGAATTACCGCATACTGGTCAATCAATATATGGTCAAATTATGTCCATAATTCGTACTTTCAAAATTAAAGATAAAATAATGAGTATTAGTTTAGATAATGCAACAAATAATACTAGTTATGTTAATATGTTAAAAAAATGATTTAAAACCTGTAGTAAATGGTGCATTTTTTCATGTTAGATGTGTATGTCATATAATAAATTTGATTGTACAATCCGGATTCACCTACTTGCAACCAATTTTATCTAAAATTCGTGGTATGATTGGTTTTATATATGGTTCAAATAGAAGAATACAAGATTTTAAAACTTTTTGTCATACAAGAGGTGAAAAATTTTAAAGAGTAAAATTTGATAATAACACTAGATGGAATAGTACATATGATTTATTTAGAGATGTTTATAAACGTCAAAATATACTTATGGAGTTTTATAACACGCAAACTGATCATGAAATAACAAATGAAGATTGGACTTTATTATGTCAACTTTTAAATATTCTTAAAGTTTTTAAAAAACACACAAAATTATTAAGTGGTGTTTATTATCCTACAATTCATCATGTTATGTTTGCATGTTTAGAAATAACAAATATGTTTAAACAATATAAATATGATATTTTTTGGGCTGACCTTATTTTTAATATGGAAGAAAAATTTTAAAAATATTTTGAAGACATGCCTACTGTTATTACTTGTGCAGCAGCATTAAACACCGTAATAAAATTAGAAGGTGTGGAAAGTGTTTTAGAAGATATAGTAGAAAATATAGGTACTAAAAATATTGATTACATTAAACTAAAGTTTAATAATACATTTACTGAATTTTATAAACAATATGAGTCTGTATATTCTACATCAACACATGCACCACCCCCTGCACCTTCATCTTCTATGTGTGCATCATTATTAAAATCATTATCAAAAAAACCAAAAACTTCAACACACACAAGCAGTTTAAACGAACTTGGCTTATATTGTAATACTGATTTTAGAAGTTTTATAACCGACCAAGAATTTGAAAATTTTGATATACTTGCATTTTGGAAAAAAAACATAACCGACAATTTCCTACTTTGGCCGCGATGGCCCATGATTTACTAACTATCCAAGCTAGTACCGTAGCTTCGGAATCTTGTTTTTCTTTATCTGACAGGGTATTAGATGAAAAAAGAAGTAGACTTAGCCCGGAATTGTTGGAGATATGTATTTGCTATAGAGATTATCTCGCCTCACAAAGAAGAGTACAAGACGTAATAGACGATCAAGATAGCTCGGAAGACCTCGAAGTTGGAGCAGTAACTGTCGAAAGTGTACATTTATGAATATTGAAGATATATTTTTTTGAAGATTTGAAAATTAAAGATGTACTTTATAATTTAGGCGATAAAATCATAAAAAAAATATAGTGATCGACTAATATTATAATGTCTCATTATTTAATAGACTATTTGAGGCTAAGGTTACCAAACGCACCCTTAGTAAATGTTTTGATTTTTTTGTAACATTTGTACTATGATATTGGAAAAGTTGGAATCTTTATCTCACCTTTTGTTTATTATTTATTATATATAATGAACCAAGTCCATTTGATTACGTAAAGTGGCCTGAATGTATAGATATATACTAACTTTGTTTTTCTTTTAAATGTTAAATAATAATTCAATTAAATGTATTATTGAATATTAAGGATTAAATTTAAACATAATTATATCCAAATAGAGTATTATATAATCTACTAATCCCATCAAATCAAAGTTGAAATAGCAGAGCTAATCACATATATATCCCTCTGGGCCTCTGGGCTCTGGCCATGACCACGGTTCTAGAAATATAATATATTTTAGTCACTGTGCATCTCAGCAACTCCTCTTTAATACTCTATAAATTTTATATAATATTTTCTCTTTATTTAGATGACATGATACAAGTGTATAACACATTATAATGATTATAATATTATATGGAGGAAGTGAGGTGGTTCCTGGTTGGATTGGTAATAAATAATATGTATCATTAAAATTATATGTGAAGATTTAATCACGTGAGTACTTGGACAGCAGTACACCACCAAGGGGCCAACTTCCAAGACAAAGTCAAAGATGGGGCTTTCAAGACTTCAAGTCTGTCCTGAGTCCTGCGCTTAGTATAATTCCATAAATTAAAAGTAAACAAAAGTCAAGAGCCAAGAAGGTAAGGCAGTAATCCGGTTAGCAAAGAAGAATATTATTGAATTAGAGATTTAGAGAGGAAAAATGATGCTGGGAACATCGGTCAGGCGGACACCCTCACCTCGCAAACGACGGGTCGAACTGCCGAATTAGGGCCACCTAAAAGCCCTAATTTTGATAGTGATTTTGGAGGATCCTCCTATGCTGAAATTATCAATAATCCGTCCGACCACATGCTCTGTACCTACCAATGCCATCAAATGGTATTTACCCACACTCTTTTAATATCCAACTCTTGATTTGATGATTCATATATATGTGCATATAAGATTATAAGTTTTGTTGCGATTATATGGGTCTGTCTATGATTATATGCATTCTAATTGCATGTTTTGAATGGAATACCATAGCTTCAGCAGTATGAACAAGAAAGAAAATATTGGGATTACTCATATCTGGCCTGGCCCTAAGCCTGGCTTGGCCTAAGGCCTGGCCCGGTCCGTAGGCCTAAATAGACCATATTTTAGTTCAGAAATTCGGCCTGACCTGGCCTGGCCTGGCCTGGCCAACGGCCAAAGCCTGCCAGGCCCAGGCCGGCCTGTTGTGCAAGTCTGGTCCCAGCGGGTTACTGCGGGTTAATGGTGCACAAATGGCCTGCAGCCTGGCCTTAGCCCGGCCTGGTCAAAGCCCAGTCCGGCTCAGCTCTGCCTGAAGGTCACGAACATGCCACATTTTTTTGGCTCAGATCCAGCCTAGCTTGGCCTGAGGCCTAGCCCAACCTGTCAATTTTCTTTCTTTACTACTTCAATTCTCCCACTGCAAACGAAAACTTTCTCTTTGTGACAACAAATTCAATAAACCAAATAAAATTGGCGTATTTCAATACATTCATTCATGCATATTTGCTTATATACGAATAAAAAAATCTATGAAAATACATTGGGTAGTGTAATATATAAGGATTTTTCTTGCCTAGCTAGCAACCTACACTTTTTGTAGACCTTTCATTGCATCTTCATTTTAATAAATACTTAGCATAAAAACTAGAAAGTCATTTGTAAAATAATAATAATAATAATAAAAGATAGCTTTCATTAAAAAAAAAAAAAAAATTATTAATGTTAGTATAAAATAATACAATATCTTTAAAATTGTGCAATAGTTTAATTCATTATTGTAATTTGTAAGTTGTAGTACATTACTTTTAATTAATGCATCAATAAAGTTTAAAATTCTAATTGGTATTTTTATAATATTTAAAATTACTATAAGAAAAATTCAATGGACCAGTCTGGCCTGGTTTGACCCAAGGCCTGGCCTAATCTAGCCTAACCTAGCCTGTAGGCTTCAGCCGGCCCCTTTTTCAAGCGTCAAGCCTGGCATGGCCTGACCTGTAGGCCAAAAGTCAAAGGCTCAACCTGGCCTGGTCAACGACTAAGGCCTGGCAGGCCTAGGCCGGCCTATTGTGCATAAGGTTGTAACTCGAGTTAAACAATTCAGGCTCAACTCGAAAAAATGTGAGCTCAACTTAAATTCGTTAATAATATGATTCAAATTTGATAACAAAAAATAACTCGAATAAAAATACAAGTAGAATCTGAGTAAAATTATACTCAACTCGTTTAGGATTCAAACTACTCGAATTTTCAATCATAATTCGATACATACTCAATTGATATATATTTGAATAGATACTTGATACATTCTTTTAAAATATATACACAATTAAACAAAATTTGAATAATTAATTATTATTATTTTATTTGTAATTTTAATTATAATTTTATATTTGTAAAGTGTAATTATAATTATATTTTCTCATTTCTAAGTAAAACAATAAGTTCGGTTAGTAATTGTATGTATTATAAAGTTAGTTACTATGTGGAGACTTGAATTCAAATTTGAATTTAAAATTCGTGAGTAGTTTGAATATAATTCGATCCGAGTCGAATCACATTCGAGTAGAGAAAATTCGAGTCGAGTATAATTGAATCTGAGCAAAGTTTTTTAAATATAGTTCGAATTCAAGTCGAATTCGAATACAAATTTAATTTTACGAGTCGAATCCCAGCAACTTAAAATTTGGAGCAATTCGACTCGTTTACGGCTTTAGTTGTGCATGACTACTACGGGTGTATAGACTAAAGAGAGAAGGTTTAGCCCAATAGCTTTGTCATTTCCCCTCTCTTGAAAAACCCTAGTTTTAGCCAATCTACGATCTCTCTCTCTCATTCCGCTCTCTCAACTGCATCCTCTTTCTAGAATTCGCTAGTCGCTCGGCTCTCTCGTCGGAAGTAATTTCTCAAAGGTAATTTCAATAGGAACATACATATAGAAATTTGGGTCTAGATACTTCCGCCTAATTAATAAGAAACCTCTTTGCTTTTTCTTCTATACTTATTCATTGTTTACAAATTAATGTCTATTCTTATACCTTCTTTGTTTGGACATTCAGAATCACCGTGAATTGTAATATACCTTCCTATGCAACCCATAACCAGAACTTGAACTCCTATATAGGCATCTTGGAAAGTATCTATTCTATATTCGTATTCATACTGAACATCCACATGTAGATCAATTATAACTGAACATCTAGAAAAATATATATTCTCGATTCCGTGAATATCATTATTACAAAACAGAAGGACATAACACAATGAATAGATTTTTTTTCAAGAAGTTAATGAATTATACAAATCCCCTTAAACTCCTACCCTATATTAATTCTCTTACTTCTTTTTCCTCTTCTTCTTTCATCAATCAAAGCAAACCAAAGCAGGACAATATATTTGCAATTAGACACATTTGTTTCTCATGGATTTCCATCAAATTTTTCTCTTTCTTCCCTAATATTTTTCTGTAATATTTCCCAATCAGCTCTACAATTCTCGTGATAGCGCGGAGATAAAAAAGCGTGTGTGTATGTATATATATATGCACTCACACACACGCATTCATGTATTTTATAGATCATATCTGATTAAGCATCCCAAACATATCATGTTTATGGTATTAATTAACCTAACTCTAATACTGCATATATTGGTAAATTATTGCTTTAGTGATTTGGGGGGGTATAAGTTGGCTAAGTCAGCTTAGGTTCTCCATTTGATAGAGAAAATATTATAACTGACTTCTCGAAGAGGTTTTGAAGTAATATTCCCATAAACAGTGGACATGCTAGCTGTATGCTGTTTTTAATTCACTGGTTTACTTATGGATAAATGGTAATGAAATTATCTTAGGTACTAATAAACAGTGTATAATCCGTTGAAAATATTAGTTTTCTTTTCTTTTAAACGTATTTCCTATAATTTTTAACTTGAAACTCTTCTTCTCTTTCATTTTGCACTTTGAAAAGATCTAGCTAAATTAAAGGGTTTATATGGGCTGCAACTAGAATTTTATGTTTGTGGGTATTCACAGACCTTAGGCATTTTTGTGGTTATTGATGGTTTTGTAAGATCAACGTACTGCGTAGTGGTTTACTTGGACTTTTACAAGATTCATGGATTTATGATTATGGATAACAAACTTAATTTTATTGTTTTTGGACACGTTGTAGGATTTTTTATTTTTATGAATTTAATTTGTCTTTTATCATCTACGTAATTGTATTATGTGTATACAATTTGGTTGAACCAGTCGATATATATATATATATTAAAAAAAATAAAAATTATATTTATTGTTTTTTTACGGTTCCAAGCCGTCATGTATTCACTGTCACCACGGAGGGAATATCCGTGCCAAAATTATTTTTTGTGACTGAATAGCCGTCGCAAATAGCAAGAATTTGGCGCCAAATTTTTTTGTTTTTGTGACAGACAAGTCTAAGTTTAGTGAAGGTTCTAAATTGTCCCTAATAGCTCCACTATGCAAGATTGAACAAATGCGAGGTCTCAACTAAAACGTCGCGTATACTTTTAGTGACGGTTCAGAACAGTTATAAAAAATAAATAAGACACCTTTAAAAGTGACATAATGAAATTGTCATTGATACCTTCGCCAATACTATTCACGACGGTTTTTCAGCTTTTAAAGACAATTTTGCCATCACAAAAAGCCTGTTTTTTATAGTGTATCTCTTCCTCAAAAGCATTTTGAGTAACAATTGAAGGGACTAGCGAATTAAAGACATAAGAAATCGTTTTAGCAGTGAGAACAATTCTCAAATTTCTTAACCAATTTGTGTAATTCAATTCAGTTAACTTGTTAGCATCTAATATGTTGCACACTAATAGTAAAGTAAACATAATAAAATTCTGTAAATGAATTTTTTTAATAACATTAGCATGCATTCATTTTATTAATCACTAAAATAATTAGGTCACTATTTCAATAAATTATGGTATATGTGTGTGTGACTAAGTGACTGTTATGTTGCTTTAAATCTAAATCTAAATCTTTGTTTACAAACGTGTAAGTTGTATTTAAGTTATTATATGTATTTACTAGTTTATGTTGGTTGTATTTAAGTTATTGTATGTATGTACTAGTTTATGTTGGCGGAAAAATAATAATAATAACAACAATTTTCAGTTACAAAAATTAAGGCAAGAAATTTGATCATAGGATTGATTCTCTTCAAGTGAACCACCATTTGCAACTAACTTCATGCTGAAAACCTCAAATTCCATTAACTAATTGAATTGTAGTTTAAATATATTAAATTTATACTAAAATATAACAAGACAAATATCGAATCATTTTAATTGGTTCAGAGTCAACTTAACAGTCGATGTTTGGTGACTCGGTAGCCCAAAAATATATTTTTTAAAATTTAATTTTCATGTCCTTTTGGTCATAAATTTTGGTATCTCAAAAGTTGACTTAATGTGTGACAGCCCCAAAATCCGTCTCCAATAACCCCGGATCTGGTCCGTCAAAAGTAACCTCAATCCTGAGTTTAAGTCGTTATACGAACAACCTTCTTATAAAAATCACAACATTTAAATAAAATCATGTTGCTAAAACTCAGTAAATTTAAAATTTTATGACATTTACTTAAACCTTTGCCTCAGAATCGCAATCTTTACAATCATCCTACAACTCAGATCATTTATATTTCATGACCTAGTGTATTACCACCGTTGTGAGCAATAAAACTCGTAATTTAACATTTAGTCGATATGACTATTAACTAACTGCTTTTAACTATGCGAGTTGACAAAACATTAACACTCGCCTCAATACACAACTGCCTTTCATTCTTATTACAAGGCTTTAAAATCTGGAATGATTCCTAACGGTAATTATTCCTAGCAAATATAACTTAAACTTTAAGCAGTTCTAGTAACAACCTTTATTAATAAACTTCACACATCTTCTTTGCGATTTCCGGGATCTTCACATTCCTTGCTCTTCGCTGAAAATGTTTATTATAGCAAGAATGAGCACGACGGCTCAGCAAGTCCAACAGCTAACACGTAACACGTAGTCACATTTAATTCATGCTTTATGCTCCATGCTTTGCATTTATACAATAAACTCATGCTTTGTATTTAACCCATGCTTACCATGCATGTCAACATATCCAGGTTATATAACTCATATAACACAATTCAAATCATAGCATTAATTATATGTCTGCTATTAACCACATATGACTGTACTCAGACATATTTAGAAATCAGCTAGCACATACAACCAGTGCACACATGATACTTTATGCACATAGCACATAGTACTGAAAATAACACATAACACTGTTAAACTTGCCTGATATGCGCATTGACTTACGCTACCAGTCTGAAGTCTGCGTTCCATCACTAACGCTTATATGAATCGAATTACCGCACCTGAAAGCCATAATAGGCTTATCTGCCAATTAGGAAGGCGCATAAGAACTTAGCTGTCATTCACAAAAGAATTGACTCTACCACACAGCAGTTCCTATTTATTAACTCAAAATTTATTAGACAATATTATCCTCCTTGGATAATATTTTAAATTACCGATTAGTATTGTTATACATTAACAATACATTACTAAATTACGAACATTTCTCAAATACTGAACAATACCTCGATTGGTTACAAATATTATTAAACCCTTAATAATATTCATCCAATTACCGATATTATTAATCCATTAATAATATTTAACTACATACCATTAATTATCAATCCTTTAATGATAATTTACCACCTTGGTAATAATTGTAGACTCCATTAATTACACGCAAATTGTCCACTCACTTTATTAACCTTAATTCATTCATTATTTATTTAATATTAATTAAATAAATAATTAACTCACTTAACTTTACTTGTTTATTTATCTTCACAGAAAAATTTATTTCTTTAATCCCTTAACATTATTCATTTAATATAAATTAAATAAATAATTAACTCAATTGCTTCTAAATTGTTATTTAGCATTTCATAACAATTATCTTATTCATTCACATTATTTATTTAATATTAATTAAATAAATAATTAACTTAATTAACTCTGCATATTATTACATGACAATTATCTCATTAACTTTAACTCGCCTTAATTATTATTTAATATCATTTAAATAATAATTAATTAATTAACTAACTATCCTCAATTTCGTAATCATTTCTTAATTGATTACCCCAATTTATTATTTAATATTTATTAAATAACAAATGAAAATCTCCTTTATCTCCCTTTAATTATTATTTAATACCCCTTAAATAATAATTAATCACCCTTATTTAAAATAAATAATTACCTTATTATACTCCTCATCCTTTAATTATTATTTAATATCCTTTAAATAATAATTAAATAATTAATTGTCCTTATTCGTTATTGAATATAACTCCCTTTAATTATTGTTGTACAATAATTAATTAATTACCTTGTTTCAATTACAATTAAACCATAAATTAAATTCCAAATTAATTAATGAATTATACTTATTATTTAATATTAATTAAATAATAAGTTTACAACCTTCACCCCTTTAATTATTATTTAATAGCCCATTAAACAATAATTAATTAAATATATCCACCTTACCTATTACCTCAGTCTCAGTTAGTAATAAGTAATTAGCTTAATAATTTTAATCATCCTGAATTATTATTTAATATCCCTTAAATAATAATTAAATAATTAATCATCCTTATTTATTCAATAATAAATAATTACCTTTATCAATTTCATCTTTCTTTAATTACAATTTAATATCCTTTAAATAATAAATAATTAAATAATTATCCTTATTTATTATTTAATATAATTAAATAATAAATAATTATTTTATTAACTTCATATCATCCTTTATTTATTATTTAATAATAAATAATTAGTTATCGTATTTATTTGCTTTAATTATTATTTAATATCAATTAAATAATAATTAATCATAAAAATGGCTTTTATTTACTTTATTTATTATTTATTATATAAATAATAAATAATTAATAAACTTGGGTCCCAAATTAATTACATTAATTTTTAACTATTTTGACCCATTTTGACTCAAAACGCTCCGACCCGTTAAAATTGGCCCGACCCGACCCGGATAAAAATCATTTTTTTCTTTGAAAAGGGACTAGGGCCCCGGCCCTTGTTTTTAGTACAAAACTAGGGCCCCGGCCCTAGTGTTGCAGAAACATTTTCCAAGTTTTGGCTGTCTGACCCTCGCTCACTCCGACGGCCATAATTTTCTCATTTCTTATCCGTTTTGAGTGATTCAAGCGCTCACGCGTCCGTAACTTCTTCCTCTACAACTTCTCTTTATATCATACTTTCAAATTCCATACGTAACTAGACTGAAAACAGCAAAGACAGACAGGGTACAAACTAGATTCATGCATTCTTACTTCCGGTTTTCAAGCTTCCGGAGGTACTTTGGTTCAAACATTTTTAGAATGAGCTATACACCTCCAAATCATGCAAGGTTGGATTCTATGGATTACTAACTTGATCCTCAACACCCTGGTATTTTTCAAATAATTTTTCAGAAACATTAAGTATGGAAATTATCAAGCTACTCTCAATAGTGCCGGAAAATGGACTGATTTGGTAGAAAAAACATAACTAAATGTATACACAATAACTTTTAGTGATTCAAATTGGGTTCTCTTCTAAACTCATAGATCTATCAAGGAAAAATAATAACCAGCACCAATAAGTTCAAGAGCTTAGATGTACATGGCCTTAAACCACACTATCTCGCACGGTTTTTCCGAAAATGAGGATTTCATGCATTCTTTCACTTTTAACAACATAGATGTGCATAAAAACTCATGATAAGGCTATTGAAACATAAATTTACTACTCTAGAATGATTATGATCACTTAGAGCTCTTATTCTAGCTTTCTACCACATAATATACCAAGCATGGCCATGGAATACAAAGCTAGAACCTATAGATGCTTAATACCTTGATGACCTTATGGTTGGCTTCCTCTTCCTCCCAAAGCAGGTAACACAGCACTTGGACATCCACAAACCTTCCTTGAGCTTCCTAGATCAAACACCCAAGAGTTACTTTGTTATTTTCTCTCATTTTCTCACTGTTTTCCTTCTTGCTCTTGGTTTCTCTCGGTTTCTCTCTCTCTCTCAGCTATATGGACGTGAAGGAGAAAGAGATGGATGTCTGATGTGTTATAAGGCTACTCCATCAGCCTTAGACAATTTCTGTACTAGGCCACCCTCTACAGCCCCCCTACAGCCTGCCTTGTTCCTCCTTTTTCCAGCAATTGAACCTTGAGCTTTGCACAACTGTGCGTGCTCTGTTTTCTTTTTTTTTTTTTTTTCTCCCTGCTGCTGTCCCAAAATGGTTGGCCTTTTTACTTCTACCGGGTTGCGCAATTGGTTTGGGCTGGGCTGCTTACTTGGAGATGTGTTGGGCTGCTACTTGCTTGTTTTAAAATAATTGGTGGCCCAAATGGTTAATTAAATGGCAACCAGGCTTGGGTTTGGTGCAAATTAATTATTTGGGCTAACTTAAAATATCCAATACCATTAATTAATGATTTTATTAATTAATTTACATAAACCAATTATACATGCTATATTCAATTTAATAGAATATTTAATTAACCCGCAAATCCTATCAATTTATTGATATTAATAATATTATGTTAGTCCACTAATTTAATTATCCCTTAGTTGGACTTCCTTTAATTTTATTCCCATCATATCATAATTTACTAATTTAATCGCATCAAGATTTAAATTAGTTCATAAAATATTCATTACATTAGTAAATAAATTCATAATTTATTTATAATGAAATTCAAAATTTTGCGGACATTACATAATGGCTCAAAAATAAAGTTTTTCATTGTTAGATTATCGAGTCACCAAATTTGAATTGCTGAGTTAACTCAAGACCAACAAAAATATCACTCAAATTTGTCATATTTAAAACATACGTTACAAGTCAATTCTAAGTTTACTTGTTCTTTGTGCATGTTATTAAACTTGTATTAATTAAACATATAAGCATCCCAAACATATCATCTTTATGGTATTAATTAACCTAACTCTAATACTGCATATATTGGTAAATTATTGCGTTAGTGATTTGGCCCCATAATTAAATTCATATATCTTTCAATACACATAAATACAATAGCTAACATAATTAAACCAAAATATAATATGTAGTTTATAGTATTGCAGGAAAGTTTCCGTGTTTTATTGTTTATACTAAATGTCCTCAACATGCCCTTAATCTTGTTAGGTTACCTAAAGAGCCTAGTGTGAGTGACGCTAAAATGAATGTGGCAGATCAAGTGCAGGCTGTCCAAGAGGAGCTGCAGAGCAACATTAATTAAGGAGGCGACTGGTCATTTCAAGCAACTTGCTGATAAGTATCGTTGCATACAGGTGTTCCAAGAAGGAGATCAAGTCATGGTGTTTTTGCGAATAGAGCGGTTTCCAATGGGAACTTATGAGATGCTAAAGCAGTGAAAATATGGTCCTTATGTCAAACCGCACAAGATCAACGATAATGCTTACGTGGTAGATTTATCAGCTAGTATGAGAATTTCACGGACTTTTAATGTGGCAAACCGTCGTCCTTGCCAGGAAAGTGATGGTCCGTTGTATCCGGAAAGGGCTGAGGTGACAAACAACCCGAAGTCGAGTTCTTTCCAAGTGGAGGGGAATGACCCAGCTGGTGGAGGACTTTTGGTCTGTTAATTCTGTCCTGGACGTAATTTTTTTTATCTGTTTATAGATACGGAACTCATAATATATTAAATAACTAAGGCCTAAATATAAATTAGTACCCTGAACTTTTAACGTTTTTTCACTTTGGGGATTAAACTTTTAATTTTTTCAATTGAGTGATTAAACTTTTAATTTTTTCCACTTTGGGGATTGACTTGTCTGTTTTTTCAATTAGGGGATTGAATTTTTAATTTTTTCCACTTTGGGGATTGTCTTCTCAATTTTTTTTAATAATAATAATAATAATAATAATAATAATAAGGCCTAAATATAAATTAGTACCCTGAACTTTTAACGTTTTTTCACTTTGGGTATTAAACTTTCAATTTTTTTAATTGAGTGATTAAACTTTTAATTTTTTCCACTTTGGGGATTGACTTGTCTGTTTTTTCAATTAGGGGATTGAATTTTTAATTTTTTCCACTTTGGGGATTGTCTTCTCAATTTTTTTTAATAATAATAATAATAATAATAATAATAATAATAAGGCCTAAATATAAATTAGTACCCTGAACTTTTAACGTTTTTTCACTTTGGGGATTAAACTTTCAATTTTTTCAATTGAGTGATTAAACTTTTAATTTTTTCCACTTTGGGGATTGACTTGTCTGTTTTTTCAATTAGGGGATTGAATTTTTAATTTTTTCCACTTTGGGGATTGTCTTCTCAATTTTTTTTAATAATAATAATAATAATAATAATAATAATAATAATAATTATTATAATACTAATAATAATAATAATAGATATGTATGTGAAAATGCGACTTATCTCCACTCTAACGTAAAGATTTTAAATTTTTTTAAAATTAATTTCAAAAGTTAATAATATTTTATATTTTAAAGCGAAAGAAATATTATAATTTCGATATGGTTTACTTTGTCGGTGATTTACATGTTAAAGTTCAAAAAGGTACTTAGATATATTCTATCTGTTCCAAAAATCAATATAAAAAAGGTTGCAAACCCATAAATATTTTGATAACCATCTTTATCACTCCGACTGAAGTAAAGGAATTTTTTTGGGTATATACAATTATTTGTAGAAAGCTACAAAGTAGACTTTGATTATGATTAATTAAAAATGAAATAAAAAATAGGAAATTCGATCGTCGTCATCATTTGGGTGAGAACTGGGGCACCAAATAAATTTTATTACATTTCTTGTCTATAAATAACATGGAAGCCAATCCTCCTAAACACTGGTAAAGATTGATGCACCATGCCTTCAAACGAAGTTGTTGGTCTTGTGGTTTTAGTTCTTGTGAATCTTGTCTTTGGTACACTCTCTATCTCTCTTACATACACCGTCTCTTCTCTCTCTCTATATATATATATATATATTGGGGGAAATTATTTTCACATGATTTTTTGATATTTAACATAGTTCTCTCTCGCGTGAAGGTGGGACTTATTTTATGCGTGTGGAAGAGAACTATATGAAAATATCAAAAACATGTATAAAGATATCACACACACACATATAGGGCAATAATCTATAGCATGTATTTGCTATGAATTCTTATATGATATACATCATCTATACCCTTCAAAACAAGAGTAAACGATCAGAATTAAAAACTAAAAATAGATATTTGCTCCTATTAATAGCTGACATTTAAAAAAACCGCTAGTAATATAGTATCGGACAACGATTTGAAAGCCAAATCATAAACTAAATCCTTAAAAGTGTCTCCGCTATTATTTTTGGCGGACAATTTAATTTTTTTTAAACGTCTGCTACTATTAGTAGCAAAGTCCGCTACTAATAGTAACGGACGTCCATTTTCAATTTTTAATCTTAGCCGATTATTTTTGTTTTGAAATGTATAGTCCGCTACTAATGCATGTTTGATTATTATTAAAGTTTTTACAGTGGTACCTAGGGGCGGATCCAGAAATTCAGCTCAGCTATGGCAATTACAATAAAAAATTGTTCTCAATTTTCTTTCATCATTTATATAGTAGTTTTTATCTCTTTACTACCTTTATGCCTATATCAAATATATAAAAATCTGCATTATCGCGTGAAGACTGGTTCATAAACTCGTTTCCAAGTTTTGAAAGCATATGCATTTTGGGATAATTTTTCAAATTTTTATTTATTTTAATTTTTGCAATTAATAAATAATACTATTAATTATTTATATGATTAAATGAAAGTTAAGTTTGATTACCTTTGGTTGATCTAATATTTTAAAACGGAGGAAGTATATACAATATAACCTAATTATATAATTTAATTAGGGGCATATTAAATAAATAAAAATAATTATGGGGAGTAAATATGCTTAATAAATAACCGTTAAAGACCTCTAATTGAACTAATCTTTTTTGTGTTTTAGTTTGATTTGCCAATAGATAAAGAGATTGCCAAAATTCTAGGTAGAGATATACATATCTACAATACAATTTTAAAAAAAAAAATCCAGCTATGGCAATTGTTATAGTTGGCTCTATGCTGCATCTGCATCTACCCCTGTTTGCAGCATTTAGCGCATTTGGTCGCTTCGCTAAAACTGGTGTGATACATGCCTTTAAGTTTCAAACGTTTCATTTAAACTACAAACGTTATGTTTATGAATTAAATAAATTATTTATAGATAAAAAAGATTCTTATCCCTTCCTAAAAGTCGATTACTATTTATAAATATTACCTTAATATCATAAAAGAGTTTGATCTAAAATTCATTTGAAACTTTAAATGCACTATAAGTTAGTAGACGAACATACGTTAACTTTAATTTCTACATATACTACTTGACTAACATTTGGGATACTTTCATTTGTGGGATAAAACATTTTTGTCCTAATAATTTATCCTACTTTTATTTTATTAATGGAATGGAACAAATTACGAAGGGCAATCCCTTATCGGCATTAATATTTGTAAATATATGTTTGGTTTCTCGAGCACAATATTATTACAAATTCTATTTTACTCCACAAGTTCCTTTCACCATCTTAAATGATAGCTAGATGGGTTATTTTATATGAGTAGAGAACTTTTAATTTTAATTCCCCAACCTCAAACCCCCCGTCAGGTTAAATTTATATATATGAATCATACTGCTAATGAGAAAGGAGACAAAAAAAGAAAGAAAAAGGAAAAAGAACAATTATAGGGATTAACTTGTATTTCTACGAATCTGATGAATGGTCACTACAACATGGTAGCTAGGAATCTAACTCACCGAGAAGTCAAGCCTAATGTGTATTTGAGCTCAAGAATTTATAAATATCCCGGTTTTAGGTTTATTAATGTATTAAATTTTATGGGCTTAAGCCCATATTATGACAGTTATAATTTTTTAGTTATTATAAAATATTATTTAATTTATGAATATGTGAAGTATATAATAAATATATCTTCATATATTTTCTGTCTGATTCTATCTTAAATTCTAACAATATCTATTTAGCTTTTGCCATTCTTCTCGATAAACCAAACTCCACCGCTATGGGAAATTACCGGAGATACCTCGCGAAAATAGTGACTCCGTAAATATGTCCTCAGCATATATATAAGTTTTTAAAAGTTAAAACACTCATTTTTTTCGTACAATCGAAGTCTTTTACTGTCACTAATTCAAGTTGATCATGGACTTAGTATTCTGAAGTATACATCATGTTTTTTGGATTAGGAGGACTGTTTTTGTTGAGATTCAACTTACAACATCCAAATGCCAAGATCTGTCCTCAATACTGCAAGGAGGATGCAGATTACATGACTTGTCCATCTTCAGGGGATCAAAAAATTGTTCCAAAGTGCTACGGTTGCTTAGCCCCAACAGGATGTACTTTGTACCTTGCCAATGGAAGTCCAATTTGTACTGCAACATGAGATCATCTACATAGATTGATAGCATATGATTGTATTCATTATCCTCATCTGTAGTGAGGTTTTGAACATCTTTACAATCTGATATTTCAATAAATTGCTGTATATGTGAGTGTGATTGTTATGTTGCTCTAAATCTAAATCTTTGTTTACAAATGTGTAAGTTGCATTTACGCTATTTTATGTACTGGATCAACTTGGAAAATGAAAAAATTTGTACAAGTTATACCTTTCGTCGCCAAAGGCAGGTATGGCACCAAAGCAAGTTACGGCTATGATGGAGTTCCTTGTAGTTAGAACCTCCACCTCTTATGATGCAATCTTGGGAAGGCTCGGTCAAAATGCATTCAGCTTTGTTTCTTTCGCCTATCAGCAAAACATGAAATTCCCCGCTGATAACGGTTTGGGAAAATAAAAGGAGACCAACTATCCGCTAGAAAACGCCAAACCTATTGAAGCCCTAGCCTGGGAAGTTCCTGACTTGAGAGATGAAAGCAAGTTAAAGATGCATGAACCTATTGAAGAGTTGGTTATAATCAAAATAGATGATAGTGCTCTAGACAAGGTGGTTTTTATCGGTGCCCAACTTAAAAGCCCCATTAGGAAGAAGTTGATACAGTTCCTCATCGATAATGCAAATGTCCACTACAAAAAAATAGGTCAAGGCCGTCGGTAATGAACCATGCGCCCGTCGCCAATGACCTTACTCTCGACGGCAATGCCCGTCGCCTCAGTGTCCCGTCGACCGCCATCGCCCCAGGTGTCATTGGCACTGACTCATTGACAACAGACTATCCGTCGACAATGAGTTATTGACGATGGCAATGGCGACGGAAAGTCTGTTGCAAATGACTCTTTTAATAATAAAATAAAAAACAATAAGTATTGTTTGTCGGCAAAGAGTTTTAATTTTTTTATTAGCACACATTATCGACGGCATATCCGTCGCCAATGATTATGTCCGCCACTAATTATATTTTTAAAAAAATTAAAATTAGCAAAAACCCCTGTTATTTTAAATATACATACTTGTACCTGTTATAAACCAAAAGCAATAAATATTTTTTCACTAACACATACCAATAACCATCAAATATAAATAATCAACCATCCACACAACGTAATCACATAAACCATAACATATAACTAGATACAAAATGTAATCACTGTACAACCCAACAACTGCTTAGATACATAAAAATAAATAACCATCAATACGTACACAACTTAATCACATAAACCATCAAGCTAACTAGATACAAAATGTAATATTTGCAACCCAAAAACTAGCTAATTAGATACATTAAAGTAAAAATATAAACATGAACTATATCCCCCGTTCAGCATCATCATCGCCATCAGCAGATAAACGAATATCGTTCATCATGTCACTACTAGTCCCACACTCCTTAATATCACTAACATCAGCTCGGCGGTCCTCACCATCTCCTCTAGAGTCCTCGCCAGCTCCTCTACGGTCCTCACCATCGCCGCTGGCTCCACCCATGTCACGTGGCTCATCAAAAAGAACCTACAAAATTAAAATATTAATTATGAAGTCACAAATGTAACCATATTTAAATAATTTATGCCCGAGGCAAGTTTTGGTTTACTTTTCCTAAATTTGTCTAAGTTTTTTTTATATAAGTTAGACAAACAAGCTTTTAACTCGGCCACCGGATCTTGAAATCGAGCCTCATAAGTCGTCACGTATTTGAAATATGTAAGAGGTGTTACTCCTATGGTTTCACATCGTTTCAATACCTGGCGCGAGTTTTGGTCTAGTTTTTCTAAATTTGTCTAACATTTTTTTAATATAAGTTAGGCAAACAAGGTTTTGACTCAGCCACCGAAAACTCCGAATTAAGCCTCGTAAGTTGTCACATGTTTGAAATATGTAAGAGGTGCTACGTCTACAATTTTGTGTCATTTCAATGTCCAGGATGAGTTTTGGTCTAGTTTTCCAACATTTATCTAAGTTTTTTTAATATAAGTTAGGCAAACGAGGTTCTAACTCTGCCACCGGAACTTGAAATCGAGCCTCGTAAGTTTTCACGCATTTAAAATATGTAAGAGGTGTTACGCCTACGGTTTCGCGTCATTTTGATGTCCGTGGCGAGTTTTGGTCTAATTTTCCTAAATTTGTCTAAGTTTTTTTAATATAAGTTTGGCAAACGAGCTTCTAACTCGGTCACTGGAACTCGAAATCGAGCCCCATAAGTTGTCACACTTTAAAAATATGTAAGAGGTGTTACGCCTACGATTTCGCGTTGTTTCGATGCCCATGTCGAGTTTTGGTCTAGTTTTCCTAAATTTGTCTAAGTTTTTTTAATATAAGTTAGGCAAACGAGATTCTAACTAGGCTACCAAAACTCAGAATCGATCCCCGTAAGTTGTCCCGTGTTTGAAATATCTAAGAAGTGCTACACCTACAGTTTCACGTTGTTTCGATACCTAGGACGAGTTTTGGTCTAGTTTTCATAAATTTGTCCAAGTTTTTTAAAATAAGTTAAGCGAGTGTTTTTTTCATAACTTTTTAACAATTTATATAATCGATATAATATATATAATTACAAACAATATATTTAAAGACATACATTAAGATTTTTATTTACCTATCGAATATGTGGGGGGAAAGGTTTGCAGGTACAACCGCTGCTACTTGAACAACCTCTTGCGGTACCAGACCCTATAGCTCCTCTCTTGAAGCTGGATAAATGGAACCATGTACGATCTCCTGAGCGAGCTGGTAGATACGCTAACGTGATGGTGCACCGATTGGATTGTACTGCTCGTCATGCACGCCTTAATGATCCTCCGAAAGAAATCATCTGATAAGGATGAGCCGGCTCTCGATCCATTGGCGCCATCTGATCCAGTAGAGGGGCGACGTCTGACTCTCGCAACAGGCACTATAGTGTATGTTGGGACTCATGGCATGCCTAGAATCCAATTCTTCTTTGATCCTCCTATAGCCTGTAGTTAGTCATCAATTTCCTCATCTTCACGAGCAAATGGATCTACCTCGGTATCAGCTCTCTAAGTATCCCGAGTCTCAGTAAGGTCAGAAAACCTAGTCCAAAATAAAAACATAAAGATATGAAACGATATGAATACTAATTGCATGAATTAAAATGAAAACAAAATAAAATTAAAAATTACTTACAGCTATTGCCTCTGCCTCAAGTGAGATAAAATCACTGTCACCTTTCTTTTGGTGGGCGTACCAAAATTCCAAGCGGGAAGGTGGTTGTTGAAGTTTAGTTTGTAGTCTCTCCCTGTAAAGGTCGTATGATCGGGACCTCGTGCAGTATGGTATCTGACTCTGCAATCGGGTTACTGAACGTTGTGCCGACATATTCTTAAAAGCATCGCCCTGCCAAATGTCGCACATCCGAGCCCAAATCTCAGTCCAAATGAAATCAGAGCGGCCATCTCTAAGTGTCTGTTTGTCCATCAACTTGCTCTACGCCTTCTTCTTCTACCAGTCGTATACCCATTTATGTCAGTTTGTTTATAAGTATCCCCTCAGGATTGTCATGTATTGATCTTCTTTACCATCCTCAAATCTATAATATCGCTACACAAAATACATTATGGTATTTGTAAATAACATAAAGTTACATGTGAATGATAAAAAATAACATGTACATAAAGTTACATACGAATAACATCTTGCCTGAAACTCATCAATAATAAGTTGTCATGTGTGATCGTCGACATCGGCTCATCTCATCCACACATTTAAGAATCGGTTGCGGATGATCCCAAGAAAAGTGTTTCGGGGCGTAGAGTCTAAGATGTTGCAATTGAAATGAATACATATAAAAATTCTCAACTATATATACATGCATAATTTTATATAAAACACACCAGTAGTATGGTACAAACATAATCTAAAATAACATGTGACTCCTAACACGACATATCTGAGGTGCTTGGGGTGGATTCCCTAACAAGCCACATGTTAGTCCCCTCGAAGGCCTACGTCGATCACCTATGCATTGCATTATGTGAAAAATTAATGCAAACGAATAATACGGACAATAATATAAAAATAACATTAAGAAGTAAAAAATGAATATCCTTCCAATAAGTATGTAAGTTATTGTACCTGAATCTGTCGGTCGCTCATCACCATCACAACCTCCACGTCCACCACGATCGTCATGTAAAGTAAGCGTCATATCTATATAACTATGTTAACATAAACATAAAATTAGAAGACATTTTTAATAAAGACAAACTAGTACATATAGATACAAGTCAAATAATATTAAATACCAAATGGTTTGCAACTACAAACTAGCATATATGGATACGACTTAAACAATATTAAATACATACTCCTAATCATTTATATCATCAATGCCATCAATATCAGAATCGTCATCATCGAGCAGTAGCTCTTCATTTTCACTGTCATCACCATCTTCGTCATCCTCAAGAATTTCTTCATTTATATCTTCCTCCTCAACATTAACGTCTTCACTTTAGACAGTGACGACATCATCCTTGTCTTCACTAGACTCACTAATAACTGTCACATCACCAGGTGTGACACTAGTAAATTTTAATTACAAAGGTTCATCGTCTAGACGATGAGTTATGTCTTGAAAATCACAAGCTTTGGTTGTTATAACAGCATATTATAAGCTTGAGAGAGTCTTCACACTCTGGGTGTAGTACACCTGCATTGCTTGACTTGCTAAAACAAAAGGCTAGTATGAATTTAGTTTTGACTTCACATTTACTGTCACCAATCTTGAGTTTTTATCTACTCTAACTCTTTTAGTATTTGCATGATTAAATTTGATGATGACATGATTTGATCAATGCTTAATGTATATTTGTAAAAATAGCTTTTGTAAAGTCCTTATTTGACTCATACTGTACAAGAATTTAGTTTAGAAAAGATCAAATTTGTTAGGTTGATCTTCTAAGAAAAATTATTGTATAAAGTTTAAGACGTAAGAAGATCGCATAGCAAATTCAGAATTGTACTACAAAAACTGAATCATATAGCAAGTTCAAGATCGTATAGTAGAAGCTGAATCATATTGAAAATCTGACTGTACTGTAAAACTTATACTATATGATCAGTTTAGTTCGTAAACTAAAAGCTGTCAGACTACTAACATTGGATGTATCACAGATTGAAGTGTCCGATGCAGAATCCAAGAAAAAAAGAAAGATGAGATACTGATTAAAAATTAAAATTCTGAAAAGCTCAAGAACCCACTCTACGAAATAGCTGAATATCTCATTCAAGCTGCTAAGTACTTGAGAAGAGGATCATATTGTCAACTTAGCAATAACACACAACATCCAATCAATTACACTGTGTTATCTTAGTGACATTGTTCCAAGTCTTAGTGACTTGAAGAGATCTAAATGATCTGGACTAAGTGTCCTTGTGTTCCGAGACTGAGTGACTCAAAGGAACCTTAGTGGTTCAGTTGTAGTTGATCTTAATGATCAATATCCTTATTGGATTTTTTTTACTCGTGTAGTATGAGTTATTACGTCTCTGAACCACTTAAAACTTGTCGTCTCACTTTTATTTTCTTCATTTACTTTCTGTCATGTATTTAACTGTAATTGTGTGTTGATTATTTTCAAGCTTCAAATCTCATAACTATATCTGATAAAACTTGAAAAGGGGAATTTTCTAAATCATACTCCGTTGTGCATAATTTATTTTATTAACATTTAATTAAAGTAAAACCACAAAGTTTTTTAAAGGACCTATTCAACCCCCCTTCTAGATCTTTTTCGTGCCTCTGAGATACAACAAACTCCATTAGCAACATCAAATCAATGACAATTGAAACAAACTAACTCTTTTTGACCCCAATACTTGAGAACAACTACTTTTAGCAATCATCCATACCAGTCATCTCAAAGATTATCATAATAGCTACATTTAACTACTACACCAGAGTCAAATGATATGACTGCCCCAACATCGTAATACTTAAATCTGTAATCGTTTACAATATAGCATGTATAAGTATCTACAGATCTTTTAGGGTCGTCAACTATAAGCTTTAACCAAATGTCAGTTTTATCATCTGTGAGAACCTAATGTACATTTAACAATATATTCTAAAGTTAATTGCATCATAAGATTCATTTGTGAGGAAAAATGCATTTAAACATTAGCGTAAGTCACTTGCTACATCTTTAAACCATTGAACAAATTCTCTATTTCTCCGATTTTGCAATTCCCCGTCCAATATACTCGGATTCACTTCACGTATCTCAACATCATACTGACTGCAGTACAGTTATGAATTTATAATTATGACTACTTCTTACTAATAGTATATTTAGAACTTTTAATAGTTATAAACAACATACTTATTGTTACTTACTTAATATATGACGCTACTTCATTCATGTTTACAAGTGCATACAATGTGGCAACTTCATACTCACTATCAGTCAAGAATCGCCTTTTTTTCCCACCAAATAGTTGTATCGGATGACTAAAGGTCGTTAATTATCCATTGTCCTTATGTGCAACAACCTCATTCCGACGTAAGCAATTATGTCTCATCTGAACATTAGACTCGAAGTACAACGAGCAAAAATTAGCAAGCTCCTCTATAACATAACTTTCAGCAATAGACCCCTCTACACGGGCTCTATTATTCACCTTTTACTTTAAACGTCGCATATACCTAAAGATAAGTTTATGACGCACCTCCAAGTTTTGAGCCAACCTTAACTCGGCTAGTATAGCCTCATATTCTGCCTCATTATTTGTGGCTCTAAACCGGAACCTGATAGCCTGTTGAACTTTGAACACCTCCGGACTAGCCAAGATAACTCCAGCTCCACTAGCATCAGTAGTTGACGAACCATCTACTTATAAAGTCCAAGAAGATGATGAAATCCATTGCCCCCCAGTTATCAACTCCACATCTGAATCATAGTTGGGCTT
This sequence comes from Hedera helix, assembly GCA_947179155.2. Taxonomy (NCBI): domain Eukaryota; kingdom Viridiplantae; phylum Streptophyta; class Magnoliopsida; order Apiales; family Araliaceae; genus Hedera; species Hedera helix. The sequence goes on along the minus strand of OX359270.1, from coordinate 10,026,708 downwards.
CAGATCCTCTTCACTGAATATGCACTCCACCAAAAAATCCGCCAACGCTTGCCCTTTAACTGCCATCCAAGGTCGATAATCTAGAACAAACTGACTAAGCACAACTACCCCAGCAACCATCCTTCTCAATGAGTCCGACTTATGAAAAACCTTCTACGTGGCTGGTCAATATACACCATTATAATTCGACCTTGAAAATAGTGTCGAAGCTTCCTACTATCAATCACTAATGCATAGGAATACTTCTCTCAGTTCAGATACCTCGTCTCCATGTCCCTTAAAGCATGACTTATATAGTACATCGAACGATGCCTGCCTCCTTCCTCCCGAACTAATACCGCCCCAATAGCCAATGAACTAACTATCAAATACAAATATAAGGGTTCGAATGGTAATGACTTTTGTAATAATGGATCCGAAGATAAATACCTCTTGATCCCCTGAAATGTATCTTCGCACTTCGAAGTCTATTAGAAGGTCTTCTCATTCTTCGGTCCCTTCAGCGTATCAAAGAATGGTAAGCACCGTTCCGCCGACCTAGACATGAAGCGCCACAAAGTTACTATTCGACCCGTCAATCTCTGCACGTCCTTAAATGACTGGGCGACTTCATATCCATAATCGCCTTAATCTTTTCTAGATTAACCTCAATCCCCCTCTTGATGACCAGATATCTAAGAAACTTCCCTGAGCTCAGTCTGAACATATATTTTGTGGGATTGAGGGGTATATTATAATGTTTAATTGTCTGAAAGCACTCCTCCAAACTTACAGATGGTCGTGAACCTCATATTTTTTATAATCATATCATCCACATACACCTCCATATTTATGTTAATCTATTTTAGGAACACCTTATTCATCATCTTTTGATATGTAGCCCCGGCATTGATCAAACCGAACAACATCCTCTGAAATGCATATATCGCTATGTGGGTAATAAAAGTCGTCTTCAGAATATCCTCCTTATACAATGAGTTCTGATTGTATCCCGAAAAGGCATCCAAAAATGTAGCATTGATTAGTTGATCTACGTGAGTAAGTGGGTAAAAATCCTTCTAAGACGCCTTATTCAGATTTATATAATCAATATAGACCTTCCACTTCCCATTTTTCTTTATAACCAATACCACGTTTGCCAGCCACTTCGGGTATTCTATTTCAAATATCACTTCAGCGTGCAGAAGCTTCGCAATTTTCTCATCAATCACCTTTTGTCTTTCTGGAGCGAAGATTTGCCTTTTCTGATGGACTGATTTTCTTTCAAGATCCACCGATAACTTATAAACTGTAACATTTTTTGCTACTCCCGGGTATATCATGAGGAGTCCAAGCAAAGAAATTTACATACACCCGAAGCAATTCGATTAACCCCATCCTCATAGTTGCACCCAACTTAGCACCGATCTTTACTGTTTTGTTGCATTTCTTGGTATTAGTTCAATATCCTCTACCTCTTTGGCAGACAATGTCATCGGCTTTGTAACACCTTTAGTAAATGGTTCCATATCCACCATCATCGTCTACTTCTGCTTACTGACCCCAGTAATCGATGATATAAGAGTGTGGCGATAACATCTCCTTGCAATATCCAGATCTCCCTTTACCTTACCAACCTCATTCGGTGTAGGAAACTTCATCTTAAATCAGGGGATTGACATAACAGCATGTAGCGGAGACAGAGTGGTACTACCCAAAATAGCATTATAAGCAGAATCAACCTGAACTACGAAGAACTTTACCTTGATTTACATCTATTGTGGAGCTGTGCCAAAGACCATTGACAACTCTATTGTACCAACCAGGTGTACTAGCTCATTCCCAAAGCCATATAAAGGTGACTCTTGGCTGACCTCTATGTTTACTCCTTCCAGATCCATTTATTGATAGGCATTATTATACAACACGTCCATAGATGACCCATTATTTATTATAATTCTTTTCATATCCACCGGGCCGACCTGTGTTGTAATAACCAAAGTCCCTTCATGTGGTTCTATCGCATCGGGAAGATAATCTTCATCCGAAAAGAAGATCACAATATTAGGAAAAGGCCTTTCCACCTTGACTGCTTGTTCCAAGACCACCATCACCGTGTCTGAAACTAATCGACACTTTTTCCCTGACTGTCTTTTAATAGACCCTCCTGTAATAACATCAATTACCCTCATCAGTCTGTCATCCCGACCTCTGTCCTGATGTTCTTCTTGAGGCTAACCTTGAGCTGGAACCTCTCGTCCTGTAATATACTGAATGAACTCTCCCTTCTAGACATTCTTTTCTATAAGATCCTTCAAATCCCAACAATGTTCAGTTGAATTTTCGGTTGCCTGATGGTAGTTGCAAATCAACTTCTTGTTTCCCCTAAATAGATGACCCTTTGGCCATGGTGGCTCATAGAATAGTTTTCCACTGATTTTCTCCAAATTTTGCACCCTGTTAGTATTCAAGGGAGTGTACACCTTATTCTCCCCTTATATCACCATAATCCTTATTATTAAGTGAGGACCTAGTTCACCTTCGTTGAGTAGAATTTGACTAAACAATTTTTCGACCTTTATGAAATGTCTGCCTTTTGTCTCCCTCCTTATAGCATTATAATTAGGTTCCCGGACTCTTGCGGGAGGCTTTCTCCTTATGAGGAGGCTCCAAAGAACCATCATGCCCTAAACCTCTATGCATTGTTTCACCGTGATTGTTACGCCCCCAAATTGGGCCCACACCACCCAATTTGAGTCGTCAAAAGAGTACAACAAAATTATTACAATACACTGTGCAATACCCAATAATACACAACTAAGTCTTCATAATTATTACTATTCTACAAAACAGTGAAGACTACTATAGCAATTAACACAAACAGCTACTTCATTCCTCTTTCCTCCCCGCTAGTCCCGGCTACGCTCTCATTTCCTGAACAATTGAACAAAAAGGAAAGGGTGAGCTCAAATGACCCAGTAAGAAATATCATGACTAATATAATGAAAAATAAATTATTCTTATCCTTCAACAATTGAGTTCTTAATTGAATATAATAGACAACGAGTTTTAAATCAACAGCTATAGTTGAATTGTTAATGGAGTAATATAAACTGCAAGATTTAAATCAACAACAGCAGTTAAATTCTTGAACAAAGTTTCACTGTAGTGAAATAACCACTACTAAGAGAATCAAGTAGATCATGATATCTACTAGCTTCTCTTTTCAAGAAAAACATCATTAACTTTATCATCTGAAACACCACAGGTTATGATCATGGCAAACAACAGTTCTTCTTTGCTCCCGGACAAAGAGAACATTCATCACGTGTTCTTGTCATTCGGCCAAAGACACCCAACAATTATATCGCATTTATCCTATATCGCATTTAACCTATATCGCCTTTAACTTATCATTTGTGCCCCATGCCTCAGATATTCAGAACAACCTGATTCATGATGATTGAAATAACAACAGAGATATAAATAATGAACAGAAGAAACAGAATAAACAATAACATTAGAAGTTAGCAAATTTTACTTTGTCTAGATTCAAATAATGTCCAAATTATTAACATGATATAGAGAAAAAGGTGTTCAAGTCTAAGAGTAATGTCTAAGATCCACAGGGAAGAAGTTCAATGGTAAGGTTTACGGTACAAGGAATTAGTACAAAATGTTCACAATTCAAATAAATGTCCACAGTTCAAAAGTTCAACGTCCACAAGTTCACAGTTCAAATATAACGATGAAAATTTAATAGGAATGTTCTTGTCAAAGGGTATTAGATGAAGTGCAAACTATTAAGGGAATATTAATGAATTATTACTTTAAGAATTTTCACCGTTTAATAATATTAGAGGTACAAATGAGATATTTTCTTACCGTAGTAAGTTTAAGTGATAGAAGATGAAAAAGATAGTATCCCTTACAAGTAAGAAAGAAAATGATATCCTTTTATGATGATGAAAAGAATGATACCCCTTACATTATCTAGTGACTAAATACAGCTTTTATGAGGTTGATCAACCTATATGTATATTCATAATTTAATTAGTAAGTAACACATACCAATTTTATGTATATAAAATCATTAAAGTGACTATACAGTATAATTATACTTCAAAATAATTTTTTAATGTAAAATCTTGTCAAGGAAGTTTTTCAAAATAAATCTTCTAATAGAAGAGTCTTCTAAAGGAAGAGTTGTAAACTGAGGTGTGTGTGAGTATTTATATAACTTTTATAAAACTTACTTGAACATTACTCGTACCCTTCCAGATCTTTAACACTTAAGATAATTTTAATATACTCAGAGAGACACTTATATAAGAAATATTTAGAGAGTGAAAAGAAGATTGAGTGAGGAATGTATGAAACTCCTTATGTTAAGCCTCCTATTTATAGCCAGAGCCTAACCAACTTTTTCATACACACGTTACACATTTTATTCTCATTTTTAATCTAAACTATTCATCAACCAACACATGTTTCACACTTTATGCACCGTTTGTTGATTAACACGCGTTTCACGCTCACACGCGTTACATGCCTACACGCGTTACACATTTATACGCGTTACACACTTATGCATGTTACACATTTACGCGTGTTACACATTTACACGCGTTACACATTTACACACGTTTTTATTGATTTAATATCCCAATTATTAAACATACAGTGTTTTCTAAATAATAAATATTTCTAACTGTTTAATACCCGTGACTATTACTGTAACAATTATTGGTCCAATAATGCAAGATGTTATGCATTATGATAATTATTGATTCAATAATATGGAACACTGTGCAATTAATAATGTAAAATATTGTGTAATGACAATTATTGATTTAATAATGTAAAATATTTTGTAATGACAATTATTAATGAAATACTGTGCAATAGCCACTTTATCAGTTCAATAATTTAAACATTATGTAATATCGTGTGCTGCTATTCAATACTATGTGCTACTGTAAAATACCGTGTGCTACAGTAAAATACCATATCTTACCATACTTTTATCTCTGGGTATTTTAACAGTTAAAAGTGATAATATCGTTGACCATTTTTATTTAGAAATGCTACTTCTATCATTTTCTACATCCGACAATATTTCATTGTGGGGTCTACCCATAATTGAATATTTCGGTGTTGTCGTAGGAATATTCCCCGACAGAACGAATATTTCTCAACAGAACGAATATTACCCGACCAATCGAATATTGTTCGACATAAATTTTTTGCACATAACATCCTTAACTTTAATTTTTATTAATTTAATATCTTACTATTAAGCATAAAATTATGATAAACAAATTAAAATCTATATATTAAAATTCAGGGTCTTACATCCTCCTCTCCTAATGAAATTTCGTCCTCGAAATTTATGTACCAAGTATTTCAAAGAGATCAAGATATTTAGCTCTCATTTCATATTCCAACTCCCAAGTCATTGCCTCAGTATCTTGGTTTTTTCATAAAACCTTAACTTGAGATATAATCTTTGAGCGTAGGATCTTCTCATTCCTATCCAAGATCTTGACAGGTACCTCCTCATATGTTAAATCTTCCGCTATCTCATCTGGCTCCAACTCAATAATGTGATTTGAGTCATTCACATATTTACATAATATAGATATGTGAAAAACGTTATGAATGCGGAATATGTTTGGTGGTAGAGCTAGTCTGTAGGCCACAGTTCCTATTCGATCAAGGATTTCAAATGAACCAATAAATCTAGGATTGAGCTTTCCTCCCTTTTCGAACCTTGTAGTTCCTTTCCATGGGAAAACACGTAAGAATACATAATCTCCAACGTTGAAACTTTCGTCCTTTCGATGAAAATCAGCATAACTCTTTTGTCTTTCTTGTGCAACTTGTATTCGTTGTCTGATCATTTGGATCTTTTCTGTTGTCATGCGCACCAGCTCAAGTCCCAACAATTTTGTTTCTCTCACCTCATTCCAACATACTGGAGAGCGACACTTTCGTCCATACAAAGCCTCAAATGGAGTCATTCCTATACTTGCTTGATAACTGTTGTTGTATGAGAATTCAATCAATGATAAATACATGTCCCAACTCCCTTTGAAGTCTAGCACACAAAGCCTCAATAAATCTTTAAGAGTCTGAATTGTCCATCTGTTTGGGGAAGATAAGCATAACTAAATCGTGGTTCGGTGCCCATAGCTTTTTGTAGACTGATCCAAAATCGTGAAGTGAATCTAGGGTCCCGATCAGAAACTATAGATACTGGCATGTCATGCATTCTCATAATTTCACTTATGTACATATTAGCTAGACGCTCAAGTGAATAGTTTTCTCGTATATGCAAGAAATAAGCGGACTTGGTCAATATATCTACAATGACCTAAATCGCATCCAAACCTTGAGAAACTTTGGGAAGACCAATCATAAAATCCATATTGATGTGTTCTCACTTCCATTCGGGGAACCTTATGTGGTTGCAATGGACCCTTAGCCATTTGATGCTCCGCCTTGACACGTTGACACGTCAAACACCTTGAGGGAAACTCAGCGATCTCCTCCCCTTGAAACTGCTATCGGTGCCGATGTTGGTGCTGGTGTCTTTCCGTGATCATTGTGGGATATCTTTCTCTTAAAATTATTTCCACTTGTTTCTCCCCTTCTGTTATCTAGACCGGAGTTACCACCAAATTGTCGCCTCTATAGTTCTCATTCCAGTTGTCGTTATTTCTTCCTCTTTGCTGGTCATTAGCTCTTGGTTGTAATATTTCATCTTCTTGTTCGACCCTTTGAGCCATATCCACCACATTTGAATATAAACAAAGTTTGTGAGAGATGAGGTGTGGGTGAATTTTGAGTCTCAAGCCTTGTAAGAACATACGAGCCATTCGGGCTTCATCGTCCACCAAATGAGACGCGGATGATAACTCTGCAAATTTGGCTTCGTATTGAGAAACAGTCATGTTCCTTTATTTTAGTTTAATAAATTCCACCCCTTTCATATGGCGGACACTTTCAGGAAAATACTTCTCATTAAACAAATCTTGAAACTTCGTCTATGACATCTCAAGTGCTGAATGATGGGTACGTTTTATCGATTCCCACCAATGGTCTACCTCTCCTCTTAGTAAGTTTAAGTGATAAAAGATGAAAAAGATGATATCCCTTACAAGTAAGAAAGAAAATAATATCTCTGTATGATGATGAAAAGAATGATACCCCTTACCTTATCTCGTGACTAAATACAGCTTTTATGATGTTGATCAACCTATATGTATATTCATAATTTAATTAGTAAGTAACACATACTAATTTTATGTATATAAAATCATCAAAGTGACTATACAGTATAAATATACTTCAAAATAATTTTTCAATGTAAAATCTTGCCAAGGAAATTTTTCAAAATAAATCTTTTAATAGAAAAATCTTCTAAAGGAAGAGTTGTAAATTGAGGTGTGTGTGAGTATTTATATAACTTTTATAAAAACTTACTTGAACAATACTTGTACATTTTCAGATCTTCAACGCTTAAGATAATTTTAATATACTCAGAGAGACACTTATATTAAGAAATATTTAGAGAGTAAAAAGAAGATAGAGTGAGGAATGTATGAAACTCCTTATGTTAAGCCCCCTATTTATAGCCAGAGTCTAACCAACTTTTTTATACACACGTTACATATTTTAATATCATCTTTTAATCTAAACCATTTATCAACCAACACACGTTTCACACTTTAATCTGCATTGTTCGTTGATTAACACGCGTTTCGCGCTTACACACGTTTCACGCTTACACGCGTTTCACGCTTACATGCGTTACATGCCTACACGCGTGTTACACATTTACACGTGTTTTTATTGATTTAATATCTCAATTATTAAACATATAGTGTTTTTCAAATAATAAATATGTCTAACTATTTAATACCCGTGACTATTACTGTAACAATTATTGGTCCAATAATGCAAGATGTTGTGCATTAAGACAATTATTGATTCAATAATATGGAACACTATGCAATTAATAATGTAAAATATTGTATAATGACAATTATTGATTCAATAATGTAAAATACTGTGTAATGACAATTATTGATGAAATACTGTGCAATAGCCACTTTATCAGTTCAATAATTTAAACATTGTGTAATACAGTGTACTACTATGCAATACCATGTGCTACTGTAAAATACAGTATGCTACTGTAAAATACCGTGTGCTACAGTAAAATACCATATGTTACCATACTTTTATCTCTGGGTATTTTAATAGTTAAAAGTGATAATACCGTTGACCATTTTTATTTAGAAAAGCTACTTCTATCGTTTTCTACATCCGACAATATTTCATTGTGGGGTCCACTCATAACTGAATATTCCCTCACCGTCGTACAAATATTCCCCGACCAATCGATTATTGTCCGACATAAAATTTTTGCACATAACATCCTTAACTTTAATTTTTATTAATTGAACACCTTACTATTAGGCATAAAATTATGAGAAAATTAAACTCTATTTATTAAAATTCGGGGCCTTACTGTGATAATGCTCCTTAAAAGAGGCTCTGTGTTGGGGTCTGGGAGGTTCATCTGCCTGCTTCTGCTTATGCTGACTTTGTTGTGTGGTTTCCTGAGAACCGCAAATAGTGGTTGGTACACCATCATCCTTTTATAGTTCGGACAAGAGTGCGCTCCACTCCTGCTGCTGAAGGCGTAAGACTTCTAACGCGTCCTCAGTTTTTTGTATTTTCTGCCCCCTAATGGTCTCTCGTTGATCCGGTCGGCTGGACTGCCTGTCTTGACTGTCCCGAGAAAGGGATCGATTGTTTGTTCCTCTCCTACTACGCAAGTCATGAATTGGTGAATTTGGAGGAGTAATCAATCTACGTCTGATTGGAGTCGATTTTGTCACCATAGGTTCAGTCATTTGAGTAGAAGGACCAAGTCTGTCTTTCACCGAACCACGAATGTCGTGTGCTGGCGGCACCAGCGATGACCTCGCCTGGTCCATCACCAGATCACCTTTATTCACCACGAACTCTGATTAAAATACTGCCTAGTGATTTTTTAAACATAATTTATCAAAGGCCCTCCTTCTACTGCTAATAGGAGTGAGCATGGTGCGGTTTGGTGCGGTTTGAAGCTCAAACCGCACATGAAACCGCTTAGGTGTGGTTTGACAAATTCAAAACCGCACATGAAACCGCTTGTGATTGGTGCGGTGCGGTTTTGAATCTTTTGGTGCGGTTTCGTTTGGTGCGATTTCGGTTCCAAAACCAATTGAAATAATTAAATTTTATGCAATTTAAATTAACAATTTAGCATAACACAATATTAAATATTACTTTGATAATACACAATTTTACTTATAATATTTTGTCTAAACAAAAGCAAAATAGAATCTAAAAACATGAATAATGATTTATCCTTATATATGAAAATTCTAAATAGAGATAATTATAATTTGCGATAATTCTAAATATTTGTACTTCTTGATATGCTTCATTTAATAGTGCATGGTGCGGTGCGGTTTCTTAGATGCGGTTTTGTTCAGAAACCAAACCCAAATCGCATTTGCGGTTTTTCAACCACCTAAAACCGCCACATACGCCGAAACCGTTGGTGCGGTTTTAATTGGTGCGGTTTGTGCGGTTTTTGGTGCGGTTTCGGAGGCAATTCGATTTCTTGCTCACCCCTAACTGCTAATGTTAATACTTGATTTTGTTCGCACGTTAAAATCATCGAAATACAAACAACTTGCACATGGAACAATCAATCGTCACACCAAAAACTTGACAGTTTGGGCTGTCGAGGGATAACTCTGGTGTGAGAATCAGTACATGCCAAAAGCGATAACAATGGAGGGATAAAACTATTGAAAAAATAGTAAGATTCTATATGTAATTGAATGTACCGTGATTCCCTGCTTACCGTATTTATCGATACTATGCTCGCTCAAGACCAACTAGGAGTGAAAGTTCTTAACAAAATCCCCTTATAACTGTAATTCATAGCTAATTAAGTCGTTAATATCCCTCCTTAATTAGGAAACTCAATCACATATAAATATGGACTTTGACATTTCTAGAATAATAAGTCGCTAAAAAATATAGTTTAGTGAGCCAGCCCCAATACCGAGCCTAACGTGCAATATAGATATGGATCGAACCGTATCTAGGTCTTTAATAAAAATAACTTAGGCTACAACATAACCAGACCCAAAAAATAACATCCTAACATCCATCCTTCATAAGTTTTGGATTAAAGAATTTCAACGTCTCTTTTTCATAATATGAATTTTTTTTACTTTTAAATTTCATCATCAGACAATAATTTATTATACACATTTTTTTTTAAGAAAACAAGAACTAAACACCCAAGAAAATGAACTTATAAATTGGACATATATAATTATATATAATATTAAAGAATACAATTATTTATGCACAAAGTGCAATTAATACAACTTCTAATATTTTTTTGATGAATGATCGTGAAATTTTCACAGATCATTTTTCTAGCATCGACTAAAAAGAGTATACATTAAAATGACACTCAAATGAAATTATCCAATATATATATATAAATTGCATAAAAAATAAAAAATAAATATAGTGATACATTCCTTTTATTGGACGAAGTATTAAACTAAAATAGTAGCATTCCTATTTCTAAAATCTACACAAATCAATGAAAGGTTTAATATTTATAAAAATAAATGAAAAATTAAATTAGATTTTACTATGAACATGTTTGGCTGGTACTTATAAGTTAGTTAAATCAACTTATAAGTCAGACTATAAAATGAATCATACGGTTCAAACTCGTTTTGTACCTGCACGATATATTAAAAGTTCGATTCGAACTATAAACAATTTAAATATGAGCAAAATTTAAAGTTCGATAAATTATTTGAATATTTTCAAATTACAATTTTTTATTGATATTCGAATCATATTCCATTGAAAAGTTCAAACTGTTAGGGTTCGATTCGAGATCGTTCCAGACTTAATAGATAAACAAGCTTCAATCAAATCTTATTTCATACTCGATAAATTTTATGAATCAAATCTGAACAGCTCAATATTCAACTCGACTCGATTCATTTACACACTTACTTATAAATACATTTTTACAGTTGAAGTGTTCGTTTGTGATTTATTTTTTAACTTATAAATGAACTTATAAGTAGCTTTTAAAAAATACTAATTTTTTATTTCTCATAAAATAACTTATAAGCTATTTTAAAATAAATAAATATGATCAAATATAAAACTATTTTGTCCTCATTTAAGTAATTTTTACAACTTATTTTAATTATAAATTATTTTAGTCAAATATTTTTATAATTTATTTTAACTAATAAATAAAAATAATATCAAATATTAAATATTTAATTTTAATTTATAAATTATTTTAAAATAAGCGATTACCGAATCGACCCTATATATCCTTCCATCAAAAACTAAAAAAATAAATAAAAAAATCTCAAATTTCTTCTTTCTATTTTCATTTTCCGCGGGACACGTACTTAGAAATCAGAATCTACAGCACTAATACCTCCTTTTCATTTCAAGAAAAATTCCAAAGCACTCTTTAATTTGTGATAACTCCTCTCCAGAATTCAATCAAACACACACAAATCCCCAAAATCTGATTAGGGTTCTTGCGAATTCCATTTCTAGGGTTTCCTGCAAATGCTCCCATGGAAATGGTGAACGACAATTCTCATCAACAACAAGACCCCATAGGCATAGGCACCTACTTTCTCTCTCTATGGAGACTAAAGGCAAAGTCTTCAATCAAAGAAGAAGTGGTAGAAGAAGAGGAGGCTGTTCCGACGGAGCTCGACACGTTTCATAGCTCCGGCGGGTTCTCGATTGTACTGCCCGATAAGCTGTCGGTGCAGTACCCGAGCGCCCATCAGCACGGCCACGACGTGGGAGTGGTTCAGGCGAACCGACCCGCCCCGGTGAAGCGGCTCGTGTACTATTTCGAGATTTTTGTTAAGAATGCGGGGGCTAAGGGCCAGATTGCTATTGGATTTACTACCGAGGGTTTCAAAAACAAGATGCGTAGACAACCAGGGTTAGTACTTACATAAACTTTATAATAACAATGTGTATTTTTTGGAGAAATTTTATATAAATTTTGTATAAATGTGTATGTACTTTATATAAAATGTACATATAGGTGTTGGATTGATTTTTGTTTGTTCTGTACCTGCAGTCTTATGTTGTTGTCCCTACAAATGCAATCTTTTTATGGTGTGAAAATAAACTTGCCATGTACTTGGTTTATCTTAGTTGTCGTTTATTATTTTGAATTACAAGGAGAAGAAAATTGGATAATTGAGTAAAAAAAAATGTGCCTTATAAGTAGAAATTGTAGAAAAAAAGTGCCTTATAAGTATAATTTTTTGTTCTATTCAATTCAAATAATGAGAATATGTACACACATTATATATATCGTGATGCACATTTATCTCTCTCTCTCTCTGTTTTTATTTTATTTTATGAAACGCTGAATTTATCAAATTGATTGTCTGCATAAGTTGCATATTGACAAATAAAAGATGTTCCACACAAGTCTTTTGCTTATTCTCATCAATGATTGCGATTGAGTAGAAAAATATGTAGTGGCTTGAATGCCAACGAAGGAGCAGTAGAGCACAGTTGCAACATTATTGATACTTTGAAATTTGAATTATATAATATGTCAAACTTTTCCTTTTATAAAGGTTGAAGTGAATGTGAATATCTATCTGCTTAAAATCGCGTACGAAAATGTAAATAAATAAAAATTTAAAAGTCTAATAAGGTTAAACCCTACTCATTCAATCTGTTATAATTCTTCGTATGCAAAACAGTAAAATTTCTGTAGTCACTAGTGTGATGGAAAGTGATCTTCGACGATGCCATAGTATTTTGCTAATGATGAACTAGTTATTCTATTAAAATTATGAGAAAATTTTGTTACTTAATGTTTCAATGATTTTTTCATAACCCCTTCTGTTGGAATCACTTTCAACAATATCAATGCCAAAATACTACTATTTCCGTCCATAAATAATTGTTGTGTGGAGGTTTATTGTCTTTGCAAATGTTTACCTACATGCTTGATGTATAGCTCAAGTTTTTCTTGAAAGTGTTATAAACTTCTGAAATAATTGAATTTTGCTTCAAGCCTTGAAGTGTATATTTGTATGTATACTACATATATTTATTTGGTAAGACTAAAAATGTATCTCGTTAATCAAAAAATGAGAGGAAATCCAGTTGATATTGGGAATGGAATATGGAAAATGAGTAGATTAAATGATTAATACAGTAGATAAAGAGATAAAAGGTTGTAAAGTTGATCATTTTCTTGTGCCCTCCTTTCTAGTGATTAAGTTGAGTGGATTAAGCCGGGAGGCTACTTACACTAGTGAGAAACTTCTTCTGCTCAAGTATTAACCATTGAAGTTGTTGGCTTCAGAGCTATATAAATCAACACTCATTATTTAGCCAATGGCTGCATTCAAAATTTGGCATTCTTCCAATCTAGGCTACATAGTTGTCAAGTCGTTAAGTCGAAGCGAGTCGGTGGCAATCGCCTAAGTGACCAATTGACGCTCAACTAGTCATCGGTAAAGCAACAAATTATTTACAATACTCATTTTATATATATATATATATATATTTTATTTATTTATTTTATTTTTTTCAAAATACAATTAACATAGAAAAATTACAATTTCACAATCAAAACTATTAAGTATCACTGATATAAAAAGTAAACCCCTATTAGGATCTTTGCTCATATCATAACTTTCTGCTCCCGAACTATCCACCATTTAGATATTTACATAATAAAATAACACAATTAGGTTGTTTTTTTTGCTACCGATGTTTAGATCTTGTAAGTTCTCTTTTTTTCTTTGATGCCAATATTTTTTCTTAGCTAAAGTAACCCTTGATCGCATACTTGTTTGAGTATATTTGTTTGGATCTTTAATTGGGTGAGTTACTTAGTTATGGGACAATTGAAATTTGGAATTGAGTTGGGTAAATTAAAATTTGGGTTTGTTCCCAAGTCATCCAACTAGATACCAAGTCGGGCAAATCGTCGATTTAAACTGACTAGGCGAAGACTAACTGCTCAAGTTGCACGACGTAGCGACGACAACCAAATCGAGCTGTCGACTTGCACTTCCTGTAGCGACCGGACGACTAATTGTCGACGACTTAATAACTATGCCGGATTATGAGAACTGCCACCTAAAGCTCAATTACCAAGAAAATACTTCAAAACAGTCCACCTAGAGAATGAATGGAAATTCTTTTAGGAGTCCATCAGTCCACCTTGCTAATGACTGCCTAAACTTAAGCAATCAGCATGTCTCCTTCATGTCTCCTTCTATTCCAAAATATTAGACCACTTCCCTTTGTATTCCTGGCATAGAGGTAGTGTTTTATTTAGGATCCAGAAGGAGACTGGCCGGTTATTTCCTATCTTGCAATCTTTTTGTGCCATGGTAAATTTCTAACTTTGCGCATAGCTCGATTTGAGGGTTTTATCTTGAGATTTTGATTGAGTTAATTGAAGATTTAAATTTTATTTTACTTGAATTATCCAGTTTCATCAATTTTAGATTAGTGGAAGTTTTATTGTAGTATTTCTGTAATTTTATTGTTCTTAAGACAATTTGTTGCCTTTGTTTGAATTTGAAATTTTATTTATTTTTTATAGTGTCCTAATTTATTGCTTGTTCAACTTATTTATGTGCTCAAAATTTTGCATTACTTGAATATAAGGTCTCCACATTGGTTTGTGTTTTGCTGGCTGATCGGTTTAACAAGCAGTGATGACAATCTTTAGGGGGCAAAGGGAGGAGTAGAGCTAAAAATCGAACTTAATGGTTTGAGCTCAACTCGGGCTTGACTCGGGCTCAGATTGTAAAAATGTGAGTGGGATTCGTTAGTAATAAGATCCGAATATGAGCACATAAAAGAGTTCGGAAATTAATACGAGTAGAATCTAAGCTAGGTTAAACTTGACTTGTTTAGAGTTCAAACTACTAGGATTTTCAAGCAAGATTCAATGTATACTCAATCGATACATACTCGAATTGATGCTTGATACGTAATCTGATAATGTATAGATATTTAAATTATATTAGAACAGTTGGTTATTATTATTTTTCATTTGGTTTTTAACTTGGTTGTAATTCTATACTGGTAAAGTGTAATTTTAAATATAATTTCTCAGTTTCTACGTCAAATAATGAGTTTGAGCTGATAATAATATGTATTAAACAGTTGGGTATCATGCGTGAGCTTGAAGTTGAGCTCGAATTCTATGCTCATGGTTCGAATTCAATCCTAGTTGGGTCGAATCCAAGTAATGATTATTATAGCTGAGTCGAATCTAAGTAGAATTTTTTGAATACAATTCGAATCCGAGTCAAATTCGAGTATGAGTTTAACCTTTAAATTCAAATCCGAGAAGCTCTTTGTTCGGTTCAATTCAACTTGTTTTCAGCCTTAAGGAGGAGGAGAGGTAAACAGAGTCGATGCACAAAAAACTAAAGATATGGAGATTATAGGTTCTGTTCTCAGGGTAAATAGTGATGGTGTCTAACAAAGAAATTTTCACTTAGCCAAGGCGTGGGAGAAATGTCAGATATATTGAGGAATAAACTCAAGGTCGCTGGTTCAAATCCCATACTTGGGGCCAAAATTACCAATGAAAACCAAAATAAAAATACAAATAAAAATTCACTGTGCAAATGAAGGTAAAAATAATTGAGGAAGGGGATAGGCCTCACATCGATTGGTACCCTGGCCTCCTGTTGTAAGGTGAGTAACACTTTCCTTTTGTTTGCTTAATGCTGAGCTTGAGAAAGGCATGTTTTGTTACTTGGATGCATAAACTAAAGATTTGATTTAAGCACATGCAAATTGACTAGAAATACATTTAGTTATTCTGTTTCAGATATTTAGAGTGATTCAAGGGTTACCTTTTTTGTGTTGCATGTGTCCCATTTTGTTTCCTTAACAGGACTCCTTGTCCTCTCTTTCTAAAATATTTTTTTTCCATTTGTTTGGAATACGATTAATTACATAAAAGGGTTTGTAGATTGATAAAATTATTATTATTTTTGTGGGGGGAGTGGGGTTGGGGAGGGCTTGTCAATGTGTGTTTACAAAGTCAGTGATAAGAGTTGATTGAGGTACATATAGGAATAATTGTTTATCTTGCTTTTCGGTATTTGACTTAGGTTACTGAGTGAAGAAATGGGTAAAACTTATGGGCAAATTTAAATAAAATGTTTTTGATGGTTTTGCCCTTTCCTGCATCTATCATGGTTTTGATTGTTTGAGATAGTGAGATAGTTGGTGTTAAAGTGTGCTTTTCACTGTATAATTGCTTCAGAGCGATGATGAGACTCCAGCTATAGCACAACGAAGTTTTGTCTTGGTAGAGTACTATAATGTTTTTACAATGAATTTAAGGTGTAGATTGAACTAGATGTCCTTGATATATTCTGGGATTTTATCTTTGCTATTCCCCCATCTCCTCATTCTGCAAGAGAGAATAAAAATGCAAATAATGAGTGGCATGGAATTTTCAGTTTTTTCTTTGGAGTTGGCCTAATCTTTTTGTGTGTGACAGGTGGGAGGCAAACAGTTACGGTTATCATGGGGATGATGGACTACTCTATCGTGGACAAGGAAAGGGAGAGGCATTTGGGCCAACCTATACCGTTAATGATACAGTTGGAGGTGGTATCAACTATGCTTCACAAGAATTCTTCTTCACGTAAGATAGTACACAATTTGTACTTGCTGTTAGACTGAAAGTGGATATGTTTAAGTTAGATCATGTGTAGCTATACTTAAATTTTAATGTTTGTTTGTATATTTTTTTGATGTAATAAAATTCTCACGTATCTTTGCTATGTTGTTCTTGATGGCAGGAAAAATGGGGCGGTAATAGGTCATGTTTACAAGGAAGTGAAGGGTCGGTTATATCCTACCATTGCTGTACACAGCCAAAATGAGGAGTATGTTGTGCCTTCTTCCTTTGTCCCCCTAATTTATACTTAAGTGCATTTCTCTCTCTGTGTGCGTGTGCGTGTGCATGTGCATGTATTTATATACGCATAGTTTTGAATTTTTGTGTGCATGTGTGTGTATGTGTATATTTATACTTTATGGTTTCTATGGCTTATCTATTTATTGAGAGAGTTGCTCCTTTATCGGATTTGCATGGTTCACTCCAATAATTCTCTCCCACCTTCCTGTCTAATATTTTGTGACCAACATGTGGCATGATGACCACTTTAGCTTGTAAGTGGTCAAATTTTGCATTTGGAAACAGCCACGTGATCGTCAATTCATTTAGTTTAGAGTACGAGGGATTGCTGAGCGAGTTCCACATAAGGAACTATTTATAGTTCTTGAGATTATGTAGCAGGTTACATAATCCAAATAAGGTTCTGTGTATACGTATGAAGATTAGAAATCTACATAAGGTTCTGCTTCAAAAACCAGCTTTAATATAATAAAAATAAGGATACAAGAACTTCTTGTAGTTGCAAGCCAGTGAATCTTATTTGCATTTATATCTCCATTGCCTGACAACTTGAGCTTTTAGATTAAGGTGTTTAGCATGACTTGGACCCTTTGGACATCTGTGTTTGGGTCGCTCCATGAAACTCGAGTTTTCCCTTTAATGATGAAGAGTTTGGTGGGAATGAATTTCCTGAGTTTTGGCGGAGGTTAGACGGTAAGGTTGTTTGAAGGTCTAATGGGATGTGATTTTTGGAGCATTTGGATGGAGTAAAATGCGATTTCGAAAATCATTGTTTCAAGGTGTTTATTACGAGATATAGAATATTATTTGGCTTCTCTGTGGGAGAATGTTAAGGGCTGTTAGTTACTAACATACACTGAGATTGGAGGCTAGTCCTTCTCTTGTGGCATTTGTATCTTTTTGCGAAACTTCTTGTCCGCCTTCAACTCTTCTTTCTCCTTATTAAATACTTCTTCTATCTTGAGAAAAATCGGCAGCTACTTTTGAAACATATGGTGCTAAAGTTTGCTAGGCAGACTAAATATGTAACTTAATGTCTGGTATAATTGTAGGACAATGATTGTTCCCTGTTTTCTTTTTCTTTTTCTTTTTGCTAAATATTGTTCCCCGTTTTCTTTACCCATTATTTCCTTATATAAATTTTGCCACGTGATCGTCAATTCATTTAGTTTAGAGTACGAGGGATTGCTGAGCGAGTTCCACATAAGGAACTATTTATAGTTCTTGAGATTATGTAGCAGGTTACATAATCCAAATAAGGTTCTGTGTATACGTATGAAGATTAGAAATCTACATAAGGTTCTGCTTCAAAAACCAGCTTTAATATAATAAAAATAAGGATACAAGAACTTCTTGTAGTTGCAAGCCAGTGAATCTTATTTGCATTTATATCTCCATTGCCTGACAACTTGAGCTTTTAGATTAAGGTGTTTAGCATGACTTGGACCCTTTGGACATCTGTGTTTGGGTCGCTCCATGAAACTCGAGTTTTCCCTTTAATGATGAAGAGTTTGGTGGGAATGAATTTCCTGAGTTTTGGCGGAGGTTAGACGGTAAGGTTGTTTGAAGGTCTAATGGGATGTGATTTTTGGAGCATTTGGATGGAGTAAAATGCGATTTCGAAAATCATTGTTTCAAGGTGTTTATTACGAGATATAGAATATTCTTTGGCTTCTCTGTGGGAGAATGTTAAGGGCTGTTAGTTACTAACATACACTGAGATTGGAGGCTAGTCCTTCTCTTGTGGCATTTGTATCTTTTTGCGAAACTTCTTGTCCGCCTTCAACTCTTCTTTCTCCTTATTAAATACTTCTTCTATCTTGAGAAAAATCGGCAGCTACTTTTGAAACATATGGTGCTAAAGTTTGCTAGGCAGACTAAATATGTAACTTAATGTCTGGTATAATTGTAGGACAATGATTGTTCCCTGTTTTCTTTTTCTTTTTCTTTTTGCTAAATATTGTTCCCCGTTTTCTTTACCCATTATTTCCTTATATATATATATATATAGGGGTGTTCAAAAAATTCGCTTTTTTCGGTTTTTTACGGAACTGGTCGGTACCGGTTAATTTGGTTTTTATATTTTTCGGTATCAGTATGGACATTTTTGAATTTTGGTAAAAACCGGTATACTGAAAGAACCGAAATAAATAATATAATATTAAATTTATATTAATTATTATAATATATATAATAATTATATATGTTATTATAATTTATAAATAAATTAATATATAATGATTATTTATAAATTATAATTATATATATTATCAATCGGTATAAACCGAAAACCGAACCGAATTTGTACTGAAACCGATAATTCGGTACCGAAACCGATAATTCGGTACCGAAACCGGTTCTTGTTTTAGTGGCATTTTCGGTTCGGTACCGGTTCAACTTTTTCTATACCGGTTCGGTTTTTTATTGATGGACACCCCTATATATATATATATATGGTTTTATGGTTGAATACTTGAAATATGTTAGCAAAATTCAGAGAATTTAAGGAAATAAATTATTTGTAGACAAAGCATTAGGACCCCTACTTTCTTTCTATCTCTTCACATTAGATTGGGTACCACCTATTTTCTGTGGAGTTCAAATATTTTGTTTCCTTTATTTTCTTATTGGCAAAACTAGCAGTTACCTTACTGTAGTTGATCACTTTTGTACAATAGGTAACTTAACTTTTAATTTATGCAATTGTCCCATTAAACTGAATAAAATTTGTAATTGGGTCGTTCCGTCAAATTAATTGAATGGAAGTTAAATTATTGCCTACGTGATAGTTTAAACAAAATAAAAAGTAAAAGAAATTACTTAACTGCCATTTGAGATTAACAAAAGGATAAAAAAATAAATTAAAAGTCACTACTTAATATTCAACTTCAACATGATCCCCTCACATGTAAGACGGGTCAAGCCCGAATCTTGAAAATTGTACACGCAAATTCACAAAACCACTAGATTTGGAAAAGAAAAGAGAAGGAAAACAAACCCCTAATTTCTTATATTCCAAAATCTATCTTTTATGAGAATGATTTATTTGGTACTTAATAAATTAAAAGCTTTATACTGAGCAATAAAAGATGTTGAACAATGGAGTTCATTGTTTCAGATTCTCTTTATTCTCTCATAGATTAATTGTGCTTATTGTTTCTTTGTTTAGTTTCTCATGCTTGTCGAGTGGCGGAAGGAGGTGGAGGGAAGAGGGAAGAGGGAAGAGGGAAGAGGGAGGAGGGAGGCCTATAAACCAAACAATTTCCATGTGATTACTCTTAATTTCTTATATTCCAAAATATAAGGATTTATTTGGTACTTGGTAAATTAAAAGCTTTATACTGAGTAATAAAAGACGTTGAACAATGGAGTGCATTGTTTCAGATTCTCATTGTTCTCTCATAGATTAATTGGGCTTACTGTTTCTTTGTTCAGTTTCTCATGCTTCTCGAGTGGAGGAAGGAGGTGGAGGGAAGAGGGAGGTCTATAAACCAAACAATTTCCATGTGATTCTACCTCTCTCTCTTCACATATTTGCTGTTAATTTAGTAGGAGGAAGAGAAGAAGGAAAAGAGACCAATAAACCAAAAAGAAGAGAGAAAGAAAAGATAAAAAATAAAATGAGGTTTTTTGTTTTAATTATCTTATGTGGCAGCTAATTGTTATTTTTCTGTTTTATTTTGCCTTATGTATCTTTATTTATTTGTCCAAGTTATTTATTTTAATTTTTAATTTTGTTTAAATTGCCACAAAAACAAGAAATTAACGTCCATCCAATTAATTTGACTGAATGACCCAATTAAATTTTTTTAATTAGTTTTATGGAACAATTGCATAAATTAAAAGTTGAGTGAGCTATTGCACAAAAGTGGTCAACTACAGTGGGATAATTGTTACTTTTGCCGTTTCTTACTAGTTGAAATAAAATTCAGTGACACAATCTTGATAACCACAACAGCACTCACTACCATCTAGTTTTTAAAAGAACAATTACTACTCCTGCAGGTGATTATGGTTGACCAAATAAATAAAGTTGCATATTTACCCTTATATGTTATCAAATTAAAATTTAATGAATAATTTATATTTCTGGTAATGACAAAACTAGCATGCTTTAATTTGATACACCTTTTACTACAATTGTGTTTGTAATTGTCATTCGTCTTCATCTCATTCAAATGATTGGTAGTTTATGAAAAATAAAATTTGGTTTAGCACATATACTTTTGGGTAAATGATGTGATTATTAGGAATTTTAGAATTAAATTATTGGTGGAATTGTTGTGTGAATGGTAAATCGGGTACGTTGATATTTTAGCTTTTAGTCTACATCAGTGAAAACTATTGTTGCATTGTTGGGATATTTGGTAACATGATTATTTTTCATGTTTAATTTACAGTTGACTCTATGTTAAACTTGTGATGTTTATGTTTTTTATTACATTTTGTCATATGTTTAATTTACAGTTGACTCTATGTTAAATTTTGATGTTTATGATTTTTATTACATTTTGTTGGTGTATTTTTGTGTTTATTTATGGCAATGTTGAATGCAAGAAAATGTAATGCTGATTAATATGACTTTTGTCTGGTAAAGAGAGTTTTTTAAAGTTGATTTTTTCTTACTAGTATTAAAGTTTGACATTTTTATTGTAAAAAATTTAAAAGTGTGATTTATGTAAATTTTATAGTTAAGAAGATCAACAACATAGTTTTTGTTAGTTAATTTTTCGTTTTGACTAATGTTAAGATTTATTTTTTATTGTATGAAATTATGCTCAAGTGTGTTTTTATAAAATTTTTATATTTGAAAATAATAATTAACAAAGTTTGTAGGGGTTATATTTACTTTTTCACGAGTGTTATGATTTTTTTTTAATTGTTAATATTATGCCCACTTGTACTTTATGAAAATTTTAATATTTGAGAAATATAATTATCATAAACTAAGTATCATTGTGATTACATGTAGAGGGAGTGTCCCTGTATTTTACTCTATAAATTGCTACTTGCGGTAATATTTCTGCATTGAAAGTGGAACTTGTACAAGTTGTCGTAGTGTCATCAACGTAATCTCAAGGTTCTAATATTTGCAATTTTATTATCTCAATGCGGCAGGGTTAGTGTCAATTTTGGGAAAGAACCATTCGTTTTCGATCTTAAGGTAAAATATGTATTATGTCCTGTCTTCTTCAGTTCTTCTTCATCATCATCATATTTATTATGCTGTTCTACCTTTTACTTTCACCTTTTGCAATCCCCATATTCCCTTAAAGAAATATACTCTCTTTCATAAATTAAACGTTATAGTAAACTTGTAGAAGACACAAAGACTTCCAACTCCATCTTATCAGGTTTTATTTTTTTGATACAACATTGTTCAGGTTTTATAGACACCCTTTATGTTTCCGTACAAATTTTTATGATGCATAAATAATTTCCTTGATATTGTTATGATTTCTCTTTGAATTAAATGTCACTTGTATGAAATTTTCGAATCTGAATATACTAATTGTTTAAGGAATTAAGCCCCCCTTGTAATTTCTTGTAACTTTTTATTAGGCATATGAAGCGCAAGAAAGAGCCAAGCAGCAAATGACAATTGAGAAAATAGCGATACCACAGAATGCCAGTAACGGGTATGTGAAAATATCAGAGTTGTTTTTCTTTTAAATTGAGATTTATCTGAAATGAGTTGTTGTGTTTGTTTGAAATTTGTAGTTTAAGAAATTAAGCATAAATTGTTTAACTGGATTTTAATGGTTGCGATCATTGGACCTGTGTAGAATTCCTTCCTGTACAGTGAAAGAACAAATTATAAAATGGTTTTTCCCTGGATGCTACAATGGATAGGAATGAAGAGCATATTATTATATTTTTCCCTTACATTTTAGAATTTAACAGTCAAAAACTCAAAGATTGATTTTAATATTCCTACTGGCAAAAACTGTGGTGTAAGCATAGTGTCTCTCTTGCACGGCTTAATAGTGTATTTGGTCATCAATTTACTAAGGTATAGTGAGAAATTGCTGATTGATATACAGGGCTGGTACTTTGTTGATTTATTCCATTTTGGCAAAGGCCTTCTGTCACAGGGAATACTTTAAACTTTTCAAAGCCTATATTTGTAAACTACATTTATGATGTGCTAACAATGTTGTGTGACTTCAAAAGGAAACATATTACGGGGTTTGACTTTGTACCCTAGGCTTCAATGTTCTAAATTGTAACCTGTGCCGATGTTAAGGCTTGTAATAACTAATAGACCCTGCTGATCCCTTCAAAATAGGTCTTTAAATCCCATTGCTTTTGTACATAGAAGAATGGGATTGACTTTTACCTGAATGTTAGAAATTAAAATTTTCTGAATGTTCCCATGCAAATGCTCTCTGTTAGACGAGAACAATGGGAGGCTGAGGATTTATCTTTGCTATTGCCTTTGCTTAATTCTTCCTCTTTTTTACCCTCACCTGATATAAAACAATGGAGTTTGGGTCAGAATGACATTTTTTCCTTTCAAGTCCAATTTTGTTAAGTCTCCTAGCAGGCTTCCTCTTGCCTCTTGCATTTGTAAAGTTAAATTCCCTTTAAAATCAAGGTTTTTCTTCGATGCCTAACTCTCAATCTCGTCGACACTAATGACTTGGTGCAGAATAGGAGACCATATAAGAACTGATCTCCGAACTGGTTTGTTTTGTGTCAACATATATTTGAATCTGATGAACTTTTGTTTTTTTGTTGTTGTACATTGAGTGGGTTGTGGAATGGGTTTTTGAGGAAGCTTTGGTGTTTCCTTCATCTTTGAAAAGAATGGTGGAAGAAAGTATGGGAAAATTTTCTGGCGCACTGCTTTTCTGATCCTCTGGTCCCACTTTGGACCAGTTTTATAAAAATTCCCGCCTAGATCTGATTAATCCTCGCCTATGTGTTAGGCGGTGCTCTACCGCCTCGATTTGGTTGGGCGCCTATGCCTTTGCCTAAGCAGAAACAGAACTCTATTTTGAACCTTTACAATACTTGAATGAATTTGTTTAGCCATACATGATTATTTTTTTTGTTATGTTTCATGTAAAATTAAAAAGAATTACATTTACTATATGTTTTATATAGTGTAGCAAGTATGTATAATAGAAAAATAAATAAATAAATATGAGCACCTAAAAAAATGCCTAGTCCGCCTAGGAAAATGCCTAGTTGGTCGAGGCAATAGGCGCCAATGTTTTTAGACCCGATCGGTCATCGAACTAGAAAAGGGTACCGGGTGGATGGATCACTGGTTCAACTAGTGGTCGAGTCGTTATTGAATCGGTGACGTCATAAATACATAAAAATATATATTATTAATAATTAATAAAATTTTAAAACATTTAATTTTTTGTAAGCTAAAATATAGTGAAATAATGTTATAATATTAGTAAAAATATCTAATTTTTAAAATAAAACTATTTTTGTACAGAAAAATACTTTTAAACTGGGTCAATCAACCAATTTTATCGGTTGAACCACCGGTTCGATCGGTGGTCAACCGGGTTTTGATCGAGTCGGTGAAAACTGGTTTTTTGGGCCGAAACGGACCAGTGTGCTGATCGGTTTCGGTTTTTGACCAATCGGACTGCCTGTCCGGTCCGGGTTTAATAACCATGCTAGACGCCCCCTCTGCTGCCTAGGTCCGCCTAACGATTTTTAGAACACTGTTTTGGACTGAAAGCTACAAAGCCAAACATTGTACCCTTCTTTCCCTTAATTATAGCCAAACATTGTAGCCAAACAAAAGTACAAAGTTTTAATTTCAAATTAATATTTCATTCAATAATCTGTTTACAATAATAAGTACGCAGCCCTATTTATAATGCTCCTAAACACTCTCCTAATCTAATTTGGATTCTAAAAGATAAATTCAAATTAAATGAGATAATTACAAATTATAAAAGTCAACTTAAACACAACTTCTAATTGCAATATAACTCCTAACTAAAATTTACTATTATAATAAAACTATCCTAATTAAAATAATACTCTTCAACTAAATAATTACATTATTTATCCTATATGTATTCTTAACTAACAATACAATATTAATAATTAATAATTAATAATTTCTTTTTCCTTTCCTCATCAACAATCCAACTGAGACCAATCCAACTTACTAAATTCACTTAGATTTTTGTTCAATTTATACAAAATGAATACATATCGGTTTCAAAATTAAGTGACTAGCATGCGAATTGGTTTAGCTCATTGTATGCACGATTCTGTTCAGAAGTTGGGAAAAATGACTGTTGCTCATTTGAAAGTTGAGTTTGGCCAATCTGAGTTGTAGTGATCTGATTTCTTGTGAATGTGTAGTGTTTAATCATTCAATAGTCAGTAATCTTCCTTAGCATTTTACTGCTAGGTGTTGCCTTCAAGCAAATCTGATTTTCTTGTGATATTTTCCTATTTGATTTACATTTAGAAATTTCAACTTGTAGAAAATTGGTTTTGATGTAGGACAGGTTGACTAGGGAGTTCTAATTGTTGGGTTTTCAGTACTTGGTTGGTAAAAGTTAGGAAAATATGTTAAACTTTAAGGTTTAAAGAAATGGTAGAGGAGATGAAATAAAGGGTGGTGTTGGTGAAATATGATAGGATGGCTGTTGGGGTGCTTTGAGCAGTAGCAGGGAAGGGTATTAGTGGTTCTTTAAGAGTTTCTAGGGCTGCTAGAGTTAAAAAATGAAGGAGGAGACTCATAGGCTTCTTAGTAGGGACTATTTGTAATTTAGTTTGGATCTTACTGGGAGTTGTTGAAGGCTTTAGATTGCATAATATCAAAGAACAAGGAATTATCAAGAAGTTGCTAAGGAATCACTCATATTTTTATATTAATCACATTTTTTTGTGATAAGTTCATATGCATCACGTTAACGAGTTTTTATTGATAGATAAACAATACAATATAAGCCAAAACGTGGCGAACTCCCGTCCACATGAAGTATACAGAAGAAAGTGGGAATAAAACTCACTTATCCCCAAGAAGAGAAAAGGCCTAAACAGAGAGAGCCCCTCCAGATATCTACCTACATTAGCCCCCTAGAGCAAACTCTCACAAAATGTACATCAGAACCAGGGAACACTTCTTGCACCCAAATGAACAGAAGACTATGTAAAAGAAACCGAAAGTTTTCTATAGATCTTTGCGATCAAAGTACATTAGTATTCTGATTCTTCCTTAAGGTCCACCATTATAGCTGTGAGGAAGCAAGTCATGTCTCCTTCGCCATTCCTTCGTAAATGTCACCCATCTCCACTCTTGAAGCACCTCACTGGCTGATCTCGGCATCAACCATGCTAAACCACACAATAAGAACACCTCAGTCCACAAACTTTGTGCCACCTGATGTAGGAAGAGCAAATGATCTACTGTATATAGCAGATGACACGTATGGGCAAGCCTGCTAGTACTAGTGAGGGTGTTAATAGTAAATAACTGCGAAAGCAGTACTAAATATAGATGTATAGTTCGGTATAACCTGTGATTCCTGGGACACTATATAGGAGCTGATGTAATAGTGTAGGAAAAGGATTGTTATGATGAATGAAACTCTGAATATGGTTAGCTCATTTTGAGTCTGCACAAATTATCCCTCTCCCATTCTTTTCAAATCTCAGGTTTTATCTTCTTCTCAATCTAGTTTATAGTTGTCACAACTTAGCCTAGATGTCGACTAGACGTCCTAGCGCTAGAGAAGGATAAGGCGATGCCGAGCCGCCAGAGCTCACGCCTTGGTAGCTGGTCCAAGTTAAGCGATTAAATTATTTTGTACCCATGACTCATCATAACCCATGGACCAGCTACATGGTGTAACTTTATTACTTATTAGACTTGTAATGTATGACGGGTGTTGAATTGGTTGATTCTTTATTTTCTATGTACTGTTTGTTGACTTGTTCTACTAGTTTTCAACGTCAAGTATTTTATTTTTGAGTTTTGATTGTTAAGTAGTCATATAATTGTATTTTTAATTGTATTCCATAGTGTTAATTATTATATTTGAGTTTTAATGCGTATAAAATTTTATTGTTCAATATACTTTTGAAGTAAAATAAATAATGTATAAATTGTACATTGTTATCAACTTGTCGTCGTACGGACGCTATGACGGACGCTTTATCGCCTAGGCGTCTTGGCGGTCAAGTACCGCCGCATCTCGCCGTGACAACTATATGATTTAGTTCTAACCCTACTTTCTACAACTTTTCTATCTTAAATCTCTGTATTCTCTTCTCTGCTCTCAGGATCACCCCAAAGGTCCCGACACCTATCCACAAGGTGATGCCCTCTTCTTTGAAGATTGTCTTGTGCTAAAAATGCCCTAAAGCATCACATCTAATAGTTAGAATTAATCAAAAATAACTGTAATTACTACAAAAAAAAAAATCTCTTTTACTCGATCTCTGTTTATACAAAGCTTTATGTAAGCTTGAAGCCTAAACAAACAAACTTCAACTAGAAAACCTGTATTTGTTAAATCCAGTCATGAAGACCCTGTAACCGATATATTATAAAAGATAAGACTCATGAGTCATCTGTTATTAAATTTATTCAGCAAAATAAGAAAAATTAAATTTTGTTCAGACAATAAATATATTAACTAATATAATGCTGATTATTAGCATATTAAATTTCTGAAAGTATATAAAATGACTAAGAGAGTCCTTTAGGCCTAACTTCCAAACTGGCAAGGTAGGATCCAAATGGGTTTCTAGCATGTTCAATTCCAGGGTTAGACTTTGAAGCATCATCTAGCATGTTTAATCCAGGGTTTTGTGTTTTGATTTCTTTATATGGTAGTCTATTTGTCTTTATCAGCTGCTTTCTCACTTTTTTTTTTTAATATAAAATGACTAAGAGAGTCCTTTAGGCCTAACTTCCAAACTGGCAAGGTAGGACCCAAATGGGTTTCTAGCATGTTCAATTCCAGGGTTAGACTTTGAAGCATCATCTAGCATGTTTAATCCAGGGTTTTGTGTTTTGATTTCTTTATATGGTAGTCTATTTGTCTTTATCAGCTGCTTTCTCACTTTTTTTTTCTTTTTTTTTTTTTGTGTTTGTGTGTTTGGTTCCCAGAATTGTTCGTTCCTACTTACTACACTATGGATATGGAGAGACACTCAAATTATTTGATGAGGCTAGTGAAAGTGCTGTTCCTCCTATCTCTTTAACTCAAGAAAATGGCTTCAATGAGCAAGACAGTGCATACGCATTAAAGGAGAGACAGATTCTGCGCAAGGTACAAAATTTCTCCGAAAGTAGAGAAGACATATGGGTAACAGATGGGTAAACTTCTGTTCTCTAGGGCATATAACATTTCAGACTCCTTTTTTTTTTCCGCCCAAGTTTATTAGTATTTTAATTTTCCAAACAGGGAGTCAAAGACACTTTAATGTTAGTGTTGTGCAGATGTCTACACACATTTTTTTTCTGATTAATCTGATCAAGATCAGTTTTGATATTTAGATGGGTTTAGAAATTCCATTCTATGTGGGATCGGTAGAGTTTTAACTTGAGATTATTGTTAAGTAGCTTTCTATGCTCCTAGACACATTTAATAAGGTTTATCCTGTCTCATTCCTATCCTGGAAATCTGTTCAAGCTTTACTACCATCTGTCAATTAGAAAATTAAGCTGTAAAAGAACACTACTTGCCTCTAAATTACTGAAGGTGGGTATTATTCATCGAACAAGGACTTTGACAAAGTTTTCTCTCTTGTCCTATTAAAGCTGGAAGCACTTGCCCTTTTATAAACGTTATGAAAATTCTTGCACATTCTGAAAATTAGCCATGAAAATCTCTGTAATCAGACCAAGAACAAATCCCTTGTTCCTTTCCAGCATAAATTTTGTTCCCAAAGCTTGTACAGGAATGTTTCGTTATACTTGTCCTACATGATTGTTTGTCATTTGTATTGTTTAATAATTTGCAGCCTTTATAATAATTAACCTTTTCTGTAAATGATAGACTTGGACTAAGAATCATCTTTTTTTGCTTGTGCAGCTCATAAGGAGCGGCAAGATTGATGATGCATTTGGTAAACTAAGAGATAGTTATCCTCAAAATTTTCAGGTTTAAGGTCTTGATCCCTATATGTTGTTCATTGACTCATTTATAAATATTAATATATAAAATGTATTTGTGTGTATGTATATTATTTCTCAATTCTCATAGTATCTTTTTCATTAGCTTATGTCTAATATTAACCCAACTCTACGTCACTAATATCAAGTTTAGTTTCTTTTGAATGTTAGTTTTCAACCCTCATCTCCAAATTCTATCCATTGTATCTCAATGATTCAAGTGAAAACCAAAAACAAGGAGAAAATAGAAAACAGAAATTGGTTTCTAGATATAAGCTTAGATCAGAAATATCGTCGCAAAAAAAAGAGTGGGCATCTGGAAACAAAGAGGGGAAATATTACCATGTAATATTGAATTCAAATATGTTATGCTATGGGGAGTGTCTTGTGCTTCTGCTTTTGCTCGTTTCTCATTTGATTCAAAACTTAAATTAGGATCTTTGTCTAGAGTTCAGGATTACTTTATCATGCATTCTCAGTTATGTACCCCTCTTCATTGAAGCGGGGCCCCTTCCAAAACAAGAGGAGGAAAAAAATAAAGACGAAAGAAGCTTGTTAGTGTAGTAACAGTTAATGATACCGAGCGTAGAATTGTGCATAACTCCCTTTCCTCATTTCTGATCTATAATGCTGCAGAGATCAATATTCTTTTTATAAATTTTCCTATCCTCCAAGTCTTTGACAAGTTCCTCTCTCTGCAGGATGATACATCAGCTACGTGTTTCCTGCTTCATTGTCAGAAATTCATTGAATTGGTTCGGGTAAATGTTCTTTCTTTTTAGCTTACTTGTTTATATATGTGTAAAATTTCAAGCTGAATGCTTTACATTGATAAGGTTGTGCCTTTTTTTAGGAGAATAATTATAGTCTTACTTGTGTTGATGTCTTCAACCTGTTTGCTTTTAATGTAAAAATATCTTTTAGTTGAATATTGAAATAGGCTATGGAAAGTGTTTTTTTTTTGTAGTCTTTAGAAAATGCAATAATGAAAAAGTGGGTGATAAAATGTCTCAGTTATAACTTATAAGGCTGCATTTTGCGCAATGTTTTAATTAGTGACCAACTCAGCTTTCAGTTTTTAGACCCAGTTTGATTAGCGTAAATTAAATGATTGTGATCAGCCAAAAGGATTGATTTTATACGCGAACAGATGCTTACAAACAGCTAGGAATCTGAATACTAGAGAAACTATTTAGTATTGGCAATTAGTAAATGTAATCTAGAGTAGAGTATTAAACCCTACTCTATATTATGATCACCTATTCATAATTGACTATTGGAATTGTCAAACATGACATTACCTTATCTAGGATATGACACGAATGCATCTCAGATGCTGTTATCTTAAAATCATTTTATTCGTTATAACTTCTTCGGATTTGCGTGAACTAGCGGACCTGTTGGTCAAGTCATTTCCGTCCACTTGACTTACAAGGACCTACCACATATTGGTTTCTGGTCTACTCTTTTAGGTTCTGTTGGGAGACTTTTAATTTCTGGATGAGTTATGATTGTCCTGGAAATATTTCAAGTTGATTGGGAAGATCTTGAACAGCATGATGAACTTATGTGTAGGCTGCAAAGCTGGAGGAAGCTGTTTTCTATGGAAGGTGCGAATTTGAAAAGTTCTACAAATTGGCAGAGTATGAAGATCTACTTAAGGTAGTAAGAAACTTTAACTCTTAAGCAGATATGCTTTGTGCAATGAGCATACTCCTGCTTTTCAAATTCCATTTTAGTTGCAAAGTGGTGCTTGGGTGATCAAAGCCCCCCAAGTATTTGCTAGGGATGGAAAAAATTAATACACCCGAGTCTTTGTTTTATTTCTGATTTGTGCTGCTGTAGAACTCCCCACGCTCCCTTTTATTTAGCAATTTCCTTCCTAATTAAATTTGCTTTATCTCATTCAAAAGAAAATTTTCATCTGTTTTTTTTTTTTTGAATTATCAAACTTGCAAGTTAGCACTATTCCAAGTGTTTCGTAAACTCCAGCATTACTAAATATTACTAATCCAATCGCTGTTAGTTATTTTCCTCTAGTAAAATTGTATATTAGATAAAGAGAGCATTCGTACGACTAGAATTAGAATTTTTCTGTATTGTAGTTGGTGTGGTTCACAATGAACACTAGAAAGAAATTGAAGAAACACTAATGCTACGTTTGGATTGGAGAAATGAAAGTGGAAATGAAATGGCTCATTCCTATAGAATAAAAAAATTGTGTTTAATTACTCTATTGGAATGGAATGAATCATTCCCATCACATCCCTTTCCTTCCCTCCCAAATTTATGATTTTTATTCTTCGAGACAGGGTATGGAATGACTCATTTTAGCTGGAATGGAATGAATCATTCCATTCTCTATTCTATTCCTTTCTCTATTCCATTCTTTTTTCACCCATTCCATTCTTTCAATTCAAACGTAAATAATGATTTTGGCTAGTTGGGCCTGACATGGAAATATGCCTCTTAATTAATAAGAAACATTATAGTAGTTTAGAACCTGATAATAATAAATGTACTTTTCATTTTGTACTAAAATTTTGTAACGAGACTCTCTCCCACCTTCTCTCTCTAGGATTGTGCTGCTTTATTGGCCTATGAACAGCCGCAGAAATCATCAGTTGGATATCTTCTTGAAGAATCGCAGCGAGAAATTGTGGCTGATGCAGTTAACGCCTTGATCTTGTCAACGAATCCCAATTTAAAGGACACACATAGTTGCTTGCAATCATATCTCGAGAGGTTACTCAGGCAGCTAACTGCTTGTTTCTTGGAGAGGTCATTAAATGGCGATCAAGGCGAAGCATTCCATATCCACAGAATACTAGAAGGTGGGGTAAGAAGGGTTTAGTTAATTGATACATTCTTTGCGCTTCTCATCTCCCCCCTGTTAATATGTCCAGCTGACCTCTTTTGAAGGGCTTTTTGTAAGTGATAAAGTTTCTTTTCGTGTCCCATATAGCGGCTAAAAGTCCTCAATATTTTATTTTTATTTTTTAGGATTTACCATAATGTTTCATTTCTCAGAAGGACAATTTGTTCTCCGTGTTCATGTTTGTATTCTTAAGAATTATGCTCAGAAAGAAATTTGTAGTGAACTAAATGGTAGCCCCACTGTTTTCTTCTTCGTGTAGTTCCTGGGAATTTTCATATTACAAATCTGCTATATTGGATGTTTGTATTCTCCAAAAGATATTTGTATCGCTACACTGGTGCGCACATACACATACGGGAGTGCATGGAAAGTTGATATTGCCATTTTACATTTTATGATGCACAAAATTACCTATACATGCGCAAAACATGCGTGTAGAAAGTTGATATTGCCATTTCACATTTTATGATGCACAAAATTACGTACACGTGATTTCTTCGAATGTTAACGTTTTATCCTTTAACATTTGCAAATGTGTAGAGCGCTCGTCTGTCGGAATTTGTAGAATGCAGCAACAATTTTTGAGTGTCAATATCACTACCCTCTGTCTATGTTACAGTTTAATTTTCTTGTACAAAGCGACTTTTAAAAGAGAACCGTATTGGCTTTGAATGCAAAACTTTCAACCGTGCAAGGATGGAAAGAGGATCCAAAAATATGAAAATATATAATTTTCATATAATTCATTGATATCTGACTTTATAATAATAAAGAAATATCAAATTTAAATCCTCAAAAATGAAAGAGAATTGATATTTTTATATTATTTTTAGATATTTCTACACTTGCGATTTGCACAAGAACTAATCATGTCTGTGCATAATAGTTAATATATGGATTTTATGTGTGAAAATATTAAAAAGTGATGTGGAAATATATTTTCAGAAGAAATACTTATTTTACACCAATATAGTAGTGGTGTTCTGCAATCCTACATTTTTTTAATATATACATGCAATGCTCTTTTTGTTTGTGTGCTTAAATTGTCAAGTGGCATAAACTTTCGATTTGCGTGAGGTCAATTAGATAAACAAGAGTAATGCTAAGGGTCAGGGGTGAAAAAAATTATTTCATATTCCTGGAGTATGGTGAATAGTATGTTTTTCCTTTCACATGCATGTGGAGTCATCTGGGGATCTAAGGAGTAAACTATTCATCATGCTCTAAGAGCATGAAATAGTTTTTCGGTGGGGTGGACACACTTAGGCGAGTGTGGGTCCCAATGAATTTTTTATTTTTTTTATATAGGTATATGATATATTGGTAATATCATGCAGTTTTTGGGTTAATGATTAAAAATTTTCAAGCACGCTTTTGAGATTTTGTCCATATTCAATTTCAACAAAAAAAAATTTCTTTCACTATTTACTAATATAAACACAACAAATTCTGCACCAGACTACCACTCTACCGTATTCAATTCGAATTTTATAATCAAAACTTAGAATATATAATAAGCTACATGACAAGTTAGAAGGTAAGGTGCTTTATGTTCTCAAATATTACGAAATTTCAATTATTCTACTTTATAAATAATTATTGATTTAATTTGAATTGAAATTCAAATCAATATTAGTTTGTTTGTTCGTTCGTTCGTTCATTTGTTTGTTTTTTTGTGTGATAAAATCGCAAAAAATTTCATTAATATATATCACACAATCAACGTCAGTTCAAATCTAAATATTACAAGAACAAACCTATTAAGTACACAAGAAAGAAACCATTACCTCCCACAACTATACAACTAGTATCAGCGCACACAACTATATAAACTATTACCTTCTACAAACCAAGCACACAAAAATCAAAAGAAAAACTCAATGAGGCTTCCATGCAAACCATTGTTGAGAATCCGTTATCCCAGCATAATTAGGTAAACCTCGAGTCTTCTTTAGTGTTTTTTATCCGCATATCCTATAGAAAGATGGTGGAGATCCTGACCTATATTGCAAATATTATACAACATCGGAGCATTCTTCGAACTGATATTAACGTCACCTGTTAAATAGATGATCAAATTAGTAGCATTACTAAAAATATTCACATGAATGATATGATTTAATCCATTCTTTAAACCCTGAATTGTTAATTGGCTAGTGAAGTTGGTATTAATTCTATCCGGTTGCAACTCTAAGAATATGTTCAGCTACAAATCTTATTAAAACGTTATTGCATAATATGATGGGAGATGGGTGAATGAATTCTTGTATATTCACATACATAAAAAGATATATCTTTGATATAATGATACTATTGACAATGAGTTGCTATTGAAAAAGTTTTAGAATATGAGATCATGAAGAGGATCATTATAAATTATTTGAAACGTTTATTTGCAAAAATAATGATTGCTATTGACATATCTAACGTTTATAATTTTATTATTGGTTTTTATTTTCTTATAATTTTTGTATTAAGGAGGGTGTATTCAATTAAGACTTTTAAAAAATTTTAAAGACTCTTTTTAAGTGACAGATTTTTGTAGAGTTCGTTGACTTTTAATGACTTTAAAGACTTTTAAAATGACTTTTAAAGACTCCATGAAATAAGTGACATACTTTTATAGACTTTTTACTAAAGACTTTGATAGACTTTGATATACTTTTAATATATCTTGTAACTTACATCATTAAGCATTTTGTTGAAGAAGTCGGACAATATGCTTTGAAGAAAACTATACAAATGATGAACTGGATAGATTGGTTTGGTTTGGAAGCGTCCTCATCTTTACACTTTTGACATAATAGAGTATCACATAACCCAATGATCACAAATGGATAAAAAATTAAGGGGATAACTGATTTAGAGAAAATTACACACTGCTCTATAATGGAAAAAGTTTATAAACCAAATAGAACTTTAAATTTTTTTATTGTTTTCTTACTGCTAGTGCCTAAATATTATAATTATAATTTTAACTCAACAACATAAAATGACATTCGCAACCAAATGAAATGAGGGGTTATTCATGAAAATTCTCCATAGAAACAGTTGCTAAAATGCAAACAATTTTATTAGACAGTTTACTTAGTATATCATTATTTATCAAAAGTTTTATAAGAGACATTTTCAAATCACTAGTATAAATGACACCCAAAATATATTAAATCAACACTAACATGTAAGCTTACACAACTGATGAGGATGAACTATGCTATATTTTTATTCCCTAAATGCTAAGTATTTGTAATTATTTTGTACTTAAATGTATTAATATTTATTTTAATTTGGTTTTGATATATTTTGTGAGTTTTCAATTAATTTATATTATTTAATGTTATTTTATACTATTTTTATTTGTTAGTTTTTAAGTATTTTTATTATTTTGGGAAAATTATTTATTATTATGTATTTTTATTAATTTTATTAATTTTATTTGTATTTATTTTATATTATTTTCATCTTCTCCCTTTCTCAAATATTTGAAAGTTTTTGGCAAATATTTGAAAGTCTTTGAGCATGAGGCCAGACTTTGGAAGACTTTGAATATGAATAAATCTTGTTTTAAAGTCTATCAAACTCCACCATTTGATAGAAATCTTTAAAATCTATGACTTTTTGAATACTGAAATACTTTTATAGATTTTGTAAAAGTCTTAATTCAATACCACATAACTTTTAAAGACATTAGAAAAGTTATAATTGAATACCACTAAACTTTTATAAACTCTTTAAATATCTTGATTGAATACAACTAAACTTTTAAAGTCTTTATAAGTCCTTACAAATCCTAATTGAATACACCCCCCTAAGCCTCCACTAAGTAAAATCTTGCCTCTGCCACTGCTAGAGGTGTTAAGTTTTGTCTAAATTGAACCATCGTTATTCATTATATTATTTAAGTATATTTCTTGTAATTGGCTAATTCATAAAGTATCATTTGCCTTAATTTATATCACATAATTTAGGACAATATATGAGACAAAATATATTAAAACTACAATATTTATTTCTCAAAAATGATGAATAAGATATCATTATTGTACTAATTTATCAAGACTATTTTATCCTTTATGTACTTAATTAAATGAATTATTTTTTATGATTTAAAGTTATTTAAGAGCTCAAAAAGAATTTTATAATACAACATTTCTATTTAAAATTATAATCATCAAATGACATTAAAAATAAAAAAATATAATTCATAAAATTAAATAACAAACTAATTATGTGATAAATATCTATTTTATTAAAGAAAAGCGGTGCTCACTTGAAAGGTGAAGTTGTGTCACATATTCTTGATAGACCCGAGCGGAAAACAAGGGGAGAATTTCATTCAACAATCAAATTTGTCCTTCCAACTTTTTATCAATAAAATTTATCTCATATTTTATAAAATTTAAATGTCCACCAATACTAATTAGTATAAATAGTATTGTGTCGCAGATGATTTTTATAAACAAACACTTTATTCATATTAGCCTCCACGCACTCCATGCGTGAGAAAGGAAAGGACAAAAGAAGTGCAGAAAGTTATATTTAACTTTAGTTAAATTAATAACTACTATATAAAATTAATTTAAATAAGTTAAATTCTTTTTAAGATAACGTGAGACTCAATTACATAAAAAAATGGAACTTATATTTTTACGGACAAATCTACACACATAACAACCAAACACTATATCAAAGATTATGTCCATTTACACTATTAAAAAGTGGGCTATGATATGAATTTTAATGTCATACCTTATTTTTTAATGATGTAGATGAATATAGAGATTGATATTTATGTGTTTATACTTACTCTGTTTCCACATGATATTCTTTCACATAAAAATAAAATGGGTCTTAATTTCATACGAGAGAAAATCATGTAAAAATATCAAAAAAATAGTGCTCTCCAAAAACAAATAATTTTAAAAAAAAACTCAGGCTTTATAATAAGACACAAGAAAGTGAAGCTATCCTCTCTACCCACAAAAAGAAAATAGATGGAGATTTGACCCCGAATGCTGATTCACTGCCCATGATCGTCGGGTTCTGACGGTTTCGCTGCCAGTACTCACATGGGTAATTTTCTTTCTCCTTTGTTGTTGTTTGATTCTATGTCCTGTGTTCAATCTTTTATCCGAGAGATTATTCGGTGCACCGGGAGTATAGCTATAGTATGCTCCCCCCACTCACATAGCAATGGGCTTCATTGCACGTGGGACCCACTGCTATGTGAGTGGGGGGAGCATATTGTAGTTATGCTCCCGGTGCATGCAATAATTTTTTCTTTTATCCATCTTGTGTTTGGTGATTCACTAATCTTAATGGAAAACTCATGTTTTAAATACTCCCTCCATCCCAAAAAAAATAAAATCCTACGGGTAAATTTTCAAAGTTTAACATTGTGTTTTAATGGGATGGAAAAATTATAATTTTTTAAAAACTAATCTTCTTGTTTTTTGAGTCAAAAAAAATAATTAAATAAAAGAAAAGGACAAAAACTTTGGTCACTTTTACCAAAAAATAGATTGATTTGAATGGAAAAGTAAATATGTAAATCCTATTATACCCCCAACGTACATACACAACAAGATTAATATAAGAGTAAAATAGCACTCTAGATGTAAATTTAAGTCTTCTCTCCTTTTTATTTATAAACTTAGTAACAACATTAATTAAAGAAAGTCTAGAAGTATTATATTCTTTTCTATCACAATTTAAGTTTTCTATTCTTTTATTTTTCGTCCAAAACTCATAACATAGTTAAAAGGATATGCTCATTCTGATAAAGTCAAATTTGACCTTATATTTTAGGACAATTGAAGAATTGTATTGTAACACCTCAGTCCCACATCAGTTAATGTGGGATATTTGGATGTGTTTATAAGGACCCAAGTTGCTATCATTAATACCTTCAGTCATGACCTTTTGGGTGAGCTTGTGGTGGGTTAAGATGACCTAAAAAGATATTATTGAGACAACTCATTGGGCCTTATTCTGCTGTGATTTGATTCGGACTCGGGATTTGACCCGGGTCGTTACATATGGTATCAGAGCCGACTCTCGAAAGCTCGGGTCGGGTCATCCGATCGGGTTGCCGGAGATGAGGACACGAAGGCGTGCCTAGTAGGTCGCTGGTATTATCCCACAATGGCTAGAGAGACAAAGTTTCTGGGCCTTGTGTGACTATGTGTTCGGCCTGACGGGGACGTCAGGCATTTAAGTGGGGGAGTTTGTAACACTCCAGTCCCACATCAGTTAATGTGGGATATTTGGATGTGTTTATAAGGACCCAAGTTGCTATCATTAATACCTTCAGTCATGACCTTTTGGGTGAGCTTGTGGTGGGCTAAGATGACCCAAAAAGATATTATTGAGACAGCTCATTGGGCCTTATTCTGCTGTGATTTGATTCGGACTCGGGATTTGACCCGGGTCGTTACATGTATACCCCTAAAATAGTTTAATATTAAGTTTAGTAATGATTACATGATAATGAAATTATAGTGGCAAACTTGATAATATTGTGTTATTTTTTTTCTATCATCAAAATAAATATGACTCATTTTTTGACATAACAAAATTTTAGCAAATCAAACTCGTTTATTAGACCAGAGTAACAAATATGCTCCACTTTTTAAACCTTCAATTTTTTTTAGAATCTAAGCTAAAGCAATCGATTCATTGTTGTTTGTTTAATGTTTTCCGTTTAGTTCATCATATTTGTAGGAACAACATGCTAAGATTATCGTTATTATTATTTGGTCAATTCATACTTACTGTTTAGGAAACTTAAGCTGATAGGTCTTCGGCCAACCTTGTATATTATGCTTTCAACTTCATATTTGAACACCCCATGTAAAGTTAACTAATCTCCTCCTTCACATGTGAGTTCCAACTCCGTCAAATTGCTCCCTTTTTAAGTGTAAAGTCTAACTCTCAACACGCCGAGGGCCTGCGAATTATTTAAGAGTTTGCCAGAATCTTTGGATTGTGGCTATAATACCAATTTGTTGCTTTGGATCGTGTCTCTAATGTCAATTTGTTGCAGAGCCTGGGGAGTTTATAACGAAGGCCTTAATATAATTGTTAAACCCAATTAGATACAAAAGTTTAAGTTGTTTAAGTCTTAAGGCTAACCTTGTACATTAAGCCTTCAACTTCACACTGGATTTTCGATTTTGCATGTAAGTCCCAACTCCCAACACTATCCAACTACTATCAATATGTTGAGGGTTTACAAAACGCTAAAGGCTAGCAAATTAATTGAATCTCTGTCAGGATATTTAGATTATGGCTCTGATACCACAATTTATGGGTAATCTAGGGAATCCATGATGAAGGCCTTAATACAATTGTTAAACCCTACTTGACTAAAAAGTTTAAGTTGATACGAATTTGTTGGGAGCCTAGGAAGTCTATAAAGAAGGCCTTAATAAAATTGTTGAACCAAACTTGACCCAAAAGTTTAAATATAGGTCTTAGGCTAACCTTGTATATTAAGTCTTCAACTTCAAACTCGAACATCCGATGTGGGACTGGTGTAGGATAAGAATGGAGGAAAGAATAAAAGAGATTCAAAGAAGATAATTAGGTTAAAAGCCACAAAGAACAAGACTTAATTTAATAATATCAATCATTTAGTAATAATAATAATGATGAATTACAATTGTTTATATAAGAATAGGAAAAAACCCTAATACTTGGAGGCTAAGTAAAATATTAAGTAACCTAAGTATATAAGAAAATAAAATTCTAGTAATTATCTACTACCTTAAGTAATTAATGCTCTAGAATATTCTATTAATATAATTAAATACATAACCTAATTTTATCTACTAAATAAACTAATTACATTCAAATCATCCATAAATAACAATATATAATAATAACCCAATAATATTAAATTTCTTTTGCTTCCATCCTCATCATTCTCTTCTCTTTTAAAAAAATTCATCATTGAGTTTTGAAGTATAGAAAAATCCACAATCCATGAATCGGACTCCAAACATGCAATAAATTTTGGTCTTCCTTGTAGAGGTATTGATAAGTAGAAAACAGTAAGGAGTGAACTTCCTTGTATTGCATCTTGTTGAAGCTCTCGTTGATTAATGAAATCGATGACTTGATCGTTGGTTTCTTCAAATAGATTATCAAGTTTCTTTGGAAATACGTTATCAGCTTTTTGTTCAATCTCACTCTCGCTCGTTGTATCCTTAATTTCAATTTTATCTTCATGAAACTTGTCATTAAGTTGCATAATTTCTTCATTTGGCTCGTTCATGGTTCAAAAGAGTATATATCACCTTCTTCGTGATCCACACTTAAGCATTTAATCCAAGCTTGACACAATAAAATATGTGCAACATTCATGGGTATAACATCCACTATACTAAATCAGAATATATGTGCATCTGGATGGGAACTAAGCATCTTTTTGAAACATGAAGAGAAGTATTACCTAGCCAAGGAATAGTGTAAGGCCTTGGATTCAGTTCAGCAACAAGGTTGAATTTTTCTCTCGAACGTGGAAACACAATATTGATTGCACAATCTTTTATGATAATTTTGCATTGTTTTCCTCCACAACGAAGAAAAGTATGAAAAGTAGTGTCAAAATTTGGAGAATTCTCTGTGTGAAGTTTCAAATAGCCAATTCCATGAAGAAATTAAACAATTCAAGGCTAGAAAAAACTGAAATTTTGAGGGCTGATTTGAACTTATCAGATTCTTCAGGGGCTTAATTTCAAAAACATTGGGGGTTGCACTAAAATTTTTAGAAACGTTGGGGGTTGCACTGAAAATTTCAGTAAATTTGGGGGCTGAATTGAAAACTTCAAATACTTTAGGTTACCAATTATAATTTTTCCATGGATGAACAGTAACACCGTAGTGCGTACTATAACAGATTTTTTATTTTTTCCTTAAATGTTTAAAAATAAAGATATTGGGATAGATTTGAGACTACGCTATCGTCTTGGATGTTGTCGACTTTCTAGCAACTCTGGCAATTGATGGGGGCCAGAAAAATTAGGGTAGAAAAAAATTAAGTGAAATCAAAATATATTAGGAACTTTTGGCTCTTGATACCATTATGATATAGCACAAGGATGAAAGAAAAAATAAAAGGGATTTAAAGAAGATAATTAGGCTAAAAGCCATAAAGCACGACTCAAATCCGTAATAATCCTATTTTCGATAGGGACGATTGACAACTGAATCTGACTTTTTCTCATAATTTTCATATCCAAGGCCTGACTCCAAGTTGTTCAATAATAGCAACGTTGAGTTTCTTGACCCTTTGCCTTAGGATTAGTCAGTTCTACTTCTCGATAGGGGCGTGGAAGGGATATAACTCAACGGTAGAGTGTCAACTTGACGTAGTGGAAGTCAGCAGCTTGAGCTTGATTATTCCTAAACTTAATGTGAGTTTTTCTATTTTGATTTGCTACCCCGCCGAGATTGAATGAGAAATGATGAGAGGCTCTTGGGACAAGGCTTAATTTAATAACGTCAATCATTCAATAATAATAATAATGATGAGGAATTACAACTGTTTATACAGGAAGATGTAAAAATCCTAATATTTGGAAGTTAAGTAAAATATTAAGTAATCTAATTAAATAAATAAATAAAATCCTAGTAATTATCTATTACCTCAAATAATTAATGCTCTAGAATATTTTACTCATATAATCAAATATATATCCTAATCTTATCTACTAAATAAACTGATTACATTTAAATCATTCATGCATAACAATATATAATAATAACCCAATAATATTAAATTTGTTATGTTTCCATGCTCATTGGGATTGAGCTAACTCACATGTTATCTTAACAATTACTTTATATTGGTACAATTTAATATTGAACCCCTTATAACGAGCAGCCAGAACTTTTTTTTCCTTTCCAAAATTATGTACCGCGCATACATAATTAAATACTTATATTGTTATCATTTCAAGAATTTCATGCCAAAAATTCAGAGTTGGTGTGACCTGTGTGGATATATTGAAACATTGGAATATCCATTTAATTGATGACTTGTATATTTTCTTGAATTGTAGATGTTTTGCCCCTTTTTGTTTACTATTACCTATATCCTCTATTGTGCGTCCAAATTTGTTAAAAATCATTTACCGGGGTAAGCTTTTCCATTCCAACAAATCGAATTGAAAAAAAAACATATGGAATATATTCACTCCTGGAAGGCTGCCAAAGATTGTGCAACAACCTACAAGAGGATGGTAATTGAATCGATGTTAATTCTCGAAAGTTGGATTTCTGGATCAGTACTTGAAATTTGAGTTGAGTTTTTTTTTTTCTTTTTCCCCTAGCTAAGTAATATTTGTGCTGATTAATTGCATCTGGTAAGTATTTCTGCCATCTTCTTCACTTGCATTTCTAATGTTATCTACCCTTGTACCAGGCTGTAATGCTAGAGGGGTATGGAAGGTTCAAATGAAGTATCAAACTCAAGAAATATTTCATACTAAAGCAGGCAGATGTTATTTCCTCATACGAGCCCCTTATTATGTCCCTTTCCATCCTTTACGGATTGTTCCTTGGCAGAACCACAACGTAATCAAATGCTGGAGGGACAGCATGGCCATCAACGCTGTTCTTCCGAGAGTGTGCTCATAGAGGAGGAACAACCCTCTTGGTTTGAGGAGCTCCTTAATGAGCCCAAGATACAACATGTGCACAAAGGCCATAGGCGTTCGGCTAGTGACTCTTCTGCCTACTTAAATGCAGCAGTTGAGACATTTAATATGAGGGAGGAATACAAGTTCCCAAACCTTGATGTTCATTCTCCTTGGAGCTCTCAGAATTTTTTTCACTGCAGAGATCCAAACGCAATCTCTTTTAGTGAACAATACAATAGGGCCAACGAAGCACCGTTAAATTATTGCAATGCATTTGTTAGGGATTGAATCATGCTTCAAGACTCGGAATCAGCAGCCATTGATAATTGTGAACAAGTCGAATCTGGTTTTCACAGAAGCCAGAGAGTTCTAGTGAAAGAAGCGATTGCTCACAAGCTAAGACTTTTGCCTCCAAGGCAGAAGCAAAACATGCTAAACAGTAGGTATTCAGTTCCTATTTTCCTATTCATTGTTTTTCTTTTCTTCTATTGACACAAGGTACCTAAATTGTTTCTCTTATGCTACTTTGGTACTTGCATCTTTATAAAGTATAATGAGTTGATTGTATCGCTTTCTCATAGTATAGTGCACTTCCAAATGTCTAATTTTGCACTGGCCTATAAGTAAAGGTAGGAGCTGCTGAAAATGATACAGGGTGGTGGAGTTGAGCCGCTTGCATTGAAAAAGGCTCTTTGATTTTGGGTGAAATTTGGATTTCTTTTTGAGATAAAAGCAGTCTTAAGACCAACTAAAATTGCTTATCACCTTAGGCAGATAAACCAGTTTGAGTCCACTATGTCCTACTTTAGTTTATTAAATATAAGATGGAAACAGATTATGGATGTTTTTGAAGTTGCTTGGCCACTATTTTCTTTTCTGTCCCTGCTTCAGACACCTAAACGAATAAAGTGATTTGATAGAACTCATACAAGTAATTAAGAAACCACAATTTTAATATTAGATGTTCTTTAAGTTTCAAATTCGTGGTGACTTGCTGTATTTTAACGGGAGATCCTTCCTTCTAAAACCATAGCATTATGTTCTGTTTCAAAGGTATTAGATGTGTGGCTTTAAAAGGCTCAAGCAGATGCTAAGATGGCGATTTTTTGTTTGGTAAACAGCCAAGGACCCAATCACCAAAGTATATTAGGTTTCTGGATTTTGTATTTATTATTGATGGTACCACATGATTTCCCCCCTCATTCTTTCACTTTTCTTTCTACAATCGAATTCCTATTACAAT
The DNA here is from genome assembly GCA_947179155.2 of Hedera helix. Classification (NCBI taxonomy): domain Eukaryota; kingdom Viridiplantae; phylum Streptophyta; class Magnoliopsida; order Apiales; family Araliaceae; genus Hedera; species Hedera helix. The sequence continues at coordinate 9,982,764 of OX359270.1, read as the reverse complement.
AGCCAAAAATGTCAGTCACAAGCGAGTGCATCCTCGCACAAATATACAAGATTCTGTGATAGGTCCCAATCAAAGCTTCAAAATGATAAAAGAATGTTTTCTCTTCGGGTGAGAAAGTACCGCTATGTTTGGACTACAAAATGATTACCTGATTTCATTGATAACTTTGGCTGCTTAAATAAGCAAAGCCACATACAATAAACCGAAATAAAGGGAAGCTGGGAAGTAACACTTAAACACAAACACACCACGTACATACACACGAAACATAACTAACTGAAATAAAAGAAAGAAACCCAGTACACCCCATGCACGTCCCATGCAATCAGCTTCTCACGTCCAACTGATAGTGACCCAGTACACCCCATGCACGTCCCATGCAGTACGCCCACTTCATGCATGTCCCATGCAATACACCCACTTCATGCTAGGTATTTGGGATTTGGCTTTAGGGGCCTTGCTGACCGTCGTGGCTTATCAATACTTCCCCCATGATGTGGATCCTTGTCCTCAAGGTCCACACCTGGGAACCTCTCCGACAGCTGTTTGGTGGGTTCCCATGTCGCCTCCTCGGCCGGTAAATTTTTCCACTGGACCAAGCTCTCTTCGATAATCTGGGCTCCTTGTTTGATCCAGCGATGATCTAGAATAGCCTGTGGTATTAGTATGACTACCCCATCGTCGCTGAATGGTGGCAACTCTGTGCTGTGCGTCACCCCATTTTCTGCATTAGTGTTGTACCGTTTGAGGAGGGATACGTGAAAAATGGGATGAACGCGTGACCCGTCTGGTAAATGGAGTTTGTAAGCGACTGAACCAATTTTCTCCAGAATCTGGTAAGGCCCAAAGAAGCGATTGGCTAACTTCTGGTGTGCTCTCTTGAAAACAGTTTGCTGGCGATAGGGATGTAGCTTCAGAAGCACTAACTCGCCAACCTCGAATGACACATCTCTTCTCTTTTGATATGCTAATTGCTTCATCCGATTAACTGAGCGTGCAAGGTTAGCCTTGAGTTGTTGGAGCAATTCATCTCGGTTTTGTAGTTGCTGATCGACTTCCTGCACAGGTGACAGTCCTTCGTTGTATGACAGAATGAGCGGAGGTAATCTACCATACAGTGCTTGGAAAGGGGTCATTCCCGTGGAAATGTGGTAAGTGGTATTGTACCAGTATTCAGCCCAAGGTAAGTAGAAGCTCCATTTACGTGGCCACTGGTGGACAAAGCATCTGAGATATTGTTCGACGCAGCGATTGACGACTTCCGTTTGGCCGTCGGTCTGCGGGTGATAAGCGGAGCTGAGTTGCAGTTTATTGCCCGACATCTTGAAGAACTCTTGCCAGAATTTGCTCACAAAAACTGGATCGCGATCACTAACGATAGATCGGGGCATGCCATGTAGCTTAAGAATACCCTCCACAAACTTCTCCGCAACGCCTTTAGCCGTAAAGGGATGGGTTAAGGTAAGAAAATGAGCTGACTTACTAAGCCTGTCGACAACTACCATGATTGTATCCTTGCCCTGTGAAGTGGGTAATCCTTCAATAAAATCCAATGTGATGTCGTCCCATACTTGACAAGGAATGGGTAGTGGCTGGAGGAGTCCCGCTGGTGCCAAAGTTTCGATCTTTGTCTTCTGACACACCATGCAACCTTTGATATATTCTTGGACTGATCTGAGCATTCCCGGCCAATAAAACTGTTGGCTCATTTTTTTGTACGTGCGTAGTACGCCCGAGTGGCCTCCCACCTTGGTGTCATGCATCTCATGCAACAACTGTGCACGTAAGGTAGGATTGGCTGGTACGATGACCCGATCCTTGTAACGCAATAGGCCATTGCGCCACACGTAGTGGCTGTCGGTTTGGTTTGTGGCTACCCGACTCATGGATTGGATGTACTGGTCTTCCTTTGCAGCCTGCTTAATTTCGTCCCATAAGTTCAATTGGGGAATAAAAATGTTGTGAAGAACGGGGCTACAAGGTTTACGTGAGAGAGCATCGGTGGCAGAATTTTCACGTCCTGGACGGTAAGTGATCTCATAGTCATAGCCTAAGAGTTTGGCCACCCATTTTTGCTGCTCTGGTGTGGCGATGCGTTGCTCTAGAAAATACTTTAGGCTTCGCTGATCCGTCTGAATACAGAATTTGCGTCCTAAGAGGTACGGTCGCCACAAGCGGATTGCTTCGATTATGGCTAACATCTCTTTGGCGTAAGTGGACCAAGTTGTTTTTGCCACCCCAAGGGCTCGACTCATGAATGCCACTGGTTTGCCCTGCTGAGACAACACTGCTCCAATCCCCTCCCCCGACGCATCGGTTTCAATAGTGAAGACGTCGTTAAAGTTTGGCATTGCCAGTATGGGTGTGGTGGTCATGGCTTTTTTGAGAGACAGGAAAGCAGCTTCGGCTTCCTCATGCCATCCGAATTTGCCTTTTTTAAGGAGATTGGTAAGGGCCCTTGCAATAATGCCATAATTTTTGACAAACTTCCGGTAATATCCTGTCAACCCCAAAAAACCCCGTAGCTCAGAAATGTTGGTCGGTCGTGGCCATGCTTCCATTGCTGCTATCTTGCTTTCATCTACTTTAACTCCCTGACTAGTGACAATGTGTCCTAGGTACTCCAACTCTTGTTGCCCGAAAACACATTTGCTAGGCTTGGCAAAGAACTGGTGTTGCTTCAAGATTGCCAAAGTCTGTTTTACATGTATCAAGTGCTTGTCCCAAGTAGAACTATAAACTAATATGTCATCGAAGAAAACTAGTATGAATTTCCGAAGATGAGGGCGGAATATAGAGTTCATGATAGCTTGAAATGTAGAAGGTGCATTACATAGGCCAAATGACATAACCAAATATTCGTAATGTCCGTTATGAGTACGAAAAGCAGTTTTTGGAATATCCGGAGGATTTACTCGTACCTGATGGTACCCGGCTCTCAAGTCGAGCTTGGTGAAATACGACGCGCCGTAGAGCTCGTCTAACATGTCCTCCACCGTGGGAATGGGGAAGCGGTCCTTCACAGTGGCAGCGTTAAGTGCCCGATAATCCGTACAAAAACGCCAACTTCCATCCTTCTTTTTTACTAGTAGTACCGGTGATGAGAAAGGGCTCGTACTGGGTCGAATGAGTCCAGAATCTAACATAGCTTGGACTTGTTTCTCGATCTCCTCCTTTTGGTAGTAGGCATAGCGGTATGGTCGGACATTAACTGGTTCGGTTCCTTCTTGGAGGGAGATGCAGTGATCAATTTCTCTAGTGGGTGGTAGACTTGAAGGCTCCTTAAATAAGTCGGAGAATTCTTGCAATATTTGTTGCATGTCAGGATGCATATTTTTGGGTGGCTCCGTAGCACTAACCTGCAAGCAAAGTGCTAATATTGCATGGTTCTGGCGAGCTTCTCTTGACAGTTCCTTGAGTGATGCAACTCGAATGGCTTCATTGTCAGCCCCTTGCAGCCGCCTGATCTGGTTCTCCCAAAGAAATTCCATCGTTAACTGCTTCCAGTTGCAAACCACCGAACCCAGCATTTCGAGCCATTGGATTCCCAAAACTAGATCCAATCCTGTAAGAAGAAGAGAATAGAGAGTTAAAGAGAAATGAGTGTCTTGCAAGTTCACTTGTACCCCTTCAAAACGTCCCTGACATTTCAGTTTCTCGCCATTAGCTACCCGCACGGTAAAAGTTTCGGTTGGCACCACTGGTAATCGCAGCCCGTTGGCCAACCTCTCACTAATGAAGTTGTGAGTTGACCCACTGTCGATGAGTACGATGATGTCGTGAGAACCTATTCTGGCAGCTATCCGCATAGTCTTGGGGGCAGTCCAACCCGTTAATGCATGCAGCGTGATTTCCGGTTCCACGGTTTCCCCATAGTTTTCCTGAATTGGTTCAGCCTCGGCGTCCTTATCACAATAAAGAATGTTGCTGCCATCGTGACCCTCCAACATAAGTATTCGTGGCCCTTGGCATTTATGCCCTGCCGTAAATCGATCATCACAATTAAAACATAAGTTTTGGGCTCTCCTCCGCTGCATTTCTTCCCATGTTAGACGCCGAACAGGATTGACAGCCGATGGTGTTGCTCGAGTGATAGGGGGAAGGGCCGACAAATTTCGCATTGGTAGTGCCGGCCTAAGGAACCTCCTTTGTCTGTTAAGTTGGTCATCTTTCATCCGGGCTAAGCCTATGGCCTCCTTCAAGGTATGCGGTTTAAACATTCGAATTCCATCCGAAATGTCAGTTTTTAAGCCACCCATAAATGTTCCCACAAGAGCCTTCTGCGTCCACCCGCGTACCCGATTGCCCAAGCGCTCGAACTCCCGCTGGTAATCACGCAGTGACCCTCCCTGCCTTATTCGTGACAAGGCTTCATCAAAATCCTCGCACTCCGAAGGCCCAAAGCGAGCCCCGAGTTCGTCTTCGAAATCTTCCCACGAGAGAGTGCGTCCTTCTTCCTGGGACACCCTGTGAATCCACTGCCACCATTGGTTGGCCTCACCTTCCAAGTGGTAAGAGGCTAAGGACACTTTCTGTGCCTCGGGAGTAGTCTGGAAATCAAAATATTGGTTCACACGACTGAACCATTCCGTCGGATCATCTCCTGAAAATCGAGGGAATTTCAGCTTGGCTGTCTTGGAAGATACCACCAGCCGTCCTCCGTCGTTGCCTTCTCGGTGATGGTTGCCGGGGTTGGGGATCTCCTGTTTTGCGAGCAAGACTTCAGAGAGGCAGTTGAGAGTTTCTTCCACATGCCGCAGCCTGTCAGCCATGCCGAGCTCCATCTGGTGTAAACCATCCTCCAATTGCTCAATACGTTCCTTATTGGTTGCCATAGCTCTGATACCAATGATAGGTCCCAATCAAAGCTTCAAAATGATAAAGGAATGTTTTCTCTTCGGGTGAGAAAGTACCGCTATGTTTGGACTACAAAATGATTACCTGATTTCATTGATAACTTTGGCTGCTTAAATAAGCAAAGCCACATACAATAAACCGAAATAAAGGGAAGCTGGGAAGTAACACTTAAACACAAACACACCACGTACATACACACGAAACATAACTAACTGAAATAAAAGAAAGAAACCCAGTACACCCCATGCACGTCCCATGCAATCAACTTCTCACGTCCAACTGATAGTGACCCAGTACACCCCATGCACGTCCCATGCAGTACGCCCACTTCATGCATGTCCCATGCAATACACCCACTTCATGCTAGGTATTTGGGATTTGGCTTTAGGGGCCTTGCTGACCGTCGTGGTTTATCATTCTGTTAATTGTCAAATATTTATTTTCCACGCCACTTCCTTTCGCCTTGTCCGAGGAAAAAGGAAAGCAACATTTTTTTGAATGTAGAACTTACGGTGCTGCTGAATGTGGCCTTTTTATACTTGAGAGTTGAGACAGTACACAATGTGATTTCCTTATAATAATTCATCTTGCATCTCTTTAAACCAATTCCTGCCATTTGAATGATACCATTTATGTGAGCATATGTAGATTTGTAAGATGTTATGAAATGCAGGCAATCATTTCGGCGATCACGGGTTAGAAAACTTCAACATATAGCTAAACTGGAAAGGAATGTCCAAGTTTTGCACGCAAGTCCGTGGATATCAAGGCCTCTACTAATTGACTTTACCATTTAAGTTTATTGAGAGACTAGCATTTACTCCATTAAACTTTTCATCTAATTTCCCACGATACACATGTAGTGATACAAATGTTACTTTTAGTAACGACACGAGCGATATACAATTATTTGCGACAAAGTGTCGCTAAATATAACATTTTTGTTATTAAATATGTATTGGGAGAAATTAGACGGAAAACGTAACGGAGGGATCCTCATCCTGAATTGAGAATCGTGCTAATGATCAATGAGCTGACATATTGCATAACATGATGAAGAATCTCTAGGAGCGGCTAAATTTGGGTTCCTAGATCAACAGAACTTTATATTAGTTATGGAAAACAGAGCCTAAAGGCAATGTTTAGAGAGTTTATCTCATGAGCGGCTTATTAAACACTGTAAGGGCCTTTTCCAACTTTCTATTCATAATCCAACCGCTCTGTAAAAAGAGTACCATTTTCAAAATTCACAATTTTTTAAGGAGATATTTTTATTTCATTTTCATCCCATAATATAATGAGTGTTTAATTTATAAGTGGTGGTATAGTAGTGAAATTTTGTTGTATATTTGCAGCACATTATGTCATTTTATATTTTCGATATATTTTTATTTCATATTTATTCCTAAATATAACAAGTGTTTAGTTTAGTAGTGATAGCACAGTAATGAAATTTGTTGTTATACTTGAAGAATATTATGTCATTTTTTACTATTTTTAATAAAAAAAAGACTCTTGTTACGGAGTAACTATTTTTATTTTTTACGCAAGAGAATCTTTTTGTGGAAAAAAGTAGTATCAAAACATCCATTAATTTTGTGACTCCAAAAATTTATTTTGGATGATTTGGTTTTCTATCGAATTACAAGTGTGAAATATATGTTATTTTGGATCATTTGGTTTTCTACCGAATTACAATTGTAAAATATATGGATACATAAGACTGGTTATAATAAAAGTGTGGCCCACTGTTTGCCTATTTTTAATTAGAAATTTACACGCAAACATACGTGATCAAATTAAACTATAGCGGCAAATAAGGTATCGTTTCCACAGAGAATTATTTAATAATTATTAACTAATTACTAAATTTTAATCAAATTAATTTTATTTAAATAATTGATTCAAACTATAAAATAAAATGTAATTTAAATTAATAACTAAATTACTCTACTAACAAGGATTTAATCAGATAAAAAGACTTCAGATTACAATTTTTTCTAATATTTTATTTAAATCTCTTCACTCTCCTTTTTATTAAATAATTATATAAAATTATTAATCGAGAATTCGTTAGTATTTATAAGCCTCTCGATGGTCATATAAACATATCCTCTCTATAGGAACATTCTACCTAAATAAATCACTCTATCTCTATGAAATTTATATTAGACAAAAATTTTAATATCAGATTCTCTTCAAAGTTACACATAGCATATAGATATATCTCTATCATATACACAAATTATGAATTTTATCTCATACAGAATACAAAAATATATATTATTATATTCAGATCTAAACCTATAATCCATCTCTTAATTTCATATAAATTATTCCACTAATTATATGCATCTAATTAAGCACATGAACGCGCAAAAATGATAAACAATTTATATATAATCATCAATAATTGAAAAAAAAGTAAATTAATTCAATTGCAATCTTAATTAAAAATTAGCTCATAACTAAAGAAGAAATCAAATTCATAAAATAATCTATCATATTCAAGGTTACAAAAATTAAAGAGAATAAAAAATTAATTTGAAGCGCGATTACTAATCTTCACCTTCAATTCTTTTTATTCTACTATTAATTTACCCTAACTACGTTAATTTCTATGTTAATTCCCGACTTTACAATCAACCTAACCAGAGTATTTATATGTAAAACTGATCCCTAAAACCTATTAAAATTAGAATCCTATTTAAAATCAAAACACGTTCGAAATACAATAAAACACTTTCCCAGTCTCATGCTCCTTCCATTACTTGTGGGATCCACTAAAACACATCTACAAAACAAGTAGGAATTTCGAAGGAAACAAGGAACTTTAAACTGGCGGGACCCACTGAAAGATCCAAGCAATAAAATAAAAAGAACTTTGAATAATGGCATGGTGGCGGGACCCGCGATTTCGCTGAATTGAAATTAAACTTGCCAAAGCATTGTATGCTTCTTGATTACCCAAATTAATAAAGAGCCTGATTACCCGTTAACGTGGGACCCACACGTAACAAGCTCCCTTCTAAAATTTTAAAACTGATATCACGGTGGGACCCACGCGGAAGTGATAATAACCAATTTGAATCAAGCTGCCAGGAAATCTGAAGAAGTGCTGGCTTTTGATGTGAAATTACAGAATTGTCCCTCAAACTTTAATTCTTATAATAAAATTAAAATAATATAAAATAACAAAAATTACTTAAAAACTCATAAATAATTAAACCTAAATTATTTAATTAATATGTATAAAACTCACTCATTACCTACCATATTATGCGTTATTTTAGAAAAGTTAACGATAATACAACAAAAAAGTTGATAGATTTTTTCACAATATATATCATTGCAGATTCAAAAATTGGGATTTTGAACATAACTGTGAAGATCACAGATTTGATATTTTTGTAGCAGTAGAGCAGGAAATGTTGGAGAGGGAGCTTGTAAGGCTTCAAATTGTATATCAGTTACAGATACAACAACAGCAGCAAAGGCAACGACAAAAGCATCACCCGAAACACCATCGTCGATCGAAAAGTAGAGACTCAAAATCCGGCTTTGCAAACCTCTCTACAAAGAACAAGGAAGCCATGCCAGTTCCAGTACTGGCACACTTAGAGATCTTCAAACCCACTTTGTTAGCCTCTCTCTAAGGAACAAGGAAGCGTTCTAGCTGTGATGTTTGATTCTTTCACGATATACATAATTAGATGTTGTGTGTAATGCAACTTTATTATAACAAAAAAGAGGAACATGTGTGAGGCCGATGATTGATAATCTTGTAAAAGAGTCGATAACCAAGTAAATTCACAACATGTATGTATTTGCCGTAGATCTATTTTCAGCCTTAGCAGCAGATTTGAAAATAATGTGTCGTTTTTTGGCAATTTAATGATAATCAATAAGATCTCAGCTATATGCAGTAGCCAGTTAATGACCGTCTTGTTGGTGGACATGAAACTTGCCAACACTCAGATTTAAAGAACTTGTAGCTAACAATAATAAAACCTTATCATGGGGTACCTTTAAGAAACCTGACTACCTTCAATGTAGCATACACATGACAAATAGTAGTGGCAAATAGAAATTGACAGAGTCCTTGCACGTGTTTGGTGCTGGAGTGTTTGGTGCACTCGTAAGTTTCAAATGCACTAAACGCACTTTAGAATATTCTATGTTTAATGACAACTTATTTCAAAGACAATTTATTTAAATCATAAATGCATCATTTGAGATGCAAATGCAACACACCAAAATTGGAGCAGTGTGCTTGAGGATATGCACTGAATTAGAGATGTTAGGTCTAGCAATGGTGAGATGGATAAGTTTTTTCACTAATGTTGCGTTTGGATTGAATGAATGAAATAGATGGAGGAATAAAATAATTTTAAGGTATTTCAAGTATATGTTTGATTATTGGTTGGAGTGAGTGGTGTAATATGATGGTAAAATTATCATACATATCTATTTTATTGGAATGAATTTCATTCCACCACCTCTCACATGGAATAAAAATCAAATGGATAGAATGAACTTTTATTTCACTAGAATGCTTATCCTCCAAAATGATTATTTAATACACTATTTTTTATTTCATTCATTTTTTCATTCTATTCTCTCAATCCAAATATAACATAAGAGTGGTTCACCTTCTGATGTAAGTTTGTGATTTTTGTCAATGGGAAGTAGAGAAGGTGTGACGCCCCCAAATCTGGGCCCACACAGCCCAAACTTGAGTCGTCAAAAGACTACAACAAAATTATTACAACAAAGCACAACGTACTACAATACAGTGTATAATAATACACAACTAAGTCTTCACTATTATTGCCACACTATTTTACAAAACGTGAAGACTATGATAACTATTCCTCGGACCCTCACTCCATTCCCCGGCTAGACCCTGTTATGTTTTCATCTCCTGTTGAAAAACAATGGAACAAAAGAAAGGGTGAGCTCAAATAGCCCAGTAAAGAATAACATGACTAAGATAATGACGAATAAATTATCATTAGTCTTCAACAGTTGAGTTCTTGATAGAATACAATAGACTACAAGGTTTATATCAAAAACTGCAGTTAAATTCTTAAACAACGTTCAGATCAATAATAGCAGCGGAATGAGTAATCTATTAGAAGAATAATGCAGACTATAATGTCCACTCGGTTCTCTTTTTAGGAAAAATATCATCAACTTTTATCATCTGAAATATCATTAGTCAAGATAATACAAATTCACAGTTCCTGATCATAATCATGCACATCAACAGTTCATCTTTGTACTACGGGCCAAAGATATTCAATATAGCACAAACGGTCATGATTATACCAGATTCAGCCTTTGGTCATAATCATACCAAACAACAGTTCATCTTTGCACTACGGGCCAAAGAGAACATTCACCACGTGCCATAAAAGACACCGAACAGATGTATCGCCTTTAACCTATTATATCGCCTTTAACCTATCATCTGTTCAACAAATATATCACATCTGTGCCCCCGGCCACAGATATTCACAACAGCTTGATTTTTGGATGATTAGAATGATATAAATGATGAACAGAAGAAATAGGATAACAATAAGTATCGGAAGTTTACTTTGTACAGATTCAAATAATGTCCAAATTGTCAACATGATGTGGAGTGAAATTTAAAAATGATATTCAAGATCCACAGTTCAGAATAACGGTTACAATTCAATAGAAAGGTTCACGTAAATAGGAAGGTTCAGTTGAAATAATGAAGTTCAATTATTATGGAACATATAATATTTTCAGGAATTATAGAAGTAATAGTTCCATAATAAATTTCGATTTAGGAGTATGAAAGAAAATAATATCCCTTACCGTAGCAGGTTTGATTAACAAAAGGTGAAGGAAATTAATACAAAGGGTTATTCACCAACAGGCGGCAATCCGCTCCGTAAGGTTATTCCCACAATTTAATAGAATTTGAGTACAAAGAGTTATTCACCAAACAGGCGGCAATCCGCTCCGTAAGGTTATTCCCACAATTTAATAGAATTTGAGTACAAAGAGTTATTCACCAAACAGGCGGCAATCCGCTCCGTAAGGTTATTCTCAGAGATTAATAATGAATGAATACGAAAGGTTATTCACCAACAGGCGGCAATCCGCTCCGTAAGGTTATTCCCACAATTTAATACATGGAAATAAAAAGCACGTCTTATGAGTAAGGAAGAAACAATATTATTATCGAGAATCAAATAATGATAATCCCTTACCATAGTATGTTTGAATAATGGAAGATGAAAAAGATGGTATCCCTTACCATAGTACGTTTGAATAATGGAAGATGGTATCCCTTACCATAGTACGTTTGAATAATGGAAGATGAAAAAGATGGTATCCCTTACCTCAACACGTGACTGGATATTGATTTAAATGAGGTTGATTAACTTGAACAGTACACGTATACTTATAGATCTTCACAAATACTCAAGATGACTTAAGCACACTTAGAGAGAACTTTCACAAGAAGTATTTAGAGAGAGAAAGAAAGAACAAGTAAGGAAGTTTATGAAAAATCCTTAAGTTAAGGCTTCTATTTATAGCCAAAAATCTCATCATTCATTTAATCTAAACCATTCATTTAAAGATCATCTTTTAATCTACACAATCCATTTCAAATATTATATTATCTTTAATCTACACCATTCATTTCATATCACCAAATAATCACCTAACTTTATATTATAAACAAATCAATTTAATTATTCAACAATAATTCACACTTTAATCTACACCATTCATTTCATATTACCTAATAATCACCTAACTTTATATTATAAACAAATCAATTCAATTATTCAACAATAATTCACACTTTAATCTACACCATTCATTTCATATCACCTAATAATCACCTAACTTTATATTATAAACAAATAACTTTATCAATTCAATTATTATGACTAATTGTTATAAATACAGTATAGTTAGCTCTTAGATATCAAGTCAATAAATTAATGAAATACAACTGTTTAAATAACATCATAATAGAGATAACAATAATGTAAAATAAAGCATACGTTACTGTGTAATGACAATTATTGATTCAATAATGTGAATTACTGTGCATATGTTACTGTGACAATTATTAGGTTCAATAATTTTAAAAACAGTGCAACAACAATTATTGACTCAATGATATAAAATACAGTGTAATGACAATTATTAAATCAATAATGCAAAATACTGTGTAACAACAATTATTGAATTGATAATATAAAATATTATGCAGTGACAATTATCGATGAAATGATGCGTAACAGTTACGGTGTCAATTATCAGACCAATAATATGAGACACTATGCAATACCGTGTGTTACTGTAGAGTACCGTGTGCTACAGAAAATACCATAAACTACCGTATGCTACTATTCTTTTATCACCGGTATTTTAACAGTTCCGTTGACTATTTTTATTTAAAAAGGTTACTTCTGTCGTTTTCTATATCCGACAAATATTCCGTTGTGGGGTCCACCAATAATTTATTATTTCGGCGTCGTCGTACGACACGAATATTCCCCGACCAAACGAATATTCCCCGACAAAGCGAATATTGTCCGACAAAATAAAATTTGCACATAACATCCTTAACTTTCAATTTTGTTAATTTAACCACTTACTGTTTCAAAAAAAATATATATGAAGGAAAATTAAATTTTGTATTTCATAAAATTCGGGGTCTTACAACCTCCCCTCCTTATGAAATTTCGTCCCCGAAATTGACGTACCTGACATATCGAAGAGGTAAGGATACTTAGATTTCATCTCAGATTCTAGCTCCCAGGTCATTTCCTCAGTATCTTGGTTCCTCCATAAAACCTTAACTTGAGGTATAACCTTTGAGCGTAGGATCTGCTCCTTCTTATCCAGGATCTTAACAGGTACTTCCTCGTATGTTAAATCCTCTGCTATAACGTCTGGTTCTAACTCAATGACGTGGTTTGGGTCCTTCACATATTTACGTAACATAGATATATGAAAAACGTTATGGATGCGAGACATACTTGGTGGTAGGGCTAGTCTGTACGCTACGGTTCCTATTCGATCGAGGATTTTCAAATGGGCCAATAAATCGAGGGTTGAGCTTTCCTCTCTTTCCGAATCTCGTAACCCCTTTCCATGGAGAAACACGTAAGAATACATGATCTCCGACGTTGAAACTTTCGTCTCTCCGATGAAGATCAGCATAACTCTTTTGTCGTTCTTGTGCGGTCTGTATTCGTTGTCGGATCATTTGGATCTTTTCGGTCGTCAAGCGTACCAACTCGGGTCCCAACAATTTTGCTTCTCCTACCTCATTCCAACATATTGGAGAGCGACACTTCATTCCATACAATGCCTCGAATGGAGCCATGCCTATGCTTGCTTGGTAACTGTTGTTGTAAGAAAATTCCACCAACGGCAAGTACTTATCCCAACTTCCTTTGAAGTCTAATATACAAAGTCTCAAAAGATCTTCGAGGGTCTGGATCTTCCTTTCCGATTGTCCGTCCGTTTGAGGATGGTATGCAGAACTAAAACGTAGTTCAGTGCCCATAGCTTTTTGTAGACTGATCCAAAAGCGTGAAGTGAATCTAGGATCTCGATCAGAAACTATGGAAACTGGCATGCCATGCAATCTCACGATCTCATTTATGTACATACTGGCAAGACGTTCAAGTGAAAAGTTTTCTCGTATATGTAAGAAATGAGCAGATTTGGTCAATCTATCTACGATCACCCAAATTGCATCTAAGCCTTGAGAAACTTTTGGAAGACCCGTCACGAAGTCCATATTGATGTGTTCCCACTTCCATTCGGGAACTTCAAGTGATTGTAATGGACCTTTAGGAACTTGATGTTCTGCCTTGACACGTTGATAAGTTAGGCACCTTGAGATAAACTCCGCAATCTCTCTTTTCATATTGTTCCACCAAAATGTATGTCGAAGATCTCGATACATCTTGGTACCTCCTGGGTGGATTGCAAACGGCGTGTTGTGTGCCTCTATCATGATTTTATGCTTTAATTCAGGATCGTTAGGAACACAGAGTCGAGAGTTGACTCGAAGTATTCCTTTCTCGTCGATTCTTGCTTCGGGAATGACACCTTCTTGTACTTTCTTTATCATGTTTATCAGTTCCGGATCGGTAGCTTGAGCAGCTTTAATTTTATCGATTAAAGTTGGTTCTACTCGCACGTGAGCAATCTTCGAGTGGGTCCCTGGTGTCTTTAGCTCTATCTCCATCTTTTGCAAGTCGTACAAAATACACTTTTGTGTTGTCAGCAGTGCACTTGTACTTGCATAAGATTTTCTGCTCAAAGCGTCAGCTACAACGTTCGCCTTTCCCGGGTGATACTGGATTGTGTGGTCATAATCCTTTAACAGCTCAAGCCAACGTCGTTGTCGCATGTTGAGTTCCTTCTGGGTGAAGAAATACTTGAGACTTTTATGATCCGTATAGATATCCACTTTTTCTCCGTACAAGTAGTGTCTCCAGATCTTTAACGCGAAAACGACCGCTGCCAACTCTAGATCATGAGTAGGATAATTTTTCTCATAATCTTTGAGTTGTCGAGAGGCATAGGCTATAACCTTTCCATGTTGCATAAGGACACAGCCTAGACGTTTGCCAGAAGCATCGCTGTAGATAACGAATTCTCCTGATCCTGATGGTATGGTCAGAACAGGAGCTGAAACAAGTCTCCTCTTGAGTTCTTGAAAACTCTTCTCGCATTCCTCGCTCGATATAAGTTTTGTACTAGAATGAATGATACCGATATCTAGTAATTAAACTTTCAACTCTTGGTGTTCTATGGGAGCCATTTGGTGTGGGACTTTAAAAATGGGCTTAGTGTCGGGTTCAAGATCGATACAGAATTCAATTTCACGGTTTGGGGTAAGCCAGAAAGTTCCTCAGAAAAAAAAACGTCAGGAAACTCATTAACAATGGGAATATCATTCAAGTTTGACGTGTTTTTGTTCAAATCAGTGACATGAGCTAAAAAGGCTTGACATCCGTTTTTCAATAAACGAATGGCTTTATGGCTAGAAATAACAGTTATAGATTTCAATGGTTTAGTTGCTTGAATTTGCATGACAGGTTGATTAGGAATATGAAAACTAATAATCTTATGAAAACAATCAATTTTAGCATGATGGGTAGTCAACCAATCAATTCCTAAAATCACATCAAATTCATGCATCTCTAAAGAAATAAGGTCAACAGGTAATGTGAGGTTGTTGATTTGAACTTAGGCAAGATTTATAGATAGTAAATGTAATAGGTATTTCTCCCAATGAGGTTTCAACTGATAAGACAAGATTTAAGTTTTCAATAGTCAAATTTAAACGTTGAGTACATATAGGTGAGATAAAGGAGTGGATAGAGCCAGTATCTAATATGGCATAGACTTCACGAGAATTTATGAATAGCTTACCGGTTATCACCTCATTCGGTTTCTTGACTGTTATCGTCAAATCGAATCCTGAATACTTCATTCGGATCTTCACGTATTTCAACCATGGGAATACCACTGAATAATTTTCTAGCAAACTGTTTCTCGGGTTCATCAACTTCATCAGTAGTAAGGTACCAATGATTTCCATTAAAATAGTATTTTCGATAGACTGCAGTTTCCACGATAGTGACTAACTTAACCTGAATTCCTCTAAATTGTAACGCCCAAAAGTATAGAAACATCATTTTTAAATAATCTTGAAAATCATAGCTGGAACACCATAAATCCCAAAGACTAATATGAAAAGTCCATATATTTTGATCCTTTGTTATAGAGCATAACCAGGTGATATCACTCTCCCAATTAGTGAGTAAATTAAAGGCAATAATTTCCGCAAGTTCGTTACTTCCTTTAATTGCTTCTAAAAATGGATCTGGAACGACTGTAGCAGAGCTTTCACCTTCATCCTTACTGGATAGAACACGCATAATTTTTGCCTTAGGCAAATGATTCAACTCTGAGTTTGTAAGAAGATTATTCGTCGCCTCTTGTTTTGCAGCTACATTTGTTTCGGTAATTTCATAGTTAACCTCCTGATTTCCAGATGCCATAATTAACTGTGGTCACAAAATAAATGTTAGTTCAAATAAACTGACTCATCTCTTCATGTTCCTACATTCAAATCGACTCATTAGATAATAAAATCTATTTTAGGTAGGACACACTAGTGACTGATTCTATTCGTCTCTCCCCTCCTAGTTCTACCCCAGATCTCCATTAAAGACCATATCCCTAAGCTCTGATGCCAACTGTGACGCCCCCAAATCTGGGCCCACACAGCCCAAACTTGAGTCGTCAAAAGACTACAACAAAATTATTACAACAAAGCACAACGTACTACAATACAGTGTATAATAATACACAACTAAGTCTTCACTATTATTGCCACACTATTTTACAAAACGTGAAGACTATGATAACTATTCCTCGGACCCTCACTCCATTCCCCGGCTAGACCCTGTTATGTTTTCATCTCCTGTTGAAAAACAATGGAACAAAAGAAAGGGTGAGCTCAAATAGCCCAGTAAAGAATAACATGACTAAGATAATGACGAATAAATTATTATTAGTCTTCAACAGTTGAGTTCTTGATAGAATACAATAGACTACAAGGTTTATATCAAAAACTGCAGTTAAATTCTTAAACAACGTTCAGATCAATAATAGCAGCGGAATGAGTAATCTATTAGAAGAATAATGCAGACTATAATGTCCACTCGGTTCTCTTTTTAGGAAAAATATCATCAACTTTTATCATCTAAAATATCATTAGTCAAGATAATACAAATTCACAGTTCCTGATCATAATCATGCACATCAACAGTTCATCTTTGTACTACGGGCCAAAGATATTCAATATAGCACAAACGGTCATGATTATACCAGATTCAGCCTTTGGTCATAATCATACCAAACAACAGTTCATCTTTGCACTACGGGCCAAAGAGAACATTCACCACGTGCCATAAAAGACACCGAACAGATGTATCGCCTTTAACCTATTATATCGCCTTTAACCTATCATCTGTTCAACAAATATATCACATCTGTGCCCCCGGCCACAGATATTCACAACAGCTTGATTTTTGGATGATTAGAATGATATAAATGATGAACAGAAGAAATAGGATAACAATAAGTATCGGAAGTTTACTTTGTACAGATTCAAATAATGTCCAAATTGTCAACATGATGTGGAGTGAAATTTAAAAATGATATTCAAGATCCACAGTTCAGAATAACGGTTACAATTCAATAGAAAGGTTCACGTAAATAGGAAGGTTCAGTTGAAATAATGAAGTTCAATTATTATGGAACATATAATATTTTCAGGAATTATAGAAGTAATAGTTCCATAATAAATTTCGATTTAGGAGTGTGAAAGAAAATAATATCCCGTACCGTAGCAGGTTTGATTAACAAAAGGTGAAGGAAATTAATACAAAGGGTTATTCACCAACAGGCGGCAATCCGCTCCGTAAGGTTATTCCCACAATTTAATAGAATTTGAGTACAAAGAGTTATTCACCAAACAGGCGGCAATCCGCTCCGTAAGGTTATTCCCACAATTTAATAGAATTTGAGTACAAAGAGTTATTCACCAAACAGGCGGCAATCCGCTCCGTAAGGTTATTCTCAGAGATTAATAATGAATGAATACGAAAGGTTATTCACCAACAGGCGGCAATCCGCTCCGTAAGGTTATTCCCACAATTTAATACATGGAAATAAAAAGCACGTCTTATGAGTAAGGAAGAAACAATATTATTATCGAGAATCAAATAATGATAATCCCTTACCATAGTATGTTTGAATAATGGAAGATGAAAAAGATGGTATCCCTTACCATAGTACGTTTGAATAATGGAAGATGGTATCCCTTACCATAGTACGTTTGAATAATGGAAGATGAAAAAGATGGTATCCCTTACCTCAACACGTGACTGGATATTGATTTAAATGAGGTTGATTAACTTGAACAGTACACGTATACTTATAGATCTTCACAAATACTCAAGATGACTTAAGCACACTTAGAGAGAACTTTCACAAGAAGTATTTAGAGAGAGAAAGAAAGAACAAGTAAGGAAGTTTATGAAAAATCCTTAAGTTAAGGCTTCTATTTATAGCCAAAAATCTCATCATTCATTTAATCTAAACCATTCATTTAAAGATCATCTTTTAATCTACACAATCCATTTCAAATATTATATTATCTTTAATCTACACCATTCATTTCATATCACCAAATAATCACCTAACTTTATATTATAAACAAATCAATTTAATTATTCAACAATAATTCACACTTTAATCTACACCATTCATTTCATATTACCTAATAATCACCTAACTTTATATTATAAACAAATCAATTCAATTATTCAACAATAATTCACACTTTAATCTACACCATTCATTTCATATCACCTAATAATCACCTAACTTTATATTATAAACAAATAACTTTATCAATTCAATTATTATGACTAATTGTTATAAATACAGTATAGTTAGCTCTTAGATATCAAGTCAATAAATTAATGAAATACAACTGTTTAAATAACATCATAATAGAGATAACAATAATGTAAAATAAAGCATACGTTACTGTGTAATGACAATTATTGATTCAATAATGTGAATTACTGTGCATATGTTACTGTGACAATTATTAGGTTCAATAATTTTAAAAACAGTGCAACAACAATTATTGACTCAATGATATAAAATACAGTGTAATGACAATTATTAAATCAATAATGCAAAATACTGTGTAACAACAATTATTGAATTGATAATATAAAATATTATGCAGTGACAATTATCGATGAAATGATGCGTAACAGTTACGGTGTCAATTATCAGACCAATAATATGAGACACTATGCAATACCGTGTGTTACTGTAGAGCACCGTGTGCTACAGAAAATACCATAAACTACCGTATGCTACTATTCTTTTATCACCGGTATTTTAACAGTTCCGTTGACTATTTTTATTTAAAAAGGTTACTTCTGTCGTTTTCTATATCCGACAAATATTCCGTTGTGGGGTCCACCAATAATTTATTATTTCGGCGCCGTCGTACGGCACGAATATTCCCCGACCAAACGAATATTCCCCGACAAAGCGAATATTGTCCGACAAAATAAAATTTGCACATAACATCCTTAACTTTCAATTTTGTTAATTTAACCACTTACTGTTTCAAAAAAAATATATATGAAGCAAAATTAAATTTTGTATTTCATAAAATTCGGGGTCTTACAGAAGGTTTGATAGCTGTAAGCTCCACATCTTGAAGAATGTGAAGCAAATAGAAAAATACCGATAGATGACCTAACAACCTCTATACTTAATGAGCCAAGATCCTTGATTGGAATTGAGTATGATGATATTGTTTCACTGAGTGATAATACCGAAATTAAATCCAGTGATGAGTTTGTCATTAACATTTACTAAGAGAATAACAATGGCAATATCAACAACAATTTTATTGGAGACGTGGCCAAAATGAAGAGCTCAATAAAAAGTAATAGCAGACTTTGTTTTATTAAGGATACAATTGGAGGAACTCTGTTTTTTTTAAGCCCCAAATATAATCTCATAATCAGGTATATCATCAAACAAGTCTCACATAAAAGGAGGAAATATAACCTCACTCACAAACAAGTTTCACATTAAGGAGGAAACACACTTAACATAAAGTAAAGGATGACAATCGAATCGAGACCTAAATGTCACAAACAATACCTCAACCAAATTTGAAAGAAATAACGAAAGAATTTGTCCTTAAAATGTTCTCTTGTATTACAATGTTCACGTTCAGCAGTTATTCTGAATTCAGCATCCAGTAACTAGAGTTGCGTACTTGCGAGTTTGCTTGCGAGTTTGAGCATTTCCTTCGCCTTTCTTCTTGAACCAACATGTTATAAACTTGATTATAATTGGCAAGGAACTCAACATCAATAATTGTCCATTAGTTCTACTAATGATCATTCAAACTCATGAGAAATTGTGTTATTTTCAAAGTTTTGTAAATTATAAAGTCATTATAAATTATTAAATATTCCATATGTTCTAAATTATATAATTTTTTTAAAGCTAATTTGAGATAGTTTCAAACTTAAATTTTATATGATTAATTAATAATTATGAAATAATAAATCTTTTAATTAGTAATACTTTTTAGATAGTTTACAATATTTATTAGTGTATTAATTAAAATTAAATGAATCTATATTAATTTTTGAATTTTAAAATATCTCAAATTAATTGACTTGAAAAGGTCAATAATATATTTTGAAACTGAGAAATTATCTATTATTTCGGTCCCAAATTAAATGTTCAATTTTGACCTTTTATTTTTGGTTGACCAAATTGACTATTTTTAGAATTAATAATTAAGTATATATAAATATATTTTTAAAATTATAAACATTGTATATAGTAGAAAATTATAGATACTTCCTTTTCATTATAATCTCTCCACCCATATTTTGATAAAATTGGTATATAATTTAATTTTGAAAATGATCAATTTAACCTAAAAAAATCAAAACTAAACATTTTAATTTGGGATAAATAGACTATATTATAAAGCCACATTAAGCCGTTGACGTGGTCATTGACATTGCTCAGTGTTTGTATCATAATAATTTTTCTCACCCCATAAGTTTAGTTCTATTATTATTTTATTTTTTATTTTATTTTTTATTCTCTGAATTTTATAAAATTATTATTTGATAGCGGGTGCTAGTACCAATTAAATTTGGCAAAATTGGTCTCGCCCACGAGTCGGCCCAATCCACCCTCTAAAATTTGGGATTTGGATTTATATATTTTGGTATAAAAAAAGATAGTGTTGGGCTTCTGATTTTTACTAAAGCAAATGGATTGAAATGATTGGGCTGTGTACTACCTGAGGCCCATTTAGCTACAGCTCCAGTCCAGCGAGACTTGGGCTATCACATTCATTACCCCGGATTAGTTAATGTCGTGGCAGTTATAAAACTGTTATCACTTACACATTTAGTCCGGAGGTTACAACAGTTATTGGTCATGATGTGAATAGTACATCATTATTCCGATCATAATCGTCGTACATGCTTGGTAGTTAGAGGAGGACGACGATCATAAAAGGTGTTAGTTCCCGCGGACACAATAATGATCTAGAAAGCGGGGTTGAATAGATCATTTTTCCAAACTTTTTCCTTTTTATTGCAAAAGTATATTAGTTATGATTTAATAGAATCAATTCAAGCATAGCGGAATATACTTTAAGAACCCCTTCAAGATGTATGCATGATCTCAATTCAGTATTTTAATCTTCAGTATGGGTAATAGAAAATATAGCAGTTATTGAGCATAATGTAAAAGACGTAAAGTAAATGACATAAAAAATTTAAGTGGTTCGGAGACTGAACAACTCCTACTCTACTCTTCTAATTCGACAAGTAGGAAATCCACTAATTTAGTCACTAAGACAGGGACACTTTGCCCTCCACAAGTCCAGCAGACTTGAGTTGTTTTTAGTCCCTCAAGCAAGGATCCTTTGACCCTTCTTAAGTCCAGCAGACTTGAGTCATTTTTAGCCACTCAGGCAAGGATCCTTTGACCCTCCTCAAGTCCAGCAGACATGAGTTATTTTTAGCCACTCAGGCAAGGATCCGTTGACCCTCCTCAAGTCCAGCAGACATGAGTTGTATGTTGGTTGAGTTGTACTGCTAAGATGAACTTTGGTATCTTTCATCTTCAAATGCTTAGCAGCTGTTTGTGATCAACCTCTAGATGCTGCTGATGTTTGTTGTTAATATTTTTCTCCTTTTGGTATTCATCAGTGACCTTTGATCACCTTTGATGTACTGTTGAGTTCTTTAAATAGGCTTTGTGCTCAGCAGTCGCTTCAAACACTCTCTGTATGTTCTTCATCATTTCAGCTCAGAATGTTCTTGATTGATCACAGAGTTGTTCTTCTAGATTAGCCTTCAGCTCATTATGACTCTTGATCTTGGCTTCTTTGGTCGTTCGACTCTTAGCTCATATGCCAGCATTTCGGCATTTCTTCTTGTGTTTTTGGTGAAACTTTTTAACCGATAGGTTGTATATCCTTCTTTCTTTCTTTTTTCCTCTTTTTTTTTTTTTTTTTTTTTCAGATTTGCTCTTTTGTAGATTTTGAATAATTTTTCTGTTGTAAATCTTTTCGTTGGAACCTGTTTTGTTGTAGACTTCTTTATGAATATTTTATTCATTTAGTCAGAGTATTTAATGCTCTGCTGACTCTGACTTGAGTTGTCTTCTTTTTCTCTAGGAAGGGACATGTCAGTCTTGGGTTCTTACCAACCTTTAGAGAGGAGATAGGTCTTTCAAAGAATACGACTGTTTGGACACAGTCTTCTATTTTCTTGAGCTTGATGCGTGATACTTGAAGTCTTTGCTCTGACACTCAGCACGCCTAAGTCAGTGATCTGATATTTCTGACTTCTACTTTAGCTGAGGCTTTTAGATATATTGATGTAGATGTTTCTGAAGTAATCAACCGCTTATTTTGGGATTACTAGCTTAAGTGCTTTGATGTCTTCAATACTTGATGACACTTAAATACTCTACGATCGATTCAGTTGTAGCCTTTTACTTCTGATCGTAGAGTCATCTGTTGGCTCTGTTATGTAGCTCTACGATCTTGCTTGACTTGGACTGCTTTGGAGATCGTAGACTGGTTGACTGTACTAACTCTTCGATCTTATCTGGGTCTTGCTGTCCTGAAGATCTGGTTAAGCTTTTGTAGGTGCTTTATCATAGAGGACTGCTCTATGAACTTCTGGTTTGCTCGTTCTGCTTGGCTTCTATGTTATAGAGGACTTCTCTATTATCTTCATGTGCTAGTGCTTCTACCGTAGAGGATTGCTCTATGAACTTCAGGTGCCATATCTTCTATCATAGAGAACTGCTCTACGATCTTCAGGTGCTAGATCTTCTATCGTGGAGGATTGCTCTACGAACTTCAGTTGTATTTAGGGGTGTCCATCGGTAAAAAACAGTACCGGTACCAAAAAAACCGAACCAGTACCGAACCGAAATTACCACTAAAACAAGAACCGAAAACCAAACCGAATTACCGGTTTTGGTACCGGTTCGGTACAAATTCGGTTCGATTTTTTCAGTTTGATTTTCGGTTTTTACCGATTAGCAATATATATAATTATTATTAATTATATATATTATTATATATATAATAATATATATAATTATTATTAATTATATAATAATTAATATAAATTTATTATTATATTATGTAATTCGGTTCTTTCGGTATACCGAATCGAACCGAAATTCAAAAATGCTCATACCGCTACCGGTACCGAAAAATATAAAAGATCGAAAAAATCGAAACCGAAAAAATCGGTACCGAAGAAACCGATACCGATCGGTTCGGTAAAAAATCGAAAAAACCGAAAATTTTGAACACCCCTAGTTGTATTCTCTGCTGCATATTAAAGGTTGTTTAAGTCTGGTAGCATTTGAACATCTTCGACTCAATTCTACGATTGCTTGAACGTTGTACTTCTGCGCTTGCTTTGCCACTCTACGACCTTGCCTATGATGCAGGTCGTAGTACAATCGTAGAGTGAAGGTTTGAACTACTCTGCGATCTCTGTTAGGATTGGATGCTTTAGATGTACTCAGAGATCTTCGTTCATTTTGTTTGACAGCTCTATGACAACCTTCTCGATAATCTTCATGAGGATTGCTGTCTTGACTCTGAATGCTCATGTAGAGGTTGCTCTTTGAATCTGCTTGGTTCGTAGACTATCTTATGGAAATCGTATAGTGACTGACTCTACGAACCCGATAGTTAGCTTTATGATTCCGTGACAACTCTACGAGTTGTCGAGAGGACTTTTTGATCTGCCGAGCCTTATTCTGCATATGCCTGGCAGGTTCTACGAACTTCTCGGACTTTGAGTGTTCACATGAGACTTCTTTCTAAATGGCTCTTCACTTCCTCAATCAGTCTTGCTGATGAGTTGGTGTTTGGATCTTTAGCTTTCTTGCAGACCATTCAAGGAATTCATTTTGATAATCTTAGGTAGACTGCTCTAAGATTCTACCTTTAGAAATGTAAGCGCATAAATGATTATGTTGATGACTTACAGACTCTACGATCCTGAGTGTAGTCTACGATCTTTGCTTTGACGTTTTTGTCAGATATCTTGTTCTTTGATGCTGTTCTTTTTGATCGTTTAGGCCTATCTATTTACAGCTTAAGATCAACCTAACAAGTTTGATCTTTCTATTCATAGTCCTTGTACATTGTGATCTTTTGAAGGACTTTACAAAGCTACTCATTCATATTGGATCAACCTAACAATCTTGATCTTTTCAATCTAAGTCCTTTGAACATAATGTCTAACATCTATTAAGGACTTTACAACTTTCATCAATGCAGACATATTTGCATATTGATTCATTTATCTTTCAATTAAGCACATCATCAAATCTTATAAAAGAGGAATAACATTATCATGCTTATTCCAAACAATCTCCTCCTATTTGATGATGACAAAAATACTAGATACATATGTAAGAGATGAATGAGTTTTAAGATACAGTGAGCTGCTGTAATACTAGAACAGATAATATGAATGTCATTGATGAATATTTAATTACAGGTGACACAACATTCTAAATTCTGGATCCAAAACATACTGTTACAGTTTTGAGAGATGTACCTTCTTTTGTACTTGTATGTCTCAGCTGGATAATCTGTCTGTTGTTGCTATTCATCTGTTTGTCCTGCTAGTTCCTGTTCCCCCTCAGCTGATGACTTTATGACGTTCTCTTCTTTTGGCTCCCCCTCAGTTCTTGCCTCCAAGACTTCATCTTCTTGTTCTCTTTTCTGCTTTTTCTTCTTCTTCTTCTTTTTGCTCTTTTCTTTTAACTTCATTCGTCTCTGCTTGAGCCTCTTTCTCTTTTTCTCTCCCTTTTTTTATCATCAATCATCTGGGAGAGTTGCTGTACATTTACCATGAGCTGCTCAATTAGGTAAGATGAGTTTCCAACATCAATCTTCATATCCTGTTGGTTGAGCTCTATCGTTTGGGAAAGAGATTGATTGAGATTATCTATTTTCTCTGAAAGAGATGCAATAGATTCTTCATTGTTCTTCTGAAGTTCCAGGATTTCTTTATGTTGGTTCTCTAATGATTTCTTATGTATCTGATCTTGTTGACGCAACTTGATAGACATGTCTGTAAATGATGCTTGCATTTCCTTGTAGAATTCTTCTCCTCCAAAGATAGCCTTTGTTGTAGAAGTAGTCTTGTAGATGTTTTCAAGAGTAGTGACTATATCAAAGAAATTGTTGTTTGATGAAGAAGGAACATCAGATGGTATTTCAGATGAGATGTTTGGCAGAGATTGATTTGCTGCAGTCGTAGAGTCAGGATGCTCTACGACCATTGATTCTACGTTCCTGGTTTTCTTCTGACCTTTATCTTGATTCTTCAACAGATAATATGGAATAAATATGCTTTCTGTACATCGGTAGACTTTGAAGTGTTGGAGATTTTTGATCAGCAGAGTTGAAAAGTATTGAACTCTTGGAAAGTTCTGAGAAATCATCTTTAGATTTGAAAAGTATGAGTAACACCAGTTGATGAAGCTTGTATCTCTAAGATAAATAGCTTTCAACCAGGGCATCAATGGGTAGAACCTTGTTAATTTTTGACCCTCATGGTCATATAGAACTGTAGTTCGATCTAGTTCTATGTCTTGAAAATTGCTAAGTAGTTCTTCCATGGTTATTGAAGCTACTTTGATTTGTCCATTTCCATGATCTATCCATTTCGTTGGCAACACATCACTTGGCTTTTCAATTGCTTCCAGTATAATCCTCATTCGAATAATGAGGTTGCTGGATTAGGATGATAATTGCTTTCTGACTCAATATTTTCAGAGCTAGAGCCCTTTTGTGCTTCATCATCATCTACTGCTTCCATTCATTTCCCATGGTTAGTCTCTTTTGCCTTAGGACCTGGTTCCTTCATAGTTCCTTCCTTTGAAGCTTTAACTGTCTCAACAGTTGTTTCTTCTAACTGTTCTTCATTTCTCATTGTTACAATAACATCATCTTCTGCTGAGTCATCAAAAGTCTCTTTAGTAGACATCTCCTCACTTCCTGATTTAGACTCACTTGGAGTCATATCTTCTTCAACAGACACATCATTGCTTTCATCACTAAGATCAATGATCTTAGGTGGAGCACTTCCTTCATTTTTATTTCCTGGGAATTTCACCATTTGTCTAAGACGAGCACTCTGTGTTTTTGCTGGCTTGAACTTCTCAACTTTCAATTTCTTGTTGGATGATTTTGAAGGAACGAATCCCAAGGGTAGAGACTCAACAAATTGTGATGAATCATCTTCCCTTGTATATGCTTTCCTTTTTCCTTTGATTTCTTTGGAAACTTTCTTACTGCTGCTGCTAGACATCCTTAGTCTCTTATTCTCCATGGGATTCTTTTTCCAGTTGTCAAACAGTTTGTGAGACATAATCTTGTGGACATTTAAGACATCTCCCTCATCGACCCCAATCTTGTTTTGCAGTTTCTTCTTCAGGATGATGCTTAAGAATCTTCCATAGAATAACTTTGAGATTGACTTCCTTAGAGCCTTTATTTTCCCAACCTCTTTGACTAACCAATCATATAGTATAGCACCAAAGTTTATCTTCTTTTTCAGGACAATGGCAGTTATGAGTCTTAGTTGAGGGTCACTTACAGTGTCGTGAGCGGTATCTTTGCATAAGATACATTTACCTACTATCTCGGCCATGAACTTAAACTCATTTGGAAATTCCTTTTTCTTCATTCCCTTGAGATGAGGATTCTTTACATACCTCATCAACCTCATACCTTCAACTGTATCTATTTCTTCGAGAGATGATGAATCTTTAATCGTGATTCCCAGACATTTATTGATTTCAGTAACATCTATCTTGAGTTTTTCTCCTCTAACTTTTGTAATCTACTCATCATCGTTTACTACTACGTTCTGATAGAACTCTTTCACCAGATCCAAGTAGACCTTGGTGTTTGCCTCCAAACATTCTGAGAACACGGCTTCCCGTACGCTTGTAATAATATCTTTGAATTTCTTTTTCGAGGACTCAAACTCGTCGAAGCCGAGTTAGATGCCTGAAATAACTTGACAGTTTTCCATATCAATGGTTTTTTAAAAAAAATGGGTTTTTGGTCAAATGTAGGTTTCTGGGTTTGTTTCGTGTTTAGGGGTTAAAGAGTTTTTGGTTTACAACAATGGTTTTGATACAGGATGAGTTTTATGGGATTTGCATGATTTTGGGAAATGGGTTCTAATAACTGATGGGAAAGGACAATCGTCAGTTTGAATTTTGACCTAAACCAGTTCCCTCTTATTTTTGCAGAGGACACATGTCGGAAACTCATTTGTAGAACGTGGTCTTAACTTTTGCATCTTCCATAACTGATGCACATAAGTTCTCCTGACCCACTTGTGTTTGGAGAGCGTGAACATCACTTTTCCTACTTGACAGTTAACTTGTTCAGTTCATAGAGTGACCTCTTTTTCATTCTATGATCATCCTTTTTTAGAGTTGACTTTGGTCACTGTGTGATTTCTGATGACACAGTTTACTTGAGATTTCTTTGCTCATTTCTCTTCTTATGTTTAAACAGTAGGTGCCACATAACTTGATGGAGGTAGACTTTGGTTAGAGTGAATTCCTTTTCCTTTTACCTCTTGAGCTCAGAAGGAATACAGGTGATGCATATCATTCAGTCTTTTATCAAAGTTAAAGAAGCTCAGAAAGGGCATGCCTCTCAGTTTGAAACTTAGGGTTTGGTTTGTCTCTAAGGTGCTTTATCTGAGAAAATATTGTTTTGGTATGGAAGAGGTAATGACAATCTCTGTATGACATGAAATGTGGGCTGGTAATTTGTTGTGATAAGTTTATGGGAAGGATGTTTTTATGAAGTGCAATTGTAGAGTCAGTATGCTCTACAATCTGGATGTTGATCATAGTGACTCTATGATTCGGAGTGATATGGCTAACTTGGTTATCAATCATAGAGTTTTAGAGACTCTACGATTTGGGAATGAAGATTTAATGGGTTCTGATAACTTCTTCATTATTTTCTAGACTAAGCTGATAGTTGCTCCCCTATGGTCAATGCTTTCATCTCTGAGGTAGATAGTCTTCTAGTGAACATTCACCTTTGGTTCGTAGAGTACTTTCCTTAGCACTGGATACTCTACGATTCCTTGACTGATGCTGCGATCGTAGAGTTGACTTGCACTTGATGTGAACCTCGTTCTTGCATTCCTCTTTGGTTTAGCTGCCAGCATTGATAAATACAGGCCTTCTGGAAGAAAGTTGCCCCATTTCAATTTTGACAGAAAATTGTTGATGAAGATAGCGGATTTCAAGTTTCCCTTTGAATGATCTTTAGTAAGGATAGATCAGGCATGATACCTGCAGGTTAAATAAGTTTCTAACATGGTACCCACAATTATTTGGGTCCTGTAAGGTTAGTACTTTTAAAACCAAGTCTTTCATCTTATTGATTTGCAATGTGCATGGCAGTTTTTTTATAACAGTTAGTTTATGCTCTATGAGAGTGTGTGTGACAGAGGATAAAATTGAATGAGACTATTGAGGATTCTTAAACCTTTTTCTTAGAAAGAGCACTTTCATCACTTACTAAGTTTTTGACTTTTAGTGGAGTTGTTATCAGTTCTAAGTATTGTGCTTCGATGGCTCGTAGAGTTGATCAGTCACTATGATCCTTCAGAGTACAATAATAGATATGACTACACTTTACAATTCATCAAAAACTCAGATCATTAAAGAATGAGTCGATAGCAAGATTAGAAAATTAAGGTAGGATGAATATCAAGCATAACTACCTCTTTGAATTTCAAAACCAACAGAATTAATAAAAGGAGGTGAATTTTGCTAAACATAATTCTTTTTTATTACAGACTATTTTTTATCAATTGATTGGCTAGCCCACACAATAGTACAAGTAATTTATTTAGTAAAAATTATTACTTGGTTTAACAAAGGTATTTTAGATATCTTTAAGAGCTCTTTTTTCTAAAAAGAATGTGAATAGAGAGAAAACTGGTATTAAGCTCTTCAAAGTATTTCTTCTCCTTCTTCATTTGAGAATGATTCCTTTAAGGGACTCTGAGATATATGGAAATGCAATATATGCTATTAAATAATAATGACAGCAATTAGAGGAGATGGAATTAACTACCTCACTGATGTCAATCACTTGACAGTTAGTGGTTCTGATTTTGATGATGTATCTTGTTAGCGGTTTGCAATCCTTCCGGTTACCACCAATATCACCATTATTTTTTTCATAACGCTGCATTAACTGATGTATCGAGCAAATTCTTTGTGATGTGGACAGAGTAGATTTTGACATCCTTTATTCCTGGATAAGCTTGAATGAACCTCATAGTTTAAATTGTTGAGTAGAGTCATGCCACACATAATTGAGAAGTCTATGGATTCAGCCGTTGTGGAGTATGATGATGTAGTGAATATCCTAGATCATCATTCGTAGACCTTCTCAAACACTTTTGTTACAGATTCTTTTTGAATGAAAAATTTCGTAGCTCTTGTTGCATCTATGTTCTTTTTCCAAATTTTTGATCTACTGATTGTCCTTTGCTCATTATGCCTGATGAAGATATTTCTTTTTAAGCACATGGTCCAGTATGGATAGCCTCAGGTAGCTTGTTCATTGGATTTCCTGCACATACAATTTTCAACTTTGTGAGCTCATATTTATTTTGTCTTTATACCCAATACTGAGATTTAGAAATAATCTAAATTTGTGTCATAGATCCACTCAAAGCATAAACTTTTTCAAATTCGTGAGAACCTGCTCTGAT
This sequence comes from Hedera helix, assembly GCA_947179155.2. NCBI lineage: Eukaryota > Viridiplantae > Streptophyta > Magnoliopsida > Apiales > Araliaceae > Hedera > Hedera helix. The sequence continues at coordinate 9,952,918 of OX359270.1, read as the reverse complement.
ACCAATTGTTAGTTCCCGTGAACACAATAATGATCTAGAAGGGGGGGTTGAATAGATCATTTTTCTAAACTTTTTCCTTTTTATTGCAAAAGTATATTATTTATGATTTAATATAATCAATTCAAGCACATCGGAATATAATTTAAGAACCCCTTCAAGATGTATGCATGATCTCAATTCAGTGTTTTAATCTTCAGTATGAGTAATAGCAAATATAGCAGTTATTGAGCATAATGTAAAAGACGTAAAGTAAATGACACAAAAATTTTATGTGGTTCGGAGACCGAACAACTCCTACTCCACTCTTCTACTTCAACAAGTAGGAAATCAACTAATTTAGTCACTAAGACAGAGACACTTTGCCCTCCACAAGTCTAGCAAACTTGAGTTATTTTTAGCCCTTCAGGCAACGATCCTTTGACCCTCCTTAAGTCTAGCAGATTTGAGTAATTTTTAGCCACTCAGGCAAGGATCCTTTGACCTTCCTCAAGTCCAGCAGACATGAGTTATTTTTAGTCACTCAGGTAAGGATCCGTTGACTCTCCTCAAGTCCAGCAGACATGAGTTGTATATTGGTTGAGTTGTGCTGCTAAGATGACTCATAGGCAAGTCTGCACTTTGCGTTTGCGACAACTTTCAGATGTGGGGTATAAAACTATGACGATAATGATGACGGTTGATGCGGAGTCGGAGGGTAAATAAAAGTGAATCAGATGCCTCGAATCGTGGCCTGAGTTATTCAAGTAATTAAGCCTGAGGGGTGTCTTCACACCTGGCGCCCTAAAGTCGTCTGATTTGGGAGTCGCCGGCCCAACGCTCGTTACCTGGGTAACTCAGAGCCTAAGAAAACGAGCATTACAGCTGCCGAAACCTGAGCAGATTCGAATCGTGGCACGGGTTATTCGAGTAATTAAGCCTGAAGGGTGTCTCTACACCTGGTGCCCTAAAGTCGTCTGATTTGGGAGTCACCGGCCCAACGCTCGCTACATGGGTAACTCAAGCCTAAGAAAACGAATCTTGCACAGGGTCAGACGAGGAATAAATGCAAAAAAACCACCTAACTTGTATCGAAGCGTGACCTTTGTTACTCGAGCAAGTAAACCCGAAGGGGTGTCTTTACACCTAATGCCCTAAAGCCGTCTGGTTTGGGAATCATTGGTTCAAAACTCGTTAAATGTGTAACTCTGAATAGCCTAAGAAAACGAGACAAGTTAAGTGGACACTAGAAGGGAAATACGGAGTCGAAAAAAGAAAAAGAAAGAAAAAATGTTCGACCAGAGAAAAAGTAGAGGCTCATCTGAAGTCATGGAAAGAAACTCCTAATTGAAGGATGCATCGCACAGTGCACTTGCCATATGACGCAAATCCTGCGAAGAACGATATCAAGAATGAATACGGAATACATTTGATAAAGGAAGGTAGTTTTTGAATTTAATCATACTCATGTATATTGACCATGAATGCTTAAATGTTTTATTACGATTTCATAACTCGTTAAATGAAAAAAAAAAAAAAAAAAAAAAAAGAAGTAAGTAACTTAATACATTCACAATTCATTCAATGTCAAATTAATCCACTCACGATTTACTAAAAAAGAGATCAATCTCAATTTTTTACGATAAGACGAAAACATCACAGACACGAGCTAAATTGCATAATCATGAGCATTCCATTTTATCTGCTTTACTGTTGAGATGTTTAGTAATATCAAAGTTAACCCCGCCGACCCGAACCGTCGAGCATTTAGCATTTGTTACTTGTGCAGGATATGAATTGGTGTGTGTAACTTGGCATAACCAACGAAACGACTTCCCATATGAATCCTCGACAAGAACACGAGTAAAGGCTGGGGCATCTTAAAGATCATGGAAATGAAAGGAACACAGGTCTATATTAGACTCCTCATCAACGAACCTTCCCCCACGACCATCAATGGATTCTGACAAACTCAGCCTGATGCACGCTGACATTGCCTCGATACTCGAGCGAGCATATGCAAGAGCAATATAATTCCTGACGTCAGAGCTGATCGATTAAAAGGCGAGGAAGGGCAACATAGCCGTCGATCATCGTAAAAAGCCAAATGGACTTCCCCAATCAGATGAGAGTCAAGAGCTATCAATGCATACGATCAAATGACAAGAGGATCACCTAGATATCAACCAAGAGTCTGGGCATAAGAGGAAGTCCCTGCACCCCAAATTCAAAGACATGACGATCTGTGAGCCAGCAGGATGAGGAGCCCTAGATAAGTCGATTGGGCATTCAAAACGACAGATACAATTCCCCAATAGCGAGACGATCAGGGGCATGTGATTCAACGAACCAACCTTGAAGTCCAGAAACTGTCCTCCCAAATAAGGCATGACACAACTGAGTGGTCAAAAAGAACGACACGTGGAAAATTGTATCATTTGACTAAACATGGGTCATTTCCTTCCAAGCATATCTATTAATCCATGCATAACATCTGCGCATCCATGTATATATCAAAATAAAATATATATGAAAGAATAATCACAGGCAAAAGACTGTCGACGTCACGAGTATCGGTGTCATTTATCGAAAAGACATGACAGCGGGAAACATCCACGATCCGATGCGCCTAGAATCTATGGAACATCAAGGAATTACAAAATGATAGTCTGAATCACCTTCCGCTACTCGACAAGAATGATAGGTCAAAAGCAATGGCTGTCAAGAGCGATCTACGAGGACGAACCCCAAAAATGACAAGTCAAACCAAAAGAAGTGACTGGCAAAAGCGATTTACGAGGACGAATCCTAAGGAGGCCCCACAAACAAATCAGGTACGCTTTCCTTTTAAATTTCCTCAAGAATTATTGCATTTTTTTATGATGTACAATACGATGCGAGTCCATTTGGGACAATACACAGCGATTCCGGAGACGAGACCCGGCAATTACAAAATGACCCGTCAGAAACAATACCTGACCGTCCAAAATGACCCGTCAGTGAAAATACCTGACCGTCCAAAACGACCCGTCAGTGAAAATACCTGACCGTCCAAAATGACCCGTCAGTGAAAACCCCTGACCGTCCAAGCATGACCCGTCAGTGAAACTTCCTGACCGTCCAAAACTGACCCGTCAGAAACAATACCTGACAAAGTCAAAAACGATCCGTCAGAAACAATACCTGACTGATTCAAAAACCGACCCGTCAGAAACAATACCTGACCCATTCAAAAACGATCTGTCAGAAACAATACCTGACCGATTCAAAAAGCCGATCCGTCAAAAACAATACATGACCGATTCAAAATGACCCGTCAGAAACAATACCTGACCGTCCAAAATGACCCGTCAGAAACAATACCTGACCGTCCAAAATGACCCGTCAGTGAAAACCCCTGACCGTCCAAAATGACCCGTCAGAAACAATACCTGACCGTCCAAAATGACCCGTCAGTGAAAACCCCTGACCGTCCAAAATGACCCGTCAGTGAAAACCCCTGACCGTCCAAAATGACCCGTCAGAAACAACACCTGACCGTCCAAAATGACCCGTCAGAAACAATACCTGACCGTCAAAATGACCCGTCAGTGAAAACCCCTGACCGTCCAAGCATGACCCGTCAGTGAAAACCCCTGATCGTCCAAACATGACCCGTCAGTGAAAATTCCTGACCGTCCAAAAATGACCCGTCAGTGCAAAGTCCTGACCGTCCAAAGCGACCCGTTGGAGAAAGATCCGACGATGACAATGCGATGATCGTTGGAGAAAGATCCGACGATGACTAAAACAATGCGATGCGAGTCCATTTGAGACAGTAACCGGTGATATTGATGTTGCATCATTTAATATGTATATGTTGCATAATTGATATATATGTTGCATCATTAACATATGTTGCCATCATCCTGCATTGGGTGCCTACTTCTTTATCATGTTTATTTCATAATACATTCCATAAACATGATAAAGAGGGGCAGCTGTAGACACCCAAATTTTGCACTTTTGTACTAACCCTGACAGGAGGGCAAAGTCGTCACTTGACTCGACATGCGAAAAGGAAGGTGGACCCCAACACGAAACCACCCCAACGACTTACGGTCAAAACCGCCACAACGAACAACGAGCATCAGGTTACTTGAGTCAAGACAAACAGTCGATCCAGAAGAACCTGATTTGATCACAAAAGACGACTAATGGCCACTACGCTTACGATGTTCGGGGGTCTCGCTCACCGGTGAGCGAGTGGCTGCCCAGCTCGCCGGTGAGCTGGCGGGGGTGGTAGGGGGCAGCGCCCCCTGGAAGCCAAGCACAAATAGCAATTTCTACATCAAGTAACAGCCTCCCAAATTAATACAACAGAAATTGGCGAATTAAAACCGCGTGGCACGAAAATCGAGAAAAACAAGCCGGACAGCCGCGGATGCACCTGCGGTCACCGACAAAAAGGACTTTTGCGCGGCTCGAGGGCGGTACACGGCAGCCGAGGATTCGGCGCAGACGGCCACAGCAGGCAGCCGCAGATGCACCTGCGGCTGCCTGCTGAACTCTATACAGCGGCCATTTCCACCCGAGAGCGAAAAAAAGAGAGTTTTCAAGGTTTTAGAGAGAGAAAAATGGCGAAAATAGAGAGAGAAACCTTCGGGTTTTGCCAAAAAATGTGAGGATTTGTCTCATTTTGTTCAATCTTTACTCCCTACATTGTATCCTACATCCGATTCGAGTTCTAGTGAGTGACTTCCATCAATATCAAGGCAAAGATTTCAATCTCTCTTAGTGTTGGTGCATATTTTGTAGTTTTTATTAGATTTGATCTTTTATCTTGCTTTAGTAGTTTAATCGGTAAATATTCATTTATTTGTGCATTTGTTGGGTGGATCTACTGTGGATCCGAAAATATTTGGTGCATTGCTATTTAAATAGTTTGATATAGTGTATTTGGAAGTTAGACCAAATGTAGTCGATATTTGTTTTGGGATCTATGGATTAGGGATGGTTAGAGAGGATTTATTGCGGATGGAATCTCCTTCTAACCTCCTGATGATATCCTTTTAGTTTATTTTCTAGCTTTTACGTATGTAGCAATGGCGATACATTTGTATTGTAAATATGTAATTTCCGGGCCTTAAAGCGATGTCGGATCGAAAATCGGGTTTAAGGCCCCGTAATAATAAAGATATGTGACTGTGGGTGTTTGGGGTTGTCTAGATGGCTCACATGCCCATGGATAGCCCCGACACGTTTTGAATGTTTGTTTGGAGTTACAACGCAAAAAACGGTTTCCCAAAATAAGGCAAATAACAAAGCTTTTCTAAAAAGAATCAAATTAGGATATTAGATACACGAGGTTTAAAAAGTAAAGAGTTTTGGCGAAATTTTGATCCTTGATTGACGAAAAGGCTACATTTGGTTTTTAAAATGTCATAAAAGATGTTTTCGTAAAAAAATAAATAAACGTTTTCATTAAACTTTGTGCATAGGGTTAAAGAGTTCTAGAAGTTGCCTTCATTTTATTTATATTAACTGTTAAAAGGCAATGTATAGTCTCGATTCCTATTTGACAAAAGTTTAAAACTATTGTTTTCTAAAATGACATCTAATAAAAAACCCTCAACGTTTTCAAAATTAAAATCAATCTTTCTTATAAAAAGCGAAGCCTCGTCATTTGGGTCAAAAGACGTCTAAAACGCTTTCCCGACAAAACACATTTTGACATATAAAATCAAAGCAACTTTATGCAAAAGGACATCACAAACCTCCATGTAGGCACACATACACACACGCACGCACACACACATTTTAAGATTTAAAAGGATAGGAAAACATCAAGATTGCGGTAACCGTATTTCACGGAAGTCGGGGGGTGCCTAACACCTTCCCCTCGCTTAAGCAAGACCCCAAACTCTATGAATCTCGGTTTACGGACCAATTGAATCGGAGTCACATATGAGCCATTACGATTACGAAAACAAAATTCGGATGAGTTGGTACATCCATTTCAACAATACCAACTGGCGACTCTGGTCAATTGGCTCATAAAAATTCAACATTTCAAAACCCCGTCGACACTAAGCCGACCCTTTTCAAAAGTCACATCTTAATCTAAAGGCTAAAATTGGAAAGGGCTTTTAATATTAAAAAACGAAACGACGAAAATCCCGGCGTCAACAGGTCTTTTAGAGAATACGACTGTTTGGACACAGTCTTCTATTTTCTTGAGCCTGATGCGTGATACTTGAAGTCTTTGCTCTGACATTCAGCACGTCTAAGTCAGTGATCTGACATTTCTGACTTCTACTTTAGCAGAGGCTTTTAGATGTATTGATGTAGATGTTTCTGAAGTAATCAACCGCTTATTTTGGGATTACTTGCTTAAGTGCTTTGATGTCTTTAATCCTTGATGACACTTAAATACTTTACGATCGATTCAGTTGTAGCTTTTTACTTCTAATCGTAGAGTCATCTGCTGGCTCTGTTATGTAGCTCTACAATCTTGCTTGACCTGGACTGCTTTGGAGATCGTAGACTGGTTGATTGTACTAACTCTTCAATCTTATCTGGGCCTTGTTGTCCTGAAGATCTGGTTAAGCTTTTGTAGGTGCTTTATCATATAGGACTGCTCTATGAACTTCAGGTTTGCTCGTTCTGCTTGGCTTCTATGTCATAGATGACTTATCTATGATCTTCAGGTGCTAGTGCTTCTACCGTAGAGGAATAACATTCTCATGCTTCATTTATCTTTCAATTAAGTACATTATCAAATCTTATAAAAGAGGAATAACATGCTCATGCTTATTCCAAACAAAAGGAATGTTAACAATCCAAGTACAATCTAATGTCAATTCACCACGCTAAGCACTAAGTACCTCCATTATTAACATTTCTTGAAACTCGTACTTATCATCACGCCAGAGCTATCCCCTGACGGTCCAAACCGTCAAACTCTCGGTTGCTTAATTGTGCAGGTCAAAGTCGTTGACGATGGTCAAGCGTCATGACAAATTTAAGCGTTAACATTAGCGTTAGAAAAAGGGCACCTGAGTGTTTGGTAGAATTTTTCTTGACCCAATTACCAGCTAAAATGTTTACCCATCCCCATAATAACAATCATACAGGGCCTTCCCGTAGGGGCTCACGCTTGTAGTCCTATCGACTGAGTGATGCGGACAAGCAACGTCACCTGCAGGAAATCCAAGACCAAAAGAGGGCTCTTCAACTCCAGTGGGAGGAGGTTGAGAAACAGTTGGCAGATTTGGAATAGACAAAAGGTTTTCTGAAAGGCGAGAAGGGGGGTCCATCCCGTACAGGGTGACACCTTTCCCGACGGGATAAAGAGATTATTATTTGGTCCTCGAACTCTGAGAGTCGGAGAAGGCGATCCAAGACTCTGCTTAGGCGTGAAGGTGGGGAGCAGCCTCGGCATCAGTGTCGAGATAACCAGATAGGGGAATCCACTGGGCCAAAAAATTTTGAAAGACGTGCTGGGGCTACCAAAAAGAAACCATTCTTATCCCCTTTCATCAAGGAACTTGAGGAAGCGCTCATCAATCGGACTCTTAAGGTTCCAATCCTGAAAGACTATCACGAAACCGGAGATCCCCATGACCATACCTATAGTTTCAAATGGGTGATTCGATTTCATGGGTACGAAGCGATGGGAATGTGCCATCTTTTCATTTCAACTCTAATAAAGACTGCAAGAGAATGGATAATATCCTTTCCCACAAATTCAATTGACTCATGGGAGGAACTCCAGGACCAATTCCATGTATGCTTCGACGGGAACAATAAGCATGCAAAAATGATCACTTTTCTAGTGCAGGTGTGGCAGAAACCCAGTGAACCCCTTCGACAATTCATGAAGAGATTTAGAGAAGTCGTGGCCGAAATCCTCATACTGGATTTGGCATAAGCGGTGCAATTCCTTATAATGAGTTTACATGTGGACAGGTCGAGTCGCCTCATAGAGGAGATCATCCTTTAAGCTCCCCAATCTCTAGCCGAAGCCTACGAGATTGTGGATAAATTTATTAAAATTGAAGAGGCTCTTACTAATCTTAGGGGTCCTTCGAGATATGATGATAATGATCATCAGATAAGGGATCCCAGAGGCTACAACGCCGATAGAAAAGATTATGGCCAAAGAGGCAAGGTGAAGAAAGACTTTAACAAAAGCAATGATGGCTGAAGGGACCAGAAAATAGACCGCTCTTAAAATGATTATCCCAAGAAAAGCGAAAATAAGGGTTACACCCCCCAGACTGCAAGTAGAACCCAGATAGTGAGCGAGATCAAAGATAAACCGTTTTTCTAGAGACCTTCAAAAATCAGAATTTTCGCTAGGTAAAAGAACAACGACAAATACTGTACCTAACACGAGGCTTTGGGGCATGACACCGAAAGTTGTTACCAACTAAAGGACTTCCTTGAAAAATAGGTCCAAAGAGGGAATTTAGACTGCTTACACAACTGAGAGACCCAGGAAATCTGCACTTGACAAAATCGTTCATCCGCTTCCTCCTCCTGCTTCAGCAACTAGGGGTGCCCAAGAAACTAAAAAATTGACCAGACCAAACCGAACCGTTAAAAATTCAAACCAAAAAATCAAACATTGTAAAATCGAAAAATCGAGACTAATTCAGCTAGTTTCGGTTTGGCTTCTCAAAAAATCAAAATCGACTGAACAATTTAAAATTATAATATAATTTATATACTTTTCTAATAAATATTTATTTTAGTTATGAAACTTAAGATTTAATAAATTTAATGTAGTTATGACAATTAGTTACACAATTACATTACATGTAAAATGATATATACACTTGATTTTAAATTAAATTTGAATATAATATTTTAAACTTAACCGCGTATGCTTAAGTTTTAATAACCAATTATTCTCTTATGCTTAAGTTTTAATAACCGAGTAAACCGATTAAACCGACCAATTTAATAGATAACCGATTATGGAATAAAATTTTGGACGGTTTTGATTTTTAATTTTATATAACCGACTTTAAATGGTTTGATTATTTTTTTACCAACTAAACCGACCGTTGTGCTCCCCTACCAACAGTAAGAGGGTTGGTAGACGTCATCTCCGGGGGGACCCACGGCAGATCTTTCTAATAGAAAGAGAAAAGCTTTCGCTAGGGCAGTCCATCAGGGCTCAGGTCAGCAAAGGAACTTCAAAACTGACCCCATCACTTTTTCAGACGAAGATTACCGGCCTGACATGCTCTTCCTACATGACGATGCACTTGTAATAACAACGCAAGTGGGGACCATAGATATGACGCGAATTCTCGTTAACAATGGGAGTTAGGTGGATGTATTGAACATGCATGACTACAACAGACTAGATCTAGGTGGCAGAAAACTGATTTTGTGTGAAGGCTCACCATTATATGGCTTCGGTAATGCCCTAGTCAACATTTCTGAGAATATAGAGATGCCTATGGCTTTTGGAACAACGCCTAAACAGACTTCTGTAATGGTAAAGTTTTTCGTTGTGAATATGGAGAACAACTACAATGCCATCCTAAGAAAAACGACATTGTTGGCTTTGAAAGTTGTTACCTCGATCGCCAATTTGAAAATGAAGTTTCTAATAGAGAATAGGATTGGGGAAGTTGCTGGGGATTAGGACATGTCCCGAAGATGTTACCTTCGAACTTTACAGGCTGCCTCTGTTAGGGTGAGTAAGCAAAAACAAACTATAAAGATAGAGCTAGAGCCCTTTATAGAGATGGGCCTCAAGCCAATCATAACTCCTACAGAGGAAATAGAAGAGATGAAACTATTCCCAGGAAATAAAGAAAAGGTGATTCAGATAGGGATTGGTTCAGATAGGGATCGCCTTAGTAAAAGAATACTCTGACATCTTTGCGTTGACTCCAGCCGACATGCCAGGAATTAATGAGTCATTGGCTATTCACAAGTTGAATGTAAACTCTTATATCAAGTCGGTCAAACAGAAACGCTGAAGCATCACTCCCAAAAGATAAAATGTAATTGATGATGAGGTAGCGAAGCTAATAGAGACGGGATTTATCTTCGAGATAGACTATCCCGAATGGTTGGCCAACGTCGTCTTAGTAAAGAAACACAATGAAAAATGAAGGATATGTACTGATTATATAGATCTGAATAAAGCTTGTCTGAAGGATTATTATCCCCTTCCTAGAATCGATCAGTTAATTGACTCGACCTCTGCCCATGCAATACTGAGCTTTTTCGACTCATTCTTAGGGTACAACCAAATCTGAATATGGGCAGATGACATCCCAAAGGTGGCCTTCATAACTCACATAACTATTTATGCATACAAGGTGATGTCCTTCAGATTAATTAACGCAGGGGCCACCTACCAACGAATGATGAACAAAGTCTTTGGGAGTCAAATAGACCAGAACATGAAAGTCTATGTCAACGACATGATAGTCCGAAGCATGAAAGTGGTGGATCATTTGGCCGATCTTAAGAAATGCTTCCAGAATGTCCGAAAGTTCAATATGAGGCTACATACAACCAAATGCACCTTTGGACTCAGGTTAAGAAAGTTCTTAGGATACATGGTGAGCCAAAGAGGGATTGAATCCAATCCCGAAAAGATATTGACAATAATGAACATGCAATCCCCCAAGAATTTAAAGAAGTTCAAAAGCTAACTGGGAGGCTAGCTGCCTTTCGGCGATTCATGTCCAGATTTGCGAAAAAGTGTTTACCCTTTTTCAATACCTTAAAAGGAGTGTTGAATCAGAAAACTTTTCAGTGGACCGAAGAATGTTAAGTCGCCTTTGAACAAATCAAAAGGCCCCAGAATAGCCGATTATATCCTTTGCAAAGTATATGACGGAATTTGTGAAAACCACATGGGAGCCAAGTCACTCTTACATAAGGCCCTTCGGCAAGGCTACTATTTACCGACAATGCTGTAAGATGCCAAATACTATGTAAAAAAGTGCCCAAAGTGCCAAGCTTTTGCCTTAGTACCTCGACAACCCCATGAAGAGTTAACATCAATCCTCTCTCCAATCCCTTTTGTTGTATAAGGAATCGACATCTTGGGCCCCCTTCTCCAAGGCAAAGGACCGGTCAAGTTCATAGTGCTGTCAATAGATTACTTTACAAAATGGGTGAATGCCAAGCCTTTAGCTCGGATAACTGAAAAAGCTTTCCTTCAATTCTTTGAAAAAGTAAGTGATCTATCATTTCGGCATCCCGATGATCCTTGTGTCTGATAACGAAACTCAATTTGTGAGAAGGAAGTTTGAGCGTTACCTCCAATAACTGAACATACAGCATCGTCGAACTTCGATGGCCTATCCTCAGGCTAACAGCTAAGTGGAAGTCATGAACCGAACCCTTCTGAATGGGATTAAGAGAAGACTCGAGGAAACAAAGGGGAAGTGGCTCGAAGAATTATTCCATATATTATGGGCCTACCAAACTACTTCTCGAACTACAACAGGTGAAACTTCTTTCAAGATAGCCTATGGAACCAAAGCTCTAATCTCGGTTGAAATCGAAGCTCCATCATCAAAGGTTCAGAATTTCAATGAGATACTCAATAGTAAAGGACTTCGAGAAAACATCGACCTACTCGAAGAGTGTCGAGACAGTGCAGTGCTCAGACTTGCAACTTATCAATAGCGCATGGCTAGACACTTCAACAAAAAAGTAAAGATCAAAACATTTCAAGTGAGCGATTTAGTTCTCTGAGAAGCCGAAACATCAATGCCTTAGGAAACTGGGAAGTCGATGCCCACCTAGGAAGGTCTTTACAAAATTAGTGAAGTAATAAAGCCGAGAATTTATAAACTTCAGTCAATGAATGGCCAAGACATACCCAATACGTGGCATGTCGTTCGACTTCGGAGATACTACCACTAAATACTTGTACATATTCTTAACTTATCTTTGAGGTTGATTTCAACCAAAGTTACTTCTTTGAAATTAATAAAATTATCTTTTTGTTCAATTATTGTCTTTTGTATTGATCTGACACACTTAGAAATTTTCTAAAGCCTTAAATTTAGCTTTACAATTAAGGTTCTGGAGGGCAGAAAAGCCTAAGTGTTAATTTAACATCAAACAGAAAGCCCAAATGTATAACAAACTTGATAAAGAGAAGAAGTCTAACAAAATAAGACCAAAAAAAAAGAATATGTAAATTTATATATTTATTGATTGACGAAATTTGTACAAGGTCTAGTACAGAGTCCAATCTCTTCAGATCTAATACAAGAGTCCTACGGCTAAAAAACTCAGAGCCTGGCTAGATATCTTCTTCTTGGACACCTTCTTGATAGTTCATCTTTTCGAGGAGGTGCTAGTGTTGAAGTCTGCGCTGCATTTCTCAGAGATAAGGCATCCATTACAGTCTTCATCCTATCTTTTTGAAGGGAAGAGCTCGAAGAACCTAGTTTCTGCCTTTACGAAGAGACAAAAAAGGGCAGCGGAGGAGCAGGCCCCTCCAAAAGCTCATCCTTGGATGCAAAAAAGGAACTGGACAGATTCGAAGAGCTCAAAGAAGGGGAGAAAAGTCCCAGTCTTAACAACCAAGTCGATTAATCTCATCCCTTCAAAAGTCCAAGATTAAGAACAATAAGAGGAACCCCTCTTTTTGCGTGAAGAGTAATTAGAGGGACTCCCCCTATTATGAATAGCAATTACAGAGACTCGGTCGGTGATACGATAATATTAAAAATGGAATATCTTTTTCACATCTGCCATCACTCAGACATTTGATCAAAGCCATGAAGGATGGGAACGGAAGGTGAGTTTTGCTGCAGAGTATCATAATGATCAAAGTTTCTGAAAGTATGAGAACAACAAGTGGTTTCTACCCCTATTTATATCGAATTAAAGAACAATGGTTCAATTGGAATTCTCAGTTTTTCTTGACATTTATTTTGCATTTGAATTTCAAAATGATCATTATCCCGAGATAATCTGTTAAGATTCTCCAACTTAATTGCTAAGATCAATATCCCAACATGATTGGTTGGAATTCCCGAGAAATTGCTTCCTTAAATCACGCCGCAAATTCAAACTTAAAAGTTTGGACCTTCTTATCTTATTCCAAGTATCATTTACGCAAGGCCCATCATTAAGTGAGAATCCAGCGGGCAAACAGAACAAAACAGCTGACCCAAAATTTTCATTCTGATACAACTCACCATTTAGTCCGATAACCTAGGAAATCCCGAAGATAAAAAACTTCGGTCCGACATCCTCAATATCCCAAAGGAGATATCTCTTTGGTCTGAAAACCAGAGGAATCCGAAGGAATCATTCTTCGATTGGAAAAATCTAGGATCCCAAAGAAGTTTGCCCTTCAGCCCAATACATTCCGGCTTCTGAAGGAGATATACCATCAATTGGAAGTTTTAAAACTTTCGAAAGAAATGCCCTTTAGTATGAAATCCTAGGAAACTCGAAGTTTTACACTTTGATTCGATATTCTTTGATTCCCGAAGGAAAAAACTCTTCGATAGGAGGCAAATAAGCTCCTGAAAGGGATACCTTTAAAGTTTAGTCATTTTGCTTGTCTTACTCCCATTATGTTAAATACAAGGATACTTCAGATCGATTAATACCTTAACTTGTTCTCAAGCCTTATACTTGATTTACTCATATAACACTGGGGGGAAGGGAGTCGACTAACAATCGCACTGAGCTCAGATAATATTTAGCCAACAAAATGACAAAAAATAAAGACAAGGAAAGGACATATTATAGATACAAATATTTGGTCAATGATTTAAACAGTTTAATCAAATATTCTACAAACACAAAGGCAAATGGAGGAATCTAATTCTCAAAAAGAACTCCTAATTTTTAAGGAGAGTGCCCCTTCTCGCGTAGCATCTGCTTCGCGAGCTTGAAGCCTTCATGGAATTCTCTCAGCACATGGCATTCAATCTCTCCAGCAAAATCTTCTGAATCCATGTACTCTACGTCGACTCTCCGACGAATCCCTGGAGATAAATGAGTGGTAAACATTTTGAGAGATGGGTTCTTCACCAAGGCTTCTCCTCTAACCGACCAGTTATCAACAATCTGCTCCAAATACTGATTAAAACTAGCCAATCGGTTAGAGTTGGCGTTAATAGTCTTGTCCCTCTCTTGAATTCAAGCTAGGGCTTTGTCAAGTTCTTCCTCAACCATCATCTATTTCTCTTCCTCCACCAAAAAATTCTCATGAGTCTCGGCCCCCAACCAATGGGCCTCAAATTTCTCAACCTTAGATGTCTTTAGATGCTCCTGCAATCGGGAAATCTCATCATCCCTATCTTTCTTGACCACATCGAAGTTGGTTTGAAGGTTCTTGAGAGCAGTAGTATCTAGAAAAGCTTTACGATACCACTTCTTATCAGTCTTGAATCTCTCAACCTCTTCCACAAGCTTCTTCTGGTTGTCAGCAATGCAGAGAAAGGTTGCATTGACCTATTTCAAATTTAGCAGATTCAAAATGTCAAAAATAATTAGCAAAGAGCTAAGGAAGAAGCATACAAAAGACTACCTGGGCTTGACAAAAAAGATACATTTGTATGAGGGTTTGAAGGCGCCTTTAAACCTCGAATCCTTAGCTACAGCCCGAAAGCAATCAAAAACCCTAATGTCGAACTCGTCAAGATCGACAAGCAGGTTCATGCCAACCGGAGTCCCCTGACCGACCTCCTCGGCACGCATTTTCTACTTCTTCGATGTTGAAGGGGAGTCTGAAACTTTCCCTTTCCTCTTTAACTTCCTCTTTAACTCCACCATCTCCTCGGAGACCGAAAGCTTGGACTCTGCAACGAATGATTGCTACAGAGGCTTCGCCTAGTTAATATTTATAAAGCCCTGAAAATTTCTGTACTTACTACAGGCGACCTCGTTCGCTAATATACAATCTTAAACTTAAATCCATAAGATTCACCAATAAAATAATGGATAAAAACTAATTTATTTAAAATTATTACAAGCTTTTATATTCTCTGAATCGCAATCTTTACATTGTTCACTAACAATTCAAGACCATTTACATAATGATCTATTTATTACAATAATTAAGTAAATTCATCAACATGATTCTAACATTTGCTCGTTGACCTAACAATAACTTAAGACTTGTAATAATACAAGTTTCTAACATAGTTAAATGTTATCGAAAATTTCGAGATTCTAAACCGTATCATTTTACAACACTGTTTACCTCCAAAAATGGTTTATTAAAAATATACCATATTTCTGCCAATGAGGTCTTATCATCAAACTTAACTTCGATCTCGTCAATGTCGATATACATTTCTTGAACTTGGGTCTTTACCGAAATTCTAGGGAAACTCGTACTTAACTGAAAATGTTAATTTTAAACAAGAGTGAGCACGACGACTCAATAAATTTGACAGTTATCAAGTAATACATCACATATTTCGCATTTCATACATTACAGCTATTCATGTCTCACGGTTTATACATGCTGGACAATTAAAACATATTTCATGTCAACATATAGTTCATATGTAACACATGCTCATATTAAATACACGATTCGTATTATCATGCATTTCATTTCCCAATTGATAAAGTTCAATAAAGCAGGTAACTTCCATCTTCAGATGAAAATAACAGTTAATCGCACAAAGGCACATTTAATTTAAGTTTGCACATAATCACATTTTACATATAGGAGCAAGTTCTAAAAAACTTGTATGTACCGGCGTTTTACTAATACTTTAACCTTTTCACGTCCTTCGCATGACCTACATGGTATGTGAGACCAATCATGCACAATATCAGTCAAAATTTAACTCAAATATTTAATCTTATTTTAATATCCTACTTTAATTTATTACCACTTGTATCGTCTTTATGTTTAATAATATAGACATACAACTCTATTATTTATGTCATTCGATTTTATTTCCATTTTCATCACCTCATGTACTAGCTTGTCCCACTAGTAGTTCATTATGTGTATATCACATAATAAGAGATACCACATTGGTTCCATATTGCCTAATTAGGTTTAGTTAACTTAACTTATGAAAATAATACTAAGTTATTAATATCTTTCCACACTTCTTGATTTAGTTCGTTTCATTTGCCTTATAATGTACTCTTACATTATTTGTAATATTCATCATTTATTAGTTATCAATATAACTCATACCCATTTCCATTACATTCATTTCATGTACCGGTGTTTATACATTAATACGTACCTTACACCTAGCATACATTACACAATCAATATAACTCATACCCATTTCCATTACATTCATTTCATGTACCGGTGTTTATACATTAATACGTACCTTACACCTAGCATACATTACACATTACACATTCATTGTTAGTCGTTCTCATTGTTTATCTCATAAATATGTTCACAACCCTTAGATTGTGCACAAATTAATTAATCATAGCATCTTACGTGCACACATAACATTTATCAAACAAATTGGTTGATTTATGCCCATTTGACAAATACTACGACGGTTTGAATGTCACATACATCTACATTAATGTATTTATGTATTGGTTTATTTTAATTCACATACTTCAATTATATTCCAAAACATTCATTTATACATGTACTAGTTGTATAACTCCTAGCACATATCTTTTATAATTTAATCATACCAGTTAATTGATTTAAATTTATTAATGCGTACTGTGTCGGTTGGTTTCCGCAAACAAGCACCATATCATACCACATACATTGTTTAATTATTTTGTTTCATACTTTATTTCTATGTCAAATAATCATTTTGGACATTTAATCATTATTTATTTCTTAGTTGGGATCCATTTATTTTAATTCATAAAAAAAATAACTTGCTTCATTTTCAGTTAAAATGTAAGATATCATAATACACATTGAATAGGTTTAGTTCCAGCAAGAATAGAACTTAAATGAACTCAGGAACATCTAATTCCGCAATTTTGCTTTACCCAGTGGCATTTTTCATCAAGTTTCATAAAAGTAGTAGCCACTAGACATAAATGTTCAGATCAAGCAATGGGCTCCTCAATTTTGTTGACTTTAGATACCTTATATGGTTAAAAAGTATATCTAAACCCCAAACGCGCCTAATTACGGATTCTATGATTTTTGTTTTTATTGCTTTTGACCCGATGTGTGGAAAGATGTGTGCTTATAGTTTTCTAAATGATCAAGTACTAAACACCAACTGCATGTATGATAATAATATACATGCATTAACACTATGACTGGGCACACAGCACACACAATTTCATACCCAATAAAAGCTTGATGCTTAAATTTGAAGTCAGTTACATCATGAATATTCCATTCCAAGTACCATGGCCATTCTTTCCTACTAACTACATAGCATCTACACTTGTTGGCCTCCTAAAAAAACTCTCTATCTTATGGATTTCCATTTAGTTGGAACATGGTAATTAACAAGTTTTATAACTTAAGTTCGCACAGAACTTTTAACGAACACATGATAGGCATCATACTTGATTATCAGCTTAAGACGTACATGTAACCACACATAGCTCCTACCAACACTCCAGCCTTGTCTCTCCATGGATCCACCATGATCCTCATTCACAGCACAAACCACAACCCAAACACAAACATTTAAGCAAGTACAGGAATTAACTATGAACATATGGTAATTAAAGTTTGGGTAATGGGTAACTTTTCAACCTTGAGTTATGGAGAGCTAGGCTGCTGACTTCCGTCAATTTCTGCCGACGGCTATCTCACTTTCTCTCCAAGACTTAAGAAGTGAAATGATGTAAAGGTTAGAAGGGTTAAGACAGTTGCCTTTATAAAAAGGTATTCCCCTCCAATCACCAGTTATTTCAAACTAGCATGACCCCTACTAGCCTACCTCCTACTGCCCCCTAAAGGGTACTGCCGAAAGTGCTCATCAGACTCCATTGGGGCTGTCAAAACAGTACAACAACCCCCGCCCCCCCTTCCCTTCTTTCTAACTGTTTAAGGGATCGTTGAGAATGACTTTTTTTTTTTATTTAAAGTTAAAATTTTAATAAATTTATAAGTTAAAATTTTATTATTTAGTATTATTTTTATTTATAAGTCAAAAATTATAAATAATAGTTGTGAATGTATTCAGATAACAATGATTTATATGTTAAAATAAAATATAAAAAATATTAAAATATCTTTCAATAAGAAAAATATTAGAAAAATAAAAAAAAAGGTATTTCTGTCATTTTATAACCGTTGACCAACTTAAAAAAAGAATTTATAAGTCATTTTTTTTAAATAACAAAAACTTACTTATTTTTTTGACCTTTTCTTTAACTTATAAGTTAAAAAAAATCCGAATAATTTTTTTTAACTATTTATAAATTAAATTAATTTATTTATAAATAGCTCCCGGCGCTAAATGAGTACAGCCCCTTGCCCACTTGGCTTGTTAACTAGCTAAAATATGTAAACATAATCCCCTATATAACCTACCTATACAAATAACGAAGTTAGGGACCCCACCTGCAATCCAAGCATCAGGAGTGAGCAAAAAACAGTTATTACCGAATCACCGAACATAATCGAATTTTTTTAACCGAATTATTTCGGTTATTCGGTTATTTTCTCTAATTCGGTAATAACCGTTTTAATATTTCGGTATTCGGTTAACCGAATAACCGAATAGATTAAAAAAAAAAATTAAGTCTAGTGCTAAATTATTAAAGTTGTTAATTGTTGTTAATTATTAATTGAAAACTCTAATATTTGCTAATTTGAAATTAATTTGTTTGTTTGATAAATTGGAAATTCATTTCGGTTATTAACCGAAATAACTGAATTGTATATTCGGTTATTCGGTATTCGGTAATTCGGTTATTTATAAATTCGGTTAGTTGTTCGGATAGCGAAATTTAGAGTATTTCGGTATTCGGTTATATCCGAATAGGCTATTCGGTTTGGATATAACCGAATTGTTCACCCCTACCAAGCATACCCATACCTAGTTCTAGAGATGCACAAAAAGCCTACGGCCTACAGGCCGGCCTAGTCAAAGCCCGGGCCGGTCAAAGCCCGGGTCGGGCCGGTCCGGCCTACAGTCTTTGAACATGCTATTATTTTGACGTAAAAGCCCGGCCTGACCCGGCCTACGAAAAAGCCTGGTCTGGCCCGGCCTACGAAAAAGCCCGGTCTGGCCCGGCCTATGCAAAAGCCCGACCCAGCCTAAGCGAAATTGCACATCCATGAATATTGAAGATATATATTTTTTTGAAGATTGAAGATATATTTTTTAAAGATATAATGAAGAGATAGTTTTTGAAGTTGGGAAGATACATTTTTTGAAATTATGAATTTTGAAGATATTTTTAAAATATTTTGAAGCAAAATATTTATAACCGACTCATTATTTATTATTGATTAGTTACTCATTTTTAATTTTTTGTCAATACATTTAATTAATATAGTAGTTAGCTTATTTAATATTTATATTTCACATTAAAAATTAGTTGATTACATTTTTAGGCCTGGCCTGACTCTGCCCGGAGCGGCCCAAGGACTGGACTGGCCTGCCCCGGCCCAAGGCCTGGCCCGGCCTAGCCTACAGACCTGGCCCGACCTGGCCTACAGGCCTAAAAAGGCCAGACTTTTATCTAGAAGCCCGGCCTGGCCCGGCCTATAGGCCCGGCCTATAGGCCCAAAAGTCAAAACCTAGCCCGGCCTGGTCAACGGCCAAAGCTTACCAGGCCCAGGCCAGGCCAGGCCGGATCAGGCCGGCCTACTGTACATGTCTACCTAGTCCTTTAATTTAACTGTTCCATAATCCATACCCTAAAATATTAAATAATTATTTTGGGTTCAATAATAATTATATGATATTACCACAATATATTAATTAAATTTATTATTTAAATTAATCTATATATTACTCTAGCCTTAAAAGGGCCGTATTTAAGTTATTAAATTAACAAATTAAATTTAACTCATAACCAGTAAAATTAATTCATTAATTTAATTCACATGGTCATCTTTTTTGCTACATAATAAATTAATTATTTAATTAATTAACCATAACTTCTTTTAATGAATACTCATTACATGACTACCAACCGCATAATAACTCCATTTAAAACCCCTGTTGGCTACCCTTTTTATTTCTTAATAATTTTGGTAAATAAATATATACATATCACATATATATTGTGACGCCTCCAAATTCGGATTCCAATACCTCGACATTTGTGCTCACCAAAATAAACATCCAAACACCTTCAGACAACATATATAACTAACGCGAAATAAATAAACATAAGTTGTCTATTACAAAAGGTTCACTATGGTCCCAAGGTCTATAACCTTAATTACAAACATCATGAATACATAATAATAATAATAAATGGGTCCACGATTACAAAACAGAACAGTAGCATATAATATTTAACATGCATCTATTCTTTAAGCTTTCCCTTGCCCTTGTCCTTTTTGAAACTCTCGGGTTTAACTGCAAATAATTCATGATACAACAAGAGTGAGCAACTACTTTGCTCAGCAAGTATAATATGAATCCACAAGATATATCATGAATGAATAAAACAGAAATCGAAATGAATTATCGATATTGAAACTGTTTTACATAATTCAATAATCAAATGAAAGAATGAAGATTGATTATTTACTAAACAATATAATCAAGACTCAGAATAAAAGATTAGATGATTGATTATTGACTACTGAGTGGTCAAATAGACCGTGAACTCCCAGGTATCAATCATTAGACTGACCCTTTTATAAATTTAATCCGCCAGTATTGTACTCAAGAGGATCAGCCTCTTGTACACCATGTATATGCATAACATTTAACTCTGACTTGTATCGGAATATCCGACACTTAATAATTCCCCCATTAAGGGTTGCTCTCTCAGTCAATAATCTGCACCAATGACTAGTTTGGATAGCTTTTAAAATAAATTTCATTGTCGTCTAGTCGAAACAATTGGCATAGACTCCTCTTTGAATAGTTCTCGAAAAGAAAACTTTAATTAGTCTATGACTCAAATAAAAGAATCACAGTTCAACTGCACTATGTGCGAATTTCAATAAACACAATGATGTGAAATAATTTAGACTAAATATACCACTTAACAATGTCTGCGAAATTTGCTCAATGTAAATATTGAGTAAGGATAGAGAACTTGCCTGGCTCGCGGCGTATAGCTAATACCGTGTAATTAAACCTCATTTGAAAGACCTAACACTGATAACGTTGGCCTATCAATTAGTATGACATATAGGGATTTATGCTACGTCTTAATTAAGTTACCACTTAAGCACATTGACTCCCTAACACATACCTCCAAGATAATAATATCATATTTGGATAATAACCTAATTACAAGTTAGTATTATTAATCACATAATAATACTTTAATTCAATTCCCAATATTATTAATTATTTAATAATATTTTAAGGGTTTACTAATATATTAATCATTTAATAATATTTTAAGTATTCACGTACCCTTTAATTATCATTTAATATGTAATTAAATAATAATTAATTAACTAATTAACTTTACTTATTATTTATTATATTAAATAATAAATAATTAGATTATTAACTTCAATCTCCTTTAATTATTATTTAATGTTAATTAAATAATAATTGATTAATTATTTAACCTTACTTATTATTTAATATTAATTAAATAATAATTAATTAGTTTAATAACTTTAATATCCTTTAATTATTATTTAATATTAGTTAAATAATAATTAACTAATTAATTAACCTTACTTATTATTTAATATTAATTAAATAATAATTAATTAACTTTAATTATCCTTTCATCATTATTTAATATTAATTAATTAATTATTTAACTTTACTTATTATTTGATATTAATTAAGTAATAAATAATTAGTTTTCTAACTTTAATATTCTTTAATTATTATTTAATATTAATTTAAATAATAATTATTTATTTATTTAACTTTACTTATTATTTAAGTGCAATTAAATAACAAATAACTAAATTATTTATCTTAACATCCTTTAATCATTATTTAATATTCATTAAATCATAATTAATTAATTACATAACTTCATATATTATTTAATATTTATTAAATAATATTTAATTAGATTATTAGCCTATTTATACACTAATAAATAGCTAATATATAGTGAATCACTCCAATAATTTCAAATTTTATTTTATAACACTTAACTAGCATGCCAATAGGTCAAATATTATTTTTCTGAAATTAAAAATAATTTTTCCAAACTTATTAGCAATTTAGTAAGCTTTAATCCACCATTAATTCTAATAAATACCAAATTACAAAAAAATACAGATTTTAAATTTTGATAATTTTCTTCATAAAATAACAAGCATTTGCTATTTAGGAACCGAAGCAAGAACCGGTCTAAAAAGGACTGAACCGGACCCCCTTAAGATTTTAAGAAAAACTGGAAATTGGCGAACCGGTCGTTTTTTTTTTCAAAAATAGGCAGATTGCTTTTATGCTTTTCTAGACTTGGGGTCTCCGGCTAGAACGTGAATAAAATGAAATCTACAAGTCTGATCGAGGCCTATTTGGTATTGATGGATTCATAACTTCCCGAACTACATTTTTCTGTCATCAAACATCAAATTTGGATTTGTTTTGATCACGGAAATTGGCTCCAAACCGGACTGTTGTGCACAGCCCTAAAACAGTGGGTGTGTTTTGGTTGAAAAATCATAACTTGCTCATTTTAAATTTGATCGAAGTGATTCCACTTGGAGAATCTTCGTATCCCACGCATCTATCACCAGAAATTTACGGATCATGAATCCGACTTACGGATCATGCCCAGAAATTTTGGTAAGTGGCTGCCATGATTTTGGTTACTTGGTTTTCGTCGGTAAAAACTTATTTGATGATTTTGATGAAATCTTTCCACATAAATACACCCAAAAATTCATATTAAACCCATGTAACCCTAGATATATCAATCTATCATGTTTCTACCTTTTTAGATTTTGAAAATTAGTTTTCTACCAAAGAAATCACATAATGGATAACAAGGAGCATGAAACTAGGGTTTTATGTGATTTTATACCTTTCGCTCCTATTAGCTCGCTTCCGTTGCTTTCCGAAGTAGTCGATGAAGTTGTTGGACATCCAAGAACTTCCTCCTAGCAGCCGAGTACCCTCACACACTCTCTTGGTATCTTTCTTTTGTTCTACTCTCAAGAACACTTTAAGAACTTTCTTGCTTCTCTTTAACTTTCTTGCTTTTCTCTCTAGGATTTCTCTAGCAAATGAACCAACTCTTGCAAGAGTTGGTCAAGCCTTATATTTATAAAGGTTTGCTAAGCTTAGTTAGGCCCTCTTAATTAATCCATACTTGGTTAATTTAGTCCCTAATTAGTCAACAAACATGATCCACCTTTTGGGGGAATTGATGGGGTGTTGGGAAGAGTTTGTGTGGGAGTAATTTGGGGAGCTTGGAGACATGAGCCCCCTCCCCTTGATGCTGCCGAGAGCCTCCCCCTATTTCCCCTAGGTTTTTGATTTTCTTTTAACATTTTATTTGGCTATTATACATATATTTATATATAAATCAATACTTGCGAGTATCTTGACCATTTGACTTTGGTTTGGGCCATCATTTGGGCTCTAGGAATTAATTTCATTGGGCTACCAATTAATTTCACTTGGGCTCCCAATTTAATTTACTTGGGCTCCCATAATTAATTCTAGGGTTTATTAAATTAAATTCCAATGAGTTATGCATTAATTGTTACCCTTAATTCACATAATATAATTGGTAACCAAAATTAATCCTAGCATGCTCACGGCTACGCTTAGGGTTATAATCATCAAAGGTCCTACTTGGAGTAATTAAATCATCCAATTAGGCATTCATTTAATTTATTCCGTCTACCGTGCGCCGGTTTAATTATAAAACCTAACGATTAGATTATCGGTTTAGGGTTTCGTTCGTATCGTTATTGTTATTATTATTTCTAGGTTAGTCACTTGGTTTAACAATTCCACCGAGTGAGCTTCCCTTTAATTCCAACCTCATACACATTGATATGATCATTCATGATGCACAATAAATTAAACGTTAATTTCATTTCATTACTTAATTATGACGCAAATTTTTATCGAACTATTTCATAATATTTTGGGTCATTACATATATTGATTCCCTTTATTACAAAAATAGTTTCACATAACCCTTTCAATTTTAAGCCATGTTGGCTTTTCTTTTCATGCATTAATAATCTTGGTAAATAAATATATATTTATATATTTACTTATCCCCATATCTTAGTGCAAAATAAATCCATACATTTATAAACTTATTAGAGCCTTTCGTATTAAAAGTCTCCCCACTTTACCGTTGTATAACATACACTATAAGTTCTTTATTACAAATAGATCAAATAATAAGAAAATTTAATCATATATATACATTTCTTATCTCCAAACTAAGTTAAATCTCTAACCTTATTTAATATTTCTTTTAAAAGAAAATATTTCCAATATTCGGGATATCACAATATTGGAAAGGGGAGTAAGCTGAGGAGAAACAGTATCTGCCGGGATCGAGCAGAAGTGCCCTTCGATTCAATGACTGGGACAGAGGGCAGGACAAAAGCGGCAGAGGTAGGGTCCGTCATCGATACACTAGGGGATTCGTCGATTGATCCCTTTAATCTTGCCTCAGACGAGACAGGCAGCTGACCCGCCTCCTACAACTTCCTCGCCTTCAACAATTTCTCAATTCTAAGCAGTCTTATTCGGGTCATTCCTGTAGCCTCCAGGATGACTTCGTTGTGAGGAGACTTATACTGGTTAGCCACTAAAAAATCAAGAAAAACTAAAGTTAGTACGACCAGAGTCAACGAGCACGAACATATTAGATGGGACTGGGCACTCACAACCACGAAGATACAACCAATCTTGGTCATTAAGCTGTTCTTGTGACCATTTCTTTGAATGCCTCCTTGAGTACAAAGACTCGAATATTTCCAGCCTCGCCAAACTAATTCTAACTGGATTCAGCCGATCACGACTTGGCTCTTTCCATAGATTGACTAAGTCAGTATCTGGACCTTTTATAAAAAAATCAATCCATGTGCCACCCCTTATTGCTGGTCGGGGTATCCATCAAAGTTTCCCTTCCCACCTGCTTGGTGAGTCCGAAGAACCCCCCTTCCCTACTACTTCCCAAAGTAAAAAATTGGAAAAAGAAATCTAAACTGGGATTTATCTTCATCACAGCACAAAAGGCAATAAAACTGAAGAGGTGAATAAAGGAATTGGGGACCAACTAGTTCAAACTTAGATCAGTGATGTGGATAAAGTAAAGAAGGAAGGGATGAAGGGGCAACAAAGGCCAAACAAAAGTTGCAGCTTAGAAATGACGACTCACGCCCCATCTTGGGGATGCCAATACATCCTTTCTTTCGGTAAAGGCTCCCTAATCTGGTATTCATCAGGGATATAAAATTCAGTCCTAAACAATTGTAGCCTTGCCCCTGTGATGGTGGACGGGGTATTGGCTACCTTGTACTTCTCAGTAGTATATTTACTTCTATTGTGTTGTTCAATGTCCCTCTCCTTCATCGCCATCAAGATTTCTCTTGCTTTCCCACCAGAAACTCCAGGCCCAAGCGCCATAGCTCCACCCTTAACGGGGGAAGATGAAGCCCCGACGAAGGCATAATTTTTTTTCTGGTCACCCATTTGTAAATTTAAAAAGAGGAAAGTTTGAAAACTTACTCGAAATCGAAAGGAAAATAAACCGGAACGGAGAGTCGGCGTTGATTTCGAGACATGATTGGAAGTTAAGGTTCTTTTCTCTTTCTCTGCGAACAATGGGGGGGGGGAAGTGAAAAGACAGTCCCTTTTACTCTTTTAATTCCAGAAACCGCCTAAATCAACGATCTGGATTTGATCGATCTGACGGTCTGGGTGGAATTAGGAAGGCTTACGTATGCGTTCCCAAATAGTGTTTCGTGCTTCAAAGCGCCGCCTAGTGATATGTATTTTTGAATTTTCAACTGAAGTTATTATTCGAGGGTCCCAGCGATTCTACTTCTCGGTTGGATGCATGTAAGCTATCGATGAAATCGCGGATCTTGATAATAAATCCTTTACTCATTCACCACATTTCATATGCTAAAGGAGTGGGGGCAATGTTGGGTTATGGATTTTTACTAAAGTAAATGGGCCGAAATGATTGGGTTGTATACCCCCCTGAGGCCCATTCAGCTCCAGCTCCAGTCCAACGAGGCTTGGGCCATAATGCTCAACACCCCGGATTAGGTAATGTCGTGACAGTTATAAAATGGTTACCACTTACACATTTAGTCCGGAGGTTACAACAATTATTGATTATGATTAAGATTGTTCATCATTACTCCAATCATAATCGTCGTACATTCTTGGCGGTTAGAGGAGGATGACGACCATAAAAGAAATGTTAACAATTTAGGTTCAATCTACTGCCAATTCACCATGCTAAGCACATAACACCTTCATTGCTAACATTTCTTGAAACCTGTATTTACCCTCATACACTGGAGCTATACCCTGATGATTCAAGCCGTCAGGTAAAAGCCATTGACAGTGGTTAAGCGTCTCGATAAATTCAAGCGTTAATGTATAGGTTTTTTTGGCCTGTTGGCATGGCTTGGCCGCGGGTGGGCTAGCCCGCCCATAAAATTCATTTAATTTTATATGTTCAAAATTTATCCCATAGTATTAATGATAATTTAATACTATTCTACAAGTATAGTCCACCCATTCTTTTTTTTTCTTTAGTAACATGAAAATCTCACCTATTAAATAAACAATAAAAAAGAACCTAAACAACTCATTTTAATTTTTTTTAACCCAATGCAATAGTTTTAACTTATAAATTTATTAAAATTATGATATTTTGAATGATGTAAGTTGTAATTATTATTATTTGTAGAATTATTTTATTTTGGACATATATTGTGTTGGTTTATTTTTAAAATTTATAATACTTAATATAAGTTCATGTGGTTTTCATTTTTAGTAATCTGATGTGAAAACAGAGCTAGAGTAAGTTGACACCTATTTCTTAACATCAACATCAGATATCTTCAAGAATCAGAGAATTAAAAGAGCAATAACTACTTGTCAATGGAAAATTTTCAAAATCTATTATAAAAGGACAAGGAGATTCAAAAGAAAGATAGAGAATAAGAAAGAGATTACACGCCAAATTGTTGTCAAATGTTAAAGTGCTCTACTCTACAATGAAGAACAACTTGTTTTATTGCTAAGTCATTACGGATTGGACTTAAAGTTACTTAACAACAACTCAAATCACACATTCTATTTGTGATGGAAGGTCTTAGTGACCTCAGTGGTGCCAAGTCTGAGTGACTTGAAGAATTCTTAGTGAGTTGATTTAAGTGACTATAGTCTGAGTGACCTTTGTCGAGACATAGTGACTCGAAGGATTTTTTGTGATTTAAGTTTGTAATAGATCTTGGTTATCTGGTCTCAATGACCCCCAAATATCCTTAATGGATCCCCTGCCAGAGTGCACAAGAGTGGACTATAAGATTTTTATACTCTGAACCACTTAAATTTTCTCTGTGTCCTTTTACTATTTCTGCATTTTACTTTCCTTACTGCTTACATTTATTTATGATTGTCTTCCACACAAATCAACTAAATTCATAACTGAGATTTTTCATTAAAATCTTAGAAGGTGTTTTTCAAATAAATATTTCGTTGTGCTTTAATACATTAACTTGCTATATTTACATATTGGTAATTAAAAAGCAAAACGTTTTAAAAGAGATCTATTCAACCCCCTCCCCCTTCTAGATCACTTAGTACCTCTGAAAAATAACAAAATACTTATGAAGTGAGATACCAAGTATAATAAATAAATTAATTAAATAATATTTGATATAACAAATAAATTTGTTTAACTCAAATCTATATATAATAATATATTTGATATATGATGTGAATACTTTAAATATGATCACTTAGGACTTTGTTCACTCGTTCGACTAATTCCCTCGCTTAAGAGAAATATCTCCGTTATAGTCTCGGTGTCTAAGTACTGACATTATATATATATATATATATATACAACAACTTATATTTGTATATTCATAAATATAAACAAGTATGAGATAATTCAAATAATGCAATTCAAGAACTTATGTCAAACACTTTGATCAATTTTTCTCTTCGACAAAAAATAATAACTTTGAGTAGAAGAGAGCTTTTTGAAAGTTTTAGAGAGAAAATATAGGCAAGGAATATTTGTTTTCTTTGTTTGTAAATTGGCAAATGAATGAGAAAGTCTCTTATTTATAGAATTTTAGAGCTTGGGGCATAATGGTCATTTGGCAACCTCATTTAAAAATCAAGGGCTAGGATTTGTTGATTTTAAAATCAAGGGCTAGGATTGTTTTAAAATATATCACACGGATTGGCCCGTGAAAGAAATCACCAACCTTATTTGAATTTCAAAGACTTGCAGCGCATGGAGTTCTCGGATGAAAGTGAGGCTTTTTAGCCTTTAGAAAATGCAAAGCTCCTTTTCCAATTTCCAGCACATAAATAATAGCATACTTTGATCGTTTATCAATTTTCGGATGGAATAGGTGGGGTAAATAATTTTCGGATAAAATAAGCCCATGTCATTTTCGGATGAAGCAAGTCCCAAAAAGTTTTGGCTATTTGTTTTTCCAAGCTTATTTTGTTTTACAAAAATAATTTATATATACACTATTTTGGAAAAATCATTTTAAAAGAATAGGAGTTTTCTTGCCTTAAGAAATGTTAATATATAAACTAATTTCTTTAACACTTGATATTAGATTATCAAGGTCAAGAAATTATTAATTCAATAAGTTTTAAAAATATTTTTGGTCAAAGTAAATAAGAATAATATTAACTTATGGAGAGTATTCTAATATTTAATAAACATATTTACTCATTATTATTATCATCAAAATAAATAATTCTAAAAATTAGAGATCCATCAGTCGATCTTAGATTTTAAAATTGAGAAATTATCCACTATTTCGGTCCCAAACTAAATACTCAATTTTGACCTTTTATTTTTGGTTGGACAAATTTACTATCTTTAAAATTAATAATTAAGTATATATAAATATATTTTTAAAATTATAAATATTGAATTTAATAATAAATTATAAATTTTTTTATTTGTTATAATCTCTTCACCCATATTTTAATAAAAATGGCACGTAATTTAATTTTAAAAATAATCAATTTAACCTAACAAAAATCAAAACTAAACTTTTTAATTTGGGATAGATAGAGTTTATTAGTAAGTGACATAAAGCTGCTGACGCGGAGATCGACATTGCTCAGTGTTTGTATCACAGCAATTTTTCGCACCCCGCAAGTTTAGTTATATTATTATTTTATTTTATTTTCTGAATTTTATAGAATTACTATTTGATAGCAGGCGCCGGTACCAATTAAATTTGGCAAAATTGGTCCGGCTCACAAGTCGGCCCAATCGCCCACTAAAATTTGGAATTTGAATTTATATATTTTAATCTAAAAAAAAAAAAATTGGTCATATATTCGGCCTGGCGTGGCCCTAGGTTAATCCGCCCATAAAATTCATTTAATTTTATATGTTCAAAATTTATTCAATAATATTAATAAAATTTTAATATTATTCTACAAGTACGGTCCACCC
Source organism: Hedera helix (assembly GCA_947179155.2). Lineage (NCBI taxonomy): Eukaryota > Viridiplantae > Streptophyta > Magnoliopsida > Apiales > Araliaceae > Hedera > Hedera helix. Next base: position 9,923,242 of record OX359270.1, on the reverse strand, counting down.
ATTTTTTTTTTTAGTAACATGAATATCTCACCTATTAAAGAAATAATAAAAAAGAAACTAAATAACTCATTTTAATTTTTTTAATCCAATAAAATAGTTTTAACTTATAAATTTATCAAAATTTTGATAGTTTGAATTATGTAAGTTGTAACTATTATTACTTGTAGAATTATTTTATTTTGGACATATATTGTGTTGATTTATTTTAAAATTTTATAATACTTAATATAATTTTTATAAAAATGAATTAAATTGATTGAATTGATATAAATATTAACGAAAAAATAAAATAACAAAAATAGATGTGGGGTCTAGTACCAATAGACAAGATTGGAATACACTTGTACATGATATCATCATTCAGACTTTGGGTATTAGGGACCGTTTGATCGAAGCTGAATGATTAAATAGCTAAATCAATCGGATGAACTAAATCATTCACTACATTTATTTAGGTCTGAATGACTGAATCAATCAGATTTTTGGACTGAATGACTAAGTTTAATTTTTTTGGCTGAATAGTTTAAACCCAGCTGAATAAAGTAAGAAAAAAAATTAAAAATATTAAATATTATATTAAATAAATTTACAATAAGTTTGAATTTTTTCAAAGAGATAAAATAGTATAAATATATTATTCAGATATTTCAGACATGTCACTTGTCAAACAATTTTTTTCATTCAGTATTCAGAAATTTACTTCATTCAACTCATTCAGATTACTTAAGCATTCAGAATTATTTCATTCAATTTTTATCAAATACCCCTTTACATGTTTAATTTGATCTGGTCTGCAGGTGGGACTATCGAAGTCAAATAGGAATTAATTCCCTATTTTACCCTTTGATGGACTAACAATTACTCAAATAGGAATTAATTCCCTATTTTACCCTTTAATAGACTAACAATTACTCAAATAGATGCCCTATTTTCCCCTTCGATAGAGAAACAATGAATACTCAAATAGGAGCAGTAACACTAGAAGGAGTGCTAACACACATAAAAGTAAATCTCGGACATTCATTTGTACACACCACATTTATTAGATAGTGGGGAGGACTTGAGAATGGAAAGCCCATCGAGCTTAGTTACGACCAACGGAAAAGCAAATAAAGTCCTTATTTCCTTGAGAGGAAGTAGGCTTGGTTTTTCAGCCGTCATCAGGGATGTGCTTACAAGTATTCTGGATGAGGAAGGCCATAGCGAGTTACATCTGGCTTGCAGGGACGGAGACGTGGCCAAAGTGAATAGCACAATAAGGAGAAACAGAAAGCTCTGTTTTGTTAGGGATAAAAATGGAGGAACACCGCTTCATATGGCTGCCATGAAAGGAAGACTTGATATTTTAAAGCTTCTGGTGGAGGCCTGCTCGGATTCCGTACGAGAGGTTACCGCATCTGGTGAGACGTGTCTTCACACAGCTGTGGTTTATAATAAGGTAAAAATTGTTCAGTACTTGGTAAAATGTTTCGCTGAAAATCAGAAGTATTCTCATCTCATCAACGCCAAAGATTACGACGGTCATACGCCTCTGCACCTCGCCACTTCAAGAAGACAACTTCAGGCAATTCTGATTCTTTCTTCTTTCTTTTTTAAAACAGCACAAATAAATGATGAAAATATTATAATTGTAAAAAGAATTCGAATGATAATAATATAAATCAGACTAACACCATGTTTCTTTAATTAAGTTCACAAGGACAATCAAAATTTGGAGAGAAATACTCTTGTCTAAACAGTAGTTGCTTTTTGGGTAACTATTATTTTGGGCTAATTTCAATACTTAGGTGACTGAGAATTAATAATTAGTCATAGTTGTTAGTTAGTTATAGGCCATCCAATTTAATGTTTTGATATATATATATATAGATCGGAATTAAATAAATTAGTTAATTCTCGATCTGTTCCGTGCAGATTGTAAGAGTATTCCTCAGCTGCAATTTGGTAGATGTAAACGCAGTAAACTCTGGAGGAATTACAGCTCTTGACATCCTATATGTTCTACCGCACTCTGGTAAGATTGACATGGAACTCGACAAGATCTTGCGAAGGGCTGGTTCTTTAAGAACTAAAGATCTTTCCGATGGTAATTTCAAGAATTACTCTAGAAAGGAGAGGTACAAGTCAATGAATTATTTCACCAAGTTCAAAAAGCAAGATGTTTTGCTAGTGATTGCCTCCTTGCTAACAATCTTAACATCCCAAGCATTGTTGAGCTTTTCGCGGTTCAACCTCAAAGAAGGGTTCCAACAGAGGCAAGGGGATTTGATCATTGGTCGTTGGTTCATATTTTTCAATTCCACAACCTTTATTGTGTCGCTGGCAATCATTTTATTCGTCCTACATGGATTTCCATTGAAACCATGGCCGCAACTCTCGGTATCTACCCTGTTTGGGTCATATATGTGCTCTGTAATGGCAATATCACCTTCTCAAGCCATGCCTCTTCTCATCCTCTCAGCACCTTTTCTATTACTTGCAGCTACTGGGAAACTCTACAGCTTCTAATATCCAAATTAAATAAGAGTCTTAATTATATAATATGGGATAGAGATCCCAAGGGCTAAAGAGTCTGAGAAAGCACTTATTTTCATTCTCTAAATAAATTAATCAAGTTCTTAATCACTCGCTTTCGTTAGACAAGTAACGAGGTGGTGGCCTGTGCTAGATTTCTGTCTTTGAATCATACTTGAAATGTATTGTAAGTACTGTGCTAATTAATTTAAGAACAGTGTGATGGATTGTTGTTTCCTCCTCGTTTCCGTATTTTTTATTGTTTTAAAATTATTCACAGGTTTACAAGCGAATTTTTATTGCTTCGTGTTTATTGTGTCGGGTATTAAGGTTTGGTACGAGATCTAAATACATTGTGCATTTTACTATGGAACTGTTTCAATTTAGTTACGCATACCCTCTTAATTATCATTATCGGTAACTACGGTTCTTTCTCCTTTATTCTTTAGAAATAACACTTAGTTTTCTCCCTCTAAAATTTGTAGTAGAATTTATACTCACTCCCACTCTTTTTAAATTCCTCTCTGTCTAAAATTTATCTCGTGTTTAATTACAATAATAGGATCATCTCACATCAAATACCGCGCACACTTGGGTACATTGATCTAATATATATATATATATATGTTGGATTATCTCTTTATTCAAAAAGTTCACCTATTAGATTGAGATTTTACCATATTAATTAATTCATCTATACTCTTGAATTTTTCTGATGTCAGATTCATGTGAAATATTTCAACAATCTCTACATTTTATTTGAATATTCATCACAAAGTTGAGTCCCTTTAAGAGCCCTACTCGACGCTAATACTATTTCACTACGTCAAGTTAAACGTGGTAGTACAACATTACTCCATGTGAACTCTTTACACTAAGTAGCTTCCCAGAGTCATCTTGTCGCGCCATTTGACCCAAATTATACTTCATCACGGAGCGACAAGCGCGGGAGTGATCTCTTGTGTTCCATCCGACTCAACTTAATTTCTCCATCACGCAAAAAGAGTATCGTCATGTATGCGCACACAAGGTACTAACATACATGTTTAGAATCTAACTTTTCAAAAGCATAAGTTATTATGGCATAGACTCATTCATGTATTATTTAGTCCTTCACTCTTTAATTATTTCTTAGATGTGAACCTACAACTCATTTGTGATATCTTAACAATCTTATTCTTACAAGTGAGTTCATCATATCAAAAGTTTCAGCTCCACTGGAACACTTCTCTTCAATTATCGTGACACCAATTCTTAGCTAACCACTCCCAGCTTTTTTCATTGAAAGCCAACTTCCATCAAGAATTAAATATCTTATCTTCAATCATCGCAATACCAATTCTCGGCTAATCGCTCTAGAATCAATTCTCGGTTTAACCCATTGAGAATTCAACATTACCATCGAGATCTTTTAGGAAAGAACCAATCTTTCATCGAGAATTTAACAGTTATCACGTGTCTTTTGAAGAAGATGTCTGGGATTAATTTTTGAACCCCCATCATGTATCTTTTGAAGAGACTCGCTGCCCAGGATCAATTTCCGTAGCCCTGATACCGGTTGTTAAAAAAGAATCGAGGAGCTCAAGCGTCGTGCACGTATACACAAGACACTAACACACATACTTAGAACCTAACTTGACTCAAAAATTTAAGCTATTTGATTTTAGGCCCATTCATATATTATTAGTCATTTACTCTTTAATTATTTCTCTAATATGAGATTTTAATTCACTTGTGATATCCTAATAATGGACTTCTGTTTTTTCCTTATTTTCGTAAAGGAAAAAAATTATTTTGAAGTACACAAGGAAAGAAAGGGAGATATTTGATGCAAAACAAAGAGCAGTGAAAGCCTGGAAGAGACCTTAAGAGATTGACCTTTAAAAAGCCATGAAGAATGATTATGCTACAATTCTAGGTTTAGATCAGAGAAGTCAAGTTAGGAATGAAATGACCGGTAAATAAAAGAAAGTGTCTAGCACTAAAGAAGAGTAAGAGCATTTAAGAATCATGAACATCACTCAGGGACTCAGTTCAATTTTATTTTTTTTACGGAGGGGAACTTTAGCGGAATTATACTATTTACTTCGTATTAATTTATTATTAATATAGAGTACACCTATGTAAATTAATCAATAAATATATTGGATCACTTTTTTTATCTAAAAAATTAACCTATTAAGTTGAGACTCTACTATACTTATTAATTCATCTATACTCTTAAATTTATTTAATACTACCTAACATAAACATAAACATGTGATTTCTAGATGCCAATTATTTAATACTCCCTCAGGAGGGCCAAGTCAAGTTGACATGGTTCTCCAATTTCACCCGGCTTAAGAGTTGTTTGATAGTATCTGAGTAGGATTGAATGACTGAATCAGTCAGTCATTCAGTGCGTTTATTTAGAGTTGAATGAGACTGAATAGTTGAATCGGTCAAATTTTTGATTAAGTCTAATTTTTTTGGCTGAATGGTTAAGTCCCGGCTGAATAGAGTAATTTTTTTTTTAAAAATTAAAAAAAATATTAAATATTATATTAAGTAATATTAAATAAATTTACAACAACTTTAAAATTTTCAGATGGGTAAAATAATAAAAATATGTTATTTAAATGTTTTAGACATGTCACTTATCAAACAATTTTTTCCATTCAGTATTCAGAAATCTACTTCATTCAGCTCATTCAGATTACTTAAACATTTAAAACTATTTCATTTAGTTTTTATCAAACACCCCCTTATTTAAGATCCATTCATTTTAAAGTCCATCCAAACAAGTAAATAAAACATAAAGATATTTAATAATTAAATTATTTTTAAATATTTCTAACAATAAAAAAATATAATTAAATTACTAAATTTCCCTCAAGAGGCCAATCATATCCCCTATAAAATAAAAACAATTGATTACCTTACAAAATTATGAATTCTCTCGTAAGCTTTGTTAAATAGTACGATAAATTTATGTTAATATTAAAATTCAACATATATAAATATAGAATAGAAAGAAATTATGAAAAAATTTATATATTATTATTCTATTTTATTGTACATCTTGTTAGAATATTACACGTGGGTTGTAGTCTCACATTACAGAAATAATAAAAAAATAAAAAAATTATATACATGAATAGACTCATAGCTTAATAATTTAAAATTTTAAACTAAATTAAATTTCAAATGTGTGTTAATTTGTTGTGCACGCGAGGAAATTTCGCAGAAGGAGCTCTCTAGTCAGTCAGCGGGGACGGAAGGAAAGAAATTAAGGAAATTTCGCGGAAGGGGACGGAAGGAAGGAAAGAAATTAAGGAAATTTCGTGGAATGAGCAAGGCGATGAACGAAGGGCAAGATAGTCAGGAGGGACGGGAGGAGGGACGTGAGGGGTTCTCCCTCCAATACCTTTTTGAAAAGACCGCCGACCATCTATCTATTGTAAAGTAAATACAAGCCAAGTTAAGCAATTTTGGACTTTTTAAGTGCAGCTTTTATTTAAAATGTAATTATTAAGAAATTAGAGTTACTTTTCTTCTATTGATAATTTTTTTAATTAAGTGATTAAATTATTAATTTTTTTCACTTCAATCTATTTGAACTGTAATGTCATACTTATTAATCCATTTATACTCTTAAATTTATTTAATACTACCTAACATAAACATAAACATAAACATGTGATTTCTAGATGCCAATTATTTACTACTCCCTCAGGAGGGCCAAGTCAAGATGACATGATTCTCCAATTTCACACGGCTTATTTAAGATCCATTCACTTTAAAGTCCGTCCGAAGAAGTAAATAAAACATAAAGATATTTAATAATTAAATTATTTTTAAATATTTCTAGCAATAAAAAATATAATTAAATTACTAAATTTCCCTCAAGAGGCCAATCATATCCCCTATAAAATAAAAACAATTGATTACCTTACCAAATTATGAATTCTCCCATAAGTTTTGTTAAATATAACGATAATTTTATATCGATATGAAAATTCAACGTATGTAGATATATAGAATATAAATAAATTAAGAAAAAATTTATATATTATTATTTTATTTTATCGTACGTCTTGTTAGAATATTACACGTGGATTGTAGTCTCACATTGAAGAAATAAAAAAAAAAATAAAAATTATACACATGAATAAATTTAAGACATAATAATTTAAATTTTTGGATTAAGGAAATTTCGCAAAAGGAGCTCTCTAGTCAGTCGGGGACGGAAGGAAAGAAATTAAGGAAATTTCGCGGAAGGAGCAAGGCAATGAACGAAGGGCAAGGGCTCTCTATAGTCAGGAGGGACGGGAGGGTTTCTCCCTCCAATTTCGGTCCCAGTCTTACTTTTTTGAAAAGACCGACCGACCATCTATCTATTGTAAAGTAAATACAAGCTTAAGCAATTTTGGACTTTTTTGAAGTGCAGCTTTTATTTAAAATGTAATTATTAAGAAATTATAGTTACCTTTCTTTTATTGATCATTTTTTTAATTAAGTAATTAAATTATTAAATTTTTTTCACTTTAGTCTACTTGAACTGTTATGTTATAAATTAATGATGTGACGTAAACAAGTGTCATTCAGTAATTATATGTTTTGGGAAAATTAAATTTGATACAAATACCTCTAATAATAAAATTGTAATTATATTATTAAAAATGCCGCGCCCTCAACGCATGCATGGCATTTATTTTTATATAAACAATAACGATTGCTTGTCCTATAAAATTAAGAATAACATACAACGACACCTATATAGATAACTGACCATATATAATAAAATCCAATATCCCTAGCTAGCTCTAATTTTTTCATAACAATTGATATTCCTTTAATTTATAAAATGTACGTAACGCTCATTACATACTCTCGCGTGGTTGATCGACAACTTTCAATTAGAAAGAAGTTTTTAATATAGTGACCAAAACATCCTTAAAATTCTTTTGAGGACAATTATAGCTAGCTAGGCACCTTCAAATTAATATGATGAAGGATATACGTACTCTAAATATAATAATTGGCACTTTCATTTAATTAACTTGATTCAGTTAATTAAATTATTAACTTACGTTATATGAAACAACATAAATGTACGTCATAGCAGCTCTCAAGTATTATCCCTCTTGTGATCTAGAAAAACATTACTAAAATGAACATAAACACACTTGCAAAAATTAATTCCACCTCAGACGATTATTCCCTTTATTCGTGTACTGGAAACTTTATCAAAAAAGGGTTTGACAAGGAACAAGAATGCACATAAGAATATGACTGCTAGATTGCAGAAACACAGCAGCGAAACGCTTGAGATGTTGCTAGAACCGCTAAAACTTATTTTGAAGCGAGGAACCAACTTTCTGGCCAAAAGAGCGAAAGAGGAGAACGTCAAGATCTCTAGAAATAGCATGGTTACTTTGAACCTAAATGACCAAGTACCATCCAATGAAAAAACTATAATGAGTAGCCATCCCATGCTCAGAGTAAAGGTCTCCGATGTAAACAAAATGTAGAAAAAACCATCAGGCACTAGTTTAGGAGCGAATATCATATCTTGAGCGCGGAGTAGTAGTGTTGCATTTCCATAGTTTCCCGGCGGGTATGCACTGCCAAAATTTGATAGGCTAGAGTAAGAACCGCCAGCAAACAAAATGCAGACGGTCGCGAAAAATGTTTTTTCCGTAAGAGAGAACGTCTTGCCCATCATCTTGTTGCTTATTTTGGCTGATGTTTCCCCATGGCCGGCTTGCTTGGCTGCAGCACAATGGAGGAGTTCAGTGATATACATGTCACTCCTTTTGGATTGATCAGTCTGGTAATGGAGGTCCAAGGCCGTAAGTCCGTACAAGTTCTTCGAGTTCACATCCACCATGGGACCATTGTTAGGATTGTTCAGTAGCAAGAGTTGCAGTATCTGCATCACATCGCTTCACTGTTCAGTACTAAACAAGAGTTGAGCGCCGAGTAGTGTTGCTACCGGCTTATCTAATACATATTAGCCCTAGATTAATTTTACTTTCTCAAATAACCAGAAATTTTGTTAATTCTGTTGGAGCTAGCTAAGGAGGTAATATAAAGAAGAAAGTACGACAAGACAATAATTTGAAAATCCTATAAATCTAATGCAATTAATATCCTGAATTAACGAATTAAGTGGATAAAGAAAATAAGTAGAATATATATAACTAGCTTGTAACCCGTGTCTTTGGCACTATCAAGAGTGAGATTAACTTTGCAAAATTAAGAGGGAGAACCTTTATTTGTTTCATCGAGGTGGCGATGTGCAAAACCGTGTCCTGATTATCGTCTTTAAACTCGAGGACATCCTCTTGCTTCAACTTGCAAAGTTCTTGAAAGAGAACTTCAAAGGAATCGAACTGACTGCATTTCAGGGCAACGTGTAGGGCAGTTTCTCCATGGGAAGTACGATTTCTGAGAGAACGTGGAGACACCCCTGCTAACGTTCTCAGAACCCTTAGCTTCCCTCCGATTGCCGCGATATGAACCGCACTTCTTCCTTCATGGTCCGGGACATGACAAAGTTCAGGGTGCTGCTTCGCTAGTATTTTCACAATCTCCGCATTCCCCTTCTTGCAGCTGACGTACATCGCCTTCCCGTCGCGTAGCCTTTTATCCCACACAAGTTCCGGCCTCCACCGGAGGCTCTCCCGAACGAATTCAAAGCTGTTCAGCTTACATCCCGTGATTAGCCACCGCGGTGGTCCTTGGGATGTATTTGATGGGTGGTAACTCCGAAGCATGGTTTCTAAATCAGTGATATTGTTGTTGATGGCGGCTTCCGACAATTCTTGTTCCATGAATTTATCTGCAAATGAATGGATTTTTATGGTTTGAGTTTGAATGAAACCAATTGAAAATAAATATAGGCCAGGAGCCCAATTTTGATAGTATTTCAGCGTGTAAAAATAAAAAACATCCTACTTGCTACTGTTGCGCGCTGATGAGTGATGTTTGCAGGGACGAAAATACATAGGAAGGAGTGAGGTCACTTGACTCCGTTAAAAAATAAATTACGTCTATTATATAAATTAATTTTATTGAAATTTTATAAATTTTTAAATATACGAAATCAAATTAAAATTTTATGTTTTTGTAATTAAATTTCAACCCTATATCATTCTCACCATCTCTCTATATATATCTCTCTATAATATTCTTAAACTAAATAATAATATAATTTATATTATTTTTTAAAAAAATTAATGAATTAATTATTTATAAAAATTGTGATTAGAAAATTTTATTAGGGATCAATGAAGTGTGTGTGTGTGTATGTTACTAGTTATAATATTATATATAAATATAAATATATATATATGTGATTCGAAAGTGTAATAAGTATCCAATTTTTTTTTAGCTTGGAGGTGTTTTCTCCAAATTCTTTCAAATTATTTATAATTTAGTAATAATTTTGATCCCAATGAAAAAAAAGCCTAGTTTCGTACGTGGATGTTTGTACATATATTTAGGACCAACATGGCAACATATATAGTTATTTGTTCTAGTTGAATATGACTTTCGAAAATATAATTTTACTAAAACTGTAATTGCTCATCGTGGAAGTTTATTTTTATTTAAAACTAACTAATGAAATAGTAAATATTTAACTCCTAAGAATTATTTCAATTACTTAAATATTTATCAAACAATGATTAAAATTATCATTATTTCAGAACATTTTAGCATTAATTTAATTATATGGGATAAAAGATTCTAAACATAGCGACCGACGTCCTACACAATTTGTCATCTCGTTATAATATTTATTTAAGGTCAACTCGTCAAGATATGTTGATAGATTTTTCTTATATACAGAGATAGATAGATTGTTTAAATCAAACGCGTTCCGAGAAATTGCCCAACAATGCATGACTCGGTCTTGGCTGTGGGGTTAATAAGCCCACCCCAGATTAATTCGAAGGATAAATAATAAGACTCCCTTTTCGGTTGTCCCAAGTACAAATTATTATATAATTTTTGCAGTTTGAGTTTAAACACTAATTTAAGTGATTCTTCTTTAAATTCTATAACTTTTTCTAATTTATATTCAACTAATTGCATTCACTACTTGTCAAAAATACTATCACTGTCTAGAAAAATTGAAGTCTTACTTCTTTTATTTAATTTTTTTCTTGAATGATAAGATTTGCATCTGACACACTTTAACATAATTTATTTTAAATAATTTTTTATAAACTTTGATATTAAAAAAAAAGTTTTTTTTTTTTTATAATTTGAGCAAAATTTTATTTTACTATTGAACTATGATGGACTTGGTAAATAAAAGTTCATTATGCAAGCCTTAATATTTGGAAGGGAAAAAAAAGGTCAACAAAAAACATGTATCTGAGTTTATAAACTAGGCTCAGATTTAAGATGGGTAAATAAGATGATTGCATATTTAGGGGAACGTGACACTCCTAGATATGCTGCCTCTCTACAAGTACCGATTTATTTTCTCGCTCAGCTAGCAAATATTCATTTTATAAAACTACAACATCAAAAAGACCTAGACAGCACCTAAGCTTATTTCAAAGCTACCGTCATATATATATATATATATAACCGATTTATTGACAATGTTATAAAAATAAAATTATCTTTACAATAAATTTCAGCCGTCTAAGCCGAGATCTGACAGTTTAAATGACTCTCGTCTGCAGTATAATATACGGGTATTCACAGTATTATACTGCAGATAGTATTAAATGTCCAAAATACCCCTAACATCTAAATGAATAAACTCATCGTCCGCAGTATAATATTGTGGACGATAAAAATTGCGAAAATGTCATCGACAATATTAAATTCATCGTCCGCAGTATAATATTGTGGACGATAAAAATTGCGAAAATGTCATCGACAATATTAAATTTATCGTCCGCAGTATAATATTGTAGACGATGAAAATTATGAAAATGTCATCTGAACTATTAAACGCTAGAATTTTATATTCACCGTTCGCAGTATTAAACTGCAGACGATATGAATTTTTGGTTTTTCCCCAAATTGCGTCGTTTTTGGCTTTTCCATGTCCGCAGTATTATACTGCGGATGATATGAATTTTTGGCTTTTCCCCAATCTGCGTTTTTTTTACTTTCTCCTAATCCGCAGTTTAATACTACAAACGATATGAATTTTTGGTTTTCTCCAGTATTAGACTGCGGATGACCTTATTACTCTATCTATATGGACACTACTTCGCTTTAGATTTTGACGAGGAAAGATGTATACAATCGATGAAGTAAGGGTAGAGGAGGAAAGAGTGGTGAGAAAAATGAAAAAGAAAAAGATGCTCACGCTCAAATGGAGGAGAAAAGAATGTTTTTGAGGAGTTGGGGCAGATGCATCAAATCTTTATATTTAATTTTCTCCAATATTTCAACGTTATAAATTAATTTCTTACTAATTAAATTTATTTACACATAATCTTTATAAAGGTGCTCATTCTCCCTTTGATCTGTATTAGGATGAACATAAATTTAGAACTGTAAAAAGAAGAAAATAAATAAATAGTTGCAATTAATGTCTTTTGGTTATTACAACTGGATAGAGAAACTAATGGCAACCTCGCATGTAATCTAATGAATCCCCCAATTAACTGTCATAAAACATCATACGCAGTGTTCCAAATAATCTAGCTCACATACTATTCACTTAATTTTGGGGTTTGAATATTATTACCCAAAATTCTAATTTTTCTGGCATAACAAAATTAACAAAGTACAACTGTTAATACTACATTCAAAACCTTTGTATATATGAGCTTAAGAAAATTTCATAATTTGAAACCATTTTTGTGTTCACAAAAACCAAGTCAACACTAACCCACCTGGCACTCGATGATTGAACAAATTATAATAGTCTCAAGAGAGATATCTTTGAGTCAAGATGAGGAACTATAAATACAATAACTTAAAAAAGAACGTGGTGGTGTTTTAACGCACAGATAGAGACAGTAGCTTGAGAGGGGAAGAGATATTAAGAAAGAGTGTTTCATAAAGCACATTCATTCATTATCTTTTTTCTCCCACTAAAAAGAAAGAAAGAAAAAGAGAGAGAGAATATGACATCATCAACAACATCTCTCCTCAAGCCAAGAAAGTTGGTTCTTGAAAAGTCTGAGAGGGTAAAGGGTTAAGCCTTTCGCCAGACTTCTGTGTGACGCCCCAAATCCGGGTCTACACAGCCCAATTTGAGACATCAAAAGACTACAGCAAAATTATTACAAACAGTACATAGTATAAGAATACGGAACTCAATAATACACAACTAAATCCTCACTATTATTGTCACACTGTTTACAATATGTGAAGACTACCACAACTATCTCTCGGACCTTCACTCCATTCCCCGGCTAAACCCAGCTACTCTCTCATTTCCTGAAAAACAATAGAACAAAAAGAAAGGGTGAGCTCAAATAGCCCAGTAAGAAAATATCAAGATTAAGATAATGACGAATAAATTATCAGTAGCCTTCAACAGTTAAGTTTTTAATTGAATATAATAGACAACAAGCTTTATATCAATAATAGTAGCAGAATGAGCGATCCATTAGAAGAATCACGTAGACTATGATATCCACTCGCTTATCTTTTTAAGAAAAATATCATCAACTTTTATCACCTGAAACACCACTGGTCGTGTTAATACAAATTCACAGTTCCTGGTCATAATCAAGCAAGTCAAGAGTTCATTTTTGCACTACGGGCCAAAGATATAACACAAACGATCACGATTATACCAAGTCCACAACCTTTGGTCATAATCATACCAAACAACAGTTCATCTTTACGGGCCAAAGATATAACACCAACGGTCATGATAATACTAAGTCCACAGTCTTTGGTCATAATCATACCAAACAACAGTTCTTCTTCGCCCTAGGCTAAAAAGAATATTCACCACGTGCCTTAAAAGACACACTATCAAATATATCATCTTTAACCTATCAACGTCTTTATCCTATCTGTGCCTCATGCTACAGATATTCACAACAACTTAATTCTTAATAATTAGAATAACAACAGAGGTATAAATGATGAACTGAAGAAACAATATAAACAATAAATATCAAAAGTTTATAATTTTACTTTGTGCAGATTCAAATAATGTTTAAATTGTCAACATGATGTGGAGTGAAATTCAAAAATGATATTCAAGATCCACAGTTCAGAATAACGGTTAAAGTTCAATAGAAAGATTCAGAAAAATAGGAAGGTTCAATTGAAATGGTATTAGATGAAGCGCAAATTATTAAGGAACATATAATCATTTTAGAAAATTTTACCCAAAAGTACTTACCATAGTAAGTTTAAGAGTATGAAAAGAATGATACCCATTACCGTAGTAAGTTTAAATAATAGAAGATGATATTCCTTACAAGTAAGAAATAAAATGATATCCTTTTACGAGTATGAAAAGAATGATACCATTTACCGTAGTAAGTTTAAATAATAGAAGATGAAAGAAGATGATATTTCTTTCCTTGACACATGACTGGATATTGATTTAAATGAAGTTGATCAACCTATATATTTATAATTTAATTAGTAACTACCACATATAATTTTATGGTGTATACCAATTCGTATGAAATCATCAAAAGTGATTTGATAGAATAAAGTAAAATAACTTTAATATAGTTTTTGAAAGAAAATAATATTTCAAAATAAATCTTCCAAAGAAAGCTTTTCAAAATAAATCTTCTAAATGAAGAGTTTTCTAAAAAAAGATTTATAAACACCGTGTGATGTGTGTGGGTGCTTATATAACTTTTATAAAAAGCTTACTTGAACAGTACTCGCACACTTACAGATCTTCACAAATACTCAAGATGACTTAAGTACACTTAGAGAGAACTTACACAAAGTAATGTTTAGAAAGTGAAAGAAATAATAAGTAAGGAAGTTTATGAAAAATTCTTAGGTTAATGTCTCTATTTATAACCAAAATTTTTATCATAATCAAGATTTCTTAATTTAATCTAAACCGTATATTTCAAGATAATGTTTAATTCACATAACTCATTTCATCTTTTAAGATTTTTTTAATCTAAACCATTCATTAAAATATCATCTTTAATCTACATCGTTCATTTCAAATTCTATAATTATTACATTATCTTTAATTTATACCATTTGTGACACCCCCAAATCTGGGCCCACACAACCCAAACTTGAGTTGTCAAAATACACAACAACTATTACAATACAACGTACAACGAACCACAATACAGTATTCAAATAATACACAACTAAGTCTTCATTATTATTGTCACACTATTTTACAACTTATGAAGACTAATACAGCTACAACTCGGACCTTCATTCCATCCCCCGACTAGACCCAGCTACTCTCTCATCTCCTGTTGAAAAATAATGGAACAAAAGAAAAGGGTGAGCTCCAATAGTCCAGTAAAAAATATCATGACTAAGATAATGATAAATAAATTATCGTTAGCCTTCAACAGTTGACTTTTTGATAGAATAATTTAAACAACAAGTTTTAATTCAACAACTGCAGTTAAGTTCTTAAATAAATTTCAGATCAATAACTGCAACAGAATAACAACCATTAAAAAAAATCATATGGACCATGATGTCCACTCGCTTCTCTTTTAAGAAAAATATCATCAACTTTTATCATCTGAAATACCACTAACCATGCTAATAGAAATTCACAGTTCCTAGTCATAATCATGCAAGTCAACAGTTCATCTTTGCACCACGGGCTAAAGATATTCAATATAGCACCAACGGTTGTGATTATACCAGTCTACAACCTTTGGTCATAATCATACCAAACAACAGTTCATCTTTGTCCCAGGCCAAAGAGAACATTCACCACGTGCCTTAAAAGACACATCATCAAATATATCGCCTTTAACCTATTAACGCCTTTAACCTATCAGCACCTTTATCCAATTTGTGCCCCGGGCCATAGATATCAGCAACAATTTAACTCTTGATTATTAGAATAATAACAGAGATATTAATAATGAACAGAAGAAATAGGATAAAAAATAAATATCGAAAGTTTACAACTTTTACTTTATGCAGATTCAAATAATGTTCAAATTATCAACATTATATGGAATGAAATTCAAAAACGATATTCACGATCCATAGTTCAAAATAACGGTTACAGTTCAATAGAAAGGTTCACGTAAATATAAAGGTGCAATTGAAATGATATTAAATGAAGTACAAACTGTCAAAAAAATTATAATCATTTCAAAAGTTTTACCGGACAATACTTATCATAGTAAGTTTAAGAGTATAAAAGAAATGATATCCCTTACTGTAGTAAATTTGAATAATGGAAGATAAAAAAGATGGTATCCCTTACAAGTAAGAAAGAAAATAATATCCATTTATAATGATGAAAAAAATGATACCCCTTAACTTGTCACGTGACTGAATATTGATAAAAATGAGGTTGATCAACCTATCTATTTATAATATAATTAGTAATTATCACATATAAATTTCAAGATGTATGCTAACTCATATATTATGAACCATCAAAATTATTTATATAATATAAATTTTTGTAGTGTAAAATAATAACTTCAAAAATATTTTTTGAAATAATATTTCAAAATAAATCTTCCAAAGAAAATTTTTTAAAATAAATCTTCTCAAAGAAGAGTCTTGTAAAGGAAGATTTGTGAATACCGTGTAAAATAGGTATTTGTGTAATTACTACTTTTTAATAAAATACTTACTTGAAAAATTTCTGCACTCCTTTTAATTTGCAAACACTCAAGATAACCTTACTATTCTTAGAGAAAACTCATAAAATACTTGTAATTTTTTTTTATGTTTTAGATGTGATTTTTCTATTTAGCTAAGCAAGCTATTTATAGGAGAAAAAAAGGCACTATACGTGTGGTAGGTGGACTGGCGTGCTGTCTCACCAATTTCCCAACAACCATTTTCATTCTCATTTCTCATGTGGCCCCACAGAAGGCCCACATGTTTACTATTTAAAATAGTAAAATTTAATTTTTTTTCTTTTCTTCCTGTGGGTCTTATATATATAATAAAATAATGCTACAATAATAATTTATAAATAAGGTAAAAAATTTACGCTATAGATCAATATTAATTTAATAATATAATTTACTATGTATTCGTTACTGTGACAATTATTTGGTTCAATAATTTTAAAATACAGTTCACCGACAATTATTGACTCAATGATATGAAATACAGTGTTATGACAATTATTGAATAAATAATGCAAAATACTTGTAATAACAATTATTGATGAATACTGTGCAATGACCACGTTATCAAATCAATAATATGAGACACTATGCAATACTATGTGCTACTGTAAAATACCGTGTGCTATAGTAAAATACCATAAAATACCACATGCTACTATTCTTTTATCACCGGTATTTTAACAGTTAAAAGTGCTAATACTGTTGACTATTTTTATTTAAAAAGGTTACTTCTGTTATTTTCTATATCTGACAAATATTTCGTTGTGGGGTCCACCAATGATTAGTTATTTTGACGCCGTCATATGATAACAATAGTTAAATTAACAGTTAAATCAACATAATAATAATGATAACAATAATGCAAAAAATAAATAAAAGAAAGAACACATCATTGTGTAATGACAATTATTGATTCAGTAATGTGAATTACTATGCATATGCTACTGTGACAATTATCAGTTCAATCATATAAATTATTGTGCATTTGATAATTATTGGTTCAATAAAGTCAATATTGTACAATAACCACTTTATCAGTTCAATAATCTAAAATACTGTACAATAACATATGTTACTATGGAATACCGTGTTCTACTATTCCTTTATTACCGGGTATATTAACAGTTAAGAATGATAGTACCGTTGACCATTTTTATTTAAAAAGGTTAATGTTGTCGTTTTTTATATCCGACAATAATTCGTTGTGGGGGTCTACTAAAGTTTGGTTATTTCGGCGCCGTCATACGAATCAAATATTCCCCGACATAATGAATATTTCCCGACAAAACGAACATTCCCCGAAAAAACGAATATTCTCCGACAAGATAAAATTTACACAAAATATTTTTAACTTTAACCTTTGTCAATTTATCCATTTACCATAATAAAATAAAATATATAAATAAAAATTTCATTTGTATTTCATAAAAATCTTACAACCTCCCCTCCTTATGAAATTTTGTCCCCAAAATTTACGTACCTCGTATTTTGAAGAGGTAAGGATATTTAGATTTTATTTCAGATTCTAGCTCCCATGTCATTTTCTCAGTATCTTGGTTCCTCCATAAAACCTTGACTTGAGATATAACCTTTAAGCATATGATTTGCTCCTTTTTATCTAAGATCTTAATAGTTACATCCTCATATGTTAAATCCTCCACTATAACGTCTGGCTCCAACTCAATGATGTGATTCGAATCCTTCACATATTTACGTAGCATGGAAATGTGAAAAATGTTATGAATGCGAGACATGCTTGGTGGTAGGGCTAGTTTGTAGGTCACGGCTCCTACTCGGATGAGCCAATAAATTGAGGGTTGAGCTTTCCTCTCCTTCTGAATTTCATAACTCTTTTCCATGGAGAAACACGTAAAAATATAGTCTTCAACATTGAAACTTTCATCTCTTCGATGAAGATCAGCATAACTCTTTTGTCATTCTTATGCGATTTGTATTTGTTGTCGAATTATTTGGATATTTTCTGCTGTCAAGCGCACCAACTCAGGTCCCGTAATTTTTTTTCTCCTACCTCATTTCAACATACTAGAGAACAAAACTTTCGTCCATACAAAGTCTCAAATGGAGTCATGCCTATGCTTGCTTGGTAACTGTTGTTGTACGAGAATTCAATCAATGACAAGTACTTATCCCAACTTCCTTTGAAGTTTAATATGCAAAGTCTTAAAAGATAATTGGGAGTCTGGATCTTCCTTTCGGATTGTCCATCTGTTTGAGGATGATACACATAACTAAAACGTAGTTCAGTGCCTATAGATTTTTGTAGACTGATCCAAAAGAGTGAAGTGTATCTAGGATCTCGATCAGAAACTATGGATACTAGCATGCCATGCAATCTCACAATCTCATTTATGTACATACCAACAAGATGCTCGAGAGAAAAGTTTTCTTGTATAGGCAAGAAATGAGCGGATTTGGTCAATCTATCTACGATGACCTAAATTGCATCTAAGTCTTGAGAAACTTTGGGAAGACCCGTCACGAAATCCATATTGATGCTTTCCCACTTTCATTTGGGAACCTCAAGTGGTTGTAATGGACCCTTAGGCACTTGATGATCTACCTTGACACGTTGACAAGTTAGACACCTTGAGATAAACTCTGCAATCTCCATCTTCATATTATTCCACCAAAATGTATGTCGAAGGTCACGTTACATCTTGGTACTTCCTGGGTGGATTGCAAACGGTGTGTTGTGTGTCTCCATCATGATTTTATGCTTCAATTCTGGGTCGTTAGGAACACAGAGTCGAGAGTTAACTCGAAGTATTCATTTCTCATTGATTCTTGCTTCCGGAATTGCACCTTCTTGTACTTTCTTCATCATGTTCATCAGTTCTGGATCAGTAGCTTGAGCAATTTTAATTTTATCGATTAAAATTGGTTCTATTTGTATGTGCGCAATCTTCATGTGGGTCCCGAGTGTCTTTAGCTCTATCTCCATCTTTTGTAAGTTGTACAAAATGCTTCTTTGCGTCATCAACATTGCACTTGTACACGCATAAGATCTTCTGCTTAATGCGTCAGTTACAACGTTCGCATTTCCTGGATGATATTGGATGATATGGTCGTAATCCTTTAACAGCTTAAGCTAATGTCGTTGTCACATGTTGAGTTCTTCTGGGTGAAGAAATATTTGAGGCTTTTGTGATCTGTGAATATTTTCACTTTCTCCCTGTATAAGTAGTGTCTCCAGATCTTCAATGCGATTTGTGATTTGTGATCTTCAATGCGAAAACGACCGCTGCCAACTCTAAATCGTGAGTAGGGTAATTTTTCTCATAATCTTTGAGTTGTCGAGAGGCATAGGCTATAACTTTTCCATGTTACATAAGGACACAACTTAGACCTTTGCCTGAAGCATCGCTATAGATGACAAATCCTCCCGATCTTGATGATATGGTTAAAATAGGAGCTGAAACAAGTCTCCTCTTGAGTTTTTTAAAGCTCTTGTCGCAATCCTCGTTACACACAAATTTTGTATTTTTCCAAGTCAACTGAGTTAATGGAGTGGCGATTCGAGAAAATTCTTTTACGAATCTCCAATAATAACCAGCTAGGCCCAAAAAACTTCGGACTTCAGTTACTGATCGAGGTTGCTCCTAATTTAATAGTGCTTCAATCTTTGCAGGGTCAACTAATATTGCCTGACTAGAAATCACATGCCTAAGGAACGTTACTTACTCAAGCCAAAACTTTCACACTTTTTTAACTTGGCATACAACTTATTTTCATGTAGCTCTTGGAGTATCAATCTCAGGTGTAGTTCATGATCCTCACGACTCTTGGAGTATATGAGAATGTCATCAATAAATACAACCACAAAATGATCCAAATATTCCTTGAATATCCGATTCATCATGTCCATGAAAGTTACAGAAGCACTGGTTAGTCCAAAAGGCATGACTAAGAACTTATAATGTAACGACCCCGAAATTTGACAAACCCTATTACCTTATATTTCATATTTATTATACATTATTTCCTTAATATCCAAATTTTGGTCCATTAATAAATCTTTAATTACCTTATTTAGTCCTTTAATGGACTTTAAATCATCAATTATCAAATTTTTTGGTATAAATTTTTCTCTTTTCTCAATCATTGTATTAAAGTATTTGGATATTTTAAAACTTAATATCTCGATCCTAGTCCCTGGATTGCAACCTTTACTTTTTCTTTCTGTTACAAGTATCATAAAGCTCAACATTCAAAATTTAATATTGTTTATATCCACACAAATATTCTTTGTTTCATAATTCATAATTAGACATATAATAGTCTCTATCATAACAACTTCCTTGAGTAATCACAATACACAATTTAATTTTACTCGTCCTATCCGGACCAAATTTATATGTACATATATACATCACATCAACGTAAACTTTGTCAATTTACTCACATTGAATTATGATATTGAAAATATAATGATTACATTTACAACCTTCTAGGGTAATCCATCTCTAACACAATCTGATATTCTTGAAATTTATTTCTTTACCTGCAAAAGTTTATATTATGCAAGGAATGAGCACAACGGCTCAGCAAGTTCAACAGTTTGCATCTTTCATGCTTCATGTAGCACATAACATAACATGCTGTGTGTGTGTGTCATACATCATGTGTTGTGCTTTTTCTAACTCAATATATCTCACATGTCACATGTCTAATTCAGATTAGTGATTACGTAAAGCCAACATTTATCAATTTCACATATAGTCACATTCATTGCACCAAATAAACATCATGATCAATTATACATAGATCACGTAATACATAATTTTTATGTGCATTTGAACAAGAATTAACATATTCTAACAAATAAACAATTAACATCAAAGTACTAAAGAACTTGCATTGACGTCCAATTATTAAATTGATAGCTCACAACCCTTTTTCGAACAACCTATGATCATAAAATAATCAATTAGTAATTATTTATCTCCTCATAATATTAATTTAATTAATTAATATCATCTATAATGTAATTAACCCAACTCTACGGTTTATTTTAGGGTACCGGGCTAATTATCAAATAATATGGTTAATTATATTAACCTCGTCCCTTAATATATTAATTTAACCAATATGAAAACACATTCCGTGCGGACAACCCGGCTCGTCGGATAAAATTTAATGTATTTGGTTGTTCGAATTTTCATTTAACCATTTTCTAAATTTTAACTTACTAGATTAATATTTAAAGTATTTAAATATTAATCCCCAATATTTAATATTTTTCCAAAAATATTAAATTTAAAGCTCAAATATCATTTCTATATTTTTAGTATTTCTCTATATTTTTCTGTAATTTTTAAACATTTATTTAATTAAAAACTATTTTTGGGGGTATTTTTGTAATTTCTGCAACTTTAGGGACACGTTCGGAATTTTTGGAAAAGCTCAGGGGCAAGGTCGTAATTTGTCGAGCCAATGACACGCTCGGTATTTGCTGAAAAAGCCAGGGGCACGTTGATAATTTTCCAGTGTTGCGTCCGCCGCGCATTGCGCGACCCTGTCCCTCTTCTCCCCAAACGGCGTCGTTTTCCCCACGCCGGTCACAGAAGTCGCTGCGCATGGCGCGACTCTCTTTATCCGCGTTCCCGAAATGCCGTCGTTTTGGCCCGCGCTTTTGAAAAAAAACTGGTCGCCCGCGCAATGCGCGAGCGGCCCTATTTCCTTTCTTCTTCCCTTCCGACAACAATAAGCCAAACATGCAAAAATTATCCATTTTTGCTATTAATTTCACAACATAATTGTTCCAAAAATCATATAAATCACACACACACACACACACACACACATATATATATAAATTATTTAGAACAATTATTCTAATTATTTTTTAATTTTTCACAAAATTTATTTTACCACAAAAAATACAAAATAATTCAAATAATTAATTTTATACCTTACTAAAAACTTACACTTCATCATTTGAAGCTTATTCTCCGCACTTGGATGACACCAAAATCTCTCTCTCTCTCTTGGTAGCTAAGGAGGTCGGGTGGTGGGGGTGATAGAAGAAGAAGTGGAGAGAGTTTGTGTGTTTATTTTTCTTTTTGTTTTTCTTTTCTTCCTTTATTCTTTTATAATCCCACAAATTACCTACCCATGTTGGATAAAAATACTCCACCGACTTACCATGCCTTTAACCGACTTTGAAGCTTTCAAATTTGCACAAAAATCAAGCATAAATGAAGTATTTTTATACATTACGTAATTATTTCGTGTAATAAATATTTTACATAATATATGTAAAATATTTATTTTAATTTACCAAAATTCATAAAATAATTTATGAATAATATTTATACCTCTTTCAGGTACTTTACTTGATAAATTTTGTAACACGCATAATGACACGTATGTAATTATATGAGGTAATTTATACCTCCAGAATTAATAAAATAATTCATACAACATATAAAAATTATTTTTCATACTTTTTCACTTCGTTACTTGGACAACATGTTACATCAACATGTTTACGTTTGGTGTGATGTCGCAAGCACCCAAAAATAAAATCTTACTTTGGAAAAATATTAATGTAGTAGTGTAAGCAAGAGTCGATCCCACAGAGAATGATTATTTAATTTTATGTTTTTGCAAATAAAAACTGGGGGGTTTTTGAATCAAAGAAATAGTTTAAATAAAATTAACTAAAATAATTATGCAAGTAATTTAATGAAATAAACGATGAGAAAAAGCCTTGGTTTAAGTTAATATCCACCATCAAGATTTTACAATTGATCACTGATGCAAAAATAAATCAATTAATATTTTAAAGATTCACCGTAGAAAGAACTACTCGCAGGTGGAATAATTTTTCTCATCTCTCCTTAATTTTAGATAAGTAGAGCCACTTGGTCTAAATACTCTTACTAATAAACAACCTCCGGCACTTGCTAAAGATTTAATTTAATAGCAGCATAAAGAATTAGAGAGATCGTTGAACTAAACAACACAAGCCACTTGTTTGCATTTAATTTAGATGAATATTCTTCCTAAGATAAAATAATCTTTTGATCTGCAAAACAATTATTAAACTTAGTTGCTTCAAAAATAGCAGTAGATTAATATGAATAATAAACTAGTAGCGCTCCTAGCAATTAAACAAATCAATCATAAAATTAAGCATAGAAGAATATTCAATAATCAAAATATAAATTGAACAATTAAAATAAATTAGATCTCACAGTGGATAAATCTTGATGACTTCAATCACTTAAACCAAGAAAAATAATTTAGCTACTCATAATTGTAGAGAACACTAAATAATAGAAGAGAGAATTTTTATTCTAAGAAAAGTTGTATCTTACAATGTGTCTCAAGCCCTCTATTTATAGGCTCCATAAACCTCCTAACTTGTCCAAACCCTAATAGGATTTACAATTAAAAATAAAAGAAAAAGAAAAATAATTATTTTCCTAACCCTAGTTGAAATTAAAATCCCATTTGGAGTCAAAAAGTAGCAAAAATCCGAATAATTCCGTTTTCCCAGCATTAATGCGCAGCCAAACACGCCTTACGCCCGCTTGACCGGTCAACTAACGCGCGCCCGTGCATTGCGCGGTAATTCGATCAAAACGACGTCGTCCGGTTCCCTTTCTTGCCACTGTTCCGCTACCGCGCGCATTGCGCGGTCACTATAATAAAACGACGTCGTTTAGCTTCTCAGTAATTCATCTGCGCGCATTGCGCGGCCGCCTCTTTTTCGATAATTACAGAAATGCCACCGGTGCTGGTTAATTACCATTTTAGCCTCAGATTCTTGCGGAATTTGCAGATTTGCCCTCCGGTTTTGCTGAAATTACAGAAATGCCCCCAAAAGCTTATTTTTCCTACAAAATAAAATATAAAATAATTAAAAATAAATAAAAATAATATAAAAATACTAAAAATAATAAAAATACATAGTAATAAATAAAACACCTAAAACACTAAAAATAAATAAAAACACATAAATAAAAAGAGATATAAAAATACTATAAAATTACCTAAATTAACATAAATTAACCAAAACCCTATAAAACCTATTAAAACCTAAATTAACTAAATAATTAAACATTTAAGCACACAATAAATATAAAAACTAAGTATTAGGGCATAAAAATATCATATAATTTGTGACGCCCCCAAATCTGAGCCCACACAGCCCAAACTTGAGTCGTCAAAAGACTACAACAAAATTATTACAATGAAATACAACGTACAACAATACAGTGGATAATACAACACAACTAAGTCTTCATTATTATTGCCACACTATTTTATAACACGTGAAGACTATGATAGCTATCCCCGCACTCTCACTCCATTCCCCGGCTAGACCCCGTTACGTTCTCATCTCCTGTTGAAAAACAATGGAACGAAAAGAAAGGGTGAGCTCAAATAGCCCAGTAAGAAATATCATGACTAAGATAATGACGAATAATTTATCATTAGCCTTCAACAGTTGAGTTCTTGATAGAATACAATAGACTACAAGGTTTATATCAAAAACTGCAGTTAAATTCTTAAACAACGTTCAGATCAATAATAACAGCGGAATAAGCAATCTATTAGAAGAATAATGCAGACTATAATGTCCACTCGCTTATCTTTTTAGTAAAAATATCATCAACTTTTATCATCTGAAATACCATTAGTCAAAATAATACAACTTCACAGTTCCTGGTCATAATCATGCAGATCAACAGTTCATCTTTGCACTACGGGCCAAAGACATTCAATATAACACCAACGGTCATGATTATACCAGATTCAGCCTTTGGTCATAATCATACCAATCAACAGTTCATCTTTGCATTACGGGCCAAAGAGAACATTAACCACGTGCCATAAAAGACACCGAACAGATGTATCGCCTTTAACCTAGTATATCGCCTTTAACCTATCATCTGTTCAACAATTATATCACATCTGTGCCCCCGGCCACAGATATTCACAACAGCTTGATTCTTGATGATTAATACAAATAACAGTGATACAAATGATGAACAGAAGAACAGGATACACAATAAGTATCAGAAGTTTACTTTGTGCAGATTCAAATAATGTCCAAATTGTCAACATGATGTGGAGTGAAATTTAAAAATGATATTCAAGATCCACAGTTCAGAATAACGGTTACAGTTCAATAGAAAGGTTCACGTAAATAGGAAGGTTCAGTTGAAATAATGAAGTTCAACTATTATGGAACATATAATATTTTCAGGAATTATAGAAGCAATAGTTCCATAATAAGTTTCGATTTAGGAGTATGAAAGAAAATAATATCCCTTACCGTAGCAGGTTTGATTAACAAAAGGTGAAGGGAATTAATATCCCTTACCATAGTAAGTTTGAATAATGGAAGATGAAAAAGATGGTATCCCTTATGAGTATAAAGGAAAATGATATCACTTACGAATATGGAATAAAAGTGTCATGTGATA
Organism: Hedera helix; assembly: GCA_947179155.2. Classification (NCBI taxonomy): domain Eukaryota; kingdom Viridiplantae; phylum Streptophyta; class Magnoliopsida; order Apiales; family Araliaceae; genus Hedera; species Hedera helix. The sequence continues at coordinate 9,897,510 of OX359270.1, read as the reverse complement.
ATTCGTGTAGACAAATTATTTCCACACGAGACAAATAAAAAGGGTTATTCACCAACAGGCGATAATCCGCACCATAAGGTTATTCTCATCAATTTGAATACGAATAGTTATTCACCAAACAGGCGATAATCCGCGCCGTAAGATTATTCCCATCAATTTGAATACGAAGAGTTATTCACCTAACAGGCGATAATCCGCACCGTAAGGTTATTCTCAAAGATTAATAAGGAATGAATACAAAAGGTTATTCACCAACAGGCGGTAAACCGCGCCGTAAGGTTATTCCCACAATTTAATACATGGAAGTAAATGGCACAAGAAAGAAACGATATTATTTTCGAGAATCAAAGAATGATCATCCCTTCAAGTAAGAAAGAAAATAATATCCATTTATGATGATGCAAAGAATGATACCCCTTACCGTAGTAATTTAGAATATGAAAGAAGATGATATTCCTTACCACAGTAAATTTAAGAGTGTGAAAAGAATAATATTCCTTACCGTAATAAATTTAAGAGTGTGAAAAGAATGATATTCCTTACCGTAATAAATTTAAGAGTGTGAAAAGAATGATATTCCTTACCTTAACACGTGACTGGATATTGATTTAAATGAGGTTGATCAACCTATATATTTATAATAAAATTAGTAATTACAATATATAACTTTCAAAGTGTATGATAACTCGTATAATATGAACTATCAAAATTATATATATTTAACATAATTTTTGTAGTATAATATAACTACTTTAAAATAGTTTTTAAAATAATATTCTAAAATAAATCTTCCAAAGAAAGCTTTTAAAAATGAATCTTCTCAAAGAAGAGTCTTCTAAAGGAAGATTTGTGAATACCGTGAAAAATAGGAATTTATAAAATTACTACTCTTTAATAAAAGACTTACTTGAAAATTTTCTGCACTCCTTTTGGCTTTCAAACTCTCAAAATAGCCTTACTATTCTCAGAGAAAACTCATAAAATTCTTATAGAAAAATTTTATGTTTTAGGTGTGATTTTTCTATTCAGCTGAGCAAGCTATTTATAGGAGGAATAAGGGTACTATGCATGGTTGTTGGCAGCACACGCCAATGCTGAAATTGGCAGGAGAGGCTGCGCAACCTCTGCGCAGACGAATTCAGGGAATTTTCAAATTTGGCACAGTAACTTGCACAGTAACTTGCATAGTAACTTCTGAATATAATAATATTTTTCTAATAAAACAAATAACTTTTTATTATTATATTGTCTAATAAAACAAACAACTTTATGAATATATTATAATAATCAAATTACCAAATAATACTACCATAGTAATAATTCATAATAATGCAACAACAACTGTGTCAATTATTAGATCAATAATATGCATTATTATTGTTTCAATAATCCAATATGTTGTGCCACAACAATTATTAATAAGACAATGAGTAATAACAATTATTGAATTGATAATATAAAATATTATGCAGTGACAATTATTGATGAAATGATGCGCAACAGTTACGGTGTCAATTATCAAACCAATAATATGAGACACTGTGCAATACCGTGTGCTACTGCAGAGTACCGTGTGCTACAGAAAAATACCATAAATTACCGTATGCTACTATTCTTTTATCACCGGTATTTTAACAGTTAACACCGTTGACTATTTTTATATAAAAAGGTTACTTCTGTCGTTTTCTATATCCGACAAATATTCCGTTGTGGGGTCCACAAATAATTTGTTATTTCGGCGCCGTCGTACGGCACGAATATTCCCCGACCAAACGAATATTCCCCGACAAAACGAATATTGTCCGACAAAATAAAATTTGCACATAACATCCTTAACTTTCAAATTCGTCAGTTTAACCACTTACTGTTTCATGAAAAAAAAAATATATGAAGAAAAATTAAATTTTATATTTCATAAAATTCGGGGTCTTACATAATTTAACCCTATCAAATACCCCTACACTTAGCTTTTTGCTCGTCCTCGGGCAAAACAAAAATAAAAGTTATAAAATAATAACCAAACAACTTACTTGAGCAACAGATCAATATAAATTTCAACATCAGCCTCAAAGATTTTTTAAATGATAACTCAAAGAAAATTTCAAAACCATGCAAAATCTAGAATTTTAACATATTTATTAATCTTACTTACTCAAGACCCTTCGTGTGTGTGTGTATCCAAATGTATCGAATTAGCAAAAAACTTAGATCCGCTCACATAATTAAATGTCTCATAAATGATATCAAAAATGGTTAGTTTAACAACAATACTCTATAGTCTTATTTTTCTCATCATTTTTCATTAATATAGACACATATAACTAGAAGATCAAAAGGTTTTTAACAATTATATACACTAGGATTATTAATATTTTTTTTCAATTTTTTTTTCTTCATTCATTTTTTTTTTCTTTTAATGGGTGCATTTTATGCTCCATCCCATTTTTTTCTTTCTTTTCCTTTTTTTTCACGGTGAGTGCATTTTATGCTCCATCTCACCAACGAGTGCGTTTTACGCTCCATCTCGCTTTTTCATGTGTTTATGAGTGAGTGCGTTTTACGCTCCATCTCAACCCACCACAAGATTTTTTTTTCAATAATAATCCTAGAAAAATTACCTAAATCATCTCCTCCAAATTATATTTTGCCTTATATTTCACTTCAAATAATGATCAAATAAGATATAGAGCTCAAAAATATCTTTCATAAGCATTTAACCATTTAAACTTTTTCTAAATTAAAACTAGCTCAAATAAATGGATATAAGTGCATAAAAATTTTAAAGATCTCAAACAAAGTAATAATCAATAATAAGCCAAAATTCAAACTAAGCAAAAATTTATCATTTTTCCAAGAGTTATTAAATAAAAACCAAAATTTTATCATTGGCTAAAAACTTAAAATTCAATTAATTTATTGCTCAAGTGACACATCCTAAAAATAAAAAAAATAAAAAAACTACCCCATTTTCGTAGGAAACACGGTTACACTTAGCATGTGCAACAAGCCTTTAAACCCCAAGGTTACCCCAAGTGGACGAGTTTTGTCTCATGAGGGTTTGCAGTGAATTTACCCACAAAATTCCAAAATTTGAAAATTTTTAAAATTTCCTAAATTTTTAAAAATATGACCTAAAAATAACAAAAATAATGACAAAAATCTCAAATTCCTTCCCCCACACTTAAAATTTACATTGTCCCCAATGTAAACTATAATGCAAAGAAAAAGCAAAAATAACTATAGAAAGAAGAAGGAAAAGAAATGCAAATCTGATTTCTTGGGTTGCCTCCCAAGCAGCGCCTTTGTTTATCGTCATTGGCTTGACAGCATGCTTCACTTTTCAAGTGGTAGACATTGGATCCTCAAGGTCCAAATTAGTCGCGTCTTCTTTTTGAAAATTTTCATGAAAATGCTTGAGTCTATGGCCATTCACTTTGAGTATCTTCGCATTTTCTAAACTTTGAATTTCAACTGCACCATGCGGAAAAACATTAGTAACAACAAAAGGCCCAATCCAACGAGAACGTAACTTACCTGGAAACAACCGAAGTTGAGATTGGTATAGAAGGACTTTTTCGCCAATCTTGAATTCTTTCCTAGAGATCATCTTGTCATGAAAAATCTTTGTTTTCTCCTTGTAAATTCTTGCACTTTCGTAAGCATCATTGCGAATTTCCTCCAACTCTTGTATTTGCAACTTCCTATGCTCCCCACTTTCACTTATCTTCATATTGAAACTCTTAATAACCCAATAAGCTTTGTGTTCTAGCTCCACAGGTAAGTGACATGGTTTCCCAAATACTAATCTATACGGTGACATACCAATAGGTGTTTTATAAGCCGTCCTATACGCCCATAAAGCATCATCCAATCGTAAACTCCAATCTTTTCTGCTTGGATTTACTGTCTTTTCGAGAATGGACTTGATCTCTCTATTCGACACTTCTGCTTGTCCATTAGTTTGCGGATGGTATGCAGTCGACACCTTATGAGTGACATGGCATTTTTTCAACAAAGCTTCCACAGTTCGATTGCAAAAATGAGTGCCTCGATCACTTATTAGAGCTCTAGGAACTCCAAATCTGCAAAATATGTTAGTACGGAGAAAATCTGCAACCACTTTAGAATCGTTAGTCCTTGTGGCCTTGGCTTCCACCCATTTTGAAACATAATCGACAGCAAGTAAAATATAAATATTACCGAACGACACAGGAAATGGTCCCATAAAGTCAATACCCCAAACATCAAAGATTTCACAAAATAGTATGGGGGTTTGCAACATTGCATTGCGTTGGGATATATTACCCGTCTTTTGACAATTGCAACACGACTTGCAGAACAAATATGAATCTTGGAATAGAGATGGCCAATAAAAACCACTGTCAAACACTTTTCTTGCTGTCCTCTTAGATCCAAAGTGACCTCCACACGCATATGAATGACAAAAAGTGAGAATAGGATCAATTTCAGTTTCAGGGACGCACCTTCTAATTACTTGGTCCGCACAATGTTTCCATAAGTATAGGTCATCCCACACGTAGTACTTTGCTTGACTTTTGAGTTTATCCCTTTGAGCTTTAGACAAAGTAGAAGGCAAAATGTTAGTAACCAAATAATTGACAATATTTGCATACCAAGGTGATTTTTTATATACAGAGAACAATTGTTCATCAGGAAACGTCTCTTGTAGAGGAAGCTCATCTTGCACATTCGTCAAACGACTTAAGTGATCTGCAACCCTATTTTCTGTCCCTTTTTTGTCCTTTATCTCCAAATCGAATTCACTTAAGAGAAGTATCCATCTTAGTAACCTTGGTTTTGCCTCTTTCTTTGTCATCAAATAACGAAGAGCTGCATGATCAGAATAAATAATAACTTTAGTACCAAGCAGATAAGATCGAAATTTTTCTAAAGCAAAAACGACAGCTAAAAGTTCTTTTTCAGTGGTTGAATAATTTCTCTGCGCATCGTTCAAGGTCCTCGAAGCATAATAAATTGCATGAGATGCTTTCCTAACTTTTTGACCCAAAACAGCTCCTACTGCATAATCACTCGCGTCGCACATAATCTCGAAAGGTATGGCCCAATTTGGAGGTTGAATAACTGGAGTAGAGGTCAACAATTCCTTCAAATTACCAAACGCTGTCTTACACTCCTTGTCAAAATTGAAATCCGCATCCTTTTGTAGCAGTTTGCATAGGGGTGATGCTATCTTGGAAAAATCTTGTATGGATCTCCGGTAAAAACCTGCATGTCCAAGAAAAGAACGCACTTCCCGCACATTAGTGGGATAAGGTAGAGACTGAATAACATCAATTTTTGCTTTATCTACTTCAATTCCCTTAGATGAAACAACATGACCCAAAACTATACCTTGTTCAACCATGAAATGACATTTTTCAGAATTTAGTACAAGGTTAGTGTCTATGCATCTTTGAAGAACAAGTGTAAGGTTGTGCAAACAATTATCAAAAGAGTCCCCATGAACTGTAAAATCGTCCATAAGAACTTCCATGATATGCTCAATATAATCGGAAAATATACTAACCATACACCTTTGGAAAGTAGCGGGGGCGTTGCAAAGTCCAAACGGCATACGACGATATGCAAAAGTCCCAAATGGGCATGTGAACGTCGTCTTTTCTTAATCCTTTGGAGCAATTGCAATTTGAAAATAACCTGAATAACCATCAAGAAAACAATAATAAGAATGACCAGCTAATCGTTCAAGCATTTGATCAATAAAAGGTAAAGGGAAGTGGTCTTTTCGGGTTACAGCATTTAATTTTCTATAATCTATACAAACCCGCCACCCATTTTGAATACGGGTGGAAATTAACTCATCATTCTGATTTTTGACCACAGTTATGCCCGTCTTTTTAGGAACTACTTGAACTGGGCTAACCCAACTGCTATCCGAAATAGGGTAAATCATGCCAACTTCAAGAAGCTTTTGAATCTCTTTTTTCACCACATCCATCATGGGTGGATTTAGTCTTCTTTGTGGTTGACGGGTAGGTTTCGCTCCTTCGTCAAGTAAGATACGATGCATGCATGTTGACGGACTTATTCCCTTGATATCAGCAATTGTCCAACCAATGGCCTTCTTATGCTCCTTAAGAACTTGCACGAGTTGTTCTTCTTGGGAGGTACTTAGTTTATTGGAGATGATCACTGGCGATGTCGTTTCTTCTCCAAGGAAAACATATTTGAGATGATCAGGAAGGGGCTTCAATTCTGGAGTAGGTGACTGCAAAACAGATAGTAAAAATTTTTCGTTAGATACTTGTAGATCAATAACAGGAACGTTACCTGCGTTTGGAGAATCATTTAGTGTGGCAATAACATCCTTCAATTCACTGGTCAAGGCGAACTCTTCTTCCTCCTTTAGATTCTGACTGATTGTCGTTTCTACTGCATCCTTTCCATCAAGTTCAAAAATTTCCTGTGCTAATGAGTCAATCACATCAATAGAATAAACAGGATTATCATCATTAGGATATTTCATGGCATTATAAATATTAAACTGCACAACATCGCCATTAAATTCCATTGTAAGTGTACCACTATGAACATCTATCTTGGTTTTGGATGTCTTTAAGAAAGGTCTTCCTAACAAAATAGGAGCATTGTGATCACCATTCTCCATATCAAGCACATAAAAATCAGTAGGAAAAATCAAATTATTTACCTGCACAAGGGCATCCTCTATTATACCTTTAGGATAGGCATTAGATCTGTCAGCCAACTGAATCACCGTACCAGTTTTATTCAACGGTTCAAGGTTCAAAGAAGCATATATAGAATATGGCATGACATTAATAGATGCTCCTAAGTCTAACATGGCTTGTTCAAATCTAGTGGCACCTATCTTACAAGGGATAGTAAACATTCCTGGATCTTGGCACTTTGTAGGAAGTTTTCTTTGAATCACGGCAGATACTTTTTTTCCTACTTTAACCTTCTCATACCTTTTGAGTGCTTGTTTTCTTTTGTACGTACACAATTCTTTTAGAAATCTAGCAAAGCGAGGTACTTGTTTAATTGCATCTAATAATGGAATTTTTACCTCGCATTGATGAAAAGTTTCATATAAGTCTGAGTCTTTTTCATATTTCCTGTTTTCTGTTAGAGCAAGGGGAAAAGGGGGCACCGGTTTATATTCAGAGAGAGGTGGAAATTTATGTTTAGGAGTACCATTATTGACATTGTCGTCCTCTTGACTGTTGTCTATCTCCTTGTTATCCACTTCAACTTTGCTTTGGTCTTTTGATGCAGACTCTGGCTTTGCTGGAGTTTCGATCTCTTTACCGCTTCTCAAAGTGATTGCACTTGCGTTTTCTCTTGGATTCACCACCGTTTGAGAGGGTAATTTTCCAGAACCTTGCGCCTCTAATCGACTAATTGCAGTTGCCATTTGTCCTATTTGTGTTTCCAAATTCTGCATATTCGCCTTCGTTTCATGTCGAAACTGCAAATTTTCCTGTTGAAATTGTAAATTATCCTTTTGAAATTGTACAGTGTTAGTACTAATTTGTTTAACCAAATCCTCTAAAGACAAATTAGAGTTAGATGATTGGCCCTGTTGTTTGTTGGGATATGGCTGCTTGTATTGTTGGTAGCTTGCAAAATGTGAATTTGTGGGTTGATTTCCTTATGGATGTCCATAGCTGAAATTAGGATGATCTCTCCAACCTGAGTTGTATGTGGTTGAGTAGGGATCATATCTTCTTTGTGGTTGACCAGGAAAACCACCTGCTGCATTTACTTGTTCATAGGACTCCTCTTGAAGAGTGGGGCACATATCTGTTGGATGTCCTACTACCGCACAAATCCCACAAGTTTTTACTTGTTGTGTATTACCTACAGCCATTTGACGAACAACGGAGGTTAGACTATCAATTCGTTGCTCAAGGGAAGAAATATTTACCTCATTGACATTTTTGGATGAAAAATCAAGCCTAGTGCCAAATTGTTGGGAGTTAGCAGCCATGTTTGCAATTAAATTTCTTGCAGCTTCGGGCGTTTTGTCCACCAAAGCGCCTCCACTAGCAGCATCAATCATGCTTCTATCAGTAGACATAAGTCCCTCATAGAAGTATTGGATTAGGAGTTGTTCGCTGATTTGATGGTGGGGGCAGCTTGCACATAATTTCTTGAATCGTTCCCAATACTCGTAAAGGGATTCTCCATGGTTCTGCCTCACACCACAAATTTCTTTTCGTATGCTGGCCGCCCTTGACGCTGGGAAATATTTCAATAAGAATAATCGCTTCACCTCTTCCCATGTGGTTATACTTCCGGATGGTAGATAGTAGAGCCAATCTTTAGCCAAATCTTTCAACGAGAATGGAAAGGCTCGTAATTTGATCTGTTCTTCAGTCACTCCGGGTGGTTTCATGCTCGTGCATACCACATGAAATTCTTTTAAGTGTTTATGCGGGTCTTCACCTGCAAGTCCATGAAAAGTGGGCAAAAGATGTATTAGACCAGACTTTAACTCAAAAGAAGTGTTAACATCTAAATTGGGAAAAGTGATGCATAAAGGTTGTTGATTCAAATCTGGGGCCGCAAGTTCCTTCAAAGTTCGATTTCTGGCCATGTTGTCTTTTGTTTCAAGATTTGTTTGTCCTTCTTTTCTTAATCCGTGTAAAGTTCTTTCGATTTCTGGATCAAACCTTAAATCACTTTGATTAGTAGAACGAGTTATGGTCATAAACAAGTAAGGAAATAAAAATAAAAATAACTACGAAGAATGAATAAAATAAAACACAAAAATAAATAAATCAATTCCCCAGCAATGGCGCCAAAATTTGGTGTGATGTCGCAAGCACCCAAAAATAAAATCTTACTTTGGAAAAATATTAATGTAGTAGTGTAAGCAAGAGTCGATCCCACAGAGAATGATTATTTAATTTTATGTTTTTGCAAATAAAAACTGGGGGGTTTTTGAATCAAAGAAATAGTTTAAATAAAATTAACTAAAATAATTATGCAAGTAATTTAATGAAATAAACGATGAGAAAAAGCCTTGGTTTAAGTTAATATCCACCATCAAGATTTTATAACTGATCACTGATGCAAAAATAAATCAATTAATATTTTAAAGATTCACCGTAGAAAGAACTACTCGCAGGTGGAATAATTTTTCTCCTCTCTCCTTAATTTTAGATAGGTAGAGCCACTTGGTCTAAATACCCTTACTAATAAACAACCTCCGGCACTTGCTAAAGAATTAATTTAATAGCAGCATAAAGAATTAGAGAGATCGTTGAACTAAACAACACAAGCCACTTGTTTGCATTTAATTTAGCTGAATATTCTTCCTAAGATAAAATAATCTTTTGATCTGCAAAACAATTATTAAACTTAGTTGCTTCAAAAATAGCAGTAGATTAATATGAATAATAAACTAGTAGCGCTCCTAGCAATTAAACAAATCAATCATAAAATTAAGCATAGAAGAATATTCAATAATCAAAATATAAATTGAACAATTAAAATAAATTAGATCTCACAGTGGATAAATCTTGATGGCTTCAATCACTTAAACCAAGAAAAATAATTTAGCTACTCATAATTGTAGAGAACACTAAATAATAGAAGAGAGAATTTTTATTCTAAGAAAAGTTGTATCTTACAATGTGTCTCAAGCCCTCTATTTATAGGCTCCATAAACCTCCTATCTTGTCCAAACCCTAATAGGATTTACAATTAAAAATAAAAGAAAAAGAAAAATAATTATTTTCCTAACCCTAGTTGAAATTAAAATCCAATTTGGAGTCAAAAAGTAGCAAAAATCCGAATAATTCCGTTTTCCCAGCATTAATGCGCAACCAAACACGCCTTACGCCCGCTTGACCGGTCAACTAACGCGCGCCCGCGCATTGCGCGGTAATTCGATCAAAACGACGTCGTCCGGTTCCCTTTCTTGCCACTGTTCCGCTACCGCGCGCATTGCGCGGTCACTATAATAAAACGGCGTCGTTTAGCTTCTCAGTAATTCATTCGCGCGCATTGCGCGGCCGCCTCTTTTCCGATAATTACAGAAATGCCACCGCTGCTGGTTAATTACCATTTTAGCCTCAGATTCTTGCGGAATTTGCAGATTTGCCCTCCGGTTTTGCTGAAATTACAGAAATGCCCCCAAAAGCTTATTTTTCCTACAAAATAAAATATAAAATAATTAAAAATAAATAAAAATAATATAAAAATACTAAAAATAATAAAAACACATAGTAATAAATAAAACACCTAAAACACTAAAAATAAATAAAAACACATAAATAAAAAGAGATATAAAAATACTATAAAATTACCTAAATTAACATAAATTAACTAAAACCCTATAAAACCTATTAAAACCTAAATAAACTAAATAATTAAACATTTAAGCACACAATAAATATAAAAACTAAGTATTAGGGAATAAAAATATCATATAATTTAACCCTATCAACGTTTCTGAAATATTATTCTCCATAAAAATCATAAAAATTCCATTATACATAAATATAATTTTTAATAATTTAAAACATTTCTTTCCCCTCATTTATTTTTCCATTTCTTTACTATTTGACACAATTTAAAAATACACCATATAATAAAATATTGCACCATTTGTGCAATTATATTTCCTTTCTTAATTTATATAATCTTCTTATATAAATTATATAATTATTTTTATATAATTCATATAATTATTATTTCCTTCCTATTTACTTTTACTTTCTTATATAAATTATATAATTTATATAATTACTTTATCCTTTTTAAATAATTTCCAACATTCCTCCATAATTATTGATTGATCCTATAATCAATAATTATATTATTACTAACTCCCTCATTAGCTTTTAATTAATTTTTGGATTAATTTAATCATTAATCCCTAAATTTTCATAATCAATGGAATTTAAAATTATAATAATTAAACACGCACACACACACACACACACACACACACACACACACACACACACACACATATATATATACATATCTAATTCATAAACCTCACATTACCACATAACACTATTTAAATAATAATTTTTGTAACTCCATAACAATCTTTAAATATCAACAATTTAATTGTATAATTACATGAAATTTCTCTTATTCTTCATAAAAATTTTTTAAACAATTTATTTACTTTTCAATGATTTTAATTCAACACCATTTATCACCATCTCTGTACAGATTTAATTTACCAATTAAATCCCATCACATAATTTAAATCACATAAAATATATCAATCATAAGTAATTTAAATAACCTTAATAATTTTGTTATTTAAATTCTTATTTAATATTATTAAAGAAATCCCAAAAATTTGGATCCTCACATATAATGCCCGTAACGAGTTATGAAAGCAGTCTTTGGAATGTCCTCATCTTTAACCTTTAACTGATGATATCCAGAACGCACATCGATCTTTGAGAAATATTGAGCACCCTGTAATTGATTAAATATATCATCAATTCGAGGTAACAGGTACCTTTTTTTTATGGTGACATGATTCAATTCTTGGTAGTCAATGCACAATCTCATACTTCCGTCTTTCTTTTTTATAAATAGAACAGGAGCACCCTAAGGTGATACACTCAGACGAATGAAATCGATATCCAACAATTCCTGTAGTTGAACTTTTAACTCTTGAAGTTTAATAGGAGTCATTCGGTATGAGACTTTAGAAATGGGCTTAGTACCGAATTCAAGACCAATACATAATTCAATTTAACGGTTTGGGGGTATGCCAGAAAGTTCCTTGGGAAAAACATCAGAAAATTGATTAACAATAGGAATATCATTCAAGTTTGAAGTGTTTTTGTTCAAATCAGAGACATGAGCTAAAACGGCTTGACATCTGTTTTTTAATAAACGAATGACTTTATCGCTAGAAATAACAGTTATAGATTTCAATGGTTTAATTGTTTAAATTTGCATGACAGGTTGATTAGGAATATGAAAACTAATGATCTTATAAAAATAATCAATTTTAGCATGATGGGTAGTCAACCAATCAATTCCTAAAATCACATCAAATTCATGCATTTCCAAAGAAATAAGGTTATATAAGGTAATGTGAGATTGTTGATTTGAACTAGGCAAGATTTATATACAGTAGATGTAATGGTTATTTCTCTTAATGGAGTTTCAATTGATAAGTCAAAGTTTAAGTTTTCAGGGATCAAATTTAAACGTTGAGCACATGCAGGTGAGATAAAAGAGTGGGTAAAGCCAGTATCTAACAGGGCATAGACTTCACGAAAATTTATGAATAACTTACCGATTATCAGCTCGTTCGGGTTTCGTGCCATTTGAGATGTAATATCCAAGAAATTTGTAAATGTTTATATTAATGAAATTAATAAATTATTTAAAAAATTATTTGTGTGCTCATACATTTATGTAAAGTGGTGATGATGATGAACTTAATTAAATTAAGTTTATGTAATATGTCTTGTATGGGATAATTGGTAAGATGGACTAATTAAATAATTTATTAAATTAATGGTAGGTTGATAAAATAATTAAATGGAATAATAAGATTTAATATTATAAAATGTCATTTGGTATGGTCCAGTGTGTTGAAAATTAAAGTCCAAAGTGAATAAGGTTAATTATTGAGCCCAATGGAATTAAATGAGCATGGTCCAAACTAAATTTAATTAGTAGTCCAATAATAATTGGATTAGGTTGGCCGAATGTGATATGTTTAGTGTTGATATATGTGTATAGATATATGCATGCATGTTTTTTTAAAATAATAATAATAATAATAATAATATATATATATATATATATATATATATATATATATATATATATATATAGACTTGTCATGTCCAAAACCTTCCCCCCTAATGGCCTAAATGCTAATTTTTAATGCCAAGGAGTGCATGTGATATAATGATAAGAAGAAGCATGGTATTTAGCCCTAATTTAAGGAATGGTACAAAACTTTTCCAAATTTTATGGAACCCTTGTATAATAATTTCCTAGATGGTTAAAACCAAATGGATGAATACATGTATTCATACATGTTTGTGTATTGTACATGCATGAGAAATTGGCTATAAATAGGGTCATCCTATTTCATTTTCCAAGTTTGCTAGGATTGGCTAAGTAAAGAGCTATAGAGAGAAAGTGAGAGAAAAATAGAAAACCTAGTGGAGCTCTTGCAAATTAGACTTCTAAAAATCTTAGAATCAAGCAAAGAGAAGTGGAGGCCTTAGCAAGGTTCATCTCTAGAAGAAAAAGAGCTTCAAAGTGGTATAAATAATTTCTAACCCTAAATATCTTTCTTATTAACATGTTGTAACTAGTTGTGTAGATATTTATGTTTGGGTGTGTGAGAATCATGGCGGATTCTGAAGACATAAGGAAGGGTTTATGAAGGAGTATATGATTGATATGTGTTATATGTGAAGATAATCAAGAATAATGCATTTAATCAAAAAAACCCTAAGTGTACTAGTGAAAATTTGTGATTTGGGTAAAAATGGAATAAAATGTGTAATTCATTTACATGATCTAAAAATTGTAAGTTATAGTTCTATAAAATATGAAGATTTTTTCAAGTAGAACGAACAAAAACGGAGCTAAAATGGATTTATGGTGAATTTTCTTGTAAATGATGTCAAAATAGAACTCTAGCATGAAAAACCAATAAATTTGGTTAAACAAATATTTTTCAAAAAAATAATAAAAATGTTAAAGAGTTATAAGTTTATGAACTAATGTGACGACCCCAAATCCGGGTTCCATAATCTCGAGTTTGGTTCTCACTATCCAACACATTACTAACAATTAAATACATACATTGCATTTAAATATCGCGGAATAATACATATTGGTTCCCTTACAAAAAGGTTACAATACCAGGGTCTATTAACCTTAACATAAACAGTTCCTATCATAAGGAATTACAAAAGGTTTAACAACAGTAAACACAAATTTAAGCATCTAATTAGCATGCATAAACTACTTAAGCTCTGGCCTTTCCTTTTCCCTTATCCTTCTTTGAGCAATCAGGATTATCTGAAAAATGGTTCATGATATAGCAAGAATGAGCAACTAGTTTGCTCAGCAAGTTTAGAACAATCATAAAGATTTAATATATCATGAATGAATGGGAAATATCATCAATGATTCAACAATATATATAACAATTGTGAATGAAACAGGATTCAAATTTTAATAAACAGAATATTTGAATCTTAAAATGCTGAGTGGTCACTAAGGACCCTGAACTAACTAGGGTATAATAGAGTTTCCTCTGACCCTTTGAGTTGTTTGGTTTTCAAGGGGATCAGCCTATTCAACCCGCTGTATATGCATTAAATTTAGTCACTGGCGTCCAAAGTCGGTTTCCCGACACAAAATCCCCTAATTTAGGGTTGTTCAATTCTCAGACTTAATATAAGAAATCCGCACCCAACAATGGTTTGGATAAGCTTTTAAAAGTATTCAAGTTATTGAATTTAGAAACGCAATGTCTAGCTGAACTATTAGCTTCAGACATTTTTAATACAGTTCATGAATCAAGAACTAACAAGCTTCAAATGCACTAAGTGCGATTGTATAAACAATATGGATGTGGAATAATTTTAAATAATTAAACCACTTCAAGTTTTAACAATAAATACAAGTATGGAAACTTGTTCAACGATAATAATTGAGTAGGGTTAGAGAACTTGCCTGTTTGCTCAGCTACAATAATTGTCTAGCTTTAACTAACTTGCTTTGAAAGACCTAACATTAATAAAGTCGGTCTAATAATTAGTACGGCGTATTTGCATAACTATACGCTTAATAATGAACTTATTTACCACGCATAAGTACTAACACATAATTTACATTAGTCAAAACAATATTATTAACCTTATGGACACTTAATCATTTTAGGTTAATAATTTAATAAGTTAGAAAATATTTTTCTTAAGTGTTGGACACTTATTAAACCCTTAAACAACTTATTATAATTGTTTAATTAAATCATAATTAAATTTAATTTATTTTATTAACTCAATCTCTATTTAATTACTATTTAATATTGATTAAATAGAAATTAATTAATTAACTCTAGTTATTATTTAAAATAAATAATAACTAATTGTACTTACTTATTATTTAATTATAATTAAATAATAAATAATTATTAACTTAGTTTTAACCTTCTTTAATTTAATGTTAATCAACCAATAATTAACTAAGTAATTAACCTTACTTATTATTTAATTAAGGAAATTAAATAATAGTTTACTAATCTTAATCCTCTTTAATTATTATTTAATGTCAATTAAATAATAATTAATTATTTAATTAATTTTAATTATTATTTAAGGTTAAATAATAATCAAATCATTCTTATTTATTATTTAAATTAAATAATAAATTATTACTCTAATAACTTAATTTCCATTAATCGTTATTTAATGCTAATTAAATAATAATTAATTACTTAATTATCCTTATTTATTATTTAATAATATTTAAATAATAAATAATTAATTTATAAATTTTATCTCTCTTTAAATATTATTTAGTAGGCATTAAATAATAATTGCTAATTTATCATCTTTATTTATTATTAACATTTAAAATAATAAATAAATAATAATTTATTTAACTTAACCATGGTTTAGCTAACTAGATTAATATTTAAAATATTTAAAATATTTAAATATTAAACTTAATGAAAAATATCCTCCCCAATATTATTTTTGTATTATTATTATTTTTTTATAATTTTAAATTAATTTTTAAATATTTAAATTAATTAAAATTAACCCGAATGACATTTTCGTAAATAAGTTGAAAAACCGGACCGATGGCAATTTTGTAAATAATTCGAAAACTGATCGGAGGGCAAAATGGTAATTCTGCCAAGAAAAACACGGAGGGGCAGAATCGTAATTCCGCCAAAATTTCCTACCGCGCATGGCGCGCGTTTCTGAATTGTCTGGCCAAAACGACGCCGTTTCTGTAAAGCAGAAAACGGCTTCCGCGCGGAATAACTTTTTACGGACACCAAACGACGTCGTTTGGCTCCGTGTTTTCGGTGAACAGTGCTGCTCGCGCATTGCGCGGAAACCCTTAAATTTTTTCTTCCGACAGAACGTGAACAGTACCCATTTTAATTAAAAATATACTATCAAGTAAGCTTTAAATCCTCAATAAAAATCCAAAAAAATTACCAATCACCTTATATTAATTTATAACATGAAAAATTAATTTTTCATGATTTAATATCATTATTTTTTTATAAAAAAATTTACATCACATAAACTACCACAAATCATAACCTTTTGTGTATAACTCCATTTTGAGTGATTCAAACTTTGTTTTTCTCATGATTTAATGTTCTATAATATTAGAACATCAAACCTAAGTTTTATAAAAATATTTTTGGTCATGAATTCCAAAACTTGTTTACACACTATTAAATACATATTTTAGCATATAAAATATACCAAAATACAAACCAAGCATATTAAACTCAAGCATGGCATATATATTACCACTACACATTAATAACCATATTAACATGTTTATACTAACATGATGATTTATTTAATTTAAAAACAAAACTTCATTTAAAATAACCATTACCTTGATTTAATGGTTATTCTTCTTTTTCTCCCAAAATATGTTGTGAATCTTGAAGGCATAAACTAGCTTAGCACTCCTTCTCCTTCTCTTGCTCTCTCTCAAAATATTTTGCTCTCAAACTCTCTCTTTTAATTTTTGGAGCAAAGTGAAATAACATCTATCAACTTTTCAAGTATACTTGAAAAATTAGTAGATACACATAATGTATCTAATAATTTTGACCACTACAAGCTAGCTATTGGATACTTACACAAGCAATTTAGTCCATACATAGTTGGTGAAAAGAAGCATGGTTTCATGTACTACAAAAATTAAAACAAGCAATCCTTAATTAAATAAATGGAAAATAAAATAAAATAACACACCATTTTCTCTCTCCTCATCACATGGTGTCGGCTGATGGACTTCCAAAAAGTCCCAAAATCAAGTCATTTTACTTATTTTAATTAATTAATAAGTTATTTAATTATTTTTCCAAGTGGGCCATTCATTGGGCTTTAATTTAAAATACCAATTGGGCTTCTATTAAATTGTTTGGGCTACTAAATTGTCAAATTTTATTATTCTACACTTGGGCTACTAATTGACCCATGTTGGGCTAATTTAATAATTTATACATTAATTATTCAATCCATGATTAAATAAATAATTAAATGGAATAAATAATTAAATATTCTAACCCATTAGTATTAAATTACTAAATGGACTAATAAATATTATTATTAATATTTCACATTATTTACATTAATTAATAATCATATTAATTAATTTATTATATTTAATTCACTCATTATATTCAATTTAATTGAATATTTAATTAATAGGAAACTTATCAATTATTTTGATATTAAAACTTTAGGGTTTGTTCACTAATTTAATAACATATTAGTGACCCCCTTTAATTAATTTTAGTAATTAATTACATAATTATTTAATCACATAATTAATTAATCACATAAAAAGATTTAAATAATCTCATAAAACTAACTCGTTGGAAATTAAATTAATAATTTAATTAATAAAGCTGTGGAAATTCTAGGACATTACATTCTCCCCTCCTTATAAAAATTCCGTCCTCGGAATTGTAAAATAAGGTTACTCAAATAAAAACGGGTAATTTGTCCTCATTTCCTCCTCTAATTCCCACGTAGCTTCTTCAATGGCGTGATTCCTCCAAAGTACTTTGACAGAATGAATTATCTTATTTCTTAGTTTTTGTTCCTTCCTATCGAGTATCTGAACAGGAACTTCTTCATAGGATAAGTCCTTCCCGACTTGAATTGGTTCATAGGAGATAACGTGCTTGTAGTCTGGTTTGTATGGCCGCAATACCGACACGTGAAACACATTGTGAATATGTTCCAATTCAGGAGGTAAAGCTACCTCGTATGCTACTTCACCCACTCTTCTCAATATTTCGAACGGTCCTATGAACCTTGGACTCAATTTACCCTTCTTCCCAAACCTGATCTTCCCTTTCCAGGGAGATACCTTAATGAACACAAAACTCCCCACCTCGAAGTCTCGTTTCTGTCGATGTAAATCGGCGTATTTCTTTTGACGGTCTTGAGCTGCTACTAGCCGAGCTCTTATTACCTTGATAATTTCTACCGTCTGTTGAACCAATTCTGGCCCCAACAATCGGCGTTCTCCTACCTCATCCCAACATAGAGGTGTTCTGCATTTTCTGCCATATAAAGCTTCGTAAGGCGGCATACCTATGCTCGCATGATAACTGTTGTTATGTGCAAACTCAACTAGTGGTAGATGGATTTCCCAACTGCCCTTGAAATCCATCACGCAGGCCCTGAGCATATCTTCCAATGTCTGAATTGTTCTCTCACTTTGCCCATTGGTCTGCGGATGATACGCTGTACTCATTCTCAACTGTGTCCCCAATCTCTCCTGAAGACTTCTCCAAAATTTTGACGTGAAGCGCGGATCTCTGTCTGACACAATCGATACCGGCACCCCATGTCTTGAAACTATCTCTTTGATGTACAATTTGGACAACTGATCCAAACTGAACCTAATCTTGATCGGCAAAAAGTGCGCTGACTTTGTTAGCCGATCCACAATCACCCAAATTGCGTCATATCCCTTCTGTGTTGCTGGAAGTCCTACCACAAAATCCATTGTGATATGCTCCCATTTCCACTCAAGAATTTCTAACGGCTGTAACAATCCACTTGGTCTCTGATGTTCGGCCTTTACCCTTTGACAAGTTAGGCATCGGCTGACACATTCTGCAACCTCCCTCTTTAAATTCGGCCACCAAAAATGCTGACGTAGATCTTGATACATCTTCGTACTCCCCGGATGTATCGAGTATCTCGTACTGTGGGCCTCTTGCAAAATTTTCTCTCGTAATTCAGGCACTAGCGGGACCCAAACACGATTTTCAAATCTCAGCAATCCCATGCTATCAATTTTAAACTTGACCTCTTCTCCATCGGTCATCCTCTTCCTGATTCTGTCACATTCCTCATCTTTGTCTTGAGCCTCTTTCACCCTATCTAACAAGGTTGGGCTCACCTCGACTTCTATTGACTCGTTTGGACTTCTCACTTCTAACTCCATTCGAGCCATCTCTTGAACCAATTGTTCTTGATCTGTCAATATGAACAATTTCTCCCTGCTCTTTCTACTCAGAGCATCCGCTACTACGTTGGCCTTGCTGGGATGATATAGAATTTCACAATCATAATCTTTGATCAATTCCAACCATCTCCGTTGCCTCATATTCAACTCCTTCTGTGTGAAGATATACTTTAGACTCTTATGGTCTGTGAATATCTCACATTTCTCTCCATACAAATAATGCCTCCAAATCTTAAGGGCAAACACTACCGCTGCCAATTCCAAGTCGTGGGTAGGATATCCCTTCTCATAATCTTTTAATTGTCTGGACGTATACGCAACGACTTTGCCGTTTTGCATAAGCACACAGCCAAGCCCCTTGTGCGATGCATCACTGTAGGCCGTAAAACCTCCTGTATCGTCTGGTAAGGTCAATACAGGTGCTTCACTAAGTCTTTTCTTTAACTCCTGAAAACTTTCCTCACACTTCTCCGTCCACACGTATTTTACCGTCTTTCTTGTTAAGTTGGTCAACGGTGTTGCTATCTTTGAGAAGTCTTGTATGAACCTTCGATAGTAACCCGCTAACCCTAAGAAACTTCTTACTTCTGTCGGCGTCCTTGGTTGTTCCCAATTCATTACCGATTCAACCTTCGCCGGATCAACCGAAACTCTCTCTTTGTCAATAACATGACCTAGAAATTGAACTCTTTCCAACCAGAATTCACACTTTGAAAACTTAGCGTACAACCGCTCCTTCCGTAAAATCTCCAACACCAATCTTAGGTGTTCAGCATGCTCTTCCTCCGTTTTGGAATACACCAAAATATCGTCAATGAACACGACTACAAATTTATCCAAGTATTTCTTGAATATTCTGTTCATCATGTCCATAAATGCGGCTGGCGCATTCGTTAGTCCAAACGACATCACCAGAAACTCATAATGCCCATATCGAGTTCTGAATGCCATCTTGGGTATATCCTCCTTCCTGACTTTCAACTGATAATAACCAGTCCTTAAGTCAATCTTTGAAAAGTACTTCGCCCCTTTCAATTGATCGAAAAGATCGTCAATTCGTGGTAACGGGTACTTGTTCTTAATTGTCACCTTATTCAGCTCTCTATAATCCATACACAATCTCATCGATCCATCCTTCTTCTTTACAAACAGCACCGGTGCTCCCCATGGAGAAACACTTGGCTGAATGTACTTATTATCTAACAACTCCTGCAATTGCACCATCAATTCCTTCAGTTCTACCGGAGCCATCCTATATAGTGCTTTCGATATCGGTGCTGTCCCCGGTACTAAATCAATCACAAATTCTATCTCCCTGTCCGGTGGTAAACCCGGCAGTACATCTGGAAAAACATCCATAAATTCCCTAACTACTGGTATTTGCTCCATCCCGGGACTCACCACTTGTGTGTCAACCACATGAGCCAAATACCCTACACAACCTTTCTTCAATAATTTCTTGGCTTGCATCATCGTCAGACAAGAAGACTGTCTTGACGATTTGCTGCCATAAAATACGACCTTAGACTTATTTAGTGTCTTAAGGTGTATGCACTTCTTCTGACAATCAATTATCGCCCCGTGGTTAAACAACCAATCCATCCCAATTATTACATCAAATTCCCCCAGACGTATTGGAATTAGATTCACATTTAATTTCTGACCCCTGATTTCAGCACAACAATTTCTATGTATGTACTCTACCGGAATCACCTCTTTATTAGCAACTTCTATGTTCAATGAGTTTTCTAGTTTGTCCCTAGGCAACTCTAATCGTCTAGCGAAATCATCAGACACAAATGAACAGGTAGCACCCGAATCAAACAATACATATGCATTTATATTATTGATCGGAATAATACCTGACACCACGTCTTTTGACCCCATGGCATCTTGCACCGTCATATTGAATGTCCGGGCTGTCGGCTTGTTCTGTGGTACCGGTCCCCCGATAGCCAATTTGCTGTTATTGCCCTTGTAGCCGCTACCCCCGTCATTCTTTTTCTTAGGGCAATCCTTTATCAAATGGTCAAATGCTCCGCAAGAAAAGCATCTCACTTTCTTTGGGAGGGGACAATTTGGAGAAATATGTCCCACCTGACCGCAATTATAGCACGTGTTCTTGCCTTTCCTGCACTCCCCGAAATGATTCTTTCCACAAATATTGCATGCTGGCTTTTTCTGAACACTTCCTTGTTGATTCCCCGAGCTCTTGTCGTTGTTGCTGTTGTCCCATTTACGTTTGTTGCTGTTATTATTGCCTCCACTGTTGCTGTTCTTGCTTCCCCCTTCATTCTTCTTCTTGTTTCTCTCCTGGTTGTACTTGGTTAACGCGTCGCTTCCTCCTTCAGCAATAATTGACTTCTCCAACAAAGTTGCGAACGAGTCAATCTGCAGTACTGCTACCTTGTTGAATATCCAAGGTCTCAATCCATTCTCGAACCTCCTGGCCTTGCGTTCCTCCGTGTCTACCTGATGTGGAGAGAACCTGGCCAACTCATTAAATTTTGCCGCGTACTCCGGTACCGACATGTTCTCCTGTTTCAGTTCTAGAAACCTTACCTCCATCCTACTTTTCATACTTTTCGGGAAATAATTCTCGTCGAATATTTCCTTAAATTTTGTCCAAGGCACCACACCATCCCCAGCCCTATTCTGATTGGCTTCCCACCAGAAATTGGCTTCGCCCTTCATCATGTAGGTAGCAAAGACTGTCTTTTGCTCCTCAGCTACTCTTGCGATAACGAATGCTTTCTCTATCTCCTTTATCCAAGACTGGGCCTCTATCGGGTCCGACGTTCCCCTAAACTCTGGCGGTCCCACCGCTTTAAAATCTTTGAAATTTGCCAACTGAGTTGGTGGTGGTGGTGGTGGATTTGCTACAACAGGGTGGTGGTTTTGCATTGCCTCAGCTAGCATGTCGACAAAATTTTGCATAGGGTCTACGTTGTGTCCCCCCGCGTCGTTGTTAACTGACTCTTCTACCCCCTGGTTCCTTGGTGGTTGTCTACGTGGCGGCATTTTCTGTTATAAACAAAAATTTACATTATTATACTTATTTCATATTTTTCATCTCATTACTTTGTATCTTAGGCAATATTTAGCTAAAATACAAATAATTATTTCAACACACATATAAACATAAATTTGACTGCATTTATATTCATATGCTAAAACAGTAGTACATAGTACTTTACATCGACAGCATACTGCTATAAATGCTTCTATCCCTGAGAAGCTACAAAAGATGGGATCTGACATATCCTACAACTTCCTAGAGTTGGGATTTAGTGACATATTAACCCTCTAATAAAACAAAAGTTGGGTTTTACTGCATCTATTTACATACGAAATTAGAAAACAACAACTACTACTACTGAATGCGCATCCCCCTACGGATCGCGTCGTCATACTCCTCATCCCCGATGGCCATCACCACACTCCTGCTGATGGTGTGCATAGACTGGCCCTCCTCAGCTGGGTAGTAGTACACCCTGCTCTGAAGCCTACCATATGAAGATCGGTAGACATAGCTAAGTCTATCCGTCCTCACCCGCTTCTCGCGGACCTCCTCCTCTAGCTCAATCATCTGACCATAAGCGGCATCCCGCTGTCTCTCCATCTCTATACGGTCCTCTATCGCCTTCTGCCAGTGTGCACGGATGGCGGCCTTCTCTGCCTGAACCTTCAGCTCAGCCTCGGCTAACCTAGTCTCAGCTACTGCTAACTTAGCCTGCAGCTCCACATCCTGATCTACCAGCTGATGTGTCAGCACTGCAAAGTGCTCCACCGAATCATCGTACTCCTGTATCTGATCCTCAAGTCCTACAATCCTCTCCTTCAACTCTGTGTTCTCGCCAGAGAACTGATAAGCCGCATCCCTATACTGATCCTCCATGTGCTGGTGGGTCAGATTCTGCTCCTCTAGATGCTGGACCCTTGCCTCCAGCCCCTCGTTCCTATCGGTCAGTCCTTCGATGATGTCAGTGGCAGTGGTGCCCATGCCATCAGCTGACTCCTCCTCCTCAGACTCCTCTGACTCTGCCTCATCCTCACTGTAAGGCCTCATGACTCCGCCCCAGACGGGCTCCACACGATCCCCCTCCTCAGGATCCGACTCTGGCTCCTCTACGGGTGCAGTCACCAGCGGCTGTGCAGTATCCATATGGATATCAATATAGTCCTCCTCAGCAGTGCGACTCGACTGTCCGATCTCTACCATCCTATATCATAAAATAATAACACACGTTAGTACAGCAATAAAATATATTCATTGATGAAATGAAATGATATTTTATCATGTACATCTCGGCTCGATGGATTTTCTCAATCCATCTCCAAAAATACACAACATGATGAATCTCCCCGATTCATCCCCTAACGCACTTGATATGAGTTTAATACTAAGGTTATAACTTAGGTTTCGCAAATCCTAACGTTTCTAACCTACAGCTCTGATACCAACCTGTGACGACCCCAAATCCGGGTTCCATAACCTCGAGTTTGGTTCTCACTATCCAACACATTACTAACAATTAAATACATACATTGCATTTAAATATCGCGGAATAATACATATTGGTTCCCTTACAAAAAGGTTACAATACCAGGGTCTATTAACCTTAACATAAACAGTTCCTATCATAAGGAATTACAAAAGGTTTAACAACAGTAAACACAAATTTAAGCATCTAATTAGCATGCATAAACTACTTAAGCTCTGGCCTTTCCTTTTCCCTTATCCTTCTTTGAGCAATCAGGATTATCTGAAAAATGGTTCATGATATAGCAAGAATGAGCAACTAGTTTGCTCAGCAAGTTTAGAACAATCATAAAGATTTAATATATCATGAATGAATGGGAAATATCATCAATGATTCAACAATATATATAACAATTGTGAATGAAACAGGATTCAAATTTTAATAAACAGAATATTTGAATCTTAAAATGCTGAGTGGTCACTAAGGACCCTGAACTAACTAGGGTATAATAGAGTTTCCTCTGACCCTTTGAGTTGTTTGGTTTTCAAGGGGATCAGCCTATTCAACCCGCTGTATATGCATTAAATTTAGTCACTGGCGCCCAAAGTCGGTTTCCCGACACAAAATCCCCTAATTTAGGGTTGTTCAATTCTCAGACTTAATATAAGAAATCCGCACCCAACAATGGTTTGGATAAGCTTTTAAAAGTATTCAAGTTATTGAATTTAGAAACGCAATGTCTAGCTGAACTATTAGCTTCAGACATTTTTAATACAGTTCATGAATCAAGAACTAACAAGCTTCAAATGCACTAAGTGCGATTGTATAAACAATATGGATGTGGAATAATTTTAAATAATTAAACCACTTCAAGCTTTAACAGTAAATACAAGTATGGAAACTTATTCAACGATAATAATTGAGTAGGGTTAGAGAACTTGCCTGTTTGCTCAGCTACAATAATTGTCTAGCTTTAACTAACTTGCTTTGAAAGACCTAACATTAATAAAGTCGGTCTAATAATTAGTACGGCGTATTTGCATAACTATACGCTTAATAATGAACTTATTTACCACGCATAAGTACTAACACATAATTTACATTAGTCAAAACAATATTATTAACCTTATGGACACTTAATCATTTTAGGTTAATAATTTAATAAGTTAGAAAATATTTTTCTTAAGTGTTGGACACTTATTAAACCCTTAAACAACTTATTATAATTGTTTAATTAAATCATAATTAAATTTAATTTATTTTATTAACTCAATCTCTATTTAATTACTATTTAAAATTGATTAAATAGAAATTAATTAATTAACTCTAGTTATTATTTAAAATAAATAATAACTAATTGTACTTACTTATTATTTAATTATAATTAAATAATAAATAATTATTAACTTAGTTTTAACCTTCTTTAATTTAATGTTAATCAACCAATAATTAACTAAGTAATTAACCTTACTTATTATTTAATTAAGGAAATTAAATAATAGTTTACTAATCTTAATCCTCTTTAATTATTATTTAATGTCAATTAAATAATAATTAATTATTTAATTAATTTTAATTATTATTTAAGGTTAAATAATAATCAAATCATTCTTATTTATTATTTAAATTAAATAATAAATTATTACTCTAATAACTTAATTTCCATTAATCGTTATTTAATGCTAATTAAATAATAATTAATTACTTAATTATCCTTATTTATTATTTAATAATATTTAAATAATAAATAATTAATTTATAAATTTTATCTCTCTTTAAATATTATTTAGTAGGCATTAAATAATAATTGCTAATTTATCATCTTTATTTATTATTAACATTTAAAATAATAAATAAATAATAATTTATTTAACTTAACCATGGTTTAGCTAACTAGATTAATATTTAAAATATTTAACATATTTAAATATTAAACTTAATGAAAAATATCCTCCCCAATATTATTTTTGTATTATTATTATTTTTTTATAATTTTAAATTAATTTTTAAATTTTTAAATTAATTAAAATTAACCCGAATGGCATTTTCGTAAATAAGTTGAAAAACCGGACCGATGGCAATTTTGTAAATAATTTGAAAACTGATCGGAGGGCAAAATGGTAATTCTGCCAAGAAAAACACGGAGGGGCAGAATCGTAATTTCGCCAAAATTTCCTACCGCGCATGGCGCGCGTTTCTGAATTTTCTGGCCAAAACGACGCCGTTTCTGTAAAGCAGAAAACGGCTTCCGCGCGTACGCGCTGAGTAACTTTTTACGGACACCAAACGACGTCGTTTGGCTCCGTGTTTTCGGTGAACAGTGCTGCTCGCGCATTGCGCGGAAACCCTTAAATTTTTTCTTCCGACAGAACGTGAACAGTACCCATTTTAATTAAAAATATACCATCAAGTAAGCTTTAAATCCTCAATAAAATCCAAAAAAATTACCAATCACCTTATATTAATTTATAACATGAAAAATTAATTTTTCATGATTTAATATCATTATTTTTTTATAAAAATTTTTACATCACATAAACTACCACAAATCATAACCTTTTGTGTATAACTCCATTTTGAGTGATTCAAACTTTGTTTTTCTCATGATTTAATGTTCTATAATATTAGAACATCAAACCTAAGTTTTATAAAAATATTTTTGGTCATGAATTCCAAAACTTGTTTACACACTATTAAATACATATTTTAGCATATAAAATATACAAAAATACAAACCAAGCATATTAAACTCAAGCATGGCATATATATTACCACTACACATTAATAACCATATTAACATGTTTATACTAACATGATGATTTATTTAATTTAAAAACAAAACTTCATTTAAAATAATCATTACCTTGATTTAATGGCTATTCTTCTTTTTCTCCCAAAATATGTTGTGAATCTTGAAGGCATAAACTAGCTTAGCACTCCTTCTCCTTCTCTTGCTCTCTCTCAAAATATTTTGCTCTCAAACTCTCTCTTTTGATTTTTGGAGCAAAGTGAAATAACATCTATCAACTTTTCAAGTATACTTGAAAAATTAGTAGATACACATAATGTATCTAATAATTTTGACCACTACAAGCTAGCTATTGGATACTTACACAAGCAATTTAGTCCATACATAGTTGATGAAAAGAAGCATGGTTTCATGTACTACAAAAATTAAAACAAGCAATCCTTAATTAAATAAATGGAAAATAAAATAAAATAACACACCATTTTCTCTCTCCTCATCACATGGTGTCGGCTGATGGACTTCCAAAAAGTCCCAAAATCAAGTCATTTTACTTATTTTAATTAATTAATAAGTTATTTAATTGTTTTTCCAAGTGGGCCATTCATTGGGCTTTAATTTAAAATACCAATTGGGCTTCTATTAAATTGTTTGGGCTACTAAATTGTCAAATTTTATTATTCTACACTTGGGCTACTAATTGACCCATGTTGGGCTAATTTAATAATTTATACATTAATTATTCAATCCATGATTAAATAAATAATTAAATGGAATAAATAATTAAATATTCTAACCCATTAGTATTAAATTACTAAATGGACTAATAAATATTATTATTAATATTTCACATTATTTACATTAATTAATAATCATATTAATTAATTTATTATATTTAATTCACTCATTATATTCAATTTAATTGAATATTTAATTAATAGGAAACTTATCAATTATTTTGATATTAAAACTTTAGGGTTTGTTCACTAATTTAATAACATATTAGTGACCCCCTTTAATTAATTTTAGTAATTAATTACATAATTATTTAATCACATAATTAATTAATCACATAAAAAGATTTAAATAATCTCATAAAACTAACTCGTTGGAAATTAAATTAATAATTTAATTAATAAAGCTGTGGAAATTCTAGGACATTACAACTAACAAAACTGATTTGATCTCATTTGGATTTAAAATGAGCATGATATGAAGAATTGAATCAAAAATGGTAGGAAATCAAAATTTAGAAAAATGGTTAAATTGCATTCTGCCTAGGAGGCGCTGCAACGCTGGCTCCTAGTATAAAATCGGGTGTTGCAGCGCTGGTCAAAGTCGTCCGTTGACCCGGGTGGTCAAACCGGTTGGGTTGGCCGGTTTGACCCGATCCGCCGGCGCGAAAAATAAATAAATTTATTTTTAATTATAATAATAATTAAAAATAATAATAAATAATAATAAACAAGTAAAATAATTTTGTTGTAAGTTAATATTAAATGAATAAAATAATAATTTAATATTATTTTATTTGTGAGTTAATTAAAATAATATTAAACAAATAAAATAATACCTTAAATTTGTTTTATTGGTGAATTGATTAAATAATATTAAACAAATAAAATAATACCTTAAAATTATTTTATTTGTGAATTGGTTAAATATTATTAAATAAATAAAATAATATTTTAAAAGTTATTTTATTTGTAAGTTAACATTAAGCGAATAAAATAATAACTAAAAATTATTTTATTTGTAATAAAGATTATTTACATAATTAAAATAGTATTAGAGGGCTATTTTAATTGCGGATTAATAATTCATAAGCAATTAAAATAATATTACGGGTTATTTTAATTGTGAGTTAATAAGTGTAAACAATTAAAATAATATTAAGAATTATTTTAATTGTAAATCAATAAAGAATATGTAATTAAATAATGTTAACAATTATTGTGATTATGAATTATTAAAAGATGAACAATTAAAATAATATTAAGAATTATTTTAATTGTGTACTAATGAGGAATAATTAAATTAAAATAAAAGTAAGGGTTACTCTAATTGGAAAATTAAACAAATAAAATGATAACTTAAATTATTTTATTTGTGGATTAATAAAGAGTGGTCAAAAAATGTGATAATAAGTCATAAACAAATAAAGTGAGATCATTTTGTTGTGAATCATTAAGAGATAATAAAGAATAATGAAACAAATAGAATAATACAAAGTGTTATATCATTTGTGATAGTTAATGAATGAATTAAATAAAGAATGTGGGAGACAATAAAGTACAAACAAATAATTTTATTTAAAATTGTATGCGTAATGATTTGAGAGTCCAAGTTATATATAACTTGAAAGTTAAATCTATTAGATCATTATGTGAAGGTTAATAGAATTTAACCGTTAGACGAATATGTTGAACAAAGGTTGTTCAAAGGATAAGGAATTATGGTCATATAGAGTCGACGATATAGGCAAGTACTTTAACTTGTATTTTTATCAATTCGTACAAGTAGAATTAATTGATGAATTAATTTTTGTTTATCTATATTGTGAAGATTAAATTATTATCTTTGAAATTTGACTTAATATCATAATTATATCATTGAACGACTATTCGAACCCTAGTTGCGAACATTGAACGTATCAATTGTTTCTAATGGTGTTGAGAAGTACGTCTATGCCATTGGTATCGGCTAGACCAAATGATAAGATCGATTGTTAATCAATCATATTTTCTTGAGAAAGCTATCCAAACCAATTGCCTTGGTGAAGACTCTTATAATAAGCTGGGATGAACAACTACTTTACGTCGGGGAACCGACACGCGCGCGAATAGCATGTCTGAGTGTTATGCATAACATAGGGTACTTTAGGCTGATCACCTATTGTACTTGTTTATTATTGCGAATTTTCAGTAAAATACTGTTAATTCAAACATGTGTTCACGGTCCATAGTAACCACTCAGCTCAACAGATTTATTTATCTGAAAATATTAAAATTCTTGATTTCATATATATCCTTTAGTCCATAGTGACTCTTCAGTAATAGAAATGATCAGAATTAGAACTTTTGACACTTACGTTATTCAAAATTCATTTACTAAATTCCTGAACTTTTAATTATTGTTACATACCTTGATATATGTATTCCTGCATATAAATGCTTACTATTATTATTTTTATACTTGCTGAGCAAACTCATTGCTCACCTTTGTTTCCTTTAAACATTATAGTTAAGTCTGAACAAGGCACCGACTCAGGAAAAGATAAAGGCAAAGTTGCTGAATAGCCTTATTAAGATGTAGTAATTAAATTTTATTCAGTGTTGTATTAAGACTTACGTGGTACTTGCTATTATTAAGGGGTGTTATGTTTTAGTAACGGTTGCGAGGCTTGAGACGCAAATATTTATGTTATCTCAATGTAAATATTTTTATTATTCCGCATTTAGTTGATATTAGTTTGTTGTATGAATTGGATCGTGAAGCACCAGATTCGAGGTACATGTATCTGAATTTGAGCGCGTCACATGGAATGTCACAACAAAAGCTCTCCTTTAAATTACAGATTTTCCCTTATCCACGCTAGCTTTCGGTACCATCATTGTAGCTGGACTTGATTTTGTAAAAAGATAAAATCGTGCAACGTGACATTCTTTCCCACAACTGTAACACAACTTGAATTGTTGAGTACAGTTCGGTCTGATATGACCCTCTTGACCACATTTGTAGCATCTTACCGGTGGCGATCTCCTCCCTTTGAAATAGGGGCCGGTGCTGGTATTGGTATTGGTGCCCTTCCGTAATCATTATGGGATATCTTCCTCTTAAAATTGTTTTCACTGGATTCATCTCTTCTGTTATTTAATGTGGGATTACCACCGTAGTGTTGAGTACCTCATCTATGGTTCTCGTTCTTGTTGTCGATATTTTTGTCTCTTTGCTGGTCATTGACTCTTGGCTGCACTATTTCATTTTTTTGTTCCATCATTTGAGCCCTATCAATAACATTTGAATACAAACAAAATTTATGAGAGCTAAGGTGTTGGCGAATTTTGGTTCTTAAACCTTGTAAGAACATTCGACTCATTCATGTTTCGTCATCCATTAGATGGATTGCAAAACGAGATAACTCGACAAACCTAGCTTCATATTGTGAGAATGTCATGTTTCCTTACTCCAGCTTAATGAACTCCAACTATTTCATATGGCAGATGCTTTCTGGAAAGTACTTCTCGTTAAACAGCTCTTGAAATTCTATCCAAGACATTTCGAGTGCCGAATGATGGATACATTTTACTGCTTCCCACTAATGGTCTGCCTTATCTCGTAACATGAAGGTGGCAAATGACACTTTCTAATCATCTGCACATCATCGGACATCAAATATTTTTGTCGTCTGCTTCACCCAAGCCTCCGCTTTGAGTGGGTCAGGCTTCCCAAAAAATTTAGGTGGTCCTAACTCTTTAAATTGCTTAACAGTGACAATCCTTGAATTATCAGCGTTTCCACCGGTAGCAACTCCCCTCGCCTAATTTTGGATGAATTGCATGAAGTTTCTGAAGAAACCATCCTGATTTGTATGATCACCATCATTATTTCATAAAGCTACAGGAGGATTATTAGTAACCTCCTGGTTCTCAGCTACATTTGCCTCGGGCAATGGATAATTCATTTCCAAGATAAAGGTTAATTAAACAAGCTGACTCGTCACTTCTTGTCCCCCACATTCAAGCCGACACATTAAATCACAAAAAATAATTTATGTATGACACATTAGTGGCGTATTATATTCGTCTCTCTCCTCCTACTTCTACCCCAGATCTCCATTAAAGATCATATCTCTAAGCTCTGATGATAACTGTAACGCCCTCAAATCCGGGCCTACACACCCCAATTTGTGACGCCAAAAGACCACAACAAAATTATTACAAACAGTACATAGTACAAGAATACGAAACTCAATAATGCACAACTAAATCTTCACTATTATTGTCACACTGTTTATAATATGTGAAGACTACTACATCTATTTCTCGGATCTTCACTCCTGCTAGACCCAACTACTCTATCATTTCCTGAAGAACAATGGAACAAAAAGAAAAGGTGAGCTCAAATAGTCCAGTAAGAAAAATACATGACCAAGATAATGACGAATAAATTATCATTAGCCTTCAACAGCTAAGTTCTTAATTGAACATAATAAATAATAAGCTTTATATCAATAATAGCAGTGAAATGAGAAATCTATTAGAAGAATCATGTAAACTATGATGTCCACTCGTTTCTCTTTTTAAGAAAAAAATAATCAACTTTTATCACTTGAAACACCACTGGTCGTGTTAATACAAATTCAAAGTTCCTGGTCATAATCATGCAAGTCAATATTTCATCTTTACACTACAGGCCAAAAATATAACACCAACAGTCATGATTATACCAAGTCCACAGCCTTTGGTCATAATCATACCACACAACAGTTCATTTTTACGGGCCAAAGATATTACACCAACGGTTATGATTATACCAAGTCCACATCCTTTGGTCATAATCATACCAAACAACAGTTCTTCTTTGCCTAGGCCAAATAAAACATTCACCACGTGCCCTAAAAGACACACCATCAAATATATCGTCTTTAACCTATTCGTGCCTTTATCCTATCTATGCCCTAGGCTATAGATATTCATAACAACTTGATTCTTGATGATTAGAACAACAACAGAGATATAAATGATGAACTAAAGAAACAGTATAAACAATAAATATCAAAAGTTTATAATTTTAATTTGTGCAGATTCAAATAATGTCCAAATTGTCAACATGATGTTGAGTGAAATTCAAAAATGATATTTAAAATCCACAGTTCAAAATAATGGTAAAAGTTCAATAGAAAGATTTAGAAAAATAGGAAGGTTAAATTGAAATGATATTAGATGAAACGCAAACTATTAAGGAAAGCATATAATCATTTTAGAAAACTTTACTCAATAGTACTTACCATAGTAAGTTTAAGATTATGAAAAGAATGATACCTCTTACCGTAGTAAGTTTAAATAATAGATGATGAAAGAAGACAATATTCCTTACAAAGAAGAAAGAAAATGATATCCTTTTACGAGTATGAAAAGAATGATACCCCTTACTGTAGTAAGTTTAAATAATAGAAAATGAAAGAAGATGATATTCCTTACAAGTAAGAAAGAAAATGATATCTTTTTACGAGTATGAAAAGAATAATATCCCTTACCGTAGTAAGTTTAAATGATAGAAGATGAAAGAAAATGATATTCCTTACAAGTAAGAAAGAAAATGATATCTTTTTACGAGTATGAAAAGACTGATACCCCTTACCGTAATAAGTTTAAATAATAGAAGATGAAAGAAGATGATATTCCTTACAAGTAAGAGAGAAAATGATATCCTTTTACGAGTATGAAAAGAATGATACCCCTTATCGTAGTAAGTTTAAATAATAGAAGATGAAAGAAAATGATATTCCTTACAAGTAAGAAAGAAAATGATATCCTTTTATGAGTATGAAAGAATGCTACCATTTACCGTAGTAAGTTTAAATAATAGAAGATGAAAGAAGATGATATTCCTTACCTTGACACGTGACTGGATATTAATTTAAATGAAGTTGATCAACCTATATATTTATAATTTAATTAGTAACTACCACATATAATTTTATGGTGTATACCAATTCGTATGAAATCATCAAAAGTGATTTGATAGAATAAAGTAAAATAACTTTAATATAGTTTTTGAAAGAAAATAATATTTCAAAATAAATCTTCCATAGAAAGCTTTTCAAAATAAATCTTCTAAATGAAGAGTCTTCTAAAGAAAGATTTATAAACACTGTGTAATGTGTGTGGGTGCTTATATAACTTTTATAAAAAGCTTACTTGAACAGTACTCGCACACTTACAGATCTTCACAAATACTTAAGATGACTTAAGTACATTTAGAGAGAACTTACACAAAGTAATATTTAGAAAGTGAAAGAAATAATAAGCAAGAAAGTTTATGAAAAATCCTTAAGATAAGCCCTTTATTCATAGTCAAAAATCTTATCATAATAAAGATTTCCTAATTTAATCCAAATCGTATATTTTAAGATAATGCTTAAGCCATACCACTTATTTCATCTTTTAAGAATTCTTTAATATAAACCATTCATTTAATGATCATCCTTAATCTACACCGTTCATTTCAAATTCTATAATTATTACATTATTTTTAATCTATACCATTCATTTTAGATTTTCTTTAATCTATATCATTCATTTAATAAAATAATTAACTTTATATATAAAACAACTAACTTTATATATAAAACAACTAACTTTATATATAAATTCATTAACTTTATATATAAAACAAATAACTTAATATATAAATCAATTAACTTTATATATAAAATAAATAACTTTATATATAAAATAATTAACTTTATATAAATCAATTAAGTTTATATATAAAATAATTAACTTTATATATAAAATAACTAACTTTATATGAATCAATTAACTTTATATATAAAATAATTAACTTTATATATAAAATAACTAAATTTATATAAAGTATATAAAACAAATAACTTTATAAATTATTTTAACAATAATTCACCAATTATTCACAATTATTTATTATTATAACCAATTGTTATAAGTACAGTGTAGTTGGCCTTCTGAATTAGAGACTTATAATACCAGCAGAAATACCAACTAATAATGAAACACAACTGTTAAATCAACATCATAATAATCATAACAATAATACAGAAAAAAAAAAAAAAAAAAGAGCATGCTACTATATAATGACAATTATTGATTTAGTAATGTGAATTACTGTGCATATGCTACTGTGACAATTATCAATTCAATAATATAAATTATTATGCATGTGACTATTATTGGTTCAATAAAGTCAATATTGTACAACAACCACTTTATCAGTTCAATAATATGAAACATTGTGTAATACTATGTACTATTGTGTAATACCGTATGTTACTATGCAATACCGTGTTCTACTATTCATTTACCATCGGGTATATTAACAGTTAAGAATGATAGTACCATTGACCATTTTTATTTAAAAAGGTTAATGTTGTCATTTTCTATATCCGACAATAATTCGTTATGGGGGTCCACTAAGTATTGGTTATTTTGGCGTCGTTGTACGAATCGAATATTTCCCAACAAAACAAATATTTCCCGACAAAATAAAATTTACACAAAATATTTTTAACTTTACCATTTGTCAATTTATCCATTTACCGTAACAGAAGAAAATATATAAATACAAATTTAATTCGTATTTCATAAAAGTCAGGGTCTTATATTCTGTGTATTAAATTGTGGATTGGGGGAAAGCTAAAAACAATGCAATTTGGGAGAAAGCCAAAAATTCATATCGCCCGCAGTATAATACTGTGGACGAGGGAAAGAAAAAAATGATTCAGTTTGGGGGGTAAAAAAAATCATATCATCAGCACTTTAATGCTGCAAACGGTGAATATAAAACTCTAGATTTTAATATTGCGGATGATATTTTTGCAATTTTCAGCATCCGCAGTATTATACTGCGGACAATGAGTTTACTATTGCGGGTGACATTTTCACAATTTCCATCATCGGCAGTATAATACTGCGGACGATGAGTTTATTCATTTGGATATTGGGGGTATTTTGGACATTTAATACTATCCGCAATATAATACCGTGGATACCTAGATATTATACTGCGGACGAGGGTCATTTGAATTGTCAGATCACGGCCTAGACGGCTGAGTTCTATTGTAAGGATAGTTTTATTATTACAATGTTGTCAATAGATCAGTCAAATCTATATATATGAGGTCCGATCCATTGATAATATTGTAATAATATAACTATCCTTACAACAGATCTCAGTCGTCTAGGCCTAGATCTGACGATTTAAATGACTCTCGTCCGCAGTATAATATCCAGGTATCCGCAGTATTATACTAGGGATGGTATTAAATGTCCAAAATACCCTTAACATCCAGATGATTAAACTCAAAAATTATGAAAATGTCATCCGCAATATTAAACAGTTGATGACATTTTTAAAATTTCTACCGTCCACAGTATTATATTACGGACGATAGGAATTGCGGAAAGGCCATCACAGTTTCGGATGACATTTTTATAATTTCTATCGTCCGCAATATAATACTGCGGACGGTAGAAATTAAAATTTCCAAAGGAACAAAAGTTTTTTCCCCCTTTTCTCTTCCCCTTTATCTGTACCAAACTTTTTCACATTCAATCTTCCCCTTTGAATGGAAACCTCTTTAGTTGTTTCATCCTTCAAATACTCTATACCGCCATTCAAAATTTAAGCTTTACCCCATTATTACTATAAGGTAGGAATATGGGCATACATTCTTTCCTTTTTAAAGCTCTACTATTACTATTGAAAACAAAGTTTGTGATGATGGCTCAGAAACATTTACATGAGTTATTAAGCCAAGATCAAGAACCATTCCAACTCCAAAACTACTTTGCTGACCAGAACTGTCAACTCAAAATAAGACCGCTCACTCACAAATTTACCACCTCTACTACACAACAATCTAAGAAATTATGCAAACCCAACCTCCAAACCTTGTCTTCAAGGCAAACCCTTTGCAAACAAGCATGTTTTTTCTCTTTCCAGGACTCGCCGGACCTCAGGAAATCATCTTTCCCATCGCCGGTGAAAAAACCCTTGTAAGATTTCCAATAACATTAATTCAGTTTTTCTTCACATCTCAACTAAACCTGCCGCTGTGCTTCTTGAAGCATCAATTAAGATTCAGAAACAATCACCCAATTCTAAATCCAAAACCCATGCTAAAAATGCTGGGTTTAAGCTATTTGGCTCCATTTTAAGGAAATTAAAGGATAAAAATAAGACTAAAAAGCCTAAAATAAGCTTAAATGGTGCCAAAGTTATATTTAAGGATGACCTATTTGTGGAAAATAGAAAATCCACAAGAAAGATGGAGAAATTAGAGGAACATATTGTGGGTTCATATGTAGATGACAAAAGTGGTAATTATGAGATGGGTTTTTCTCGCTCCTATAACAATAGCAGGCTAAGCAGTGCTGGCTGGTCAAAGAGCAATGAAGACTAGTTTTGTAGCACTTCAAGATCCGATTACACATAGGTATTGTGAAAAACACTTTTGTTCCTTTGGAAATTTTAATTTTTACTGTCTGTAGTATTATATTGCGGATGACAGAAATTTCAAAAATATCATTCGAAATTGTTGATGACATTTTTGCAATTCCTATTGTCCATAGTATAATACTGCGGATGGTAGAAATTTTAAAAATACCATCAGTTGTTTAATATTGTGAATGACATTTTCACAATTTTTTTCGTTTGCACTATTATACCGTGAATGATGAGTTTATTCATTTAAATATTTAGGGTATTTTGAATATTTAATACTGTCTGCAGTATAATACTGGGAATACCTGAATATTATACTGAGGATAAGGACCATTTAAACTGTCAGATCTCAGCCTAGACGACTGAGATCTGTTGTGAGGATATATATATATATATATATATATATATATATATATATATATATATATATATATATATATATATATATATATGGGGATAAAAGTACTATTTCATCCAACTCAATCTTAGCCGTCCATAGAAATATCCAATGGTTTAGGAAGGACCCTACCGCATAATAGCTTCAAAATTCCAATTCTAATGGAAATTATAGGCTTCTTTTTTTGCTGCTAAATGTGGAAAAACTATGGCTTCAAAATGTGGAACCAACATAATATTTATTTTTTATAGAATCTTTTTAGTTAATTAATTATATAATAGAGTCTGACTTAAACACTACGAGGCTTTTAGGTTTTCACTCAACTTTGAACTCTAAAAATACATATATAAATACGAAGGATTGAATATAAAAACTAATTATTAAATTTTAAAACGATATAAAACTTAATATTAAATTAAAAGAAAAATTAAATCAGTAACACTCAATTATGAGTATTCGACAATTGTATGTGATCTGTAGTCATTAATTTTTTTAAGCAAAATCTGTAGTTATTCAAATAATAATAGTAAGTTAATTTTAAATTCAAAAAATATATTTTATAATTATTTTATATAAAATAAATAAAATTAAAAATAATTTTATTTAGAAAACAACTCGTGCTTCGCATGGTAAACTTAGCTAGTGCATATATGATAAAACAAAACTTGGTTTTTTGGTATTCGTGTAATGACCGAGAATTTTCGTAATATATTTTTTATTCTTATTATTAATAAAATAATATTAATTAAATTTTGTGCAATGATGTGAATGAATATATATATATATATATATATATATATATATATATATATATATATATGGGTATACTTATTCATTTAAAATGGAATGAAAAGGAAAGCCAATATGGGCTTATGTGATATGTGAAGTTATGAAATGATTGCCTAATTAATCAATTGAATTAATTATGGAGTAAGAAAGAAAGTCAAGTGATTAATAATTTAATTACTTTGATATGATTTAAAAAGCTAAGTTATTGATAACTAACTTGAATCCCAGCCTTGATAGATTTAATAAAAGACTTTAATTGATTTAGTGAGTGGCGTAATTGAAATGTTGAGAGATAATAATTAGTTTATAATTATTTTAACTAATGACCCAAGTTATTTTTTAAGGGTTGTGTATATTATGGTGTTATGTAAATAATTTGAAATACTTAAGGTACTAATTAAATAGTTAAAATATTAAAAATAAATGATTATTTTTTATGACCCAAAATATTAATGAGAAAGATAGTGGTTTTTAACATTTTATGTAAGCCCAAATCAATTGGTTAATTAAATGAATCAATGTAGGAATTAATTAAGAAGCCCAAATATGTTATGTGCTAAGCCCAATGTGAGGCCTCATTTTAAACCCAGTGTTTGTTTTAAATTAAGCCAAGAAACAACTCAAGATGTTAGTATATAATGGGGGACCATAAGTGGTGTACTTGTATGCATATATGGATCCATTCGGCTGTCCAAATTGAGGATCATTTCCTAAGTTAGCATGTGAAGGTTCATAGGATTGCACTTGGTTAGATGAGAAACTATGTATGCTCTAGTTTAGTTCCTTTCAAACAACACAAGTGGGACAAGATGGAAGTGATCCAATTTAGCCGAGAAGTGACAAGGGAGCTCCAAAAAGGCAGCTTTAAGTAGGGGTGTAAACGGATCTATTCGAAAAATTGATACCCTATTTGTATTCATATCTAGTATTCGACAGATATCAAAAAAAATATTCATATCCGATATTCAAAATTTTATCCGAATACGGATAATATATGTTTCCGTTTATTTATTCGAATAAACAGATTATTTAAATATTCAAATGCGGATATTAGTCACCTAATAAATAATTTAATTTTTAGGGGAAATTATTTTTTTTCAAAATATTTACAAAAATAAAATAAAGAAAAACATTGAACAATTACAACCATTTAAATTTTTAACAATACATATTATAAAGGGGAGAAAAATATCAAATACATCATCATCCATAATTGATCATAAAAATCAATTAAAATTCAAACATCCTACAAAAAGTATCAAAATGTTATTAATTTTAAGAAGATCAATTTGAAAATTATGAATACTTTGCAAATGTTTAAAACACATGTACTAAACTAATAATTATAGTTTTGTTCTTTTAGTATATAATTTCTTTTTGTGAAATGATATATTTAAGATATTTTGCACTTTACAATTTTACAATAGTAAAAATGCATAAAAGAAAGTCCTCAATTGACTAAATTGTATACAGTTAATAATGTTTATTGATTTTTTGTAAATATGTAAAAGAATAGTAAGATATATTAATTTGATCATTTTGACCACAAAACACAAAGTCATGAAGGACTTTTATCTCAAGATAGATTAAATATAATTGTATAAGCGTCATCATTGTAAATAAATATCACCTTAGTAGCTCAATTTTATTTTTTTCTGTGTGTGTCATAGATTCATTTGTAATGGCTTATCAAATTCATAAACTTGCAATAAGTTCTCAAATTGTAAACCAAATACATGGTGTCCTTTTTTCATATTTCTATTCCAATTAAAACAATATATTATAATGATATCATTTTAAATTAAAAAAATTATTATTATAAATATCATCATTAAAATATGTCAACTTTTACGTATTCTTGAAAAAAATAAAAGGATGTTATGCCACACGAGGACTTTGATATTTAAAGTTATTCATATACAAATTTCAAATACGAATCTGAATATCAGATACCAAATATCTGTTATTTACCAAATATATTTACGATAAGATGTTAAACGAATACGAATACTGCTATATCCGTATTTGTATTTGTTTATTTACGGATACCTTAAAATCGAATACGGATATATTCACATAATTTTGAATACGAATAATATCCGCTTTATTTCGAATATGGATACGAACGAATACGGATTTTTGTGTTATTATTTGTAGCTCTGGCTTCAAGCTGTCTGTTTGGGCAACACATAGGGGTAGAAAGGAGGTGACATTATAGGTCATGTAGGGGGCTGTGTTAGGGGTTAATCTATGCCCATAGAGCTTAGACCTGGCAAAATAGGCCCGGGCCCGAGGGCCGGGCCGGGCTAACCCAAAAAAATTAGGCTATGGGCTCCTATTTTTCAGCCCAAAAAAAATTGAACATTTTAGCCCGGCCCAGGGTGGCCCAGCCCCGCCCGTGGCCCAATTTTTTTTTTTTTCTTCTTATTTTTATTATTTGATATTGATGACAAAAAAAAATATTACCTTAAAAAATGAATTAAATAAGGAATTATGAAGAATATAAGAGTAAATTTTAACATGTGATATTGAATAATAATACAAAAAATAATTATGAATATTATATATATATATATATATATATATATATATATATATATTACTTTTAGTCTTTCTTTTACTATCTTATCTTTAATATTAATATTATATACATTTATCAAATAATTAATCACAAGATTAGTTATATTTTAATATATATGACTATAAAATTATTGATTATTTTATTTATTAATACTATTAAATGATTATGTATAAATTATGTGTTATAATTGTAAAGAATTAGAGTTAATATTTATTTTAAATTATGTATTATAGTTGTAAATATATATATATATTTTTAAAAAAAAATTATTTTTTTTTTAAATATTTTTTAAAAATAAAAAACTTAAAAAGCCCGCGGGCCACGGGCCGCAAGATTTTAGCCCGGCAAAATCCGGGCCTTTTCAACCCGGCCCGTTAAGGCCGGCACAGTCCGTTTGCCAGGTCTAATAAAGCTGATGAAAACAAGGGGTAGTTTCCAAGAATAACACTGTTCACGTTCAAGTTTCTAAGTTACATCCAATTTGTTCAATCTTTCTTATTTATAGCCTCAACACCAATTTGATTGGCATTGGAAAGGATTTGC
Organism: Hedera helix; assembly: GCA_947179155.2. Lineage (NCBI taxonomy): Eukaryota > Viridiplantae > Streptophyta > Magnoliopsida > Apiales > Araliaceae > Hedera > Hedera helix. Next base: position 9,856,546 of record OX359270.1, on the reverse strand, counting down.
AAATTTGGACGCCACTTCAAGTGACATTGGCTAATTACTCTATTAATTAATTACTTAACTTATCTTAATCCATTTTTTGTTAAAAAGAAAAAAGAAAGTAATTTTTCTTTTTTAAAAACGATTTTTTTTTAAAATGAATTTATTTTATAAACACTATTTTTTATTTTAAAAAATGTACACTCCAACGCCCAATCTGAATAGCGTTGAACCCAAAAGTAAGATCAAATTATTTTTTCCCCTGTTTCAACGCCAATCTGAATGGCGTTCAAAAATATATATATATATATATATATATATATATATATTGAGAAAAAGGCTCCTTCAACGCCCAAATTTATAATTTTTATTTTTCAAAAATGAATTGTTAATTTTTAAAAAGAATATTTTTAATTTATTTTTTCAAAAACGAATTTATTCTTTAAATAAATTTTAAAAAAGAAAATACACACTACAGCACCAATCTAAATGACGTTGAACCCAAAAGTATATTGTTTCTTACTTCGACGCCAATCTGAATGGCTTTCAAAATTTAATTATCTTTTTTAAAAAAAAAGAATAAAAAAGTATATGACAAATGTGACCCAAGCATGTAAGAAAATATGTAAAGTACCTTTTAAAAAAAGGATATCTAATTTGACCGAAGCATGTAAGCAAAAAAGTATATCTAATTTGTAAAGGTAAGACCATTTTATTACGATGCAAGAATTAAAGCATTTATTGTCTCGATCAATGTTTAGAAAATCGGATCGGACCAACAGTCCGATCGCGGTTTGATTGAAATCGGTCGACTTTCGGTCCGGTTAACCCAGAAAATCGATTTGAGAACGACCCGGGACCACCGGTAAATTCGGTTGACCCGGTCTTCAAGTTTTTTTTTTATAATATTTTTACTAATGTTACAATATTATTTTACTATATTTTACCTTATAAAAAATTAGATATTTTTAAAATATGACTCAATTACCTAGTAGCTTTTTCGATTCGATGGCCGATCCAATTTTTTAAACATTGGTCTCGAGCACAGGAAGCGTTGGTATCTTAACCAAATTAATTAATTTAAAAGCAAAATTTTTTTAAAATAAAAAATAATGTTTTTTTTTAAAATGATTTAATTTTTTTACAAAATAATAAAATTAAATTATCAATCTTTTTAAATAAAATTATATTTTACATTATTTTATGTAATAAACATTTAATTTTATCACAACAAAAACTGATATACCACAAAAAAAAAAAAAAAAACTTAATATCAAAACAAAAATTTACGCCATCTATTAAAAATAAAATTGATCGTCACATTATAACAAAGTTAACATTAATAATTTAGCAAAAAACTAAATAAAATGTTAACACTAATACAAAAAAAATAAAAAATTAGGGTAACATTAAATTTTATAACAAACCCTTCAATGCCATTCACAATTAAGCCTGCAAAAAAAAATAATAATAATGTGAATGGACCTGAATTATACTCCTTTTTTTTTTACTAGCGTTGGATCCCAAATTTCAACGCCAGTTGAAGTGGCGTCGGCTGATTATTATTATTATTAATTTTCTTTTTACAACTAATAGAAATCTAACATTAGATTTGATTTGATTTTTTTTTACGAAACTAATAGTAATTTGATTTATAAAGCAAATTTTTAACGCAAATGACATTTCATGAACATAAAAAATATTGAAATAGTAAAAAGTTTCATAAATATTGAAGATAAGATATATAGTTACTTATAAACCACATAAATAATCTGTTTAAGAAATAAAATACTAACATATATAGATACAATTTTGATACTAAATATAACCCAAAAACTTATCTATCTCTGGCCTCTCTCGGAGGTCCTCTACGTGGTCCCCTAATGTATGTAGAGGGTGTCTCAACATGCTGTGCAACTGGAGGTATGGGTAATGTCGACTTGTGTTACACTGAGGGGAAAACTTGATAATTTGTTGATACTCCGCTTTCTGATGGAAGTGGACTAGGGAATGGCTGTGTATATACCAAATGATATGGAGTACAAAATTGAGATAAATTATAGTTCACATAATGTAAGACCCCGACTTTTATGAAATACAAATTAATTTTTTTTTTATATATTTTCTTCTGTTACGGTAAATGGATAAATTGACAAAGGTTAAATTTAAAAATATTTTGTGTAAATTTTATCTTGTTGGAGAATATTCACTCTGTCGGGGAATATTCGATTCGTATGACGGCGCCGAAATAACCAAACATTAGTGGACTTCCACAACGAATTATTATTAGATATAAAAAACGACAACATTAACATTTTTAAATAAAAATGGTCAACGGTACTATCAGTCTTAACTGTTAATATACCCGATGGTAAATGAATAGTAGAATACAGTATTGCATAGTAAGATACGGTATTGTACAGTAGCACACAGTCTTGCGCAATGTTTCATATTACTAAACTAATAAAGTGGTTGTTGTACAATATTGACTTTATTGAACCAATAATTGTCACATACACAATAATTTATATTATTTAACTGATAATTGTCACAGTAGCATATAGACCTGGCAAAATGGCCCGTGGCCCGCGGGCCGGCCCGCCCGTTTTTGGGCGGGCTTTGGGCTTTGAAAATGAAAACCGTAGAAAAGCGGGCCTTTTTTGGCCTGGCCCGCGGGTGGCCCGGCCCGGCTCGCGGGCCAATATTTTTTTTTTTTTTTTTTTATTTTTTTATTTTAGTGCTTGACATTGGTTCCAAAAAAAAATAGTTTACTTAAAAAATAAATCAATCAAAGTGGTAGACCAAACTAGGTAGCTAACCCATTTATATTCACCAAGTTTGTACACTACGTTTTTGTAAGAAAATAGTCCCAAATATTATCCCCCTTAAATAGACCTAGCAAAACACGTTTAATTTTTTGAAGTCACTTTTATAATTATCTAATCAAACATAATTTTAACTTTTTAATTAAAACACTTTGTTAAAAGATTTAAATTTTTATATATTTAAATTTTTATGTCACAACACTATTTCGCTAATATTACATTCTTTTTTTTTTCTTCTTCATATAACACGTGTTAATATATTTTTTACACAAATTAACAATATTTAAAGTAAAGCATAGAATATACAATATTTTTTTTGTTTTTTTAAAAAATATACCTTATTTAAATACGTTTAAAGATTAAATTGTCATTATATAATATTTTAAATTAAAATTATACATTTTAAATATTTTAAGAAATAAATCAAATTATTTTATTTTATTTTTACTTTAAACAAAAGTTGTGGGGTTGTGGGGGCAGAGGGAGTACTAATAATTAATAAATAACAAACTCCAAATAAAGATCTCGGAATGTACGTTTCCCACTTTTCACCAAATTTTAAAATTTTGGACAATACATGCACTTAAAACACTTAATTATTAAAATTCATAAACTTAGAACCCAACGTTCACACAGACGCCGAGTCAATTGCACTGTCCAATTATGTACTAATTAATTAATTATTGTTTATTTAACGTGAAGATTAAATATTTGAATTTTTTTTATTGTTTTTTCTAAAAAAGAAATAAGAAAAATCTTGCACCTCTTTTGGGTTGGACTTGTGTTGTGTAACAATAATACATAAATATATATCAATGTTCGATACTCTTACAGTCTTACTAATTTGGAAGCTTATTTTTGTATTTGTTAGTTAGTCCATTTGTTTATATACAAGTACATGTTACTTTTTTGAATCCATGCTTCACGAAGAGGCGTGAGCCTTTGAGAAATTTTATGAGCTAATGGGATTTTTAAAAAATGAGTAATATGAGGCTTATCCATTACCAAAATTCACATTAATGTTTAAATTTTCTAACGGCCACAAACTAACATAAAATACATAATTGTAAATAATTAGTTCTAGTATTTATTTCAAATTTTAAGCCATAATAAAAAATAATAATAATAAATAAATTTTTTGTAAAAAAAAAAAAAAAAAAAAAAATTACGCGAAAAGCCCGCGGGCCGGCCCAGCCCGGCCCGTGCGGGCCACGGGCCGCCTACTTCTCAGCCCGCAGAAACCCGGGCCGTTTTTGGCCCGACCAGTTTTGGCCCGGTCCGCCCGTTTGCCAGGTCTAGTAGCATATGCACAGTAATTCACATTACTGAATCAATAATTATCATTACACAGTAATGTGCTCTTTTTTTTATTTATTTTCTATATTATTGTTATCATTATTATGATGTTGATTTAACTGTTGTATTTCATTATTAGTTGGTATTTCTGCTGATATTATGAGTCTCTAATTTAGAAGGCCAACTACATTTTATAACAATTGGTTATAATAATGAATAATTGTGAATAATTGGTGAATTATTGTTAAAATTATTTATAAAGTTATTTATTTTATATACTTTATATGAAGTTAATTGTTTTATATGTAAAGTTAATTATTTTATATATAAAGTTAATTGATTTATATAAAGTTAATGATTTTATATATAAAGTTAATTGATTTATGTAAAGTTAATTATTTTTTATATAAAGTTAGTTATTTTATATATAAAGTTAATTGTTTTATTAAATGAATGGTATAGATTAAAGGAAATCTAATATGAATAGTATAGATTAAAAATAATGTAATAATTATAGAATTTGAAATGAACAGTGTAGATTAAAGATGATCTTTAAATTAATGGTTTAAATTAAAAAAATCTTAAAAGATAAAACGAGTGGTATAGATTAAACATTATCTTGAAATATACGATTTAGATTAAATTAAGAAATCTTGAGTATGATAAGATTTTTTTTTATAAATAGAGGCTTTAACTTAAGGGGTTTTTCATAAATTTCTTTGCTTATTCTTTCTTTCACCTTCTAAATATTATTTTGTGTAAGTTCTCTCTAAGTGTACTTAAGCTATCTTGAGTATTTGTGAAGATATGTAAGAATACGAGTATTGTTTAAGTAAGTCTTTTTATAAAAATTATATAAATATCCACACACATCACACGGTGTTTATAAATCTTCCTTTAGAAGATTTATTTTGAGAAGCTTCATTAGGAAGATTTATTTTGAAATATTATTTTCTTTCAAAAACTATATTAAAGTTATTCTACTTTATTTATCAAATCACTTTTGATGATTTCATACAAATTAGTATACACCATAAAATTATATGTGGTAGTTACTAATTAAATTATAAGTATAAAGGTTGATCAACTTCATTTAAATCAATAGCCAGTCACGTGTCAAGGTAAGGAATATCATCTTCGATTATTTAAACTCACTACAGTAAGGGGTATCATTCTTTTCATACTCGTAAAAGGATATCATTTTCTTTCTTATTTGTAAGGAATATCATCTTCTATTATTTAAACTTACTATGGTAAGTACTATTTGGTAAACTTCCTGAATTGATTATATGTTCCTTAATAGTTTGCACTTCATCTAATATAATTTTAATTGAACATTCCTATTTTTCTGAATCTTTCTATTGAACTTTAACCGTTATTCTGAATTGTGGATCTTGAATATCATTTTTGAATTTCACTCCATATCATGTGGACAATTTGGACATTATTTGAATATTCATAAAGTAAAATTATAAACTTTCAATATTTATTGTTTATATTGTTTCTTCAGTTCATCATTTATATCTCTGTTGTTATTTTAATCATCAAAAATCAAGTTGTTGTGAATATCTGTAGCCTGGGGCAAGGGCTGTGTAGGCCTGAATTTGGGGGCGTCATATATAATATGTCTCTACATCACCTTGCAGCGTCCGAGATGAAGACGGGATGTCGCGTGGCTAAGATGTTGACAGAATGTCCTCACGACCTCTACTATTGCCTTGTCCATGTCTGTGTTCGATGTAAACTGATGTTGATGAGGTATCCATACATCGACTGCCACGTCCACATGTGCAAGGTAAACTTGATTGTGGGACATGATTGATTGACTGATGGTCTAACAAGTGTGATTGGCCTACATCAATAAGGGTCGTAGTACAGATCCTTAAAGCATAAGTAATTTGAATATATACGTCAGAGTCTACGTTTACACATGTATGACACTCCCAAATTCAGATACCAATACCTCGGATTTGGTGCTCACGCAAAAATACATCCAATTATCATTAAGTAACATTTAATACTAATGCGAAAATAAATAAACATATTGTAAGACCCTGAATTTTATGAAATACAAAATTTAATTTTTCTTCATATATATTTTTTTTGAAACAGTAAGCGGTTAAATTGATAAAATTAAAAGTTAAGAATGTTATGTGTAAATTATATTATGTCGGACAAAATTCGTTCTGTCGGAGAATATTCGTACGACGGCGCCGTACGAACCAATCATTGGTGGACCCCACAACGAATAATTGTCAGATATAGAAAACGACATAAATAATTTTTAAATGGTCAATGGTACTATCACTTTTAATTGTTAAAATATCCGGTGGTAAAAGAATAGTAATATACGATATTACAACTAACATACAGTATTACACAGTAGCACACGATATTGCACAGTAGCACACGGCATTGCATAGTGTTTCGTATTATTAAATTGATAAAGTGGTTATCGTACAATATTTGACTTTATTGTAACATGCACAATAATTCATATTATTAAACTGATAATTGTCACAGTAGCATATGTACAGTAATTCACATTATTGAATCAATAATTGTCATTATACAGTAACGTATTCTTTCTTTTACATATTTTCTGCATTATTGTTATCTCTATTATGATGTTAATTAAACAGTTGTATTTCATTATTAATTGACTTGATATCTAATTCAAAGAGCCAACTACACTGTATTTATAACAATTAGTCATAATAATGAATAAGTGTGAATTATTGTTAAATAATTGAATTGATAAAGTTATTTGTTTTTATTATAATAAATGATATAAAGTTAGGTGATATAAAGATGAAATGAATGGTATATATTAAAGATAATGTAATAATTATATAATTTTAAATGAAAGATGTATATTGAAGATGATATTTAAATGAATGGTTTAGATTAAGGAAATCTTAAAAGATGAAATGAATGGTATAGATTAAAGATAATATAGAATTTGAAATTGATGGTGTAGATTAAAGATGTTCTTTAAATTAATGGTTTAAATTAAAGAAATCTTAAAAGATGAAATGAATGGTATGGATTAAACATTATCTTGAAATGAACGATTTGGATTAAATTAGAAAATCTTGGTTATGATAAGATTTTTGGCTATAAATAGAGGCATTAACTTAAGGATTTTTCATAAACTTTTTTGCTCATTCTTTCTTTCACTCTCTAAATACTTCTTTGTGTAAGTTCTCTCTAAGTGTGCTTAATTCATCTTGAGTATTTGTGAAGATCTATAAGTGTTCAAGTACTGTCCAAGTTAATCTACCTCATTTAAATCAATATCCAGTCACGTGTTAAGGTAAGGGATTCCATCTTTTTAATCTTCCACTATTCAAACTTACTACGGTAAGGGATTATCTTTCTTTGATTCTCGAAAATAATATCGTTTCTCTCTTACTCATAAGATGTGTCATTTATTTCATATATTAAATTGTGGGAATAACCTTAAGGCGTGGACTACCGCCTGTTGGTGAATAACATTTCGTATTCATTCCTTATTAATCTCTGAGAATAACCTTACTGTGCGGATTACCGCCTGTTTGGTGAATAACTCTTCGTATTCAATTTTTATTAAATTGTACGAATAACCTTACGGCGCGGATTACCGCTTGTTGGTGAATAACCTTTCGTATTCATTCCTTATTAACCTCTGAGAATAACCTGACTACGCGGATTACCGCATGTTTGATGAATTACTCTTTGTATTCATTTCTTATTTGTCTTTTGTGAAAATAATTTGTCTACACGAATTATCACACGATACTTTTATTCCATATTCGTTTGTAATATCATTTTCTTTCATATTCGTAAGTGATATTATTTTCCTTTATACTCATAAGGGATACCATCTTTTTCATCTTCCATTATTCAAACTTATTACGGTAAGGGGTATCATTCTTTTCATACTCTTAACTTACTATGGTAAGTACTATTTGGTAAAGTTCTTGAAATAATTATATGTTACTTAATAGTTTGCTCTTCATCTAATATCATTTCAATTGAAGCTTCCTATTTTTCTAAACATTGTACTGAACTGTAGCCGTTATTCTGAACTGTGGATCTTGAATATCATTTTTGAAATTTACTCCACATCATGTTGACAATTTGGACATTATTTAAATATGCACAAAGTAAACTCCCGATACTTATTGTTTATCATGTTTCTTCTGTTCATCATTTGTATCACTGTTATTTGTATTAATCATCAAAAATCAAGTTATTGTGAATATTTGTGGCTGGGGGCACAGATGCGATATAATTGTTGAACAGATGATAGGTTAAAGGCGATACATCTCTTCGATGTCTTTTATGACATGTGGTGAAAATTATCTTTGGCCCGTAGTGTAAAGATGAACTGTTGTTTGGTATGATTATGACCAAAAGCTGAATACTGGTATAATCATGATCGTTGGTGTTATATTAAATATCTTTGGTTTGTAGTGCAAAGATGAACTGTTTATTTGCATGATTATGACCAAGAACTGTGAGTTTGTATTCTCATGGTCAATGGTATTTCAGATGATAAAAGTTGATGATATTTTTATGAAAAAGAGAAGCGAGTGGACATTATAGTTTGCATTATTCTTCTAATAGATTGCTTATTCCACTGATATTATTGATCTGAACGTTGTTCAAGAATTTAACTATAGTTTTTTATATAAACCTTGTAGTCTATTGTATTCTATCAAGAACTCAACTGTTGAAGGCTAATTATAATTTATTCGTCAGTATCTTAGTCATGATATTTCTTACTGGGCTATTTGAGCTCACCCTTTGTTTTCATTTCATTATTTTTTAACAGGAGATGGGAACGTAACTGGGTCTAGCCGGGGGATGGAGTGAGAGTCTGAGGAATGACTATCGTAGTCTTCACGTGTTGTAAAATAGTGTAGCAATAATAGTGAAGACTTAGTTGTGTATTATTATACACTGTATTGTTAAACGTTGTACTACCTTGTAATAATTTTGTTGTAGTCTTTTGACGACTCAAGTTTGGGCTATGTGGACCCAGATTTGGGAGCGTCACAGTTGGCATCAGAGCTTGAGGATATGGTCTTTAATGGAGATCTGGGGAAAGACGAATAGAATCAGCCATTAGTATGTCCCGCATCCATAATGTTTTTCACATATCTATGTTACGTAAATATGTGAAGAAACCAAACCACGTCATTGAGTTAGAACTAGACGTTATAGTAGAGGATTTAACATACGAGGAGGTACCTGTTAAGATCCTAGATAAGAAGGAGGAGATCCTACGCTCAAAGGTTATACCTCAAGTTAAGTTTTTATGGAGGAACCAAGATACTGAGGAAATGACCTGGGAGCTAGAATCTGAGATGAAATGTAAGTATCCTTGTCTCTTCGATATGTCAGGTACGTTAATTTCGAGGACGAAATTTCATAAGAAGGGGAGGTCGTAAGACCCCGAATTTTATGAAATACAAAATTTAATTTTTCTTCATATATATTTTTTCTGAAACAGTAAGTGGTTAAATTGATAAAGTTAAAAGTCAAGGATGTTATGTGTAAATTATATTATGTCGGAAAATATTTGTTTGGTCGGGAAATATTCGTACGACGGCGCCGTACGAACCAATCATTGGTGGACCCCACAACGAATAATTGTCAGATATAGAAAATGACATAAATAATTTTTAAATGGTCAATGGTACAATCACTTTTAATTGTTAAAATATCCGATGGTAAAAGAATAGTAATATACAGTATTATAAGTAACATACGGTATTGCACAGTAGCACACGACATTGCACAGTGTTTCGTATTATTAAACTGATAAAGTGGTTATCGTACAATATTTGACTTTATTGTCACATGCACAATAATTCATATTATTAAACTGATAATTGTCACAGTAGCATATGCACAGTAATTCACATTATTGAATCAATAATTGTCATTACACAGTAATGTATTCTTTCTTTTACATACTTTCTGCATTATTATTATCTCTATTATGATGTTAAGTATACAGTTGTATTTCATTATTAATTGACTTGATATCTAACTCAGAGAGCCAACTACACTGTATTTGTAATAATTAGCCATAATAATGAATAAGTGTGAATTATTGTTGAATAATTGAATTGATAAAGTTATTTATTTTTAGTATAATAAATGATATAAAGTTAGGTGATATAAAGATGAAATGAATGGTATATATTAAAGAAAATGTAATAATTATATAATTTTAAATGAAAGGTGTATATTGAAGATGATATTTAAATGAATGGTTTAGATTAAGGAAATCTTAAAAGATAAAATGAATGGTATAGATTAAAGATAATATAGATTTTGAAATGGATGGTGTAGATTAAAGATGATCTTTAAATGAATGGTTTAAATTAAAGAAATCTTAAAAGATGAAATGAATGGTATGGGTTAAACATTATCTTGAAATGAACGGTTTGGATTAAATTAAAAAATCTTGGTTATGATAAGATTTTTGACTATAAATGGAGACCTTAACTTAAGGATTTTTCATAAACTTTTTTGCTCATTCTTTCTTTCACTCTCTAAATACTTCTTTGTGTAAGTTCTCTCTAAGTGTGCTTAAGTCATCTTGAGTATTTATGAAGATCTATAAGTGTACGAGTACTGTCCAAGTTAATCTACCTCATTTAAATCAATATCCAGTCACGTGTTAAGGTAAGGGATTCCATCTTTTTAATCTTCCACTATTCAAACTTACTACGGTAAGGGATTATCTTTCTTTGATTCTCGAAAATAATATCGTTTCTCTCTTACTCATAAGATGTTTTCTTTATTTCCATATATTAAATTGTGGGAATAACCTTACGGCGCAGATTACCGCCTGTTGGTGAATAACCTTTCGTATTCATTCCTTATTAATCTCTGAGAATAACATTACTACGCGGATTATCGTTTGTTTGGTGAATAACTCTTTGTATTCAATTTTTATTAAATTGTGGGAATAACCTTACGGCGCGGATTACCGCCTGTTGGTGAATAACCTTTTGTATTCATTCCTTATTAATCTCTGAGAATAACCTGACTACGCGGATTACCGAATGTTTGGTGAATTACTCTTTGTATTCATTTCTTATTTGTCTCTTGTGGAAATGATTTGTCTACATGAATTATCACATGACACTTTTATTCCATATTCGTCTTTAATATCATTTTTTCTTTCATTTTCGTAAGTGATATTATTTTTCTTTATACTCGTAAGGGATGCCATCTTTTTCATCGTGCATTATTCAAACTTATTACGGTAAGGGGTATCATTCTTTTCATACTCTTAACTTATTTTGGTAAGTAATATTTGGTAAAGTTCTTGAAATGATTATATGTGACGCCCCTAAATTTAAGTCCCTTGAACCTCGGGTTCAGTGCTCACGATTCACTACTTATACAACATTCATAAGCTTAACTTTCAATAACTCGCGGAAATATAAATAAATTCATTACAAAACGTACCATTATCCTAGGTTCCACTAACCTTAAATACATGCACAATCTTCATACATAAAAGAGTTACATAAGACATATAATAATTATCATAAAACTTGCATATATCCAATCTACTCGGTTGTCTTTTCTTTGCCTTTATCCTTCTTAGAACATTCATGCATCACTGAAAAATAGTTCATGATATAGCAAGGGTGAGCAACTACTTTGCTCAGCAAGTTTAAATAAACAAGAAAGATATATCATGAATGAAAAAGAATTATTCTTTTGGAACTTCAACAATATACAATAATTGTGAATACATGCAACATAAATACTATATTCAATAAAGAGATTTGTAGAATATTTACTGTTGAGTTGGTCAAAATAACCAAGAACACACATGAGAACTTTCTAGCTCTAAACTGAATATCTCAGAATTTAGGAGGGCTTGCCAGGGCATATCTGACTACCTCGAGAGTATTTAACAATTATAAAATTGTAAACACTCAAACTGGACACTTGAGGGGATCAGGCCTCTTGTATCCGATGTATATGCATAACATTCAGTATTCGTGTGCGCAAAGATTTTTGCTTCCAATAAAGAATACCTAATTATAAGGGTTGTTCTACTCAGTCTTACTATAAGAGTCCGCACTAACTACTGGTTTGGATAGCTTTTCAACAATATTCAAAGAAATGAATTAATACATGTAAATGTCTAGCCGAAACAATTGGGCATAGACCTTTTTCTTAAATAGTTTATATTCAGAACTAGTACATAAAATGTATAGCTAGAACAATTGACTTAGACCTACCTCTTAACCAGTTCATATTTAGAACGAGACATGCAAATGCACCTAAGTGCGAATACCAATAAATAATAATGATTTGGAATAATTATCAATAATTAATCCAGCTCTAAACAATAAAATAATTGTAAATTCACAATAACTTGCGTAATGAAACGAATTTGAGTTTCAGAATAACTAGCTCAACAATAATTGAATAAAGTTAGAGAACTTGCTCAATATAAATTTTAGTAAGGTTAAAGAAAACTTGCAACAATAAATACAAGTTAGGGTAAAGAAAACTTGTCATAGAAATTACAAGTTAAAGTTAGAAAACTTGCCTCGTGCGCCGTTTACGGCTAATCAATTTAATTTAATAATCCTTGAACGGATCTAACAATTAAATCAATTTGATCTTCAATTAGTATCATATACACATTCATATGATAACCTTAATAACTCTCACTTAACCACATAATTAAATAATTATGGGTATATAAACACTTAGGTAATATTATTACTATTTTATAATATTCCAAACACAAAGAACCTATATTAATTATTTAATATAGTTCAAATACCTATCTAATATTATTAACAATTTAATAATATTTTATTAGTCTTGTAGTATTATTAATCATTTAATAATACATTATTAATCAATTAATATTATTAATCATTTAATAATATTTTATTAATCTCTTAATATTATTAATCATTTAATAATACATTATTAATCTTATAATATTATTAATCATTTAATAATATTTTATTAAACTTCTAATATTATTAGTCATTTAATAATATTTTATTAATCTTATTATATTATTAGTTATTTAATAATATTTTGATCATTATCTAATATTATTAACTATTTAATAATATTTTATTACCCTTCTAATATTATTAATTTTTAATAATATTTTATTAATCTTACAATATTATTAATTATTTAATAATATTTTAATCATTATCTAATATTATTAACCATTTAATAATATTTTATTACCCTTCTAATATTATTAATCTTTTAATAATATTTTCTTAATCTTATAATATTATTAATCATTTAATAATATTTTAATCATTATTTAATATTATTAACTATTTAATAATGTTTTATTACCCTTCTAATATTATTAATCTTTTAATAATATTTTATTAAACTATAATTATTATTTAAAATAAATAATTAGTTATTATCTCTTTATATTTTAATTATTATTTAATCTTGATTAGATAATAATTAATCACATTCATGACTTTTTATTTACCTTAGCTATTATTTAATATCCAAATAATAAATAATTATATTTATTTTTATTGGTTCCCAAATTAATTATAATAATTTTAAAATATTTTAATCCATTTTGGACTTAAATAAAGTGAATCGACTCGATTAAAACGAGCCGACCCGACCCGGAAATAAAATGACCTGTTTGTGAACAGTAATGAGGGCCCCGACCCTCTAAATAATAAAGGAACGAGGGCCTCGGCCCTTGAGTGACAGAATCTGCAAAATTGTCATTTTTTAGATTTTTCAACTTTTACTCATTTGATTAAAACTTGAATAAAATAAAATCTATAAATCCAAATTACCTCCAATTGGTATCGATGGATTCGTATTTTCTTAAACTACAATATTCCATCATTGGATCAATTTTTTGGAAAAGTTTTGGTTATGAAAAATAGCCACAAAGTGGGCGGTTTGTACATTAGGTCATTAAAATGACATGTTTTGCGGTAAAAGCCATAACTTCATTGTTTTTCCATATTTTTGAAAGCTTCATGTTGGGTTTTCTTTAAAACTCATGTATGTAACTTTATCTCCATAAAAATCCATTTTCCAACTTATACATTTCAAACTACAACATTAAGCGTAACATGCATCGTTAAGGTTTTACCGGTAAAATGTGTTATGAACATTTCTACTACTTTTATGCATTTCTCACCTACCAAATCATGATATAAACACATAGTATACATATATTACATAGTTAAATACTTCTAGATCATCAAAATAAGTTTTGATCGGTTAAAAATAGATTTTAACCGTTCAAAATCAATCTAGACTACAAAAATAAATTTTAGGAAGGTTATAGCACTTTTAAACCTTAAGGTCTTGGATGCTCTTCTTCTTCTCCTACCAAAGTATGTAGTGAAGCTTTGTGTCATCCACCAAGCTCAACCTCTAGCATTTCCTCTCAACTTACAAGTATTTCTCTCTTTAGCTCTCAAATGCTCTCTCTTTTCTCTCTTGAAATCTCTAACAAATGAACCAACCAACATAATACTTGTGTGGAGTATCTTATTTATAGCCATCTACTAAACCATCATCAATTCTCCTAATCAACCAATGTTGGTCAAATCAAGGCTAATTGGTGTTTACTATTACATGAATGACTAGGTTGATTGACATTGTTGTTCACCTACTATGACAAGGAGTAAATTGAAAGCAACTTGGAAAATCAAGCAACCCTAGGTGGGGCCCCCTAAATCTCAGCAAAATGGGATTAAATCCCCCATTTTTGCTTTATTTTTATTACATTTATTATACATATATACACCAATTGATATATATACCTATATATAATATCTGACCAATATTTTGACTTCCTATTGTGCTCCACTTTAGACTTAGGAATTAAATAAGTTGGGCTCATTCATTTAATTTATTTGGACTCAATTTATTTATCACATTGGGCTAACATTTAATAACCTATGTTACATTTTGTTGACTTGGTCACACTTCATTCCTATGTTTTGATGATGACTTTATTTTCTACTAACCATGCAGTTTCTAATATAGCATCCTGGATGGGAAAAACAGTCCTATATGTCAATACAGCAAGCTGTGAAGAAAACTGGATATACATGGCAAGTGGCAACCTGGTCTGAGGCGTATAACTGGCATCTAGCAGGCTGCATACCAAAACTGGATAACAGCCGAATCTATTCCTAATGCTGACATAGTTCAAATGTAAGATCTTTTGCTTGAATTAATAATTCAATCACAGCTCTTATAGGTTGCATAGACATAGGTGCATTATATAAGGTAACTGCATAGTCAAATAAGTTTTTAAATCTGTTACCTTATCTATTCAAAAGTTCCCATACCTAGATGGATGATTTAAATCTATACAGACTGGCTGGGCATCACGTTAATTATGTCAATAATTAACTGAATATTTTATGGGTTTAAAGATAAGCAATCTGTGAGTATAAAGGTTATTACCTTAATTAAATGGGACGTTAATCTATTCATGGTAATAAGCAAATCATGAGGATCTTAATTCTCACCATATCCATATCCTGTTAATCAGCGAATAGACCAAACATAAAAAGAGCTAATTGATTACAGATTTGATGGGATTGGTAGTTAACAGTAAAACTCGCTGAGATCAAGTTTCTGACTGGTGATTGAGATATTTCGAAAACAGTGGTCTGTGTATAAATATAATATACCATCTAAAGAAGAAGGACACAGAAAACATAAAAAGCTATCAAACGCATTCTCACTGAAGCAATTCTCGTTTGGTTTAATATATCACTGTTCCAGTTTCTGAAACCAGGGTTCCTGTTCGTATAAAAAGTATTGTAGTGCTGAATATTTCAACGAGTTATTTTTTGGTGAAGCAGGCGTAAATCGTTCACATATTACTGGTGATATTTAAATTGTTTAAATTGATCATAGCATTTAGATTGAGCCTTGCATTGAATTATTATTCTTGCTATTGATCATAGGAACTGTTGTATTGTGTCTTTGCTAATATCATCCTGTTTAATCTGTTTTGAGTACAATTAAGTTCAAGGTAAGCTTAGGAGCTTGGTGAGTATAACTACTCAAGGTGTGCAAAGTGTAGCACAAGGAAGCATTAGTGCTTGAGAGGATTTGTCCTCAAATTGAGAACTTGAATTGTATAAGGGCTTGTGTAAGTCAGAATTAATTTATAAAAGGAGTCTCCAATACCAATTGGTATTGGACGTGGAGTAGGTCACTAGAATAGAGGTTAGGAACCGAACCACGTAAAAATTCTCTGTGTTTATCCATTTACATACTGCATTGCACTACACAAATTAATCCACTGTGGAAAAATAAACTGAACAGGATCATTTCAGGCTTACTGTTTTTAAACATTCAACAAACTGTTTTCATAGGTTGCTCGGTATAATCTACTTTCTAAACACTATAATCAATTCCAGCATTTTTGTACTTGTAATACAGTTGGCTGTTTATAAACCCAGTAAATTAAAACCTTAATACAGTTGACTGTTTTCATATCCAGCAGACTAATTTTTCAATTCAGTAAACTGTTAACATAATACAGCAGACTGGTTAAGAAACTGTTTTATCATTTCACAAAAATTGGACATCGTTTACTCATACACTTATTCAACCCCCCTTTCTAAGTGTGTCTACGTATATTTCACATTTAATTAAATCAAGCATTGGGTTTGTTTAATTAATTACATGGCCTAATGTTTAAATTAATTACATGGACTACTAGGTTAATATAATTGATCTAGTTTAATACCCCATTTAGATTTATAATATAATATATTGGGTCTATTACATAATCCAATTGACTTGCTATTTAAAAGTAAATTGGCTACCAAATTGAATTAGCTTACAACACACTATCACTTACAAATTCTTGGGTTTGATGTAATAAAACCCTAATACATATTAATACAAGTAATTTAACTTGATTAAATAAATTATCACATAACCTTTCATTGAGTTTGTGATATAACTATCCACATAACCTACACTTATAACCACATTGGGTTAATTTTAATAATTCAATTATTCATTCTTCCTCATTAAACATATAAGTAATTCACTTATTAATTATTAACTTCTTATTTGCCATTTAAGGCCAACATTCAGGCTTGATGATCTCATCACAAAAACTCTTCTTAGATTTATAATTTATTCTATAAATATTTTGAATAAATTTAATTAACTAACTTACCACCTCTAATCATACCACATCATCACATACATATTATTACACATCATATTTACTCATGAATATAATATACATAAAAAAAAATTAAGTTCGGAATTTTCTCGGTCATTACATTATATGTTCCTTAATAGTTTTTGCTTCATCTAATATCATTTCAATTGAATCTTCCTATTTTTCTAAACATTTCTATTGAACTGTAACCGTTATTCTGAACTGTGGATCTTGAATATCATTTTTGTATTCTACTCCACATCATGTTGACAATTTAGACATTATTTAAATTTGCACAAAGTAAATTTTTGATACTTATTGTTTATCCTGTTTCTTTTGTTCATCATTTGTATCACTGTTATTTGTATTAATCATCAAATATCAAGTTGTTGTGAATATATGTGGTCGGGGGCACATATGCGATATAATTGTTGAACAAATGATAGGTTAAAGGCGATACATCTGTTCGGTGTCCTTTATGACACGTGGTGAAAGTTCTCTTTGGCCCGTAGTGCAAAGATGAACTGTTGTTTGGTATGATTATGACCAAAGGCTGAATACTGATATAATCATGACCATTGGTGTTATATTAAATATCTTTGGCCCGTAGTGCAAAGATGAACTGTTGATTTGCATGATTATGACCAGGAACTGTGAGTTTGTATTCTCATGGTCAATAGTATTTCAGATGATAAAAGTTGATGATATTTTTCTGAAAAAGAGAAGCGAGTGGACATTATAATCTGCATTATTCTTCTAATAAATTGCTCATTCCGCTTCTATTATTGATCTGAACGTTATTCAAGAATTTAACTGCAGTTTTTTATATAAACATTGTAGTCTATTGTATTCTATCAAGAACTCAACTATTGAAGGCTATAATGATAATTTATTCGTCATTATCTTAGTCATGATATTTCTTACTGGGCTATTTGAACTTACCCTTTCTTTTTGTTTCATTATTTTTCAACAGAAGATGAGAACGTAACTGGGTTTAGCCGGGAGATGGAGTGAGAGTCCGAGGAATAGCTATCGTAGTCTTCACGTGTTGTAAAATAGTATGACAATAATAGTGAAGACTTAGTTGTGTATTATTATACACTGTATTGTTAAACGTTGTACTACCTTGTAATAATTTTATTGTACTCTTTTGACGACTCAAGTTTGGGCTGTGTGGGCCCAGATTTGGGGGTGTCACACATACGTTATTCATTAATACATAGTTCACTAATCCCAAGGTCTTAAACCTTAAACATAATACATCATTAATATCCTAGTAATATAAAGGAGATCATGATTTACAAAACATAATAGTAATAATAACTATTCCTACAGCTTATCCTTGCCCTTGTCATTTTTGGAATGCTCAGGCTTAACTGTAATTAATTTATAATATAGCGAGAGTGAGCAACTACTTTGCTCAACAAGTTTAAAATAAATAATGAAAGTATATCATGAATGAATAAGAATGACAATCGAATAAATCAACAATTTAAAATAACTGAACAATATAATCAAAGTTCAAATGAAAGAATGAATATTGATTATTTACTGCTAAGTGGTCTAATTGACTATGAACATTTCCAAGGATCAATCGTATGACTAACCCTTTTAATATTTTAACCTGTTAGTTTGTACTTAAGGGGATCAGCCTCTTGTACATCATGTGTATGCATAACATTAAACTCTGACGCATTGGATAACCGATACTTATATTCCCCTTATCAAGGGTTGCTCTTTCAATCTAAGAATCCGTATCAACTACTGATTTGGATAGCTTTTTAAAAATATTAACATATTTATGTCTAGTCATACAAATGGCGTAGACCAATTCTTTAAACAGTTCATGAATGAAGAACTTAAAATATTTTATTATTCAATAATAGAACATAAATTCAAGTGCACCAAGTGTGGATATCAATAACTATCATTAATGTGGAGTAATTGACAAACATTACACCATTAACATGATTTAAAAATACTAACTCGAGTTTGAGTTATGAAACTTACTCAATATAAATGTGAGTAAGCTTAGGAAAACTTGTATTGTTTGCGACGTACCACTAATTCAGATAAATTAGACTTCATTTGAAAGACCTAACATTGATAATTTCGGCCTATCAATTAGTACAGCATATAATTATGCACTTAAATATTTAAGTTTACTATTTACCTACCATCCAATCACCGATCACATTGCAAGAAATTTTATATCATTTACACATAGTTGTATTTAAGAAAATGATTTAACCGTCGAATATTACTTTTCTTTAAGTAATATTGAATTAAGTATGCTTTATACATCTTTATATAATTAATTAAATTCTTAAATAATTTTATTATAATTGTTTCATTACCTCATTTATTCATAAACATTATTTAAAATAATAAATGATAACTACCCTTAATTATTGTTGAACAATAATTAATTAATTAAAGTGTATTGAGTATTTTGTTAACTATATGCCCCTTTAATTACTATTTAATCTTTAATTAAATAATATTTAATTAATTATTCGTCCTTATATATTATTTAATCTTAATTAAATAATAAATAATTAGTTTATTAATCTTAACCCTTTTTAATTATTATTTAAGGTCAATTAAATAATAATTAGTTATCCTTGCTTGTTATTTATATCAATTAAATAATAATTTATTAATTATTACCCTTATTTATTATTTAATATTAAATAAATAATAAATAATTATTTTATTATCTTTATTCATCATTTAAATATTAATTGATGAATTTAAATGCTTTATTTATTATTTAATAGCCATTAAACAATAAATAACTAATTAATTTTAATTATTATTTTATTTAAATAATAATTAATTACCTTAAATATTCTTAGTTTATTTTATTTATAAATATTTAAATTTATTTGAGTCCCATATTACTTATATTAATATTTAAAACATTTTGTGACCCATTTAATTAATTAAAACCGACCCGAACCGACCCAAAGCTGACCCGAACCGACCCATGGCTAACCTGGACCATTCAGGGTGCCATCTTAGGCACCTAAGCACCCAAGAATGCTGACAGAGGCGCCTAGGTGCTTGCCACCCCAACTTTTATGCAGAATGTTGTTCAGCTTGTGTTTTGTTTTCTGATTTTTACCTCTTTTGTACAAACTTGAATAAAATGAAATCTACAAATTCAAATAACCTCAAATTGGTCTTGTTGGATTCGTATATTCTTGAACTACAAGATTCCATCATTGAAACACATTTTTGGACATGTCAAGGTCATGAAAAATGGGCTTAAAGTGGACTGTTGTGCATTAGGGTTTGACAGTGAACTCATTTGGTTCCAAATGTCATAACTCACTCATTTTAAAACATTTTGTCATGATTCCAACTATGTTTTACTCTTAACTTACATACCTAGCATATGAAGAAAGAAAATCACACATAAAACATGTAGGTTTCAAAATATAAAGCTTTGAATCATACTTTAGCTTAGGGTTCCATAGGTAAAAATTGTTTTCATACTTTTTGCTAAACTTTTCAACACAAACACATATAAATATTCATGTTAAACCCATTTAACCCTAGATATACCAATATAACATGGATCTAAACTTTTAGAGCTTGAAAATAATTTTTTTACTATATAAATCATATATAACATAAAGAAAAGCATACAAGCTAGGGTTTTGGGTGGTATTATACTTTTTGCTCTTAATAACTTGTTTTCTATGCTTTACAAAATAGGTTATGAAGTGTGATGACATCTAAGAACACTTTCTTAAAAAAATATAGCTTAACTCGATAATGACTCACTAAAAAACTCTCTAAAGTCACTCACTCACCGAGGTAACGCACTAGAATTCACTAACACCTAATATAGAGAATTCTTGCAATATTTTTGTAATCCTTTCAATATAAATGTAGTGTGCTATTTATAGCCCTAGTATTCTATACATATATCATATATATCTATAGAGTGGACATCAAATTTTTAATCAAATGCTAGCAAATTGGTTAAATGATCCACACACAACCTTAAACCATCAATTTGCTAGATTTATGAAATCCAAGTGGGCCCTTCTCCCAAACCACCGGCCACTCCCCATAAATTCTTGATTTTCCATTTTTTTTTACACAATTTATAAATTCAAGTCTTCTATAAGCTTGTTCAATTGGGTCAATGTTTAGGCTTGCATTTTAATTTGTTTGGGCTACTAGATCACTAAATTAATTCACCAACATGGGCTTACAAAAATAATTCACTAGTCTCCCAATTAAATAAAATATTAGACTAATTAAATTAAACTTTAAATCACATAATATAACCTACAAGTCCATTATTCTTTTAATTCACCTTGAACTTGTTTTTAAAATACTTATTAAACCATTTAATAATTAAATTTAATTTAATTACATAATCCAATTAGACTTGTCATATTCAAATTTTAATTGAATATTTAGTTAGGGTTCCATAACCTATAAACCCCTTGTTATCAAAGATCCTTAAGTTAGTCCGTTAATGTAATAAATTCATTAATCGGACTTTCTTTAACTAGATTAATCGAATATTCAAATACTTAAACCATCACATAAAGATTTAAATTAATTCACATAACTTAATTAGAAATTAAATTTCTAATTTTATTTATAATATAACTTAAAATCCTCGGTAATTACAACATATGTATCCTTCTACCAATGTATGGTATACACGAGTAAGATTCTCAGCCTGTAAGATAATAGACGTACAATATGTCATGTCATATGTAGAATATTTTTTTAGTCTATGCAAAGTTATAACAAATAATAATAATCATCATTTAAAAAATAACAATGTAATAAGAAATTAATTATTATTTTCTAACATACCAAATAAGTTGTAGCTCCATGTGTCCCTTCGAACTCTCCAGTTGTCTGCTGAGCCAACCTAGGATTTAAAATCTGACGACTTGTAACACTTCGATACTAAGGCATGTAATCAGGGTCACACTCTAGACACTCATGTGTATCCTCTCCGGTAACCACAAGAGTTTCCCTAGTTCCCCACAACGCTATGTAGTAATGGTGTTGTGTCTCCCAGTTTGTATGTGAGCGACCAATAATGCTGTGAAGATATGTGCTATTTTCTGGTGCTCAAGGTATGAACTATAGTATACCAAACTGTCAGAGCACTCTATCGGCATAATGTCATTCCACCACCTCAAAACATATCAATGGGCATCTAACACACCAAAGACCTTGACCAGTCAAACAATATGCTGGCAACAAAATCATCACATCATCTGTATATGGTTGCTAAACAACTGATCATTTCTCAATGTCTCTAAGCTATATCGATGGATTGGCACGGTATGTTGAGCAACACGGTCCAGCACATAGTGCACGTTCCACCTACATGTAGTTATTGTTAATAGTTTATTTGCTTACTGTAAGGCCTCGAATTTTATGAAATACAAAATTTAATTTTTCTTCATATATATTTTTCCTGAAACAGTAAGTGGTTAAATTGATAAAATTAAAAGTTAAGGATGTTATCTGCAAATTTTATTTTGTCGGACAATATTCGTTTTGTCGGGGAATATCCGGGTCGTACGACGGCGCCGGAATAACTAATTATTGGTGGACCCCACAACGGAATATTTGTCGGATATAGAAAACGACAAAAGTAATCTTTTTTAAATAAAAATAGTCAACGGTGTTATCACTTTTAACTGTTAAAATACCGGTGATAAAAGAATAGTAGAATATGGTATTTTATGGTATTATTTTCTTACTTATAAGGGGTATCATTCTTTTCATCATCATAAATGGATATTATTTTCTTTCTTACTTGTAAGGGGTATCATTCTTTTCATCATCATAAATATATATTATTTTCTTTCTTACTTGTAAGGGATTATCATTCTTTGATTCTCGAAAATAATATCGTTTATTTCTTACTTATAAGATGTGTTATTTATTTCTATGTATTAAATGATGGGAATAACCTTACAGCGCGGATTACCGCCTGTTTGGTGAATAACTATTCGTATTCAAATTTTATTAAATTGTGGGAATAACCTTACTACGCGGATTACCTCATGTTGGTGAATAACTATTCGTATTCAAATTTTATTAAATTGTGGGAATAACCTTACTGTGCGGATTACCCGCCTGTTGGTGAATAACCCTTTGTATTTATTTCTTATTTGTCTCTTGTGGAAATAATTGGTTTATACAAATTATCACATGACACTTTTATTCCATATTCATTTGTAATATCATTTTCTTTCATATTCGTAAGTGATATTATTTTTCTTTATACTCATAAGGGATACCATCTTTTTCATCTTCCATTATTCAAACTTACCACGGTAAGGGATATCTTTTCTTTTATACTCTTAAACTTAATATGGCAAGTATTATTCGATAAAACTTTTGAAATGATTATATGTTCCTTAATAGTTTGCACTTCATTTAATATCATTTCAATTTCTCCTTCCTATTTACGTGAACCTTTCTATTGAGCTGTAACCGTTATTCTGAACTGTAGATCTTGAATATCATTTTTGAATTTCACTCCACATCATGTTGACAATTTGGATATTATTTGAATCTGCATAAAGTAAAATTATAAACTTTCGATATTTATTGTTGACCATGTTTCTTCTGTTCATTATTAATATCTCTATTATTATTCTAATAATCAAGAATGAAATTGTTGTTGATATCTGTGGCCTGGGGCACAGATTGGATAAAGGTGTTGATAGGTTAAAGGCAATATATTTAATGATGTGCCTTTCAAGGCACATGGTGAATGTTCTCTTTGGCCTGGGGCAAAGATGAATTGTTGTTTAGTATGATTATGATCAAATGTTGTAGACTGATATAATCATGACCGGTGGTGCTATATTGAATATCTTTGGCCCGTAGTGCAAAGATGAATTGTTGATTTGCATAATTATGACCAGGAACTGTGAGTTTGTATTATCATGGTCAGTGGTGTTTCAGATGATAAAAGTTGATGTTTTTCCTAAAAAGAGAAGCGAGTGGACATCATGGTCCATATGATTTTCCTAATGGTTGTTATTCTACTGCAGTTATTAATCTGAACTTTGTTTAAAAACTTAACTGCAGTTGTTGAATTAAAACTTGTTGTTTAAATTATTCTATCAAAAACTCAACTGTTGAAGGCTAACGATAATTTATTTGTCATTATCTTAGTCATAATATTCTTTACTGAGCTATTTAAGCTCACCCTTTCCTTTTGTTTCATTGTTTTTCAACAGGAGATGATAGAGTAGCTGGGTCTAGTTAGGAGATGGAGTGAAGGTCCGAGTTGTAGCTGTATTAGTCTTCATAAGTTGTAAAATAGTGTGAAAATAATAATGAAGACTTAGTTGTGTATTATTTGAATACTGTATTATGGTGCATTGTACGATGTATTATAATAGTTGTTGTGTATTTTGACAACTCAAGTTTGGCCTGTGTGGGCCCAAATTTGGGAGTGTCACACTTACCCTACATCGACCTTACTTTATATAGACGATAAGTTATAATTACCTTGCACCCCACGACCTGCATCGCAGAGGAAATGATGTAGATAAGCTAGACTCTGATAGGAGGTCTATAACCATGTCATTATCATCTAGTCACCTACCCGACGCTATAGATTTAAAGCGTTCCCAAGTCCATATCTGCAACTGTACAAGAACAATTTACACAATGTAGTGACAAATTTCTAAATATGTTATTCACAAATGAGTAAAATTTTCACATTACCTGTAATAATATTAAACAGCCTGCGACATCACTGGTATTTGGATTAGTCCCACGACATAAATAATGGTATAAATAAGCTAGACATGCACTACCCCAACTGTATGTATGTACCGTCTCCAGATCCTCTAGCAAAAGTAAAAACTTTAACTTAACATGATTTTGTGTACAATCACAAAGTATGTGGGTTATGAGTATAAGCAAGAAAGCCCTAATATGATATGACAATGTATCATCAGTAACATCCATCTGGATTAAGTCTAACAGCCACCCCAACGTAAGACTATTAGAACTAATATCTACATTAGGAGTCGGTCTACTTCTGAGAAGATACTCAACTAAATTGCACCACTCTAGAATGGTAGCACTCCCATCGTTAGTATGTGTCACAGGAGATCCAAGAGTTGGAAGACCCATCAGTACCTCTACATCCTGGAGGGTGATGGTAGTCTCGCCAACTGAAAGATGGAATGTGTGGGTCTCCACTCGCCATCTCTCTACCATGTCTGTGATTAAAGCACGATTAAATCTAATTTGTCCTACTCTATATACTCCATAAAATCCAGCATATGCAATACTATGAAGAATACAAATATCATGGTGTTCTTCTCTCCAAAGCTGAAAATAACCCCTATCAGCACACCTACATTTAAGGGGAGGCGACTCCTATAAAATGTAAAAATAAATTACAAAACACATATAAATAAATACACTAAATACATATGTAGAAACAAATTACAAAACACATATGAATTTACACACTAAATTCATCATTATAAAATACATATGAATTTATACACTAAATAAATAATATATACTTGACCCCGCCAAATGTTCTCTAAACGATGGGAAGACTAGAGAATCAATAATGATCCATCAATGGGACCGGGGTGGATCCAATCAATCTCAACCATAAGCCTATTACAAAAAATTATTTGCATAACATTACTTTTAAAATGCTAACTTTTTTAACTAAATTTTTTAAGATAAATATTTTTAGCTTTATTACTATACATTTCATATGTATCAATTTTTTAAAACATTTTATATTTCTTTTATGTAAAAAAACACTTAATAGTCCATTTTTTTAATTTTTTTTCTCCAATGAATTTTTTATTTCCTACAAAAACACTTAATATCACAACTAAAACTCAAACCAACGAAAATATCTTGAATATCAATAATATGGACAAAAAAGTAAATTAGACTAACATTTAAATATCATTACTTGATTTTATAATAATTAAAATTAAATTTATTATAAAAACTACTAATGTACATACCTTTAGGGATACTTTGAAGAAAATTAATGAAGAAAACTAGGATTGGAGGGAAGCGACAAGGAAAAAAGGAGGAAGAAAAAAGAGAGAAATAAGTGAAGAAAATAAGAACGAAGAAAAATGTATTTAATAAGGCTAGTAGTAGTAGTTCCTATTCATCAAGCATATTTGCCATCAGAGTAATGAATTGCTATTTTATTGTTTGTTTTTTTTTTGTACTTGATTCAACTTTTGTTACTGAATGTATTGGTACTTGATGCAATGTTTTTTTAGTTTTTTTTGCTTAAACAGGTGATTGTATGGTACTTGATTCAATATTTTTTTAGCTTTTTTTGTTCATGAATTGACTTTTCAACTCTTTTTTTCGTACTTGATTCAATATTTTTTCCCCTTAAAAGTTGTGCAGATTTGGACACCAATTAAAAGTTGAACAAATTTTTGTACCTTTTGTTGTTATTTTTTTTAAAAGTACTTTACAAATTAGATATCCTTTTTTTTTAAAAGGTACTTTACATATTTGCTTACATTCTTGGGTCACATCTGTCATATACTTTTTTATTCTTTTTTTAAAAAAAAGTTAGCTAAATTTTAAAAGCCATTTAGATTGGCGTTGAAACAGAAAATAATTTACTTTTGGGTTCAATGCCATTTAGATTAGCGTTGGAGTGTGTATTTTTTTATTTTGAATATATTTAAAGAACAAATTCGTTTTAAAAAAATAGATTAAAAATATTTTTTTTAAAATGGCGTTGAAGGAGCCTTTTTTTTCAATATATATATATATATACACTTGAATGCCATTCAGATTGGCATTGAAGTAAGGAAAAAAAAACAATTTGATCTTACTTTTGGGTTCAACGCCACTCAGATTGGCATTGGAGTGTACTTTTTTGTTTTTAAAAAAATTGTTTAAAAAATAAATTTGTTTTAAAAAAATTATATTTAAAAAAAAAATTATTTCATTTTAAAAAAATAAAAATATTTTTTTTTCCTTTTTCACAAAAAATGGGTTAAGATAAATTAAGTAACTAATTAATTAGGTAATCAGTCAACGCCACTTGAAGTGGCGTCCAAATTTACAAATTTTTTCCAACGTCAATCAAATTAACGTCGAGACTATAAATAAAAAATATTGAACAAATTGGATAACTTAGAAACTTGAACATAATAGAGCTATTCCTGGAAACTACCCGGGGAATACTCCTACAAGAAACCGGCCTTTTCAACTTACAAACCTCCTTACACATTTCACTTACTAAGCCATCCATCAGAGAGAAATAGACTTTCGGCTGGCAGGAGAGAAAAAGAAGAAAAGCCAATAGTTTTAACATTCTTTGTAACAACCAATACCAATATCACGCATCATCTCAAGCAACACCCAAGGTTCAAAATTTCTCCTAACTTCAACCTCTTTAATTAACATATGTTCATGGATTAAATTTTATGCTTAGATTGTTGTGGGAGGTTGTTTTGTTTGTTGATTGGGGAACATGGTGGATCCATAGAAGGTATAAGGTTGAGAAATTTATGGAGTTATGTGATTTATGTGCTTATATGTGATTATTATCTATGATGATTAAAGGAATGCACACGAAGTGTTTGTTGAAAATCCTCAAAGAAATGCTTTTTCTAAAACTTTGATATTTCAAGTTTTTGATCCATTGTTAGCTCATGGACTAGAGTAGTAGAGTCATGAATCATGTTAGTTTCTTATTTTATAACCGAGAAGCATGATTTAGGAAAAAGGACATGAACATGAGTTTTTAATGTTTTCTATAGGAACATGATTTATAAGAACCAAAGTTGCTTTCTATGAGTATTGTGGAATGTTTTTTAAACTTAAAAGTGTTGAAAATAGTAGCATAAGATGTGAATGATGGTGGTGTTGTGTAAACTCACAAGTTCATGAATGAAAACTAAGAAAATCAAAAGATTAAGCAAACTAAACAAAAATCTATTTTCTAGAGCCTATAACTCATCATATATATATATATATATATATATATATATATATATATATATGAGATTTATGAGTGTATGAAATATATTTATGAACCTTGAAAATAATCTATGTATTGAAGTGTGTTAATGTGAACTAAGTTCTTAAATCCTTGGATATGAGTAGAGGATATAGCATAAAAGGTTGGTAATGATAATATTAAGTGTAAACTACCTTTCAAGAATGGTAAATCATGAAGATCAAAAGATGGAATGTGATTAAAACTTAGTTTTCAAAAGAGATAGTTTTCCAAAAATAAATGAGGGTAATGTGTTTCGTCATTTATTAATGAAATGGGTAAAGGAGATGGGCTATTTTGGAAATAAAAGCACAAAAGGTGACTATTAAGTCATATTTTGAAAACTTTAGTAGTCATTTTTTTCTAAACTTTGATTGTTCAAAGTGTTCATGAGGATATGTAAATGATATCAAATGGGCATGAAAATCAGAATTTAAACTTGTGTGAAATGTTTTTTTAAGTATGAAACTCAACTAGTTTGCTTTGTTTTCAAAAAGGCCTAAAGAAGAGGAATTTTGAGTATGTTTAGATCATGATCTAACTTAAGGGGATATAAGGTGGTTCATGCGTTGGAGGTTATTGGATTATGTAAGCTCAATATATTTAAACGTTCATAATATGTAGATACTTGGTGTATGCACAACACCTGTTTGTTAATATGCCAAAGAGAGTAGTTTTTACTAAAAAATTGTTTTCAAAGTATTAATGAATGTGAGTAGAAAGGGTTGAATCTATTGAAAATGGCCAAGAAATGTATAATGTTAATGTTGGTATGAAAACCCCTATCATGAAACAACTTACTATATTTTCTTAAATTAATGGATTGCTCTATGTATGAATCCTCATGACTGAAATTTGATAAGTCATTTAAGCTATTTGGCAAAGTATTCAAGGCCTTGGTTTTGAGAGGAATGGTTGATATGTGAACACATGAATACCGTGTTTTATCAAGCCTTAAAACAAGTTTCAACAAATGGTTGAGATTGTATTATATGTTGCCATGTGCTGTGTGTTTTTGTCTAGGAATGAAATCTGGTATTAAAATAAGCCATGGTGGGAAATGAAAATTTTGAGAGTTATTGAAGGGTGTTAAAACTGAAAGAGTTTTTTTGAAAGAAACCTAAGTGGATATGAATTATGAGATCAATGTATGCTAGAACGCTGGAATTATGTGCATATGTGATGTATGTGATAACATGTTACTTTTATGCTTAAGGAAGAAAGAAGTTTGCAGCAGAAAAACTGTAGAAATTGGCTCTGCCAAATAGCGCCCCGACGCTTTTCTTCAATGGATTCTGAGCGCCTTTCTTCAGTGGATTCTAAGCGCCCCGGTGCTCTACACCAGAACTTGAAAAAAATTGTTTTTGTTGTTTTGTTAATCAAGCGCATGGGTCCCAGCTATGAAGATAAGATATAATAAATTATGAATTGTCCAAAGATGAACGTTTTGACATATAAATAAAGTGTGTGTGAACCAATATGTGATTGCAATACAGATTTCATATGCAATAGTTAACCAATAAATTATGTGTTAAAAAGGTATAAGTTGATCAAACTTG
The DNA here is from genome assembly GCA_947179155.2 of Hedera helix. NCBI lineage: Eukaryota > Viridiplantae > Streptophyta > Magnoliopsida > Apiales > Araliaceae > Hedera > Hedera helix. The sequence goes on along the minus strand of OX359270.1, from coordinate 9,826,654 downwards.
TTTTATTAACTAATGCTAGTTATGTGCCATGTAAACTAATGCATGTATAGTTAAACAATAGTGATTTTCGTGGTAAAGTGTATTGAAAATTAGTGCATGATAGGATTTAGAAAGGAAACGGATAAAGGTTATATTAATAACTAATATGTGATTGTACAATGAATGCTACATGTTTAAGTGAATTATGTGAATCAAATGATAAAATAACTGGGTACGAAATGAAACCAACGTTATATGTGATCATCAACTTGAACTATTAAAAAGATGATGACATAATTGAATTAAGATTCTGTGAATGTTTTAAGACATGCGACAATAGTTAGGGAGTGAATGAGAAATGTTATGTGCTACGTGATTAGAACTAGTACAAATATGATTGATCAATTACGTGTTACGTGTATTGCGAACTAGTCTCTATTGAAACTATGGCGTATCCATGTTAAATGAATGGAATGACGTTTATGATTTAAAACTAATTAGTCGACCGACATAATTATATACTTAGGTCGTACAATTGTCAAAGTATTAAAGTCAAACTTAGTCAACATATCAGACAAGTATTTCTATTTGAACTCGTTATTCAAAGTTCAATAACCGTTATGTCATGTTCGCACTGTTGTGCATTTCAAAAGTCATTCGAATTATTGAACTGGCTTAAAGTTTAAAGTTCTTTATACATGAACTGTTATAAATTGTGAGTCTAAGCCATTTGTTCAGCTAAACCAATAATGTCATATTATTTTGAATTATATAATTCTTAAAGCTAAATCAAACCATATTTATTTGTGCGGTATCCAATATTGAAAGCTGAAATGAACAACCCTCATAGTATGGAGAAGTTACGAAATGGGATATAATTCCTTCATGGCGGCATGGTTGCGTCACTAGATGTTTTATATTGTACACAATGTATTCGTACGATGAGCAGATATCCCAAAGTACACATATTTGATTATTATCATTGCTAGTAGTCTTAATGATATCGGTCTTCTGGCCATTGATTATTGTCAGTCCTTGTGAATGTCAATAGTCTTCACGGTCAGTTGACCATCAGCATAAAAATCCCTGATTTTTAAATCAAAAGTAAAGACATGTGCATATTTATTCAAGCTATTCTCAATTATTGCTCAATTGTGAAGTTTCAAAAGACGATAACGTCATCCATGTTATAAATGCTATAAACTAATTTATATACTTGTTGGGCCAATAGTTACTCACACTTGGTAAAATAAATATTACAGCTAAGCCCGAGTCTTCTGAAGGAATTAAAAAGGAAAAGGGTTAAGAAAAAACCAAGGAATAGTCTAATTTATGTGTAGACTTAGTTTACAATATTATGTAACCATTTTGAATTATTATGATGTTTTGTATTAAAGGTTAAGTCAAACCTATGATAATTATGATATGTATTATGAACAATGTAATTAACATTGATATTAATGATGAATGGGTAGATAATTATGTATGAATGTTGTACCGTGAGCACTGAACCCGAGATTCAAGGGACCCGAATTTGGAGGCGTCACAATTTGTCTTTGATCTTTGGTATGAGACTAGAATGTAACTACTACTAAAATACTTTTTAAAGTCCCCTAATTTTATTATATTTATTTTAAATAGGCTTAGAATTGAACTTTAAAACTATGTTTAGAATTTTACTTTCAGGTTTCTACTTAATTTTGAACTCTAAATAACTATACACTGAAAATATTAGAAAAAATATTATGAGTTAAATAATAAATATATTGCAGATATTACAAAATATCTTCATGATTAAACTTCAGTTACCAATTCTATTTCATATAGAAGATCTTTAGTTAATTAATATTATAAAATCAATTCCAACTAATATATATGTGATTAAAATGTATTTAATTAATTTTAAAACTAAAAATCATAATGGTAACTCATTTTTTTTTATAACAATTCTAATCTGAATAATTATATATTAAAAATATATAAAAAAATTATTATGACTAAGTAGCAATTAGTATTAAAAAACTTAATATATATATATATATATATATATATATATATATATATATATATATATATATATATATAACTTAATTAATGCATGATTAACTTTAGTTTACAATTTTATTATAATAGTAATTTAGTATTCTACAACAATTTTATTCTTTATAAAACTTATTTAGCTTAGTAATCATACAATTTCATTTTTTTTTAATTTAGCAGAGTTTGTATACTCTAATAGCAATAGCAAGTTAATTTGTGAAATTTAAAAAAAATATTTTCTAATTATTATATATAAATAAATAAAAATTTAAAAATTATGCTATTTAGAAATAAGTTTGTGCTTTCCACGGGACACTTATCTAATAATAATAATTGTTTATATTATAAATTTTGTTATGTATTGCGAAAGATTTTGTCGACTTATGATTGTGACGTATTCGCTACATAAAAGTTGATCCATCATATTACATAGGAGTATTTAATTTACCTTATCAAATAAAATTAATAAGCCAAGTAGACATGGTTCTCGATCCAATTTCACACGGCTACTTAGTGGTGAAGAAATTTCATTGAAAAGACTCACCTACTGTAAAGTCGGTAGAAGCTAAATATTACAAATATATATATATAATAAAAATAAAAATGCATCGTCATTGTTGAAAATGTCTTTGATAAAAATACATGTTTTTATAGCTTAAATACAAATTGAGAACAAAGTACAAGGGGCCTGGGAAAGTTAAAGTGACTAGAAGTGAGAGCGTTTTACGTACAAATGTTTAGTACAAGTATCCGCATGAAATATATTCATCTTGTCCAATCCATCACTGCTATTTTTAGTTTCCTGGCCTCAGGACATGGTTAAATTCCACCTCAGACGTCTCTTCCCTTAATTCGTGTGGAAACTTTATCAAAAAAGGGTTTGATAAAGAACAAGAATGCACATAGGAATATGACTGCTAGATTGCAGAAACACAGCAGCGCAAAGCTTGAGATGTTGCTAGCTAGAACCGCTAAACTTATTTTGAAGCGGGGAACCAACTTTCTGGCCATAAGAGCGAAAGAGATGAACGTCAGGATCTCTAGAAATAGCATGGCTATATATATATTTGAGACGAATTAGAGACAGAAATTCCATCTCAGACTTTTACTTTCTTTCCAAATATTAATCTCTAATTCCTTCCTTATTTTAGAGACAAAATTAGAGACAAATATAGTAGTCTCAAAGAGGTCTTTTTTTTTAAAAGTTTTTAAACCTATTTTTGAAACAAATTTGAGACAAATAATGATCGTCTCATATTAAAAAAAAGAGAGAATTAAATAATTATTATTGAGTATTTTCAGTCACCGCATGTTTACACCAAGTACTTCACCATTTCTCTCTCATTCTCTTAGAGAACACTGCCACAGTCTCAGAGCTCTTTACATCGGACCGAGCAGCTACCAGCATCTGCTTCGACTCCTTCCCTCTACTTCCAGCTGCGGCTCCCCTCTACCTCCAGCGAAGGCTACCATCACATACTCTCCCCCTTAACTCTGTCTCTCCTCTCTGTTTCCCTTCTCTCTCTTCCTCTTGCCCTAAAAAATTTTGAAGCAGTGGCGATAGTCTCTCCTCCTTCTCTATTATTGTCCCCTATTACCTTCAATTTGGGTTAATATATAGTTTCTTTCTTGTAACTTTTTTTGCCCTAAAATTTGGGTTTTGACCTCTGTTGTAACCTCTGACCATCATATCCGTTTGGTTTTCAATTTCGAAATCGAGTTCTTCACCGCTCAGATTCTAAAGCAAAAGGACAGTAGCTTTTCAATTTCTCTTTGTGCGTCATGATGAGATGGCAACTTTGGGAGTTGATTAATCTAATTCTTTTGTGGTTGCTAATGAGAGGAGGAAGATCTTTCTCAGCTGGGGGTCCTGATAAAGGGATACAACTCTAGTCTACATATAGATTTATATATTAGGTATGAGTCGTATGACAAAACAGGTGCATAAGTAATTAGTAATTTAACATCATTATCAAATGTTTCCCCTTCTGGCTAATTTTGGCTTTCTTCTTTGTTTTACTATCAAATTTTTAAGAACAATCAATATATCTCAAGGGAACTTCATAAAGTAATTAAAAGCTAAATTGGGAAATATTACTGGAAATTGTTTCTTTAATTTCTAAAGTCCTGTATTTTCCTGTAAACATGTGGGAATTAATGGTTTGTCTTCCATTGGTACGCCATCTAAAACGGACCAATCTCATGTTTGTAGAAATAGTTCCAACGTTGTATCACAAGCCATAGATATTGCAATTAGAGAACTTACTGCTGTTGCAACCCCTTCACAAGGTTTGTAGCTGATCTCTCTCTTTACGAATTGGAAATGACTAATTATTCTCTTTGCATGGATTTTTTTTTTTTTTTAAGCAAGGCCACTACCTATTGTTGACGCATGTGGAATCCTCTTTCCGTGCTTTTTCTTTCTCCTCTTGCTTTCCATCTCTCTTTCAGTTGACCAGGTACAATTAGATCACGCCAGACAGTCAACAAAGTGCCATTCTGATGAATCTGGAATCCATACTATGCAACCTGTTTTTTTGCCTCTGGTGATCTCTACATCGAATTTATTAAATCTCTCATCCTTGCTGCGATGGAGACCCCCCCAGTTTCAAGCTATGATGGATGCTTGACAAAAATAATTGGAAGAGGCTATGTGTAAGGAATTTCAAGTGATGAGGAAATTGAGAGAAAATTCATCGAATCTTCCAAATAGCAATGTAAATGTTTATTCTTGCCTTATATTGTATACTTCTTGTGGTTATATCAAACTGATGTTTGGCTTATGAATTACTGATAGTTTCCATCTTTTGTGAGGGTAGGGAATAATAGGCTTGGGTAAATTACGTACTTTTAACAAATTATCCTTCATCGTTTTGGTAACCAAGTAATTTGTATTTGTGGTCATTATTTTTTCTACTAACATTAGTTTTTTTATTTATGAATATGGCAGTTTTAATGGATTCTGACAGTGAAGTCGCATATGAGATTGTGACTGACATTATCTCCCGTCTCTCTTTCAAAAAACAAGGCTGCTAAAGCTTTTATAAGGCTTAACTGTGCCCTCTCTCCACTTTGGATTATGACCAAAGATGTGGATTCAAAGAGGTCGAGGCCGCTAAAGCTTTAATGAGGCTTAAGTGTGCCCTCTCTCCACTCTGGAATATGACCAAAGATTTGGAGCGGAGAATTTATATGTCAAGAATGAACAAGTTGGAACAAATGATGCATTTCCTCGACTTTGTGAGAGCTTATAATGCTTTATCTCAACACGATCTAAACCATTTAGTTATGAATTTTTCATTCAACAACTTCGCCTAGAAATGATTGTCAACTTTGCTAAAACAACAAGGACAAAAAATTTGATTACTCATTTTAGAGATTGGAACATTAGGAAGAAATATATACGGTGTAGATTGACTAATTTCCCTTACATACTCTTGCCGGGTAAAATGACCTTAGTTAACTATTTACAGTTGGATAGATGTCATATTCATGTTACAAAAAAAGACAAACATTCCCTATAAGGAGATTGAATGCTTATTACTTGAACCTAAAAAAGTTGACAGAGCTAGTAGGAGCTTGTACCAATCTCCGAGAACTGACAGCTCAAAGCTGTGAAATCTATAACCTAATAAATCTGATTCTTCACCAACACGTTGAAACAAGATCTAAACAAAATGAAAGATGATGCATCGTTGACTATATGCATCTATCCTAGATCATTGTCAGATATTGATTTTGATAAATTTTTCGATGTTGAACTCCAATTTGAGATTGGAAACCCTTGAAGGTATATAGCATTTATTCTCAACTCCCTTTCAAAATTAGTACAATTGTATCTAATGTATAACGAGTTCAACTGCATATTTGTTGTCCCTAACTTACCTTTTCTTCCATCATTTTTGTAAGTCTTCTCCTTCTTGCCTCTTGTGGTTTTTGCTGAGAATTCGCCAAAGCTACAATCGTTCTCTTACCCTTCCAGGTAGCAATTAGATGGTTAGCTAACATTGCTACAATTCCTCTCAAGTCTTGTGCAAAAGTGGAAAGCGTTGAAAATGAATCACAAGCTTTAATGATTAAGTGGGGTATGAAGGTGTCGAGGGCGTCGTTGTTACACATACTTACCAAATTCTTTTTTTTCAATCAGCTCTATACACTTCTGTGCCTAAGCCCAAAATCTGTCGACATAATTAGACAACTCATTTGACTTCTGCTTTATCCTCATCAATTCTACAATAGTTACCTGCTTCTGAACATAAAAGAACTTAAAAAATTGCAACTTTATATTGTCCCAGTCTTGATAACCCCTTCTCCAAATTGTAATATCAGCTAAAGGCACCGTTAGTGAGCGTCTTATTAAACTCCATCAACAGAATGTTGTGGTTACTTACTTTATCAAGTCTCAACCACAGGGACATAAACTCCACAAAACATGCAATATGTTCTCTCGCGTTTCATTTCTCCCCATTATACTTAGGGAACTACGGTGGAGATGTTCAACGTACCCCGCAGGGCATGACTGCCTTCTCATATGCACCAGATATGGTGGGGTGAAGTCCAATTCCGCAGTCCTGGTTTTTCGTTTACGCAATTAATTGATCACATCCATTATGTCTTCCTTCGTCACATACTGACCCGACACCGAAGCTTTCTAGGATGTCATTACATACTGATTCATCTGATGTGTAGATAGTATGGAGATTTGTTAGTAGACACTTGCATCATGCAAGATTTGTTGTTAACTCGATTGTTGGTTGTGAATTGGGATTGTTGGTATCTGCACTTGCGTGAATGGTGGCGGATTGATCAGAGAATGATTGGTTGTGGGAACTTGTGAATTGGAATGATTGGGTGGGACTCACGTCTACCTTTCGTTGTGGGCCCTCACCACTATTTTGGGGTTCAAGATTTATAATGGGGTTTGTTGGGCTTCAGTTGTAGGAGGCACATTCTGTTGATTAAGATTGTTATCATCTACTTCCATCTGTTGCTGCTATGAGCTTCTCGAAAACATAGCTTTGAAGGCAGGGATTAACATTATTTGATACTCGCCATCTCCTCCTGCTGTGTTAGGATCATAACTTTGAACTCGGGCTCGAGTTGGTCCCGACTGTGTTGTGTTACTTGATGAAAAGAGCTGATCTGGGTGGTTCAGCTGGAGATACAATCGTACTAATTTTGAAAGGAGTTGAGAATAAATATAGTATACCTTCAGGGATTCCCAACCTCAAATTGGAGCTCAATATTGAAAAATTTATCAAAATTAATATCTGACAATATTCTAGGGCAGATGTATATAGTCAACGATGCATCATCTTTCATTTTGTTTAGAACTCTAATGCTCGTTTCAACGTGTTGGTGAAGAATCAGATTTACGGGGTTGTAAATTTCATAATTTTGAGCTGTCAATTCTCAGATATTGGTACAAGCTCCTACTAGCTCTATCAACTTTTCTACGTCCAATTAATAAGCATCCAATCTCCTTACAGAAAATGATTGCCCTTCTGCAACATGAATATGACATTTATCCAACTGTAAATAGTCAACTAATGTCATTTTACCCGTCAAGAGTATGCGATGAATATTAGTCAATCCACATCGTATACATTTCTTCCTAGCGCCCCAATCTCTAAAATTAATAATCAATTTTTTTATCATTTTTGTTCTAGCAAAATTAAGAATCATTTCTGTAACTTCAAAAGTGAAATCATTGAATGAAAAATCCAGAACTAAACGATTTAGATCGTGTTGGAGATAATGCATTATAAACTTTCTCACAAAGCCAAGTGTTCATCCTTGACATATAAATTTTTCCTCAACTCTACATCTCAATCATAAGATAGAGTGGAGAGGGCACGACTAAGCCTCATAAAAGATGGAACAAATGATGCATTCACTATCAGCAATCTCTCTCATTTGAAAGAGAGATGGGAGATAATGTTAGTCATAATCTCATATGGGACTTCACAATCAGCACCCACTAAAGTAGTTAGATTCATAAAAAAAAATGTTAGCAAAGAAGAATAATGACCACAAATCCAAACTAATTAACTACCAAAATGAAAGATAATTTGTTAAAAGGTGGTAATTTTTCCCTGCCAATCATCAATTCTGGCTCAATCTTAGGATATCCATCAACATCAATGGTAGGCAAGTTCCCAGCGGTGCATATAGTTAAAGTTACACCATCATCCAAGTTTTTTAAACGCGTGATCTTCATTATTTGAACGTGTTCATGAAGAATCAACCTCAGTAGGGGCTTGATCTCACAGTATGCAGTCGTTAGTTGATGGGGCTCAAGATCAAGTTATTAAGTATTTATTTATAGATTTAATGTTTTTTATTTATTTATGGAATTGTTGTAATTTAGGAGATAGATAGTATTTTATTAGTTATGGTACTTTTAATATTTTAAGTGTTTTATTTAATTAGTAGGGTAGTTTTGTCATTTAATATTTTTAGGGTAATTAGGGTTTGTGTCCTAAATGAATTAGGATTTGTTCCTATTTAAAGGTTGATGTACTCTCAGATTAAGGACGCTATTGATTATTTTGATTATTCAGTTATTCTAATTATCGCAGAGATAATTCTCCTTCTAGGGTAATAGACACGGAGTTGAACCCTAAATCCCTAGTGGTTTATGAGTAGATCTAAACCCTAGGTTTCTGTTACTGCTATTGCTATCTAATATACAATCCACCATAAGCTGTCCTACATCATTAGTTTACGGAGATTGGTACAAACTCTAATCAATTTTGCCAAGTCTCCCAGGTCCACAAATAAGCACTAAATTCCCTTATATTAGGGGAAATTGGGCGAATTCTGATATTCATGCCGCATTAATCCAATTCCAGATACTCAATTAAGGCCATTGTACCCGAAAAGGGAATGCGAGGGATATCAAATAGTTTGAAATCCATCCACATGCCCCTAGTGTACCAATCTCTAAAATTAATATTCAGTGTTTTGATCCTTGTTCTAATAAAATCTAGAACCAATTCTCTTTTTGCCAAGGAAACTCATTGAACGGAAAATCCAAAATTAAAGAGTCTAAATAGTTATATGGATGTTGCAGTATAAAATTGCGAACGAAGTTGACGAAGGTCATCCTTTGCATCCACCCATTTGTGATAAAGAGGCTCTCTTAACTCCACATTTCTGGTCCTACGCCAGAGTGGAGAGAGGGCATGGCTAAGCTTAGAAGTGCTCACAACATTTCTAAAAGGGAGACGGGAAATGATTTCAATCACAATTGTATTCGGGAGATTACTGCCCACCCCCATAAACATTGATCACAAAGAAAAAAACCAATGTTAAAAGAACAAAGATCGAGGATAGGTATAATTTGTTAAAATCTCAAATCGGTAACTTACCCATCTTATGTCCATGGCTGCTGCCGCCACCGCCGCCATCTTTGTCCATAACTGAGCTAAACGACGTATAGAAACCTGAAAAAAAAATAAAAAAAAAAAATAAATAAATAAAGTAACAGTTAGTTTTTTTAAAACTATAAGGATAGGGTAGTAAGGAATACCATCTTCTCTCTCATCTGCCCTATATAATGGGATGGCGATAATAAAGAAATGCAAGATTGAATACCTAAAATCAAGAATCAATCGAGTTGAAATAAAGATTTTTTAAACTGTTGTATGTTAACCCTACCTACCTACAGTAAACAAAATCAAGAGATTACCTACAGCTCGCTCGAAAAATGCAGAGACAATGATTGAAAATGTCGTCTTCAAGAAAGATAACAAAAGAGCAAACAGTTAATAATTTTTCATATAACGTACTTTAATGGTGATGAAATTTAAAATTAATTAAAAATACAATAGGGAAATAATGCATGTAATTAAGATTTACCTTATCTCCACTGACTACTGAGAGAGACGATTGAGCAAATTTAATTTCTCCAAGATTGGTCTGCTTAAATCCAGAAGAAATGCTGCTAGTGAAATTTGGTTAATTTGATGTAAGAATAAAGATGATTTTCCTATAAATTGGGAAGTATGTACGTACTAGTATTTATTACTTTACTCTTTCTCTTACCTCTCCCTCAATTCCTCTCTCCTTTCTCCTCTCCTATAAAACACCCGTGAACTTGAAATTACTGGGCAAGTCTATAAAATAAAACAAATATTAAAATAATTTTTTGCTTTTATTTCAATGTTAAATTTTAATCTTATATTTAATATCAACTAATAATGATAATGAAGGTTATATTTAAATACTAATTACATCATTATATAAAAAAATGTACTATTATCTAGAGTAATGCTGGCCAAGAGTCTCAATTTTTTTCAAATGCCATGGCATTGAATATTTTAATAATGATTTATTTTCTAGCCAATCACATGAGATTGAACAAGTATAAGTGCATAACATTCAAACACTATATCCATCTTAACCATTAAAAAGTGGGGCATGACATTGAAATCCATGTCATGCCCCACTTTTTAATCGTTAAGATAGATATAGTGTTTGGATGTTGTGTATGTAAACCTGTCCCATGAGATTTACCCAACTATGACATCATTTGAAATACTTTTTAAGACAAAATTTGAGACCCCTAATATCACCCTATTATCTATATTACTTTCTTTTTTTTTCTTTCCAATAGTAGGGATGTATAGGACAAAGGTGAATATATGTTGAGGGTATTGATATATATCCACCATATATTACATTCCCGTGCCACATTTAATAATGAAGGATTAATGTACTTTCATTTAATGAGAAACTAAACTCATCCACTTACCAAATATTCAGTTGGGCAAATGATAAAAATGTACCCCGACGTTGTCAATTTCTTCATTTTTAACCTACATATTTGCAAATAAACATTCAGCATCCTCATGAATTTTTAAAATATAATGTTGTTCTTTTTTGTCGGTTTCGACCAATAAGTCCTGAAATAGACATGTGTCGACATACTAACATAAGTATGTATTTTAAAAAAAATATGAAATACAATATACATATACATATACGTACAACATACAGTGTACATATTATTCTACCAAATAAAAAGCCAAAGTTGGGGAAAAACCTATTCACTTTGCTTGGTCGTTGAGAGAGAGAAGTAGGCCAAATTGCTAGTGTTCACCTACGATTTAAAGGAATCATCAGTCATTAAAGGAGCATTGAAGCCAAATTCATCAATATGCACTTCAGATCCTGGTGCATTGTCCCTAAGTTAGGATTACCTGAATATGGTAGAACAGCTGAAGCCTGCAGCAAGTCAGAAAAGAAGGAAAAGTTAAAAAAACAAATACATAAACTAACTTTGCTGCACATATTTTAGTAAGAAGGTAAAAATTAGAGGGGAAAGAGAGGACGGAGATCAAAGAAGATTCGATCAGAGATTCATGTGCATACAGCAGATGATTGGAGGAAAAAATGCCACTCACTCCTTTTCATTTTATAAGTCGTTTAAGACATAATCACACATATTAATAAATCTCATTAATTTTAATGTTAAATAATTAATGTTGGTTTGAAATTTCATTACTATCCATGCATTAATTACTCTTCCTCCTCTCCTCTCTCAATTACTCTATTTATTTAGGGGCAAAGTAAGAAATGATTAGTTTTTTCTCTTAGATATATATAAAACGTCTTATATTATGAGAGGAAAAAATTCTTCTAAAACGACTTATATAATGGAAAGGAAGAAGTAATGAAAAAGAACAAGAGACATACCTGTGAAATTGAAAGACAACGAGAATTGAAAGTTGAAACAATTGATTTTATATAGAAAGGATATTGACTGTAATTTTCACTAGTACGAGGTCATTTATGAAAAATTTCAATCAGCTATTCATCTTAGCAATTTAGCTAGGATTTTCCAAATTATTCCGTCAGACCGATACAGATCAATCAAGACCTTCATTTATCCAAATCAAACGTTCTATATGACTTGGCGTATCAGGCCATTATTACAGTCAAGACACTCGAGCATTTCCATGACTTACAAATTACAAATTTACAACGGGTGAGCTCAAAAACAACCTTACTAACACTATGCAAGAAATAGAGTGCTCGACTCAATTAAATGGATATCCAAACATCTTAATTGCTAGCATCGGAATCTTTGGTGCATCAAGAGATATTCACTGCTTAGAAGCACCAAAGGACTGCTACTGCAACTGGAAGACAAACAAATTCAAATACTAAAAACACATCACATTGGGTGGATTTTGCAATAACCATCTAGTTCTATTCAAATTCTTCATTTATATTCAAACATGATATGATAACAAGGCCAAGTCTACGATAAGGAATACCATACCAAACAAGAAAATTTGTTCATTTTTTTCAGAAATAGTACTGAAAAAATATTACAAGAAGCATTGTACTCCTTCTAACACTCGAACAAAAGTTAAGCAAATTGCCACCTTTATTAGCAATAATTAACTTCATAAACTATGCCACTACCCAATGATGATATTGTGTAAGGTACCTTTTTCTTTTTTTGCTCAGAATTGTGTTAGGTAATTTTACCAACTTATCTAGTATATCATACCCATTCTAAAACCAATAGAAAACCAAAAACAATCAAGATTGAGACAAGATGAGAGAGTTTTCACAAGCTGATATGGAAAAAACACAAAAAAGTTCTATTTATTAATTTTTTCCTTTAAAAAAAAGGTAAAAAACAAGTACTTTGATCGGTACATAATAAAACTTAAGATTAAAACAAGAAAAAATAAGAAAAAGACGAGCAGAATATATAATATGCTTGTTGTATCCCCAAATCAACAAACAACTGGTATCTACAATTAAGCCAAAAGATTTTATAAGTATACCTCCCAAATCCATATAATAAGTCAATTGCATCTTAATTACTAATCTGTAGTAAAATTCATATTTCCCAACAGTTGTCAGCATGGTAGAATATAGCAATGACATTACTTAAAACCAACCCCTGGGGAATGAAGCAAACATTGAAAATAAAAAATAAAACAATAATTTATTGCCATGTGAAAAAAGAGAACTATACCTCAAGACATCTTATTAGTGATAGGAGCTGCAAAACTGGGGTAGTAATGCAGCCAGATTAGCCTGAAGATTTTTACTGATTAGGTAGGTATATCTCCCAGGGGAAAGCACAAAAAAAATTTCTAGTGAGGTCAACAACTATTGTTTTGGATCTTTAATTTCGTTCAGAGGATCCTCTTCTTTCTCCAGGTGGCATTGTAACCTACTATCTCCCCAAAGTCCGAGACTTCTGACACCTGCTCAACTCTATCCTGCTCTACTTCTGGTTCCTCCTCAAGTCTATCCTGCTCTAGACCTGAAAGAAGGGTAACAATGCTGTCCAGCATCATCCCCCAAAGTCTCACAGTTGTTTTATCCAACAACACTGGAGATTCACATATAAGTCTAGATGAAGCAACTAAAGCTAACTTGATCTCAGTAGATCCTGCCATAAGCTTGAGATTAGGTATCCATATATGCTCTATGATCAAAGTAAATATACTGGGCAGCAAGGCATTCACCGAATCCACAAGGTTTTGGGGGGCATGCTTCACCAGAAAGAGTGACATAAATATCACAAGAGACTTGGGGGACATCACTGGTCTGTTATTCTCAAGCCCCCAAAGTAGGAAAGTCCAGATATGCTTCATGTATGGTGCAATCAAATCGTATCCAAGGATCTCAATGTTTGTGTTTAGTACATAAAATCCCTGGTCGTCTGTACTAGAAGATGTGACAAGCTTCTTTAATATGTCAATGACTAGATTCAACCCGTATTTTCCATTGAGCTCATGAGGTGCCTTCTGAAGGAAAGACTTTAGCAAGTGCACAAGGCCTGGGACATTGGCAGGTTCATCCCAGAAATGGGCAACAAGATAATAGGAAATATCTGCATGTAGTTTGGTAGAATCAGGGGTCTGTTCAACTTCACAAGCTGAGCCAACAGCTGAAATGCATATGGGAATAACTCAGTTACATTATTGGCCAAAGATAAATTTAAGGCTGTGAAGAAGGCATTCTTCAAACTTCGAAGGTTGATACAAGGAAAGGGTTCTTCTCACAGGCTTGCCTGATAAGAACAGTCAGCGCCAAAAGGAGAGCGGTTGAAGAAGGTATTTCTGGGGTTCTTACAAACTCTGTTAAGAACAGAAGTCAGCCCACTAATGCAGCGGGAAGCAACTTCAGCAGAAATGTCCGCAACTCTAAGGGCCTGCATGATACACTTCATTACATATTGGTTCTTCTCAGACTCAGGCTTCTTTAAGGCATTTAAAAGGTTACCCATCAATTCCAGTAGATATGGATCGATGTCTGCAGGAGTATATACTGCTCTTGCCCCGTCATCCTTGACCATAAGGAGTTTCTCTACACAAGTCGCAGCATAGGAATGAATCACGTTTAATTCTGAATTAATAAACCTCACCACATCAGGCAACAGAGTAAATGCAATGGACTTCGAGATCCGATTCCTAAACTTAGTAAAGAACTTCAAAGCTCCAGCCTTCAACATAGGGAACTCATTAACATCTTGGTTTTGTAATTCCGGTAACAGAACTGATTCAAAAAAGTTCTCAACATCTACAAGATCAGTGGAAACTGAACTACCACCTCCCTTTTCTGTAGCAAATGTGACAACCAAAAAAATGGAACATTCTTTATGCTTCCAATTTGCAGCAAACAAGACTGTATGTGGCTTGAAACCTTTTCAAAGACCTTCTCTTTGTAAGTGGATTTGGATGCAATTTCCTTCAGAACCTCACATGCGATCCTCCTCATATAAACACGGCTTCCTTCCATATCTCTCCATATAAACTCAACATAATTGGCCTCAAACAACTCTTGATCCTCATCTCTCAGCATTACATTTGGCATAATGATCCGACAAACCTGCTGTAAATTATCATCTATATGAAAAAAAACAGCCCCTGCTCATTAGGGTTATAAACTTGATAGCACTCATGGTTAGCCTGTCTCGGTTAGAGGATTGGGACGCAACCACAAGCAGACTCCAAATAGTTTCCACAAAGCCACTTTAGTATTTCTGAAACAACAAAACCCAATTTTCCTCAATGAATTGACTTAGAATTTCACAAACGGCTACCCGCAACCCATCAACAACCTCCATCTTCAACGTCCGAATACTTGAGCATAACATATTTTTTGAACTCAGACATCCACATATCCAGATCCAGATTACGCAACGAAAATTTGAGGCACACCAATGAAAGTCGGAGAATAGAAAATGAGTCAAAAAGTGACTTAAGTGAGAGGCCCCCTGTCCATGTCCATCGTCCGAAATTCAAAATTGCGCCGCTGTAAATTCAAAATTTTGCCGCAGTGTCTCCGCAAATTTATTCACGCCGTACTTCAAATTCATATATAACAACCGATCGCTGCTAAAAGACCTAAGTTTATTCAAAAAGGAGTTTACCGTACCCAAAATTGCGTGAAAGGAACAATAATCAGAGTTGTTGGTGGCCTTTTCGAGGCCCGTTCTGAGCTGTGAGAGTAAAGAAGGCCATAACTTGAGGAGTAAATACTCATCATGTTTCTCGATCCCGATCCCGATCCCGACGATTACTGAAATAGCCTCAATCAATTGGGATTGGATTGTTCGGGTAGTCAAGGAAGAGAGCATGAGTGGGACAATTAGGGCTTTTATTTCTTCCTTTTCGGAGTCTGGAATTGGAGGAGGGGAAGAAGAAGATAGCGGCACCGGGATTTGATGTGGACAGCGGCGGCTTTGCGGATGACCTCGTCGACGGCGGGGTTGTCGACGAACTGCTCAGCCAGGAGACGGAGGAGGGCGAGGCCATAGCTTGGGATATCATCAGCAGCGTCCGACGGCTTGGATTCTCCGCTACGCCGAAATTCGGGGATGGGCGATAGGGCGTCGATCAAGGCTCGGGAAAGATTCAGCATGGTTTGAGGATTCCATTACATTTTTATTTTATTTTTTTTGCTAGGGTTTGTTTATAATTCGAAGATGTCGAAAAGGAGTGTAAAGGGTCATGCAATCGGTACAGCTTCGTCCCAAAGTTATAGGCTACGTAGAACTGTACAAGAGCGAGTTTTAGATGATAACAATTTCCTTTTTTTTTGCAACCAAAAAAAAACAATT
Organism: Hedera helix; assembly: GCA_947179155.2. Lineage (NCBI taxonomy): Eukaryota > Viridiplantae > Streptophyta > Magnoliopsida > Apiales > Araliaceae > Hedera > Hedera helix. The sequence goes on along the minus strand of OX359270.1, from coordinate 9,810,534 downwards.
TCCTTTATATATATATATACACACACATATATATGACGGGTTTAAAGTATATCTATCTTAAATAATATATTTTTATTAAAACAACGTTATTTTGGAGATTTTTTTTAAAAAAAAAATATTAGAAGGGAAAGGTTCCATTTGCTTTCTTTTTATTTACAAAAATCTCATTCGCACCCCACCTATATTTTAAAACAATTTGCAAAACAACGTAGTTTTAATAAATGTATACTATTTAAAAGAGATATACTATTTAAGATGTATACTTTAGATTCATCCTATATATATATATATATATATATATATATATATATATATATATATTATACCCCATTTAACGACGGATCGAGCGACGGTTTGATCCGTCGCCATAGGTTCGTCCGTCGGTATATGTTATTCATCGCTAAAAGCTATAGCGACGAACGAACCTATGGCGACGGACCAAACTGTCACCCGATCCGTCGCTAAAGGGAGTATGTTTGATATGCTTGATAAGAGGGTATACCTTGATCCTTTCTCTTAGCAAATAGTTGTTATAGATCCTTATGAGGCATACACCATTCATACCCTTCAAAACTAGAGTAAATGGTCAGGATTAGAAACTGAAAATAAACGTCCGCTACTAATAATAGCGGACATCTAAAAAAATTTAAATCATCTACTAATAATAATAACGGACACATTTTTAAGATTTGGTTTAAGGTTTGGCTTTCAAATGAACTTCCACTATTATTACTATCGAATTTTTTAAACATCCGCTAATAATAATAGCGGACATAGATTTTCAATTTATAATCTTAACCATTTACTCTTTGTTTTGAAAGGTATAGATAGTGTATGTTTTATAAAGATCCATAACAAATACATATTATGGATCTCTCTCTTTCTCTCTCTCTCTCTCTCTCTCTATATATATATATATATATATATATACAGGGTTGTCGCAAATTCTTTTCCCTTTTTATCCCTGTAAATTTAATTATTTAATAATTTTATTCTTTTTAATTTGATCATATAAATTTAATAAAATGACTATTATATTTTTTCATACAGACGTAAAACATGTGTCACGGTGATTGATTGGTCTATATTATTAAAGGATAGGTTGAAAAATAAGGGATTCTATTACTACAATATGAGCATTTTATATGACTAGTAATTTATAACATCTAGTATTCTAAGCACATAATGTGTATGTAGTAGAAAAAAATTAAGAGATGGTAAGAAGTAGTGACATCTTCTTCTTTTAAAGAAAGTAAAATGTTACAGTGTTGGGAGTTGTTGTTTTTTTCGGTTTGTCTTTCTTAATAATATAGATATAAATGTACTTCCTAATTTCCAATTTATTAAAATTATTATTAACTTTTAAAAGACAATTTAAAATATTTTTAAACTCAAAATTGTTAAGATTTGTTATTATTTACAATACATAACTATTATAACTAATAGTACTTATTATCTTCCATTTGAGAGGAAATGATGCTGCAACATTCACAGTAGTGCCCGAGGAGCTTATAGACAGACAGACAGACACAAACTGTTCATGGCTCAATGCAGCTGCAAACCCTTTCTTCCAGAATTCTCCAGGTTGCATACAAATTAGTCAAGGTTCCAATGTATAGAAATCAGCGACAAATCTGTATATTACTGAGCCTCAGCCTCAATGGTTACAGCAGGTACGAATTGGTAACCCAAAATTTTGGAATGATCTCATTTGTCCATTGCAACCAGCGGTAAATGCGGTAATGATCACCAAACCCCACGTATGAGGTGAACTAGACACACTATGGTATGATGCTGCCTTCAAAAGCTTGTAACGAAATTTACACATTATAGTTGATATGGGGAGAGAGTGAGTTTGGAGCCAGAAGCTTTCTTCAGGCCAAGTTGCATATCCCTTGGGCACAGAGTCCGGGAGAAGTCCATGAGCCAATGACAAATTAGGTGAAGCAAATTAATGGCAAATTGTTGGGTGAGTTCTCACACTTTTGATCCATTTTGTGGGTAGGTATACTCTTGGTTGATCTCCTGGGTTTTCAGGAGCACGTTCCTGACATATTAGAGGATAGAGATTCTTCACAGGTCCTTTCCGCACCAAGGAATAATAGCAATAGATGCATTATTTGGGAAGAATGGCTCACAAGATGAATGGCTCTTTAGTTGGGAGGATAGAGGGTCATCCTGGAAAATATAATTCCATATAGAATCCTCACTTGCTGAAACCAATATGTTTCCCCCATCTCAAGTGAATGATGCAGACATTTGACTTCCTGAAGGCCTGAAGATATACACAGCACAGCCACTTCCATTCGAGTGTGCACTGGGTAAACTACCTCGACCCAAATGCTTACCTACTAGAGGAGAGGCAGTATTAAAAGGCTCACTACCACTTGAGCTAACACCTGGGGTTAGTGCATTCTTTTAGAATTAAAAATACTCGAATTCCATTTAAGCATTTTCATAAATGACTTTTCTTTTCCTTTTTCTCCAATAAAAGAAAGCGTGAGAGACAACATTGTCACTAGTTCTTTATGCAATATACCAATTAATACAAATAAAAACTTCCATATTAGTACATTAAATCAAACTAAGTTAATACTCCTAAGATAAATTAAGATTAGCAAGCATTGAACAAATACATGAAAAGTAGTAAGAATATCTAGAAGAAACTGGATAGATGAAAAGATACTCGATGCATCATCTTACATTCGACAATTGCCTGTAATCGAGCCAACTACTCCACCCTGCAAGAAGAAAAGGAAAGTGAATTGCCTGAGATAGCTGACACAATGCATCTCGATGAGCTAACAGTGCACCACGTTACTAACCTTTCCGTCAGGGCGATAACAACACACAGCTGTAACTATTCCTTTTATATCAGTCCAATCAACTTGACAACCAAGTATTTCCCAGATTCGTACTTTTCCATCTATGGAGCCACTTGTGAAATAATTATCATCTACAGGATTGAATTGGATGCATGTAACTGTATTGCACAAGAACATACAAAGGAGTTGAGATGGGATGGATATAAACCAAATTCTTTAACAGAGGAATAAATATGAATAACTAAATACGTGTTAGCAAGAAAACCACACCATAATTATTGTGAGAAAAAACTTTTTTGCATTGATCAGATCCAACTTTCCATAAGCAAACAGTCTTATCAACAAAAGATGACAGAAGACACTGCCAAACGAAAAATTAAATGGTAGTGAGACTTGCTGATCTAACATAACAAACTAGAATAACAAAGTAAAGTTGTGTCCATGGATATAAAGACCTTGCTTTTTGACCGAGATTCAATACTTCACCACAGTACCCATGGAACTCATGAAGTGGTTTGTCAAATATTCGAAAAACTTTCTTCGGAAAAAGGACACAAGCTGCATATGATGATTTCTTCTTCAATTTCCCCTTTCTCTCTCTTTCCAAATAAAGGGGGTTAGCTCAGAAAGATCATTCACTGTGAAGTATACAAATGAAGGATCAAGGTCAAGAACATGAAATACATCTTATCTTTCTGCCTGTGTTACCTGCCACACTCGCACAATTCTATCTTCGCCAGCACTTGCAGTGTACTCCCCATCAGGGCTGCACTTCATTGTTGGGATAGAAGAACCCCTATTAGCGATGATATCTTGTCCCACAAAAAGGGCAGAGATTTCCTTGGACAGCATTCTGTGAGTACGAATTCTAACAGCTTGAGTCCCAAACTACCAGTCTGCAAGTTCACAGTGCATACTGCAGCACCCAATTTCCTCAACCATCCCTTCTTCACTCTATTTGTGACAATCCCCACTTGTAAACCTCTTCAAAATCTCTTCGTATAGCTTGCTGAATGAGAGGTGATAAACCCAAGGACCTCTCAAACTCTTCAAGGGTAATCATTTGATTGGAGCCAACTTCACGGATTCTTCTCACCATGCCATCTTGACCCAGTACCTCTACAATGAATTCTGTGCCATCATCCAAATTCCTAATTCTACACACATCATTTTCTCCAGTTTCCTCATCTAATAATCCACGGTCATCCTATGATGAAAAATACATGGAAGATTGAGTTGATAGATCCCCGTCACCAAGGACCGGTGTTCTCAAAACCGCTCCACTATTTCTCATAATTCTTTCCATTTCCAATGCCCATTCACCACAACTCACATTTTCAGGATTCAACCTCATAGTTTCTCCTGCACCAAATCGCATCCATTTCAAAATTTGTTTCCTAAGCACAGAAATGCTTGCTGGGGTTTTAATCCAAACCTCGTATCCAAATCATCAATCCTCAAGTCAGAATCTAAATTGACTGGTTCATCTGAGCCAGAATCAGCCACAGGTGATATTGTCATCCTCGTCTTCACTGAAACTCCCCATTACCATTCAATTTGACTTCAAAACATTAAATGACATCTCCAAATTTAGTTCTTTTAAGCTCTAGGCAAAAATGTGCTATGCTTCCCTACGATAAATTGTCTAAATATGAACAAGTGAAAAATAAAATGCAATCAGTCCACAATCAAGATACGACCTTTACACTAAAAAACAGAGATCCATAAGCCATTTAAACCTCGTAACAAACATTCAGAAATGAAATAATTCCTGTCATCAATTCATCATGGTGTACCTTCCTAACAGTTTGGGTGGGTTTTAAGTGCAAGACTCGGTCATATCACAACATGTCCACAGGCAACAGCATTGGACTGCACCACCATCACAGTCTTCCAACTTACTGTTATTGATGACTTGCTAACTATGTGCTTGAAAATGTGATTTCATCGGAGCTCGAATCCTTCTCCTTATGCGAATACCGTCAGAGCTACGGCTCCGGTGACGTAGACACTATCCCAATTCTGTTAAAGATAAGAGAGCCTGCATATCATCAATCATAGTACAATGCTAACAACAGCAGGATGCAGAGCTTGTGAAGTTGTGAGTTTCCCATGAATGACTTATAAGTTGCTTCAAGTTAAATCAAACAATTACCAAGGAAAGCACGTCATTTTCCTTGTTTTTACTTATCAAGAATTGGTCACATTTTAAATATTAAAATTTCACAAATTAACTAGAAACAAAGTCAACTTGAGACTCTAATTGTGGAACAATGGAATATTTAATTTGTCAGGGAAAAAAAATTTAATGTCCATCTAAAATTAGGAAAACCATGTCATTTTATCTCTAGTTTGGAATAGAGGTAGTATTAAAAAAATATAAATAAAAAAAATAAGATGCCAAATTGCTACCTGTTTCTGACCAACATATATTCACATTGTTTTAACATTAGATTATAAAGTAACCTGGTTACATAGAAATTCTGTTGTGCAACGATTAACTCAGAACCTTTATTCCTTCAATATTCATGAGAGAGCTTGTGAAAAGAAAACCAAAAAAAAAAACCCATAAAAGCAATACATATCCAAAATCCTTTTCCATTGGGATTACTATACAGTAATACAACTTTTTTTGAACAATTACAAATCCATAAACCATCTCACTGATCTCCATTAATCCCGAAGATACGGACCTTGTGCATATTTGGGAACTTGGCGATAACAAGTACAATGACGGCAAGAGTATTCAAGAACAAAAGTGGGTTTTGGTAATCTGTTGTATGCGAAGCTATCAAGAACCTGTAAGAGAAACAAGTCAAAGTTGATTGGTCATTCATCAATCAAAGTTCCATAAAAATGAGATGGAAAAGGACTGAATATTGTCAATAAAAACTTTTCACTATCTTGAGAGTAAGAATATGTTGTGCATACATTGTTCCGTCCAAGGAAAATAGATCAAATTTTTGTGGTTACAGAGTTTAGTAGACGCTATAACCATGTATTCGTTTGAACAGCAAGCTATTTCACAGAAAATGCATGCAGTTTCACGTTTGAAGAGTACCCTACGCTGAGAACCAAGTCAGATCTAGATTAGATTCTTTAGCTAAAACAGGCATGCTTTCGACAATGTTAATAAATAGCCATCAAGTAATTTCCATTGGTCCAACCAATGTAGTAGTTTATATGATTGGATGTCAAACAAAAACAATCTGCCCATAGAATAACTACATGTTAAAAACACGACAGAAGCAACACTTAGACATAGTACATAGGTAAACAAAGCCTGGCGCCACACATCACTGCACAAGCACAAACTCCTTTGTCAAACTGAGAACTGTCACCGAGAACTTTGACAACTTTGGCACTCCTTCCATATATATGCAACTCGTCAGCATGACCACCCAAACGTAGTATATTGTTTGTGCTCTTAATAGTTACTCACAGACCTAGTATGTTGTGCATGTTTTCTTTAATAAGTGAATGTTGTGCATCATTATTTGCATAACAAGTTACAATATATTGCTAGAAAAAATTAGAGATTTATATAAAATCCTTAAAATTAACCATATGATGAAAAAAAAAAGTAAGACAAAAGAAAGTCTTGTCACAAGAATGAGCATGAGAAGAGTGTAAAGATATGTGCATTTAGATACCATATCTTGTTCTCAAAAAATAAATAGATACACATATCTTGAGATATATATATATATATATATATATATATATATATATATATATACACAGATGTAAAGTGCATAATTTTTGTGTCTTTCTCCGTGTAAAATATCAGATTTACTTTATTTTGATACATTAACAATCACCTGTAGGAAATTGAAATCTCACACCACTTAGCAGGTTGAGGCTTTGCAGCCACCAACTTGTCCCCTTGAAACTACATTCTCCTTTCTCTCACTCTGCTTCTATCATATACTTCCAACGTCCCAGACTGAGTGCCGTCTTGAAAATTGTGCATTTGGCATAGAATTAAGATGTGGAAATGACACATTTAGAAAACTTATTTCTTAACTTAGTCTTTTGTAAAATCATATTTAAGTATCTAAAGTGCAATTAAGAAAAGACATAAAATAAATAAGGGGTGTTTACAAAATAGTAAAAATACTTTTACTTATCATTACAAAAATACAGCTCCAACAAAAGAATTAAAAATGAACTCTAACCACCTAATTTTTTTTCTTTATGATAAAGTTAAACAACAAAAATAAACGATACACACCGCCACACCGCCGACTATGTGCCGCCGGCGGCGGATGAAACAAAATTGAATATTCTATGCAAAGACATTAATTAGAGAAGCCCTCGCCTATGATTTGTACAGCCACTCATCTTCAGTAAAGACGAGGTTTGCGTTAATAACAAAAACATATACTCAACAAACTTGCCAAATGGCACAAAATCCATATACCTAGTACCCACTCATGATCCTTTCATGGTTGTATATACTTTAATTCGTTTGTGTCCAGTTTCTTCCAATATATATTTACTTACGAAAGCATAACATATCCACTAACTTCTTCATGAATAGCATATTCTCATGGTAGTGGGGTTCTATTTACCTTGTTAGAGATAAAATAGATGTATTGAATATTGTTGTTCTGTCATTACAAAGAGTACTAAACCCTTATATATAGGCTATTAGTTGAGTAGGGGCCAAGTATGTGTAGGTACCAAGCATACTTGATGACCAAGTTCTAATAATAATTATATCACGACTTACAACTTGTTACATAGCATAATCCTAAAAAGACTCAAATCAACCACAGCACGAAATTATTTTATCTTCAACACAACCCCTCAAATTGAGGCCCAATTCAATTTGCATGGATTTTTTTTTCCCCCATCCAAAGTTAGATTTCTCACCCTCAATACATCAGTGTTCTAAAAATCTCAGCCTAGGTGCTAAGTGGTCCTCTACAGCCTAGATTTGACCAAACCTCTACTTTGGAACTGTGCAATACTTAAAATGAATTTGTTAAGCATTAAAATATTATTTTTTTGGTAATATTTCATGTATAATTTAAAAAAATTATATTTACTATATCTTTTGTACAGTATAACAAGTATGTACAATAGGGGAAAAAAAATATGAGACCGCCTAAACCACCTTTAAAAACGCCTAGGCACCGCCTAGGTGGTCTAGGCGCTAGGTGCCCCCTTCGTTGCATAACCATTTTTATAACACTGCAATACATAATTTCACACATCCACTTTTCAATAATATCACGTGCCAGCAATAACGGAAAACAATTGGTCACCTACAACAAATGTGAAGGACTCTCTATCATTCAAAAACAACTACGAAAAACTTTTTGCCTTCCTTAACAACGGAGGAGTCACCAGCCTCCCAAAAAATTCAAAGGACACACGCCTTCCTGAAATCTCGGCCACATGCAATCCTTACTTTGTAATAAACCATTTACATATTTCAACTCGAGAAAATAACTGCTCTAGACATATCACCCTTGTTAAGAAAAAAAAATAGCAAAAAACAAAGAACCTGCATCTTCGAAAAGAAACCTCAAATATGGGCAACGGAGCAACGGAGTACTAGAGCACCAACTTTAGCAACGTATGACAAAACTCAAAATACAGCTCCAACAAAAGAATTAAAGCTGAACTCTAACCACCTAAATTTTTTTCTTTAAAATGAAGTTAAACAATAAAAATAAACGATACACGCCGTCGACTATGTGCCACCGGTGGCAGATGAAATAATTTTTGATTTGATTGTCAAGATTAACCTAGCTTTGATACCATGTTAGAGATAAAATAAATGTATTGAATATTGTTGTTACGTCATTACAAAGAGTACTAAAGCCTTATATATAGGCTACTAGTTGACTTATATATAGGCTACTAGTTGATTAGGAGGCAGGTATGTGTGGGCACCAAACATACTTGGTGACCAAGTTCTAATAATAATATACTCCAAGGATAATTATATATTCTAACATAGCCCAAATGTACACGACAAAGAAACACTTATCTAGAAATGATCTGAAGTAGAACAAATTGATGATCTATAGAACAGATAACTTACAGCACCACAGGTACAACTGTTAAAAACTTTCTGTTAAGGGTGAGTTGTTTTCCATTATCGATCTGCTCCCACCACGTCAACCCATTATAGATCCCCTGGTCATCAGCAAACGGAGTTCCTTTCTTCCAGTGGAAGAAGTGATATGTTACCTAAATGGAAAAGCAGACTCCTCAATAACGCAAGAAGAGAATCAAACTATTGCTGAAATTGATAAACTTAACATATAACAAGAAGTTTCTTTGGTCAAGCACAAGCAGTGTGAAAATGATTTCTAGAGTATCCTTTCATCATTCAGTTTATATTTATTTTAAAATCATCTGGGTAACTACATGTAGCATACTAGCATGCAAAGATTGTCAGTTTTTCACATAATCAATATTGAAACTAAAGCCATAAGACATCTCCACTTGAATGTAAAGAGATTATGATTTCATCTCATTATGACCAGTTAAAAAGGGATGCATACCAAGGATACTTTAAGGAACAGCAGTAGAAGACGTCAGCCAAAAGCAATGTAGCCCGAAAGGAGGACACAGATGCTTTCCACATAGAAATAAAAGAAAGGGGGGGGGGGGGGGGGGGGGGGGGTGAACCTCCTTGTAGCAATAGCAGTTTAGCACCTAAGGAACAACCTGGTTAATGTTTCATTTTCGTAGACTTGGAAAGAATCACCAATAGATTAAATTGCAGAAGAAGTTCAACGGCTTCACCTATAACACATTGATAAACTGAGAGGGGGGGGAGGGGGTTGGAGAGTTAACTAAAGACACCCCAAATGGGTGCTTCTCCTTTGAATTATATCTAGTTGAAACAAGCTTTAAAATTTAAAGTGCAAAGCCCAATTGTGGGAAACCCATATCATAACCACAAACATCCAACAGGAACCAGCAAAAATCCAAACTTTCAAACCCATCAACAAAACAAGCAACTAATTAACACTGAAAATAAAATTGAAACAAAATTCATCAAACCAAAAACAGAGAAACATCAAAAAAAAAAATTTATCAATAAATCAACTATAAATGTATAGATAGGGATTATTAGCACATATATACCAGGAAGTGGGAGAGATGAAGGATGGTCCAAGCCATTCCAGGAGAGCAATTGAAGAGGGAGAGAACCACGATCCAGGCGAAGAATAGGATGAAGATGTAGATGCTCCAAACCCCTGGATAAGTGAACCACTCCGTGTTCTTGTTTAGATCCGTGGGCGGCGTCGCCTTCACGTAATAATAATTCCCCATCCCCCTCCCCTTTTCTTTATACAACTAAAATGGAATTGCAATCAACTTCCCTATCTCGAATCAACCTTTTTAGAATTTAATTGTGATTGGATGATGAATAAAGTTGATGGCAAACTTGAGATCGTTCATTTTTATAGAAAGAATATGTAAGATGTGAGTGTATATAGAGGGTACTCCCTCCTCTGTCATTACGTATAATTTATTTATTTTTTGATCTTAAAAAGATGAGATAAAATATGTATATAAAGTAGAGATAAATATAAGGAATTGATATTTTTATAAAATTTCATTTACATAAAAGTGGACTTTATTTACTATTCATATAGGTGAAATTTTGTAAAAATATTAATTTCTTATATGAAAATATCAATTCTCTAAATATATTATTTAGAGGAGTCTGTTTGTATAAAAAAAATTAAAAATATTCATCACTTAATATCACTAAGGATAAATTTGAATTTTTTGTGCTATATTTCCTTTTAACTTTATTTTTTTAATGTGTAAATAAATTATATTTTGCTCATCCTTTTGAATATGTTCGCAAGTAAATTTCTACTTTGCTCAGCATTTTGGGGAGGGAGAGAGTAAATTTTTTATTTGAATTGAGAGATTTTTTATGGCTCCTACTTTTTTATCTTTCATTACTAACGATTCAGTGATATATATGAAATATTTTAAGCTCTCGTATCTTTACATTCAAACAATTAAATTTCTAAGAGAAACCTTACATATGGTCATTTTAACAATGTAAGGTATTTAAGTTGCACATGATTGATATTTACCAACAAAAACAAAAACAAAGAACCAAAGCAGCAAGTCTCATTTGCATTCCTTTTCAAACAAATTAAGTAAATGTTGATTTAAAACTAAGAACCTATTGTCTAACAATTCATTGCAAATGAGGTATTACATACTACTTCCGTATCGTTATTAACTTTTGAAAGTCAATTTCAGATATTTTTAAACTCATAATTGAGATGATATAATAAATAGTATAAAACAATAAATATAACAATGCGCGACACAATAAAGAAACTTTATACCAAGAATAAGACAAACTAATGATTGAATTGTAGACATTCTGGGTACAAATGCATAAATTACAAGAAGAAAATAGTAGTCTTAAATAACAGTTATTAACGTGTTTATTAATGTCATGGCCAGAAGATTATGTAAAGCTATGGCGCTTCCTGGGAAAATTAAAGGGATTCATCCTCAAACGCTGTTCGTCAGCCAACCAGCCAGCCAGATCCTCTACCGCTACCTTAATCACATCAGTTCGAACGCCAATATCAGCACCATACCTGCTCACACAATACATCCCTGCTGTTAGTGTAGCCACGCCAACAGGACTAGGCATTAGCAACTTCAGTGGGGAGGAGAGAAGGGCAACGAATGGAACACCAAGCACAGAAGCAGCTTGCCCGCTTTTTCCAACCCCCACCCTATCAAAGGACATAAGGCCTGTTCTGCAGTATAGGGCAAAGTCCTCACAGTTGTTATCGACCACATCATAGTTTCCAAATCCGTTCTGAAGAAGATACATTGCTCGGTGGATAACTGTCTGAGCCGGATCAGATGCTGCAGTGGTACAAGTCCCCCCTCTTACTTTGATAAGAAAAACAGATGGGCTGACTCCATACTCAAAGCAGTAGAGCGATCCCTTTTGAAGAAAGCAATCCAGGCAGGTAAGGACTACTCCACTATTAGGCTGCCTGAACCCGCAATCTGGATAGGTTGGACAGGAAAACGGCGTGTCTGACTTTCCGTCATAGGTAATCAGTGGGGCTTGAGTGCTTGAACTCTCTTCCTTTTTAGGGGTAAAATGAACCACTTTGTTTCCCCCCACAAAGATGCCTGCATTGTCGTATAAATCCAGTAGCCAAGTAATAATAATGTTATTAGCAATAACAGAAAAGGATAAGATTCCAGTTGGACGATCCATTGCATAGTTAGATAAGCAAAATATGCAAACAGAAAGATAAGCAAACAAGTTTATTTACCACTTTTTAAGTATTTGTAGAGTACAAAAACCCGCTAGAGTTGTAAATGATTACTCATCCAGTCATCCCCCCAAACACAAATATTCTAGGGAGTGCAACTGATCATTCACATATTAAAACCTATCATTTAACTTCATCCTTCCTTCAACTCTCAACTCTAAATTGGAATACAGATGCTAGGCTTACAAGAATCTTCAACACAAATTTTCAAGATCCTCAAGGCAAAATGAGGAAGCAGTAGAGAATCTTTGATATGATTCTTTGCATATATGTTAATAGTCCTGTGACAAATACTGATCCAAATGAACACCAGAATAGTCTTTTCGGCACAGTTTACTAAACAGTTGTACTAGAAGAAAGTCCACAGGCATAAACAAGACCTGGTAGGAAATTAGTGATATCCACATGAACTTTCGATTGTCCTTGCTACCGTAATGTCACAGCCACATTATAATTTCATCAGTATGTATTTTAATTAGTAGGAAGTAAAAAGAAAAGAATATGTTCAAATTAATAGCTTGACCTGCAGAGTATATAAATCTACCAGATGTTAATTGAAGAATAAGACAACCCACAATACAATGTTGGGCTTGGCCCCATAGCCCATTAGGCCTAAAGCGCGCACAAGAGGATCATTTGGGTCCAATAGGCTTGGGCTAGAATCCTTGTCACTTTCGTATAGTTAATTAGTTACCATATTCAATCCTAATTGGTATGGAAGTTGCCTATTCAGAAGTGACTAGGATGACAGTTACCTTCTCCAACTATATTTTTGAGATACGATTCCTAATAGGAGTCCTAACCCTAAAGAATCAGCTGAGTACTATAAGTAGCTAGCCATTTTCAACAGCTTTAGCATCTGGTCTGGAAAACAAGTGCTATAAATTGGAATTATATGTTGAAGAAATTAAACCAAGAATTTAACTACTCAACGACGTGTGAATGTGTGAGGAGCTTCACAATAACATGGTTATCAACTTGCATTGATAATAACAATAATATAATTGTTGCATTGTAATAGTTTTAGTGCTAACCATGTAGTAGTGACACAGAAGGAACTTTTCAATCCATATAACAAGAGAGTCACTTTATTTAACATGTTGATGAACTATTGAACGACAAAAAGTTCAAACCGGACCTAATGGCATTTTGGCATTTTATGCCAGTGTAACTCTTTAACAGACTCAAGTTCTATCTTTAAAATGGGCCATGCTCTTTTTCTATTTTGTTTATTATTATCAGGATGGATGAAAACTGCAACATAGCAGATCTCAATACTTTGCCAACACCTAATAGAAGAAGAAGAAAAGCACTACAACATATCACAACATATCAAGTTAGCTTTTGCTCTAAGCTGACCAATTAACAAAAAGGGCCTGATATTGTCAAGGTATCAAACGCCAACAAAGAGGCGTGCAATAGGGAAGATAGAGAAACTTAAAAAGGTCTATGAATAATGAATATAATATAAAAAAATTCAAGTAATTTTCTACTTTATATTCTCAAGTCTAAGCCAATGATGAATGGAGGAATGCCATCAAACCATTAACTATTGACAATAAGCCAAATGTTCGGAATACCTTCCCACATACATTAACCTTGTGTCATTTGAAATGATATGAACCCCAGAGCTATAATGTGGATAAGAAAACTCTAAATCCTGACCAAGACCAAAGTCCTGTTCATAATCAGTTGTTAAGAAGTAATCTGAAGTGCAGCCTCCCCCCCCCCCCCCCCCCCCACCCCCTCAACAAAAAATACACGAGCATTTTTTGATATTTAAAAAAAGTATCAATAAAAATTTTCCAAGAGGGCAAAAGTCAGTGTACACACGATGTTTAAAAGGGCGTATAGAACACACAAATGAAAATGTAGAAAACAAAAAAATAAAAACCAATCCCACTACATTATATCCCCTCCACATAACAAGGAGCCCCAGAGAAAAACTACATGACTGCCTCAAAGTGAAATCACTAAGAAAATAAACAAAGGGGACAGCCTTAACAACATATTTATCCGCCTATTTCACAGTCTGCTTGATCCAAGGAAAGCACGATGCAGAGAAACTAACATTCATATTTCACGTACTAACTTGAGTCACTTGACTGTTTCAGAAAATTTGTAGGTAAGGCTTACTGGAGTACCAAATATTATCAAGTTCCAAATGATGTAACATCTACAATTCAAAGCTTTTCCTCTTTCCATTTCAATATTTTCTGAAAATTCAAATGGGGGAAATCACCAAAAACAGTAGTATATAATAAATGGTTTACAAACTAGAAGCAACTAATACTAATGACATGATCGGTTACAGGAAAAAAGCTTCTGTAGTTTGTTATTGTCAAGGAGAATTTTGAAATCTACCTATCAAACTTAAGAGTTACACTTGAAAAAAATAAAGCTTGGAAATTCCTGTCGAAATTTCATAATTCATTGAACAACTAGCTAGGATGCTATAATCAAGGAATCCTCATGGATGACCTTGCAAGCAAAATAATCAAATGTAGATGTATCCTTCCTTCCTCGACAATCCAAAGTCCAAACTTTTAAATAATCATCCAGCAGAATGACCAAATGATGAGAAGTTATCGAGAACAGAATTTTGGGTAAAATGGTGAATTAAAATCCCCAATAAGGAGAAATTAACTCAAATACCCTACTGAATCCACATCTAAGGTATTAGATAGTTTAGTAAACAAAAAAAAAAATCAGGCACACACACCAAAAGTGGGCCAAAATAGAACGAGAAATAATACCCAGAAACAATAATTAGTAAGAAACCCCACATTGCAATTTCTCTTAAAAAGACTGGATTTTTACCATGGTGGGAGTAGGTGAAGACAGCTCTGTAAGTATATATGTGGTCTCCTGGTTTGATCTCAATTTTCTCCACTCTATTTGTGAGAATCCCCATCTCTATTTCTCTCTCACCTTCTGCTGCAAAAATGCTCAGCACTTATCTGCAATCTGCTAAATTAGCAAGTCTTGGTAAACCACAATGCAGATTTAACTAAACCCGCAAATTAAAAGATTAATTAAACTAATCGACATTTTCCACCGTTCCGGTCTCTCTAGGAAATGGGTGTGCGTGGAAAGAAATTATTAGCTCACAGAAGCATCCGCTCAACCACCGTTACCAATCTATAGATATACTATACGATATATGTATAAATTCATGGTGATGATGATGGTGAATGATAGCGACTCTTTTTGCTTTTCTTCTTTTGTCCTTTTGATTTTGGTCTTTTCGTATTTCCATTTTTATTTCGTCCTCCAATCAACTTTGATATTCGGATTCTTTGAATTTCACCCAAGAAATGTTCAACGGGAAACTGCAGACGACATCGTGTTGAGTGAAGAGTTCTAGGAACGGCGCCGTATTGGGATGTTCTCTTCTGGCATCATACAAAGTAATGCAATACCATTACCGTGTTTCTTTTACGTACTTTATTCTTTTGCTTCTTTATAATTTAAGCAAAAAAAAACACACCTCCCACCAAAAATACATACATATATATATATATGTGTGTGTGTGTGTGTGTGTGTGTGTGTGTATATGTATGCAGTGGCCAAGCCAAATTATTTATTTAGTTGGGTCAAAAAATTTATATGATTATAAATAATTTAGTGGGAGTTCGGGGGCAGCGCCCCCGAGTCAAATTTTTTGAATAATTTTATATTTTCAGGTTGTATATATAAAATATATATTTAATTACAATGATAATATAATAATTGTTAACTCTATATATATTTATATGCATGTATATATATACCCTATTGACTCTTAATAGATTTTTCTAAAGACAAACTGTTTATAAATAATTAATTCTTTCAAAAAGTAATATAAAATTAATTATTAATTAGTTTAAGAAGATTATATAAATATACATTTATGATATATAGAGGATGTAAAAATAATATGAGATTGAGAATTAAGTGAGAAAGTTATAAATTTATAATTTGACCCCATATATTAGAAATTTTACAAAATTTTAGTGGAGTCAATTTGTATATAACATTTAAAAATTTTAAATATGTGCCATATATTATAAAAAAAAAAAAAAAAATCAGTAGGGTCAATTGACCCCACATCCTCCGACGTGGCTTCGCCACTGTATGTATGTATTTATGAATTTTATGGTTCCTAACGTCTCGTCGGTGTTTTGTAGGGTTTTTGAGCTAAAAGGGCAAAATCGTAATTTTCACAAAAGACCACCACCGCAGCGGTGGATTCTACCGCCGCGGCGGTCGACCATGCTGTTTTCTGACGGGATTTTCCTACTTAAGTGAGAAGGTGGTTTGACCTAAAGGGATCTGATTTTTACGCTTGAGAGCTCTTTTTCTTCATTTCTTTCAGCCTTCAAAGCTACTTGGATTGGTGTTAAGCTCAAGAACAAGAAGATTCATCAAGCTTGGATTACTACATTTTGAAGGGAGTTTTAGTGTTTGAGACTTGTGTACAAGGAGTTTCATTCATTTGATTCATCTTCATGTTGTGTAGTTTAAGTCTAATGAACAACTTGTTAATGATTGTTAGTCATTTAGCTATGAACTAACTTCATTTCTAGGATCACAATGGATATCGCTACTAGATTTTAATGGAATATCTCTCTTTTTGATGTGAATGGATTGCTAATGAATGATTATCATGCTTTGTTCTTCATGTATGGATTATGTACTTTGTATGTAATGTGTGGTTGTTTATGATATTGAAAAATGGATTAAATAACTCGACCTAAAGCATGATAGCACTTATAGGTTGTTTTATCTTCGGATGAGTGCCTAATTTGTATCTCGGATAGGAATATACCGGTGTACCTTGTGTAACCTTGTTGAGAAGTGCTTTTATCGCCATCTTACTAAGTTAGGTCACATAGGAATATAGTGAACTAATTAGTAGGGTGTGAATCATTTAACTATCGAAAGAGGTTATTGGTTGCTTATTTTCTCTGGTCATTATTCGAGCGATCTTAGCATTGAGAAGAGGGGTGTGAGGGTTAAATGAGGTAGTGACTGAAGTTGTGATCTTAGCTTGTTTTAATTGAATCTTTGTTGCTACGTTTTTATTATTTTAGGTTATTGTGTTAACAAAAACTCACCATCTTAATCATAGTTTAAATCGGATTAGATTGCATTAAGTTTGCTATGCAGATAACGTTAGTATAACTCCTCGTGGGATCGATAACTTACTTACATTATATTACTTGTTGACCGCGTATACTTGTGTGTTGCATTCATTCAAACGAATTCGGAATCGCGTGTTTTTTATAGGTGCCGATTCCGCTCAACAAAGTCCACTACTAGTTTAAGAAAAAAAGTAGGGAATTGATATTTTCACGAGTTAATTTGTTATTTTCACATGATCAAATGTGACTCATTTGTAAAAATATCAAATTAACTTGTTAAAATATCTATTTTCATATAGAATTGATATTTCCACAAGTTAATTTAATATTTTCACAAGATAAAATGAGACTCACTTGTGAAAATATCAAATTAACTTGTAAAAATATCAATTTTCTAAAAATATACTTTATTATACTTATGTTGAGTTCACTATAAATGATATTAAAACTTATTATATTCTGTCCAGAATTTAATTTTCTTAATATGAATAAAAATGTCATTTAGACATCATTTTAAAGAAAAGAGAACCATTTATATCAAACTAAGGTAAGTTTTGACTTACCCAAATCAACCTCGAAAAATAAAAGAGTTTAGGTGGTATTTGGTTACCTTTTAATACTTCTTAACAGCTTCACATATGATTCGGTAAGTACCTTTTAATACTTCTTAACAGCTTCACATTTGATTCGATAAGAGGGTAAAGTTGTTTGATAAAATTTTATTTGCTTTTTATCGTTTCTTAATCGATAAAAGGAAGATATAAATCCAAATTATTAAGAACTGCCTCTTAATGAAAAATTCAAATCTATTGCGCCTCTATAAATATTGTACTCCCTCCATTCTGAATTTTAAGATCATTATTAATTTTTAAAAAGTCAATTTGAGATATTTTTAAATTTAAAATTGATATTTTTACATTTAAAAGTCATTCAAATGTTTTATACTTTTTATTTACCAAACAATTTTTTAAGTTCAGATGTTATTTCACTCAAATTATTTAATTTATTAAGATATATTAACCATTCAGATCTTAATTACTCAGTCTTATCAAACACCATCTTAGTCAAGTTCGAGTTTAATTTTAAATAATGTAAATAAATTGAATTAATTAAGTATTATTACTATTATCTTTACATAGGTAATACATATAGAATCGGTTGTTTTATTAATTCAACACTAGACTAATAACTCGTGCCTTGTACAGGTTAGTATCGCTAATACTATTTAAAATTGTGTCATGTAATATTTGGTATTATAATTTGAGTATAGATAGTATAGTATAGATGGTAATAATACATGAAACATGAAATTGAAGAGTTGTGTGTATATCAAAATTAATATATATATATATATATATATATATATATATATATATATATATATAGACACACACACACACACACACACACACATGCATGTACAGTTTTAAAATAATACAACAAATAATACGAAAAATTTGATATAATTATGAACATGAAATATACTGTATCAATAAAGATGATAAACTCGAGACTAACTTAGTATTAACTCTTTGACCAGCTAAAATGACTCAATTAATTTGAGTAAAATCTCTAAATGCCTTGTTATATATAGAATAGTAATATATTAATATGTCGAGCTTAAATGAATTTGATTAATTAAACATTAAAATATTTATCTTTGGGGCTACAAAAAAAAAATTAGTGTTTCATTTTTGTCCCACTTATACTCCACTTCTTAAGAATTAAAATTACTCATTTATTAACTAATAATCACCTTCTCAATTGGGCCACAAAATAGTTGTTCATGGTTTATTGCCTCTTCAAATGCCATAATGACATTTCATTTTTGAGTTTATTTTGTGTGGGATTCTATATTATCATGTACACGTGTAATTTTCAATAAACATGTGAGTGTTAGAGTATATATCGTGTCTGATATCAAATGTCTTGAATTAGTATGTTTAGTACATAATGACTAGAATCAACTTTTTTTTTTAATTTCAAATTAAAAAGCTTTATATCTTTATATTAAACTTAGTTCCATTTTATAAACCTAGCAACTCAATTTTAAAGGAAAAGAAAATGAAGTCTCTCATATATATATCCATGTTCCATTTAGTCATTAATTAATTTCTTTTATCCTTTTAGTAAGAAGCTTTTTTTATCCTTTTAGTAAGAAGCGATGATATCAAATCAAAGAACATTGGATTTAGTAAAGAAAAAAATTCAGTACTACTAATTTTCTTTTCAACAAATTTTAAATTATATGATTACACCCCTTTTTGTTTGTTCTATAAAATAAATATACTAAAATAGTCGGTTTAGAATTTAAATTTGATGATAAATTTATAGGTTGCTAAATTAATCTTAAATGATTGTTGATGCTACATATGACGATAACTTCATGTTAATATGATGATATTTAATATTGACATATGTGAATATATAAGATATAATGTTATAAAAACGATAATCACATATTACTATTTTATTTTATAATTTATAGTTTCACATTAACCGCAATTCACATTCAACAACATATAAATTATTTTCTATTTTAAATTAACTCACTCTCAAGAATCTATTGGTTAAATTAAAGGTAAAGAACTTACGAATCATCTGCTCTGCTGGAATATGCTTAAGATTTGTTTCTTATCTTATAAAGAAACATGAAAATAAGAGTAAAAATTAGATTTTGTGGTAATAATAGTATAGTAGTAACTCTTTGACACAAAAAGTAACCACACAATCTGTTTAATTAAACCTTTCTTATCTCTTGCTATTTCACCTGAACAATTCCTTCCTTTCTCTCTCCTTTCTCTTCTTACTATTACTATAAGAAATTGATATTTTTACAAGTTAATTTAATATTTTGGTAAGATCAAATGTGACCCACTTGCTGAAATATCAAATTAACTTGTGAAAATATCAATTCTCATATATAATTGATATTTTCGTAAGCTAATTTGATATTTTTGCAAGATCAAATGGGACCCACTTGTGAAAATATCAAATTAACTTGTGAAGTAATATTACTATTTCAGCCCAAATTTTTTTTACCTTTTTTCTTTCAAAACCGTTCACCAAAAGCCCACTTTCTCTTTACAAAATCAATTACTAGGTATAATTTTATTTTTTCATTTTCAGGTTGTGGTTTCATTCATTTTTCATTTTCAAGTTATGGGTTTGATTCGTTTTTCATTTTTAGTTTCTGGGTTTGATTTAGAAAAGGGAAAATATATATGGTATTGCGATTGATATGAGGAAGCAAACAATAGCATTGTTGAAATGGAAACTAGGGTTATGGTTTTAACAAAAAGAACATTTTTTTATTCCCCATCGAGCTCAATGGATCTCAATGAGCTTGTTGTTGAATGTTGATCACGATTACGCACGGGATCGACATTCGATTCTTATTCTATTGTTGTCGAGGCCTTTTCAGAGAAACACCATTTACCCAGAGTTATTTGATTATGTCTCCGAGTGATTGTTTCTCTCTCCTCTTTTTCTTATTCTTTATCTTCTCTCTCATATCTATTTGGTCATTTGTCGGAATGGCTTGATTGGTGTTGGGACACAATTTATTAAACCTTATATTTAATATGGACCATGATTATTTTATATTTGGATTTGGGTTTGATTCTTTTTACATACTATGATGGGCATGGACCGTGGGTCAACCAATTTAAGTATTTTTATCTTTGAGGCGGTTTGGGTTAGTGGGATAAGATATTATTTTTTACTTGATAAAGTTGATGGGACTCCAAACAGTGTATAGAAGAGTATATATATAAAATTTGGACAAGTGAACTAGGTAATGCTAATACATGCATAGCTGCAATATCAAATATCTTACGATTATTTCAGCAATTATCTTGGTTCTCTATGTGACGTTTTATCACATGTATTAATTCTTACACCGGTGCTTCCTTGGACTGCCTAAGCCGTGACCTAATCTGTGGAGTGTTTAATGATTTTGTTTGAATGGAACAATCTTATTATTGGGTGATTTCAGAGGGAGAAAGATTCGAGTGTCAACAATTGAAAATTCAGATCCTGAGGTGGATTATGTCGAAAAGGTTCCCAGGTGTCATTATGTTCGAGTAATTTTCCCTTTTTTTCTACAGCATTACTATAATTTGTGGTTCAAGATTTACTCTTTATTAGTGTTGTTATATTTTACTTCTTGGAAATATTTTTCATGATCCAAATATTTGGATTGAGTTATCAACTGAAACCCATATGTAATTAACTCTTGTTAGATATTGATTGTCATTTTGGATGTCCAATTACATGGTTGTAGTTATTCCACTTTTTGAATCAATTCTCAAGGCCTTTTGGCATGGATTTAACTTTAATTCAGTATGTTATTTGGTCGATGAGAAATTGGAAACAAGGAAAGAAAAGGTAAGGAGAGTTTGTTAGGTTATCCTTGGTTTGTAGCTATAAGACATAGTTTTTTGTCCTTTTTGTTTAAGTATCTGTTCTGCCTTTCAGGTATCTGGTAGATAATTTTTGCTTGATTAGACCTTTCTATTTTATTTTTATTTGTCAGATAATTTGTGCTTGACTAGATCTTTCTATTTTATTCTTATTATGGAGTTCTCTCTATTTTCAATTCTTAATTCTTTCTCACCTTTTTTTTCTTTCTTCATCATGTTCTTTACAGTACAATGAAATCTTGAGCAAGTGTAATACCCACTTGCTTTATCCCACATCGAGTAGCTTTTAAACTTCTTCCCTTTCCTTTGCCTTTAAATATAGGCATTAGCCTTTTATTTTTAAAATATTTATATTAAGGGTTTTCCTATTTTGAGAAAACCTTTTTGTGAGAGGACCTTTTCGGTAATGACCTCTCTTCAGTAATAAATTTCAGTGTTGAGGACGTAGGCAAACTGCGACCCTCATAATTTTGGGTATATTTTTTTTTCCTTGTATATTTATTTAATTTTCTACATTATTATTTTTGTAGATTTAATTTTTGTATTTTATTTAGTTTATTAGTAGATATTTTTGGTATTATTATGGTCATATTTTAAGTAGCTTAATTATAAAGAAAATAATGTTTCTTTAATTTATTAATAAATAATATGGAGGGTTTGGTATATAAAATAATTAAATAATAATATTGTTTTACATAATAAAAATGTATTATTTTTGTGAATAGATTGAATTGAGTGAGTTTAACAAATTGCATCTGTAATTGCGGATATTTCATTACTTACTCAAGGTACGGATTTTGTACTCTTTCAGCGATATTTTTATGAATTTTAATTTATTTCTTTTGAATTTAAATTTTTCATTGTGCTTCTCGTTTTAAATTTGGATATTATTTCTTATGATTATTGGTTCTTAAATTCATATGATAGTTCCATTTTGGCGTATTTAGAACTTCGTATTTATACTATTTGAATTACTTTATCTAGTATAGTAATTTATTTTGATCATATAGAGATGTACTTGTTAAAATATCTTTGGGCTTTGTATTTATATTTGTTCATTTTAACATGTACACTTAGAACCCTTCGTACTCTTTAAGCGATATTCTTTTAATTATAATTTATTTGTTTTTGTTCCTCATTTAGAATTTGGATATTGTTTCGATACTTTGTTCTTAGTTAAATTCATATGCTAGTTTTGTTTAACTTTGGATATTCGTAACTTCGTAACCTGTACTCTTTAGACTTATTAAGGATGTCTAGTATTTATTTTGATTATGTGGAGGAAACGTACATGCTAATATATTTGGGAACCTATGTGTCAATTCGTTTCGGTTTAGCATATGCGTACTAGAACCCCTTTTGTTGGTATTGTGTCGCATTCGTTGTGATATGATATCTTTGTTAGATTATACTATAGGGTATACCTGAGCTATAATGTGACACCCCCAAATCTAGGCCTACATAGCCCAATTTGAGACGCCATAAAATACAAAATTTCTAATACAAATAGTACATGGAACAGAAATACAAACTCAATAATACACAACTAAGTCTTCACTATTATTGCCACACTATATACAACATGTGAAGACTACAATAGCTATCACTCGGACCTTCACTCCATTCCCCTACTAGACCCGGCTACTTTCTCATTTTCTGAAAAACAATGGAACAAAAGAAAGGGTGAGCTCAAATAGCCCATTAAGAAATATCATGACTAATTAAGATAATAACAAATAAATTATCATTAGCCTTCAACAGATGAGTTCTTAATTGAATATAATAGACGATAAGCTTTGTATCAATAATAACAGCGGAAAGAGCAATCTATTAGAAGAATAATGCAGACTATAATGTCCACTTGCTTCAACTTTTATCATCTTAAACATCGCTGGTCATGATAATATAAATTTTCAGTTCCTGATTATAATCATGTCAGTCAATAGTTCATCTTTGCATTACGAGCCAAAGATATTCAAATATAACACCAACGATAATGATTATACCAGTTTTCAGCCTTTGGTCATAATCATACCAACAACAGTTCATCTTTGTCCTAGGCCAAAAAGAATATTCACCACGTGCCCTAAAAGACACAATACTTATATCGCCTTTATCCTATCAATTGTGCCCCATGCCACAGATATTCACAACAACATGGTTCTTGATGATTAGAATAACAACCGTGATATAGATGATGAATCAGAAGAAACAGTATGATCAATAAATATCAAAAGTTTATGATTTTTCTTTGTGCAGATTCAAATAATGTCCAAATTGCCAACATGATGTGGACTAAAATTCAAGAATGATATTTAAGATCCACAGTTCAGAATAACAGTTAAGGTTCAATAGAAAGATTTAGAAAAATAGGAAGGTTCAATTGAAATGATATTAGATAAAGCGCAAACTATTAAAGAATATATATTCATTTCAGGAAACTTTACCAACAAGAGACAAGTAAGAAATGAATACGAAGAGTAATTCACCAAACATGCGGTAATCCGCGTAATCAGGTTATTCTCAAAGATTAATAAGGAATGAATATGAAATGTTATTCACCAACAGGCGGTAATCAGTGCCGTAAGGTTATTCCCACAATTTAATAAAAATTGAATACGAAGAGTTATTCACCAAACAGGCGGTAATCCGCGCAGTAAGGTTATTCTTAGAGATTAATAAGGAATGAATACAAAAGGTTATTCACCAACAGGCGGTAATCCGCGCCGTAAGGTTATTCCCACAAATTAATACATGGAAATAAAAGGCACATCTTATGAGTAAGGAAGAAACAATATTATTTTCGATAATCAAGTAATGATAATCCCTTACCATAGTAAGTTTGAATAATGGAAGATGAAAAAGATGGTATCCCTTACCGTAATAAATTTAAGAGTGTGAAAAGAATAATATTCCTTACCTTAACACGTGACTGGATATTGATTTAAATAAGGTTGATCAACTTGAAAAATTTCTACACTCATTTTGGCTTTCAAACACTCAAAATAACCTTACAATTCTCAGAGAAAACTCATAAAATTCTTATAGAAAATTTTTATGTTTTAGGTGTGATTTTTCTATTCAGCTGGACAAGCTATTTATAGGAGAAAAGAGGCTACTATGCGCGGTAGGTGAATTGAAAAAAATTCAGCAGAGGCTGCTGCGCAGCCTCCACCAACTCTTCAGCAAATTCTCACATTTCTCACATTTCATGTGGGCCCCACCAATGGGTCCACATGTTTTTTACTATTCACGTCACTATTCACGTTATTATTTCAAATAGTAATTTTTTTTTTATATTTATATTTATTCTTCCTGTGGGTCCAACATATAAAATAAAATAATGCTACAACAATAATTCAACAATAATGTAATAAACACGTTACAGATTATTATTAATTTAATAATATAAATTACAGTATATTTGCAACCGTGACAATTATTATGTTCAATAATTTTAAAAACAGTGCAACAACAATTATTGACTCAATGATATAAAATACAGTGTAATGACAATTATTAAATCAATAATGCAAAATACTGTGTAACAACAATTATTGAATTGATAATATAAAATATTATGCAGTGACAATTATCGATGCAATGATGCGTAACAGTTACGGTGTCAATTATCAGACCAATAATATGAGACACTATGCAATACCGTGTGCTACTGTAGAGTACCGTGTGCTACAGAAAATACCATAAACTACCGTATGCTACTATTCTTTTATCACCGGTATTTTAACAGTTCCGTTGACTATTTTTATTTAAAAAGGTTATTTTTGTCGTTTTCTATATCCGACAAATATTCCGTTGTGGGGTCCACCAATAATTTGTTATTTCGGCGCCGTCGTACGACACGAATATTCCCCGACCAAACGAATATTCCCCGACAAAGCGAATATTGTCCGACAAAATAAAATTTGCACATAACATCTTTAACTTTCAATTTTGTTAATTTAACCACTTACTATTTCAGGAAAAATATATACGAAGAAAAATTAAATTTTATATTTCATAAAATTCGGGGTCTTACAGTTTTGTATTTAGATTATTAGTTAATAGTTTTGGATTAATATTATTGACTTTAATTATTGTTTTGTATTTAGATTATTATTTTAGTAACTTTAAAGTTTTGGCATAATAGTAATATTAGTTTGAAAAATGATTAAAAATGAAGAATATTTTTGTAAATATACCTATAGTTATTTTGAAAGAAATAAGAAGGATATTAAATAATAGAGTTGTTATCCTAATGACATCGAGGTAAGTGATTCTCTAAGCTATTTAATATTTTTAAAATTGTATAGCCTAATTGACATTTCGAACTGTATAGTGTAAGTGATTTTTTGAACTATTTAGTATTTTGAAAATTATTGTTCACATTTATGTATGATTTAGTAATTATTCGAATGGCTAAATGTATTGTTTCAAAAATTGTTATACTTTATTTAAGGCTTCCATTTGAATGAAACGTTACACTCGTATTTTGTTAAAATTTCGGATTAAGTATTAAAAGAAAATTTTGATCTAGAAAATGATATTTATGTAATTTTGAACTGTGAAACAAGTATAGCTTTGAATATCGATATTATTGAAAAATTGATTTTAGAAATCTGAATCTGACTATGTATAGAACCCGTTAGTGTTTCACATTAGTTCTGGAACTCTATTGGACCTACTAAGGTGCACAACTTTAGATACCATTCGAGGTGCGTGCTTCATAGATCCCTTAGTAGGGTGCGTGATCATTGACATTATCGAACTTAAGAGTCGTGTTACAAGGTTGCTATAACCTTAGTCGATAGGGTTGTGAATTAAAAGATATATCGAATATATTGAACATATTGAAATTGTTTTCAAATTGTGTTTTCTGATTATTGATTTTGATTTTGAAAAAAATATTTATTATTGCTATCGGACAAGAAAATATTATTTTGAAAAGTATATTTACTATTGTTATTGAATTTAAAAAAAATATTTTATAAATTGTACTTAATCCACTTAAATAGTAAAGATTGTCACTTGCTGAGCTTATCGCTCACCTTTATATTAATTTTTACAGGTTACCTTGTTTAGAGCCGAGCATTGTTGATACTTTTGTGGAGGGCTATAGTTCTTTTAGTTATGGCGTTTATTAGTATTTTGAATTTGATAAGACTTTTGTTTAAGGAAGTTGTGTCTCCAAATTTATGCTTTCGGTTTTTAGTTATTATACTCGAGTGTAATATTTTGATAATGAAAATTTGTTGGGTTTTAAGTTGGTTTAATTATCGTGTTAGTGTTTGGGCTGCTCTATTGATATTGTTGTCTTGCGAGCTTTGTGCTTACGGTGTGTGGCACTGAAAACATGTAGCGGGTTCAGGGTGTTACAGCAAGAGTGCATTCAAAACCGTGTATGATTCCATAGCTTAATCTTTCCTTGTTTTTCATTTTAATGGTGAATTTTCAATGTAGAAGCTACATTCACATGGATAATCCTTGAAAGAACCAATGTTTATTAACTCTATGCATCATTCTACCCTCGTTTTCCTTATTCCTTGTAGCTAT
Organism: Hedera helix; assembly: GCA_947179155.2. NCBI lineage: Eukaryota > Viridiplantae > Streptophyta > Magnoliopsida > Apiales > Araliaceae > Hedera > Hedera helix. Next base: position 9,783,301 of record OX359270.1, on the reverse strand, counting down.
AGGGCATTTGACCAACTAGATGGAACCGGGTGAGAATTGATGACGTGTTACAGTCACCAGAAGATTTGGAAAAATTGTATTCCGAAGTTCATCTTCTCAGATCACTTAAACACGATGATATCATAAAGCTTTATGATTCATGGATTGATGATAAGAAGAAGACCGTGAACACGATCACTGAGCTATTCACATCTGGGAGCCTGAGGCAGTGAGTTCCCATTGATATTTTCTCATTATTTTGTTTATCCTTTTGTGCTCTTGAAATACTTCTGTATTTTTTTTATACTAGATATCGTAAGAAGCATAAATGTTTTGATATGAAGGCGCTATTAATTAGCTTTTTGCTCGTCCTCGGGCAAAACAAAAATAAAAACTATAAAAATTAAACTAATAACCAAACAACTTACTTGAGCAACAGAGCAATATAAATTTCAACATCAGCCTCAAAGATTTTTTAAATGATAACTCAAAGAAAATTGCAAAATCTAGAATTTCAACATATTTATTAATCTTACTCTACTCAAGACCTTTTGTGTGTGTGTGAATCCAAATGTATCAAACTAATTAAAACTCAGATAAGTTTCGGTCATTAATTACCTTATAAAAGATATATAATAAAACTTATTTTTCTCATCACTCTCAGCTAATACAGACAAATATAAATCAGACGATCAAAAGGTTTTTAATTAATGAAACACACTAGGATTATCAATTTTTTTCTTTCAAATATTTTTTCAATTTTTCTCTTTTAATGGGTGCATTTTATGCTCCATCCCATTTTCTTTTTGTCTTCATTTTTTTTTCACGGTGAGTGCATTTTATGCTCCATCTCACCAGCGAGTGCGTTTTACGCTCCATCTCGCTTTTTCATGTGTTTATGGGTGAGTGCGTTTTACGCTCCATCTCAACCCACCACAAGATTTTTCTTTTCAATAATAATCTTAGAAAAATTACCTAAATCATCTCTTCCAAATTATATTTTGCCTTATATTTCACTTCAAATAATGATCAAATAAGATATAGAGCTCAAAAATATCTTTCATAAGCATTTAACCATTTTAACTTTCTCTAAATTAAAACTAGCTCAAACAAATGGATATAAGTGCATAAAAATTTTAAAAAAATCTCAAACAAAGTAATAATCAATAAAAAGTCAAAAATTCTAACTAAGCAAAAATTTATCATTTTTTCAAGAGTTATAAAAATCAAAATTTTTTATCATTGACTAAAAATTAAAATTCAATTAATTCATTGCTCAAGCGACACATCCTAAAGATAAAAAAAAAATAAAATAAAAAACTACCCCATTTTCGTAGGAAACACGGTTACACTTAGCATGTGCAACAAGCCTTTAAACCCCAAGGTTACCCCAAGTGGACAAGTTTTGTCTCGTGAGGGTTTGCAGTGAATATACCCACAAAATTCAAAATTTTAAAATTCCCTAAAATTAAAAACTTTTTTTTTTTTTTAAAAAAAAAATAAAAAAAAAATAATAAAAAAAAAATACAATAATAATAAATAAATAAAATAAAACTAAATTTTAAAATTCCCTACAAATAAAATAAATAACCTAAATCCCTTCCCCCACACTTAAAATTTACATTGTCCCCAATGTAAAATAAAATGCAAAGAAAAAGACACAAATAAATATAAAAAGAAAAAGGAAAAGAAATGCAAATCTGATTTCTTGGGTTGCCTCCCAAACAGCGCCTTTATTTATCGTCATTGACTTGACAGCAGGCCAAAGTACTACGTTACTCCTTCCTCTTGAATTTTGACCATTTCATCCATCTTTACTCCATTTATCATAGTCTTGTTAAAACTCCCTTGCAGTGGATATAAAGGTTCTACTCCCTCTTCAATAAACATATATTCGAGATGATTAGAGAGAGGCTTCAACTCTGGAATGTAATCCTGCAAAACAAAAGGTAAAGATTTCTTGTTAGGAACTGGTAAGTCAAAATATGGATCATTACATGTGTTCGAAGAGTCATTCACAGCCGCCACAGTTTTCTTTAAATCAGCAGTCAAGACTAACTCCTCTTTCTCTTTCCCAATATTCGGACTAAATGTCGTGTTCAATTCACCCTTTCCATCAGCTTTAGAAACTTTTGCTGCTAAAGAATCAATCACATCAACAGAGTAAACAGGATTATGACATTTCATGGCATCAAAAATATTAAATTTAACAATTTCGCCATCAAACTCCATTGTCAGTGTACCACTATGAACATCGATCTTAGTTTTGGAAGTCTTTAAGAAAGGTCTTCTTAACAAGATAGGAGCATTTTGATCACCGTTTTCCATATCAAGCACATAAAAATCAGCAGGAAAAATTAAATTATCTACTTGCACAAGAACATCCTCTACTATACCCTTAGGATAAGTGTTAGACCTATCAGCCAACTGAATTACAGTACCAGTTCTATTTAAAGGTTCAAGTTGCAAAGAAGCATATATAGAATATGGCATGACATTAATAGATGCTCCTAAGTCTAACATAGCCTTGTCAAATCTCGTGTCTCCTATCTTACAAGGGATAGTAAACATTCATGGATCTTGGCATTTTGTAGGGAGTTTTCTTTGAATTACGGCAGACACATTCTTTCCTACTTGCACCTTTTCATATTTTTTTAGTGCTTGCTTTCTCTTGTGTGTACACAATTCTTTCAAAAATCTGGCAAAGCGAGGTACTTGTTTAATTGCATCTAACAATGGAATTTTTACCTCGCAATTATGAAAAGTCTCAAATAAATCTGAATTTTTCTCGTATGTCCTTTTTTCTGTTAAAGCAAGAGGGAAAGGGGGTACCGGTTTATACTCAGAGAGAGGTGGAAATTTATGCTTAGGAGTACCATTTTCACCTTGAACACTGTCTTCCTCCTTACTGTTGTCTACCTCCTTGTTGTCCATTCTTGTTTTGCTTTGCTCTTTCGGCGCAGACTCTATCTTCGCTGGAGTTTCGATCTCTTTACCTCTTCTCAACGTGATTGCACTAACATTTGCTTTTGGATTTGTCATTGTTTGCGAGGGTACTTTTTCAGAATTTTGCGCCTCCAATCTATTAATGGCAATTGTCATTTGTCCCATCTGTGTTTTCAAATTCTGCAAATTTGCCTTCGTTTCCTGTTGAAATTGCAAAGTGTTAGTGCTAATTTGTTTAACCAAATCCTCTAAAGACACATTAGAATCAGATGATTGGCCCTGTTGTTTGTTAGGATATGGCTGCTTGTATTGTTGGCTGCTTGAGAAGTTTTGAGTCGCAGACGGATTCCCTTGTGGATTTCCATAGCCGAAATTCGGATGATCTCTCCATCCTAAATTGTACGTGTTTGCGTAAGGATCATATCTCCTTTGTGGTTGACCAAGGAAACCACCTGCTGCATTTACTTGTTCATAGGACCCCTCTTGAAGAGTGGGGCACATATCTGTTGGATGTCCTACTACCGCACAAATCCCACAAGTTTTTACTTGTTGTGTATTACCTACAGCCATTTGACGAACAACGGAGGTTAGATTATCAATTCGTTGCTCAAGGGAAGAAATATTTACCTCATTGACATTTTTGGATGAAAAATCAAGCCTAGTGCCAAATTGTTGGGAGTTAGCAGCCATGTTTGCAATTAAATTCCTTGCAGCTTCGGGCGTTTTGTCCACCAAAGCGCCTCCACTAGCAGCATCAATCATGCTTCTATCAGTAGACATAAGTCCCTCATAGAAGTATTGGATTAGGAGTTGTTCGCTGATTTGATGGTGGGGGCAGCTTGCACATAATTTCTTGAATCGTTCCCAATACTCGTACAGGGATTCTCCATGGTTCTGCCTCACACCACAAATTTCTTTTCGTATGCTGGCCGCCCTTGACGCTGGGAAATATTTCTCTAAGAATAATCGCTTCACCTCTTCCCATGTTGTTATACTTCCGGATGGTAGATAGTAGAGCCAATCTTTAGCCAAATCTTTCAACGAGAATGGAAAGGCTCGTAATTTGATCTGTTCTTCAGTCACTCCGGGTGGTTTCATGCTCGTGCATACCACATGAAATTCTTTTAAGTGTTTATGCGGGTCTTCACCTGCAAGTCCATGAAAAGTGGGCAAAAGATGTATTAGACCAGACTTTAACTCAAAAGAAGTGTTAGCATCTAGATTGGGAAAAGTGATGCATAAAGGTTGTTGATTCAAATCTGGGGCCGCAAGTTCCTTCAAGGTTCGATTTCCAGCCATGTTGTCTTTTGCTTCAAGATTTGTTTGTCCTTCTTTCCTTAAGCCGCGCAAAGTTCTTTCGATTTCTGGATCAAACCTTAAATCACTTTGATTAGTAGAACGAGTTATGGTCATAAACAAGTAAAGAAATAAAAATAACTACGAAAAATGACTAAAATAAAATAAAAATAAATAAGAAAAAAAAACACAAAAATAAATCAATCAATTCCCCGGCAACGGCGCCAAAATTTGGTGTGATGTCGCAAGCACCCAAAAATAAAATCTTACTTTGGAAAAATAAATATGTAGTAGTGCAAGTAAGAGTCGATCCCACAGAGAATGATTATTTAATTTTATGTTTTTGCAAACAAAAACTGGGGGGTTTTTTGAATCAAAGAAATAGTTTAAATAAAATTAACTAAAATAATTGTGCAAGTAATTTAATGAAATAAACGATGAGAAAAAGCCTTGGTTTAAGTTAATATCCACCATCAAGAATTTATAACTGATCACTGATGCAAAAATAAATCAATTAATATTTTGAAGATTCACCGTAGAAAGAACTACTCGCAGGTGGAATAATTTTTCTCCTCTCTCCTTAATTTTAGATAAGTAGAGCCACGTGGTCTAAATACCCTTACTATTAAACAACCTCCGGCACGTGCTAAAGATTTAATTTAATAGCAGCATAAAGAATTAGAGAGATCGTTGAACTAAACAACACAAGCCACGTGTTTGCATTTAATTTAGATGAATATTCTTCCTAAAATAAAATAATCTTTTGATCTGCAAAACAATTATTAAACTTAGTTGCTTCAAAAATAGCAGTAGATTAATATGAATAATAAACTAGTAGCGCTCCTAGCAATTAAACAAATCAATCATAAAATTAAGCATAGAAGAATATTCAATAATCAAAATATAAATTGAACAATTAAAATAAATTAGATCTCACAGTGGATAAATCTTGATGGCTTCAATCACTTAAACCAAGAAAAATAATTTAGCTACTCATAATTGTAGAGAACACTAAAGAATGGAAGAGAGAATTTTTATTCTAAGAAAAGGTGTATCTTACAATGTGTATCAAGCCCTCTATTTATAGGCTCCAAAATCCTCCTAAACCTAGTAGGATTTACAATTAAAAATAAAAGAAAAAGAAAATAATTATTTTCCTAACCCTAGTTGGAATTAAAATCCAATTTGGAATCAAAAAGGAACAATAAATTCGAAATAATCCGTTTCCCAGCAATTCCGTGTCAAACAAACAAGCCTTAAGCCGGCAGTTGACCAAGTCAACGCGGTTAACGCGTCCGCTGACGTCAGCTTCCTAGCCGCGCATTGCGCGACCTTTTATTTTTTTCTTCTACTGCTTGGCGAAACGACGTCGTCTTGACTGATTCTGCCGATTCCAATGCGCGCATGGCGCGGTCGCTGTTTCTCTCTTCCGGAAATTACCAAATTGTCATTCCGCGTCTTTTCTTCTTATTTACAGTTTTGCCATCCGTGCGGTTAATTACAGTTTTGCCATCAGACTTTTGCAAGATTTACAAAAATGCCCCCAAAGCTTATTTTTCCTACAAAATCAAATATAAAATAAATAAAAATAATATAAAAATACTAAAAACACATAATAATAAATAAAACACCAAAAATAAATAAAAACACATTAATAAAAAGAAATATAAAAATACTATAAAATTACCTAAATTAACATAAATTAACTAAAATCCTATAAAACCTATTAAAACCAAAATGAGCTAAATAATTAAACATTTAAGCATACAATAAATATAAAAACTAAGTATTAGGGAATAAAAATAGCGTATAATTTAACCCTATCAATTAAGAACTGGGCAAGGCAGGTCCTCCGCAGTTTGGACTATCTCCACAGCCTGAACCCACCTGTCATTCACATGGACTTGAAGTGTGACAATATATTTGTTAATGGAAATCACGGCGAAGTTAAAATTGGAGACCTTGGATTGGCAACTGTTATGCAGCAGCCCACTGCTAAGAGTGTCATCGGTAAGAGCAAATTTGCAGCAATTTTATATGTTGGAGTAAACCATTGTTGGAAATGCTAACATTTTACTATTTTCTAACTAGGGACTCCTGAATTCATGACACCAGAACTGTACGAAGAGGAATATAATGAACTAGTTGACATATATTCTTTCAGGATATGCATGTAGGAAATGGTTACCCTCGAGTATCCTTATTGTGAGTGCATGAATCCTTCTCAAATCTATAACAAAGTTACTTCTGGAAGTTTACCTATCTTCAGCATAACGTCTTTGCCAAATACTTGGTGCTTTGCAAATCATTCATGACATTCTATACATATTTTGTCTCGTTGGGCATCAAGCCTGCTTCGCTAGGCAAGGTGAGTGATTCCGAAGTTAAGGAATTTATTGAGAAATGTTTAGTTCAAGTATCGGAAAGGTTGCCTGCGAGGGAGCTTCTTAAAGATCCATTTCTTCCAACTTGGGAATGTGAAAGAACCAATTCGCAATCAATTACTGTTACCTAGCCAACTCCCCAAATCATTAAGTTCGCTGGGTTGTGGGCCTCTTCCCATGGATATAGATTTTGAGCATAACCAATCTGTATGTACAGAATACAATTGCGGAACTCCAAACTCTCCAGTTCTGGAATTTCAGAGGACGCATCAGAATAATGAATTTAGATTGAAAGGGAAGAAAAATCCTGACAATTCTATAGCACTGACTTTGCGAATTGCTGACCTAAGTGGTACGTGGACGAGCATTAATATGTTATGCTGTGCTTCTTCATTGTGTACAAGTATGTGATTCTACAGCGCTCTCAATCGCAAGTGAGATGGTAGAACAATTGGAGTTAGCAAACCATGATGTGGCTTTCATTGCTGAGCTTATTGGTTACTACTTGATAAAGAGAAATCTCCCCGGGGAGGGGGGGGTGGGGGGGGGGGGGGGGGGGGTGTTGGGGGATTGATCTTGTACAAGAATAATTAATTAATCAAGATAAAAATTGTTCAATAGGTTGCCTTGATTCTAAACTTGCATGGTCGGGAATTCAAAATTTCATTACACCAACTCTTTTGCACCCATTTATCATAAAATCCAGCTCCTTAAAACCTAAGAAAGAAAGATCGCCCATAATGCTTCAAGACTTGACACAAACTAAAAGGTATATACAAGGGGGAAACCATAACTGAAGCACCTTAGGGAATGGCACTTGAAAACATGATCTATATATACAATCTGCATTAAGGATAGAAAGTTGTTCGCCAGGTCCTATTCAGTCCTCACGCCACTGCCAGCCACGGTCTTCATTCATCAGCACGTATAAAATGTTGACCTCGGCTCATCAGCTGACCTAATCTGGATTTGCTAAAAAGCTGCCTTCCCAAAACGACAATTTGGGCACGTGGCTGCGAAAGGCAGGAAGGAAATATTTTAGAGAGCGAGAGAAAGAGAAATCTACACCTAGCTAGTCACCATCCATAAAAAGTGGCATCAATAACTTGACGTTAATTATTTTCACATACTCAAACATTTCATGATCATGATTTAGCCAAAAGTGGAAAAAATTGAGTTCATAAAAATTGATTATCGATACAACTTGCAAGAAAAGTTGTTAGATCGAGTTTTCTTCCAAAATGTGCAGAGAACATTCAAGCATCTAGAAATAATCCTCAGTAAGGTGTAGAAAGCGAGAAAGGAAAAAGAAGAAAGGGTACAGGCACCTCAAAACATACCCAATACATCATATTCAACTATACCTAAATTTCAAAGAGAACTAAATGGAATGGTAACACCATATAAGCCAAGTGTCACTACTACAAAATAGTAAAAAGATAACACTTAAAAAACGTTGTAATTTTCTCCCAGAAACGTCGAGGTTAAGGGTGTCATCTATTTGACACATTTTATACAACGTTTTTAAAACGTTGTAGTTGGCTCATAATACAACGTTTTTTACTAAAAAACGTTGTACATTGTCTTTAAATAAATACTAAGATGCTTGAAAACGTTGTAGGTGGTATCATTCCACAACATTTTCTGGTATAAAACGTTGTAGTTTGATACATCACACAACCTTTAGACTAATTTATACAACGTTTATAAGATGTCATCTATTGTAGTACGTTTAGACAACGTTTTTAAAATGTTGTAGTGTAACATAAAAATATTGTAATATATCTTTGTTAATACATTACACAACGTTTAGACTCATTTATACAACGTTTTAAAGGTGTCTTCTATTTAGCACATTACACAGTAGTGGTGCACCTGCAATGTTGTACTTGTAGAACTGCTAATATTAATGCAATGATATATAGTTAAAAAAACTCTAAATTCTCATTTAAAGCCAAATTGTATCAACCATTCTCAATTTCAAAATACATCCAATAATACCATTCGTTTATAGTTTCAAATTATTACATCCACAAAATATACCAACTATCCACAAAATATACCAAATTAACTGTGGCGCACTACTACCTAATCATGTGCAAAAAAGTCTTCTCCCAAAATACATTAATCTAAATTAACATGTGCATCCACCATTAACTCCCAAAATAAATATCTAAACCTGTACGGACAGACGATTTAGAACCTAAACTGATACAGAGGCTTTCCATCTTTGAGTTGATTCAGCCATTCTGCACCAAGTTCAACAGACGGAGATGGATTCTTAAGGGTTGTATTCTTGTGGTGATACACTTCTTTTCTTCAAGGGAACTTCTCCTTCAAAAGTTGAAAGAGAGATTCTGCAAAGAAAGACAACCAAATTCATCAAGTTACAGACACGTTATCCTATTCATTCCAAGTAATGAAATTAGTTCAATCTATATGCCTAAGTACGAACTACAGATTATGGATTTATTTCTATCCATCAAACATGGCAATACAAGAATAGTGAGTTATATAACACATGGTAAAAATGAACTGAATTTGAATTTATTGAACTAATCTCTTCCAACAGCGATTTCTTTCTGAATATGATTCTCATTTGTTCCTATCAAATCCTCTTCCAACTGCTTCATGAATGTCTTGACCTTCTGCTATTGGTTTTATCTTGTCTTCTCCTTCAATATCCTCTGTATGAACATAAATGATTGATTTCCATTATACATTAAAACAGCTTTAATTGGTCAGATAAAAATAGGAGTCACATATGAAAGGTACATCCCTCCAGATTGCTAACAGAAGAACTAAAATAAAGTCCATCACTAGTTAGTTTTCATTTGATCAACAACGATGATCATTTATTATTATTATTATTGGAAAACTTAAAACAACTGCATATATCATAGATGGTATAACTTAGACTTATTTTGGTAGATCTCCTTTCTATACCTCTTCGTTGTCACAGATCATTGCAGTCATAAGGAAACTTCATAAAAAATGGGGCCAAAACAATCTATCAAAAAAAATAAGGAACTTCATAAATAACTATCATTAAATATTATTTGCTGCTAAGATAACTAAAGAAGTTGACAACCAGAGAATATTAAATGATCAAAGCCTGTGACGAAAATATTGATCAAGTGATTGATTACAAACAGAGAAGATATAACAACGATACTTGAAAAACTGAATCAGAGATTCAGAGCCACTAATCAGTAAATAAAGTAAACACTAAAAAAACTATCAAAGTCTCAGCCACTGTATCAGAGACACGAAATAAGATCGGAGCATAGCAATTAGCTCGAAGCATGTGAAGTATTGACCAACCATGTATATAAGAAAAAATTGTACTCACCTCTGTTCAGCAGAATCTTCACACTTTCAACATGCCCAGTTCTTGCTGCAGAATGTAATGGCGCCCAGCTTTCTTCATTGGAGCTGTTTATACCACTAATTAACGTATCAGCAGCTGAAAGTATCTTCACCACGTGATTCATTAACCAACTCAAATAAAACTACTATTCATTACACATATTGAATTCTGCTCCCAAAAAACTGGGTGAGACATAGCCAAAACTACATTTCCAATAAGCTGAAAACAAACAGAAATAATTCAAAGGAAAATAGGCCAAACACCTAATAAATATGTATAGTCCCATCAATTTACATTTACTGCAGTATTAGTACCTACCTCTTGTCCTTCGTACACTTTAATCAGAAACAAGTAGATATGAGAATAACATGACCTGTGAATGTGAAACCCTGTCCTCATCTCTCTTTGCCTTTTGATCTGAAAATGTATTTACTCTATGATGCGTTGCATCTTCACTGTCTCTTGAAGTTTCACTAGAGGGGCCGCTGAATTCAATGCCCCTCTGAAAGGTAGGTGATTGGGTATCAGACCTAAATGGATCACCTGCACTAGGTGGACTTTGAGAATAGGAATGGTATGAACTGGCTCGTCTCGTCTCATCTTCATGGTTCTGAATGTCCTGCCATTTATAAATTGTACATTTTAGGCTGCACTCGAGGCCGGAGTGAGATAATAGGAAGAATAATAATAAAAAGTAACTCACAAGCCGTATTTGCCTGAAGTTCACTGTAACAGATATATTTTATATTTGACAAGTATACATATATCAGTTTATGTATATTACCTGCATACCTCTTGGAGGTTTGTCAGAGGACTTTCCTCCAGCATATTTCCTATCGACATAGACATTCTTTATAAACTCTCGAACTCTCTCAGCATTGCTGCAAAATGGAAGATATTATTAGATGACATTTCTGTAATCTGCAAATATTGCTACTCTCTCTTTTAAACAGTAAGAGTAAAAACTTCACCTGCTATCATTCAAAAATGTTTCCCTTGCATGCTGAAGTAGAAAATCTTGCAAGTAAATACACACAACCAGCAGCCAAGGAGAGAAATCCAAAATTATTATACCTGATTACCACCTTTTAGAAGAGCTTCAACTTCTTGGGATGTAAACTTAGACATGAACACGGATTTCACACAGTGAGTGAACTCGCTGCTGCAACACACACATACAAAGAAATATAACAATTCAACTGACATACTTGAGCTTTAAATCAAGTTAATCAACTGACACTACACATGTATAATCTAATAAGAGAAATTCATCATACTTAACCTTTCAGCAGTTGCATCTTGTTTGAAAATGCAATAGCAATCCTATCGGGCTTTGCAGATGACCATTGGAGCTGGTTAATTTCAGAGGTAGCAGTATACATAGACATGGGATCTATTCCATTAGGCCCCGCAACTGTGGGCAATTCCCAAATGAGTGCCTGTCCATCATCCCCAGCTGAACAAATATGCCTACTACTCAGTGGAGCCCAACCAATAGCATTCACACTCCCCTTATGCCTCTCCAACTCTGCGACGGGCATTGTCGGCGATCGAATATCCAATATCATAACTTTATTACTATCCATTAAAATGGTAGCCATGTACCTCAAATCCTGTTTCTTCCAAGCCAACCTAAGTAAAGGAGTGTCCGGCTGGGGACTCTCATAAATAATAGTGGAATGCTCCTTATCACGGAGATCAAAAATTCTGACTGATCCATCGGCCGAAACAGAGGCGAAAACCCCAGCTTCACCCCAGGCAATGTCGTGAACTTCCTTATCATGAGCAATTAACTGCGTCTCAACAACGCCTCTTTCCACATCCCAAATTGTGCAAGTCGTGTCAATGCTGGAAGTTCCGATTCTCCTAGGTTCGACCTCATTCCAATCGAATGAAGTCAACGGAGTGCAAAATTCACTGGTTTTACTGTTGTTGAGGAGAGATATGGACTCGATTAAGGTGTCGCGGACATCCTAGAGACGGAGGTAGTCGCCGGAGGAGGCGAGTACGTCGGAGGACTTTCCGGAAGCAGCGGGGTTGGGGTGGAACATGAGTTTAGTGGGAGGGTAAGGGTGTTCGAAGGAGAGGTTAGGAATGGGGTTGAGGGTTAGGGTTTGATCGTCGAAGGAAACGACGTCGACTCGGTTGGTGAATTCCTCGATAAAGCTGCCGAGAGCTATGCGGTGGGGAGGTGCTGAAGAGATTGCCATGGCGTAGAGAGTGTGTGGGGATTCATATGTGACGAGGGTTTCCGATCTGAGATGAGATTCTTGAGTTGAATTCTCCATGTTTTTGTTTCAGGTCCGATAAGAGGAAATTAGGGTCGGTTTTCCTATTTGCAAGAAATGGGAATAATCAGGGTTTTAGAAAAGAATGGATGTGTAAATTTTGGATTCATCTTCAACTGGTCCAAGTTGGTTAAGCATGTAGTTGAATTCCAGGTTTCTTCTTCTACCCACCAAATTTGACGAAAGACTGGTAGTTACCGTAAATGGCTTTTGAGCGAGGATATTTAGATTCAGCGAGAAGGGGAGAGAGCTAAGTTAAGGATATTAAGGTAGATGAGTTCGATTGGGGATGAGAGAGAGTTGTTTCACTTGTGAGGATGAGTGAGCTCCAGTGTTTTAATTTCAAGTTTTCATTTCCGCGCTATTTTTTCAAGCTCCGTGTTTTTTAAATAGATAACGTTTTTCTTAAGAAAACGTTATAATTTTAAAACCAAATATTGCCCTTTATAAATACATAACGTTTTTGCATATGTATCTATAACGTTTTTTGAAAAAACGTTGTAAAAAAAAATACCACAACGTTTTTTACAAAAAACGTTGTTGTTTAAGTGTTATCTTTTTACTATTTTGTAGTAGTGTGTACATGTTTAACATGTCAAATCCCTTCCGCAAACGAAAGTGAGAATATACAAAAAGCAAGCCCCTAAAGAAACATGATATAACTGAAATCATGCTATTAAGTTGCCTGAAATCTATCCCTAAAATAGAATAACATTGCAGATCCCATGACTCGTGAGGAACATGTACAAGGGATTAAGCATGCCTGAACAATTTTCATGCACACAACCTGGATGCAACTGCAACCAACCAAATATAAAATCCAGAATGACTCGCACTGCATAAAAATTATTGAACTAACTTTTCGTGGGTGGGGGTTGGGCAGAATTCCATTTGCAGTGAACTATAAGCGGAACCCCTATAAATGTTATATGTTTACCTTATTCAGTTCCCAGTTTCTAGACGGTGTAGTGGGTGATTCAGGACAGACTATACACAATTCAATAAAATGAAAGGAAAAAAGAAGAAAATAATACAGTCTGTGTATGAAGTGCACAACACAAACGCAGATAAAGGCATAAAATTGATGATCTTTATTCTAAATTCATATTTTGTGCTTTTATTGTATATATTGAAGAGAAAGATGGCCAAGTGCAAGAGAAATTGAGGAATTAATATTTAAACTGAGTGTTATCCAATTGAAGAAGATCCCACGGGAAGGTTGCCGTAAACTAGAGAGATGAGATTGGGTCGCCGTAGCTCCGGTAGGTGAAAGTTGGAGTGATTTCAACTCTGCTACAGTTTGAAGCGTCGACAGAAGAAGAGATTCAACTGTGATAGGTGCTTGGAACCGGAATTTATTTATTTAGACATATTCACATAATAATTAAATAATGTTTTTTTTTCTCAGTAGTGAATTTAAAATAACTTTTATTGTTCTAAAAACAACTGAATTTTATTATTTATTAAATATATCTATTAAAAGATTATTATTCCTAATTATATCAGGTGCAAATATTGGTTAAAAAATTCACAAAAGAATTAGACTATCTTTTTTTTATTAAAAAAATAATTCATGCATGCATGCATTGTATTATTCTTCAAGATATGCAATTAAAATAATAATAATAATAATAACTAGCTACTAACAAATAAATTTAATTTTTCTTATTATTAGCTTTGTTTCCTTTTCATAGATTTACTAAACATTAGTGGCGCTGTTGTTATGTTTTATAGTGATTTATTTTAAAAAATTAATATTTTTACAAGTAAAAATGATAATTTTATAAATTCCCTTTCACATGAGTGTAGAGGCCATTTATTATTCATACAAGAGAAATATTGTGAAACTATACCAATTCTCTTACTTTATTAATATCTTATATAGTTATATATTATGTACTTATATATTGGTTGAACTTTTTGATTTTAGTAGAGTAGTTTACTAGTTTATACCTTGGCAGGATTATTATCTCACCTGCCAGATTCACTTGAAGTGGGAGTCTTTCCGTTTCTTTATGATCACGGCATTGATACGTGTTTGTGTACACAGATACTTGGTATATCAAACAATAACCTTGGCTTACATAATACTCCCTTCCCACCACACAAAAAAAATTCTATTTATAAAATATATTTTTATTTCACATTTATTTGGAGTAAATTGTTACTTTCGTAGTAACGATATTATAATAAAATTATAATAATAAATTTAAAAATATTATATCATTAATTTTATATTACTATCTATTAAGAAAAATAATTTTTTTTATGAAATAAAATAATTCGATAAATGAGACTTTTTTTAAAAAACAAAAAAAAAAGGGAGCACTATATTAATGAACCAACTACCGAACTGCTTCATATATAATTATATATGATGATAAGAACACATGGCAGCACTTGTTTAGAGGGGCCTCTTCTTCCAACGGTACATGGGCTGGATGTCCTTGTCTTTTTCGGCCTTCAATTCTACTCTCAGTCTCTCACCAACCATGTTTATATCGTGTTCAACTGAACTATATATATATATATATGTGTGTGTGTGTGTGTGAGAATTCATTGTTAATCGATTGTGTTGAGAGTATTATTTTAATAATTATATTTATCGTTATTTATCATAATATCTAATAACTGAAATTAAATAGGATTAAAATCCTGCCCCTAAAGATTGTGACAATTTTTTTTTTAACGGCTGAAAATAACTATTATACCCCTCTAATCCCTGGCTTGCTGTGCCTTGACAGCCTAGTGGCGATAAATACAGAACAAATAAAATATTTGTTTTGTATTTGCCTCTGCAACTTGTTGGGCAGGAAATTCCACTCTTTTCAATCTTCACTTCGCATGCACCTATGTATTATGTTTATCTCTATCTCTCACGAGTATCTCCTCCCACAAAAAAAATTCTTTTATGAAGTTAATAAATTTTAAAAATATGTTTTTATTTTATATATATCTTTAAAAATAATAAAATGTTAATTTAATAGTATAATATGATGATAAAATTATAACAATAAATATGAGAACTTTGTGTTATTTTATAATATACTATCTGTTGGGACATAATTTATTTGACCTTATATTTTAAATGTGGGCCAAGAATTATTTTATGTGGGAGTTGAAGTGGGTTATTTTTATTTACTATGATAGGCTTGGTCAATTCAAGTATCCTTATTTTTTGGGCGGTTTGTGTGAGTAAATAAATGTGTCATATTTCTACTCAGAAAAATTGATGGGACTTCTAGCAATGCATGGATGAGTATATTCACAAAGTCTCCAAAGGGAACCGGGTAATATTTTTTACATGCAAAATGAAAGCTATCAATTATCCTACATTTATTCCAGCATATATTTTGGTTCTACATGTGACGTTTGATCGCCTGTACTTATTATTGCATCGAAGTATCTCCGAACGGCCCAAGTCGTGATCTGATCTGTGAGGTGTTTAACGAGTTGTTAAGTGTGCAAGTATATTGATGTGAGGTGATTTCAACGAGAGAAAGATTCACACATTAACACTGTCATTTAAAAATTCTTTTTGTAAAATTTGGTAAATGATTTTTTTTTTTTTGTGAAACACATTAATAATACAATAATAGACAAATTTTCTTGATTTGCCTCTAAAGATTTTTACATGCAAAAATATTGCTTATCACTTATTTTTAGGAAAATGACTTAAAAAAAAATTGGGATACAATACTAATAAAATAATGAACTAATAAATATGAATAAAATAACAATATATTTTGTTAAATCTACTTACTAAATTTCTAATTCAACATAAACAATTTTCATAAAAAATATCTTTAAAGTTATTTCAAAAAACAGTTTATCACGATAAACTATTTTTTGATAAATTTAAAAAATATCTTTAAACTATTTATCAATTCAAAAAGAAGAAGAAGTTTCATTTACCAAATTTTACAAAAAAATGGCGAAAATTGGTTCTTAAACCAATTCAACAAAAGTTCCCTCCCTTTAAGTTACAAGTGATGTATGTTGTTATTCATATTGCAGTACAATAAATAAAGAAAATGGTTAAATTCATAATAAAAAATAATATTTTTATAACAATCATTCTCACATGAGTGTTACTTATTGTTTATGTGCTAAATAAAAGATACACAAGAAGCCAAGTAGAAAATGTAGACAAAAGAATACATAGATTTATTACACTCTGATATAAGAGCAAAATTATATGCAATATAAAAAATAATATAAAAAATACTCTTACAATATCAAACTGAGTAGTACTTGTATTTGTAAACAATTTAAGTTATGGCTATGAAATGAGTTAGCAACAGTTAGCTGAAGAAAGCGTGCAAAAGACTATGCACGTCAGAAGTGGCCTGCAGGCCCGGCGGGCCAGGTCGAGCGGCAGTCTGGTAACTGGTAAGTGGGAGGAGTATGTATCCCATAAAATAAGAACAACGTCTTTGTATTTATTTACTTTTCTTTCCTACTCAATGTAGGACCCACCCACACTTCACACATCATTTTCTTGAAAATAAAATTCATAAACTCAAATTTGTCTTTCCTGACGTCTATGAAAAAAAGTCGCTCTTGCGGAAAAGGATTTAGATTATTTTAGGGAATTGATATTTCTACATTTCTCGGATACGAAAGCGAGTCTCATTTATTATTCATATGAACAGAGTCTTACGAAAATATACTCGATCTATGTAGTATATAAGTAAAGGTTTTCACGTGCTTTTATAGTTTAAAAATAAAAATATATCTCTAATTTTAAAATAA
The DNA here is from genome assembly GCA_947179155.2 of Hedera helix. NCBI lineage: Eukaryota > Viridiplantae > Streptophyta > Magnoliopsida > Apiales > Araliaceae > Hedera > Hedera helix. The sequence goes on along the minus strand of OX359270.1, from coordinate 9,766,283 downwards.
TACAAAAAAATATATCTCTAATTTTAAGATTAGAAATGGACCAAGAAGAAAAGGAAAAAATCAGAATAAAGGAAGCTTCATCGAAACAAAGGGGGTTTCCATTAGTCATTGCGTCTGTCCACAGTCCACACCACTTGATAATATTCGTCTCAACGTCCAAATTAGGCACCTTCCTGGAAACCAACTGTTAAATAAGAAACGCACACATACGGCAAGAAGAATATATGTAAACTAGTTCCAAACTTCCAACAATCGTAGACTTGGTTAAACCCATCTTATTAAAAGAATTCATATCGGCCATTCGTATGCCATGTCACTATCAATTCGCTAAGCCATTGATTGATCTCTTCGTTGACCAACTCACATTATGGTTCCCAGAAAAAGGTTGGAACTTTCCATTGCTATAAAGTGCTAGCCATTTTGATGAGTTGTACTCAACGAGCATCTTTGAAAATAGAGGAGAAAATGGAAAATAAAGCTATGAGAAGTGAGTATCGAGATTTGTTACCAGTGATGGCGGAGAAGCTAGATGTGGACACTTTTGTGTCCGAACTCTGTGGCGGATTCCGGCTTCTGGCAGACCCAACAAGCGGATTGATTACACCCGAGAGTCTGAAGAAGAATTCAGCACTTCTTGGAATGGAGGGGATGAGCAAAGAAGATTCAGAGGCGATGGTGAGAGAAGGAGACCTTGACGGAGATGGATCACTTAACGAGACAGAGTTTTGTATCTTGATGGTCAGACTTAGCCCAGGAATGATGCAAGATGCTAAGGCATGGCTTGAAAAGGCGCTTGAACAAGAATTGAGAGGATCCTCCTCATCTTAGATTGGTGTTGGAAACAACTACTATCATTTAATATCATCAATAAATTCTTGATGCTCATAAATTTGGTGTGCTCCAAAACTTTTAATGATGAATGTTATGATCGAGGTAAACTTTCCTATTTCCCTTGTAAGAAAAATATACTCCATCTACTAATAGTACCAAAAATACAAGAGCCGTGTATGCCCAAGCAAATAAGACTATAAGAGGCTAGAAATATCAAGTTGTGTTTGAATACAAGTATTCAACCTCTGCTAAACTACTACTACATCAGACTCTGCACAAAATAGTGAAATACCAAACAATCAGTCTTTCAGCAGTATATACTAATCCCTCCTTTCCAAAATATAGGAGCACAATAATATGCAATTGCATAGGAAATGTTCTTATATTTTGGGATGGAGTATACATTATTATCCATGGAAGATTTTAATTGAGAAGACTGGCATGCTATTACTAGAACTTAGAACATCTTCAACATCCTAGTCTCTGACACATGCTCCCTGAAGAAAAAGTCCTATTGGACAATTTGCATTTAACTTTGTTTCATGCGTACTAATACATCCCTTTCTGGCTTTCTTCAAAAGTTTGCGACAATATTAAAGCTTAAAACTATTTCACAGGAAACCATGCACCACATAAAATGAAAGCACTTCAACTTTCCAAAGATCAATTGGATTTCACAATTCACCACTCACTTTAAATGACACCGAAGTATATAAGTAGGATAAAAACTGAGTGAAGCAATAAGATAAAGTCAAACATCAATTGTAACATAGAACAGAAAGAATTAAAACAACCTGATCCACACATCAAAGATATTTTACTCGACAAAGTATATATTAATTCATAAAAAGAGTCGTACACTGATGGTTCTTTCCAACTTAGACCTGGCAACCAGTTCAGCCATATAAAATCATTCAAACAACTTAAAAAAAGGAATGTACTAAACTGCAAACCCAACTAAATCAATTCCCTAAGCTTCTTCCTCTACATGATGTACCTAAAGTGGTTGCCTTGCAGATTTTAGATTTATGCAGTATCCTTCCCTTCAATTTGGATGATTTCTCATGTCCTCAACCTCCGCACAGGCGAGCTGCTGTGAAATTGAATACAATAAACGAAAAGAACCCATCAACAACCAATGAAAACAAATAGTACAGAACAAAATAAAGAATGCAAAATATAATACTCCCTCCATTCCAAATTGTAAGATCAAATATTGACCTTTTAAAAGTCAATTCAAGACATTTTCAAATTCAAAATTGACATGATTCATTTAAGTTTTGAAAATAATAAATAATCGTGTTGACATTAATTAAAAGAATCATGTCAATTTTAAATCTAAAAATGTCTCATATTGACTTTTATAAAGTCAATATCTTATAATTTGAAACGGAGGTAGTATAAGAATAAAAAAAAGGGAAAAAAAAGAAAGAAAAAAGATAACATAATATAACATTCAGAAGGTAAATATCCACCTGCGATATCTTCCATATTCAGGGCTGCTGTGTCTTTCATAAGATGGACCATTGTACCTATCATAGACTGGGCTGCGAGGACGACCATAATCAGGACTTGGACGACCTCTGCGAGGCACTGGACTTGGTGACCTCCTATAAGGACTATCTGCATGCCTCCCATAGCCTCTTCTGGGACTATCATATCTGTCTCCCCTCTCACTATCATCCCTCAAAGCATACTCAACAGACACCACTCTATCCAGTATCTTACTGCGACCGTTAGAAAACACATTCATTAGATTACATATTAAAAGGACAGAAATGTGACAAATATTGCTAACAAGGCAACCCGCAACCACCACATATTTTACATACCTCATGTGGGTACACTCCAAAGCCTTTGTCGCATCTTCCTGTGTTTCAAACTGCACAAATGCAAAGTTACGGCGAATTCTGACATGGAGAACCTTGCCATAAGGATCAAAGTGCCTTTCTATATCTCGGACCCGAGTGCTTATAGGATCAAAGTTTATGACAAACAAGGTCTTGGTTGGTCTCTGGTTTGCCATGGACTTAGAACCATCACGATGCCGTCCACGTTCACCCTGCCAAAAATTGTACAAATGTATATTTTATAATTATTTTGCAAGTATATTTGTTTGATTATTAGAACCAACTGAATCTAAACATTCCTGCTAGAAGGCAATTCAAAGCATTGGGGGAAAGGGTAAAAAAAAAAGGATATATCATAAGCTAGTAGACAGTAAACAATTACTTTAGCCCACTCCACTGATAGCTTGCGCCTGTCATACCCAAATGGCTCATTGTCAAGGCCACGAATAGCATCTTCAGCATCACGATCATCCTCAAAGTAAACAAAAGCAAACCCTGTGACAAAATCAAAGTTAGAGAGCAGAACTAATGATATAAATGTTGGTGTTAAGCCCACTAATTAGGCAGTTTATCAGCCAGTCAGGATTCTTGTCCCTCACAATAACTAAATAAATATACAAAACCTGCAAATATGTGAAGAACTGATGAACACAAGGTTGAAGAGGCCTTGCATATGAACTAAATGATGATGATGGGAGGCATATTAAAAGTTTATTTCCAAGGTAACAAGTCTCAGTTGTAATTGCCAAGCATGCTTCACAATTTTCACAGCACGATTTCAATAATGGAAGGCATTGCATGGTAGAATTCATCGATCTCCTTATGATCAGATGTAGTAGGCAAGGCATGATTGAATTCAGAACCCTTAACGATCAGTGGTGGTAGGCATGACATGAAGAATTGACATATCCACCATGATCACTGTTGTAAATGGCAACGTTGGGCAGTAAGGTAAGTGAGATACAGTCTTACAGATGATTGAGTGAATGAAATTCAGAATGAATCTATCTGGGAGTAGGAGAGCAAACAGGCAGATAGGATTCCATTGCATTAAGATTTTATTTCCACAGAAGTGGCGAGCCAAGATAGAAGCTCATTTTCCCTTAGTAGCTTAGTGGATGATGTTCCTGCGTCAAAAGAAACACTTAATACGGAGGTCTTCTCCAAAAAATATTTCAAAACTTTGGCTGCCAACATGTTAATTCTTACAGAATATAGATATGGTATCAAGGGAGGAGTCATTCATGGCTTATGGTGATTGTTGGGCAATGCCATCTTGAGAAAGGAAAATTTAATTGGGGATAAATATGTAATTCTTAAGAATAATAGAGGTCAGAAGCAATTTTGTTGAACCTTAACCCCCTTTATTTTAAGAAAAAACTACACTAGTATCGTATCTTAACAGACTTCCCAAAACAAAAATGTTTCCGTCCCTGCATGGGATACACACACTACATGCTGAATATCCTTTCAGCTAAGTTCAACTGTAATTTATTGTGAAAGCTTCCATGAAGAGCCTCATGAGTCCACTTTTAAAGGAAGAATGGTTAATAAACCATTCAAGATGTCCATGGATGAGCAAAGGTAGGTCCACAGAAGAATGTGAAGTATCCTAACTAATAAATTACACCCTACTACACTACAAGCTCTTAAATTTAGAGTAGAGAAGATAGAGAAAACACATTGGTGGTTGTTGGGGCATTCAGCAAGCAAAAAGGGCATAACATACATCACTACAATCTCTTAACTTGATAGATGAAGAGAGCTCAAAAAGAAGGATAATTACATAAAAACCCTCATGCATTCCATCTTTGTCAGGCAATTGGAAAGTTTAACTATACCAACAAGTTTCTCATCAAGGAGAAAATAAATAACTAAAATTTAAAATATGTGGAGAACAAATTTTTTAACAATACCTAACTAATCAAATGAACAGGAAGAATTAAGGGTGTACATTCATTAAGTCGATAACGCTAAAAGAAGACAATACAGATTATGAACCCTAAAAGAAAACGAAAAAAATCACTCCCATAAAGAAAAACCTTTCACAAAATTCTTGACTTATATCACTAAATTAGTAAATTGTATTGATAAATTTACATATTGTCATATTTTTGTCGGACTATTAAGTTAATGATCAAAATGCTTCCCCCACCCCCATCAACCCATTTCTGCCACTCTTTGGTCTTAAGTACTTCATATTTGAAGTGACATTTAGATCAGTAATCTAAGTGGACTTTATATTTCTTTTAAGTTTTACCTCATGTGTGTGTGCGCGTGTGGGCAGGGGCCGAGCTACTATTAGGTTCTGAGGGCTGTAGCCCGGCCCAATTTTTATTTATTTATTAGATATACTATATAATTAAGTAGCCCTAAGTTGGAATAGCATTGGCCAACCCAAAGTAGCCCTAAGTTGGAATAGCCTTGGTCAGCCCAACCCCCCAATTTAAATTCCTAACACCGCCCTTGGGGGGGGGTGTATAAACCCCACAGACAAAATTTATTTTTTGGTTAAAACAATTGATAAAAGATGTGTTTTTGTATTAGAAAGGAGGTGTCTATAAGTATTTTCCCATATACACAAACACACATACACAGCTCCGAAGTTTTACTCAACAATTAAAGGTGTTGTCTTTGTTAGAATTTTCTTTAAACAAATTGTTGGGACCCTATACAGCGAGCTAAGTACATCTGCAAATACTAAAGCAACTGTTATTTGATTCTTACTTATTGATCTTTTCATTCCCTTCAAAGTAAAGAGAATTAATAACCAGAGTTTCTGATAAGTGATGTTGGAAAAAATAATCAAACAAGCAAGCAAGCTGAAACAAGCAAACAAACTGAAACGAAAGAGATAAAGTTACCAGATTTCATGTCTACGCGTTCTACCCTTCCATATTTGGAGAACAATCGCTCCAAATCCGACTGACGAGTCTCGTACTCGAAGTTTCCACAGAATATCGGCTTACTCATCTTCCCCAATTTCAACCAGCCTTCACACACAAAACCATGAGAGAGGAGAGAGGAGAGAGGAGAGAGAAAGGTAGAAGGAGGGGTTACAGAGTTACAGGGGTACCCACCTTTGTTCTTCAAACGAGAGAGAAAGGGCTTTGTATAATACCTTGCTTGATGGCCTTCGTAAATATATATATATATATATATATATATATATATATATATATATAAAAGAAAAAATCCCTAATTTTGTAGACTTTTTCATTTTATTATTAATCATAAATTACCCCCTTTTTGCACGACAAAGAGAGATTGGGGATAAGGAAAATGATATATAAATAATGTCTTATGTTACCGGAACCATATATATATATATATATATATATATATATATATATATATATATATATATATATAATGGTCAATTTGAAAATGACACTTCCAATAACATGAGGGTATATTTTGTACTGAATAAAAAATAATATATAAAATTTTGTGCAAATTCATGTATTACATATTAATTAAAATATGTAAAATATTTGATAATAAGTCTTGGTTCTTATTTATTTACTAATATCTTTTTTTTATACTATTTGTATACAATTTTTTATATATAATTTATAGGGACAATTACATTTTTTAGTATATTTTTAGAAAAAATTACAATAAAAGTGAATAAATAAAATATCTACAAAATTAGTACATCTTTAATTTTTAATTTACAAATTAGTGTATTCTTATCCCTTTAATTTAGGTAGGTATTTTAATGGGTGCTTATGTGGACCATTTTTCTAATTGATTGGACATTTCAAAATTCAAATTTTAATTTATATTTAAACTAGTTCATCTCTCTCTCTTCTAAACTCTATTATATCAGTCACCATGCTTATTGCTAAAAGTCACAGCGGAGACTTCATCAAGCCGCGATGACTCCGTCGGACCAAAAGCAAGGGACTTCCGATCTTTTTCTTCTTCTTCCTCTTTTTATTTTGTCTTTGTTTAATCTGAGTTTGTGGTGTGTGGCGGTAGTTTATGGTGGTAAGTGGCGGTGGATGAGGTGTTGGTGGTAAGTGGCGAAGCACATGTCGGTGATTTCCACGGTTGAAATGGAGTTTTGTCTTAATACAGTTGGTAACCAAACCTTCATACCGAGGTAACCAAATCTTCATATCAAGGTAACCAAACCTTCATATCAAGGTAACCAAAACGGTGCTCTGTTTTTAAAACACAATCTGCAGGTTTCTGAAGGTAACCAAACACTAGTATGGAGGTAACCAATTCTTAAATGTATGGATACTTTTTGTATTAAATGTTGGTTTCCTTTGTTTTAAGGTTGGATACCTTTTGTATTAGGGGTTTGGTTACCTGTGTATTAAGAGTTAGTTACCTGTGTATTTAAGGTTTGGTTACCTCTGTATTAAAGGTTGGTTACCTTTATATTAAAGGTTGGTTACCGTTGTAATAAAGATTGGTTACTTTTGTATAAATGTTTGGTTACCTTTGTATTTAAGGTTGATTACTTTTTGTATTAAGGTTTTGTTACCTTCGTATTTAAGATTGGTTGCAGTGAGGCCCATGAAGTAAAGGAGGGAGATTGTGGATTTGATGGAGGAAATAGAGGTGGAGACGATTGGAGGGTGTGAAGCGAGGAGAGAGAAAAAGTCGATGCCGAGAGAATTGAGGTGTGAAGCGAGGAGAGAGAAAAAGTCAAAATAGAAGAGAGAGAGATGAAGAAATTGAAGTAATTTAATTTACTTATTCTTGATTTAAGAGATTTGTAAAATTTAATTTACTTCTCCTTGATTTAAGGGATTTGTGAAACTGAAATGATTTAATGTGAGTATATATTACACTCTTTTTGTAATTATTTTGTGAATGCACTAATCTTGTATTTTTTTCTAAATTGTTGTATATTACTGTAAAGAACCCTAATTTATATGCATATTATTATCCTTATATGATTATTATCGTGACATTGGACTTGACAAATAGCCATTTGAGCTATGATTCAGTTGGATTAAAAAGGTTTGATTTTTATTGGGCTATATATTAGTAGATTTATGGTTCAGGGCACAATGGGCTTGTGGCTCATGAATTTTTACATATTTTTATTTTTCTTAAATTTTGAAAATAAGTTCATTATTATTATAATACGTAATCAATTCCCAACAAACCACCTTAGAGTGCACAATTCATTGAAAAGAAGGACAATAAATTCACTATACTGTACATTGATTATGAACCAAAGTATTTAGAGCTTTTCAATAGTTTTCTTACATATTTGTTCCCTACATTAATATTTTCTCATTATTATTATATAGTTCGTTTAAAAAATAATCGCACATATTAAAAAGTCTCACTAGTATTAATATTAGATAATTAATATTGATTTGAAATTTTATTACTACTCATACACTAATTAATTACTCTCATCCTCTCTCTTTCAATTACTCAATCTTTAAGAGGAAAATAGAAAATAATTAAATTTTTTCTCTTATATGTATGTAAAATGTCTTATATTTTTTTAATTTTTTTTTAAAACGTCGTATATAAAAAATAAAATAAAAAAGTACCATATTTCCTGTTCTTAAAAGGGTATCAAAAGTTGGTGTCAAACATGACATTTACTCGTATATAATTCTTGCTAATGCAAATGAGCATAGATTAATAACCTCAGATTTTCCATCTCAATTTAGGAACAAAGAAAAATCAATGTGCTAAATATTGGTTAGTCTGTCTGTGATCTCCAATTATTTCATGTCATCATCGTATATAAGATGAGCAAAGTTGCACAGGCATGCCATGCATGCATATGATCATCTCAAATCATATGCCATAAAGTTGCAATTCCAGCCCATAACATATAAATAATTATGTCTTGAGTTTGGTACCGCCACCTAGTGAACCAAGTGCACAGATGGCTAGCTGACCATCCAATTTCACCCAAAAATGGCTTCTTCTTCTTTTTAATATTTATTTGGAAAAAGAATATAGCAGAGAATCAGAAATGGAAGGTAGTCAGGTACCACTACCAATCAACATCTACCACCAAACACAAATGTCAGTTCACCCAATGCAACTATAATATAATAATAATAATAATATAGTTATTATGTTCCATTAAGTGTTAATTAAGTTTGAGCAAATGTCAAACAAAAGTGCCCTTTGATGGACCACCATGCCTATGACACACAATTGTTATATGGAGTATAATATATATATATATATATATATATATTCGGTTGGATGACTTCCTCTTATAAATTAATGCCAATATGCTGCATAGGAACTTTCCTGGAAGTTCATAAAAATATTCACATATGCTTGGAAAAGAAACAGGGTGCTGCCAGAACACAAGAATATAAAAGTATAAACAGTGCCTGCCTTGCCTAGCTGGTCAAAAGGAGAACTTGTTCCTTGCATTTC